>OX346245.1:143794808-144423558 GCA_947049315.1 Epistrophella euchroma
TAGATGGACTATAAGTTGTAGACTTCCATATACATTGCTTTATAAATTTTCTTTTGATCAATCAAATCGACTTCCGTTGCCTGTTTGAATTATACTTTATTATTATGGCTTTGACTTAAAATCGATATTCGCTAATAAATTGAGGACATGGAAACAAGACAGACAAAGTAACTTACTTGAGTAAACTTTTTCCAAAGAATACCTAACCTACTACATTAGTTAGGGATTGAGCAGGCTTTTTAATTAGGCAGTTTGCCTTGTTTCTTTTGACATTGAGTTGTAAGCTTGAGCACTTATTGTTTCTTGATTTGGGTCGAGATATTTTTAAACAATTATGTCTGCGTTGGTCCTTCGTCATATAAAAATAAAGAGTTCACATCTGACAAATTGAGATATTAATATAATAAACCTATAACTCTACTCGTATAGCTAATCATACAGTATGGATATATTGGTGGCAGCATATCTTTATAATGACCTTTTGCGTTGAGAATTAATGTTTGATGATATTTTTAGTTTTTTTTTTTTTTTTTTTTTTTAAATCTAAATTTAGGTATTAGGATTTCTAAATAAGTTATCGAAAATAGATACTATTTATTTGCAGTTCTTAAATTCAAATAAGCAATTAAGGTACTTATCGTCATAGGACTCAGATAAGTACCTTAATTGCTTATTTAAATTTAAGAACTGCAAATAAATAGTATCTATGTATTTTCGATAACCTAATTTAGAAATCCTAATACCTAAATTTAGATTAAAAAAAAAAAAAAAAAAAAACTAAAAAACTACATTAAGTTTTTTTTTCCGGGCTACTGCCTCTTGCGAGGAAGTGACAAATTCTCCAAGAGTATCTCCTGTCACAGAAAAGTGCCGCTCACCTTAGCCTTTCGGATTCGGCAATAAACTGTAGGTCCCCTCCATTCCTGTAAACACGCACACAGGAATGGTTAAGAGTTGTAAGTCAATAGCAATAGGCCCTGATGGTTCTTCAAGAGCCGTTGTGCCACCAAATTTATTTTTTATTTTATAATTAAGGTAGGTAGGTACTTATTTATTTATTTATTTAAAACTTAATAATTTACAAAATTAATTAATAAACTATTTTTGGAAGGCATCAGGGTGACCAGGCCATATGGTGCCATTTATTGAAAAAACAAATCCATTAGTGAGAATTAAAAAAAAATATACCAACATTTTAAAAAAGTGAAACTAAAAACAAAAAAAAAAAAGAAACAGAAACAGAACAGTAATTTAGATGTCGTTGAACTTATTATGCCGAGTGAAGTATAAAAAATGATTGTTGATATACAGGATGTCCCGAAACTCAACGTCAACGGGGTACCAGGCGATAGGGTAAGTTATACCGGTTCTTGGAAAAATAAGAAAAAATATCCATCTCGATTGGTTATGTATAATAATAGCAACATTAAGAAAAAAAAATACCCTTGGTAGATTGCCCTTGTGGCACCTACCGAACATGGATTACATGTCTTATGTGCTATAACGTGAATTTACGATATGGGAAATACGCGTAAGGATGCCCTTTTTCAAACCCTTTCGAATGAGATATCAATGACGTCAGTGGCACTTATATATCCGAAGAAATTGAGCTCAAAATTATTTGAGTACTCCTAATTTAGCTGCAATTTACCCCAAACGCGATGACTCATCACCTGAAACTATGAGGCGATAGCTATAAAACAATTCCTCTATAATCTTTGCGCAATCTTTATCTATCGATTGGTATATTTAGGATGTCTGTATAGTGCAAACAGTCACTTAGCAGTAGGGCGCGAGCGGTACATGTTTTCGTGACGGTCCTCTTTTCGCTACATCACACCCAACCATCCGAGAAAGACATGTAATCCATGTCAAAAAAGAGGTTGGGTTTGACACACAATGATAACTTCCCATTGGTTCCCTATTAAACTCGACACTCGATGTTATTTTTATAAGAAAATTATCAATTAAATA
Source organism: Epistrophella euchroma (assembly GCA_947049315.1). NCBI lineage: Eukaryota > Metazoa > Arthropoda > Insecta > Diptera > Syrphidae > Epistrophella > Epistrophella euchroma. Next base: position 143,796,783 of record OX346245.1, read on the forward strand.
TCTTCGAAAAACTTATCAGTTGGAAGGCTGTTTGCTCTAAATTTATGCGACACGAAAAATTTCAACAATTATTAGCAGTTTTTTTGGCCTGGAAAAAAAAAACCGTAATTGAATTTTTTTACAAACTTTGTGTATTAAATAAAATTAACGCGAAGTTAATATTTTTGTGTGTTCCCAAGATATTCGATATTTTTTAACAATTTTTAATTAATTTGTGGGTTGATTTTTTTTTTTTTCAGTATTACCAATTTTTCACTACGTCATTATGCATAGAATAAAAACCAGGCCGAAGTCGATAGCGTTATTTGATCTAGAGATATTCGAGAAACAAGCCATTTTACAACTATTTTTAATATTACTGTTATAAAAAAAAAAAACCGCTTATTGAATTTTTCTAAAAATCCTCTCTGCGCGTTATGGGCTTATTATCTGTAAAATAAAATTTATTTGAAGTCGATATCTCTATGCGTTCTCGAGATATCGTCGGCGAAAAAAAGCTTCCGAACGTACGAACGTACAAACGTATCAACGTATCAACGTATCAACGTATCAACGTATCAACGTATCAACGTATCAACGTATGAACGTACGAACGTACATAGTACACAGACATCTCTCTAAATACAATGTAATCTGACTCCAGAGACCTCGAAACGTCGAGAAATGTCAAAAGTTTCAATTTCACAAATTAGACCGATTACAATAACTTCCAATGGGAAGTTAATAATGAAAATCGATACCCTACCTCACATTTTTAGATACAGTGGCTACAAATTGTCAAATTTTGGGTTTTATCTATTTTTACGGTATCCTTAATAATCATAGTTTCGTAAGAAAAATAAAGTTTGACTGAGCCCGCCTGGAAAAAGAATCTAGTTTTCAATAAGGCCCTGGCAAGTTTTTCATTGTTACTAACAAGGGTTACTATAGGCATTCGCAAGGCCCTCACTAGTTAGGGACCTTTTTGCCTAGTCAGTTAAATTCTGCCTAAGCCCTGACAAGTAAAAACTAAATTTTTTCCACATATATTCTCCATAGTTTTTATTTCAAGAGGCATTTCTTGTTGCTTCGAAGTCTTCAGTGTACTCACACCGTTTCAGCTTGCCGATGAACTGGTGGTCATCCTGGTTGGTCCTCTCTACAACATAGTTCTCATAGTCACTATATCCTGCCGTTTGTGCAGCGCCCGATAGTATCATCCTTTGTGATTCTGCGGTGGTGCGCTTTCTGTTGCTTATATTGGAAGATTGGGAGGTATTCAAAATACGTTTTTTCACTAATTAACCGCGAATCAATTTTTTTTATTTTTATTTTATTTTATAATTAAACACTGACCAATTAAATTCTTGAGCGTGCAAAATTGAATATTTAAACTGACGTTTATTTAATGTCATTTACTTAGGTGTGTGTGTGTGCAAGTTTGTGTGAAAGGCTGAAGGTATGTTCAGTGAGGCTGTTCAGAACAGTTTAGAATAGAAAAGAACAAGTTTAATGAGAAATTTTCTGTTCTAAACTGTTCTGGTTTGCTGTTCTGTGCGTGAGTTTGTTTGCACTTACTTTTTAGGTAGAACAACTTAGAACAAATTTCTGATAAATGTCAAAAGCAGTTGTGATTCTGTCTTATTCTGTTTTGTCTGCAGTTGCGATTTTACTACTTGACACACCGATTCACAGTCATTATTTGAAATTTGGAAATTTCACACAAAGATTTTTATTACGATATAACAGATCCTGCTTTTATTAATTTTCGTAAAATGATTTCACCATACATATGTAGTTAGTTGACCTTGACATCAAGATATCACTAGTTATTTATTCCATGTTTTCCTTACCGAAAACTTGCCAGGGCCTTACCTAAACTTACCAAAAACTTGACATTTTTCCAGGCGGGAGTCATGGTACAAAAAAATTTTGTAAGCTAAATTTAACACTTCATATTTAAAAAAAAAATGTACTACACTAACCTTGGTGAGTTATTTAAAAAAAAAATGCCCATTTTATCAAGATTTCAAAATACGCGGTATACGTTTCCAATAAGTGACTTATGAATTAAAATCCAATGTAATTACATAAATCAAAAACCAAATTTTTGACTTTATATCAGTTTGAACAAACAACAGACAAGTTTAAGATCCAAACATTGGTTTTGGACTTAATTGCATTGGACTTTATTCTATCGCACCAAAAATATTATTATAAATAGTTAAGAGATAATAACAACAATTTACCTTGAAAATATGTGAATCAATTCTCTTCAATAGAATTTTTATGTTTGTGCTTGTACGCACAGTGCTTATGAGCAGTGTATGTTGTACGTCAATTTTTTTTTTTTTGATATATTTATTTTACTAACCAAATTCTAGATAAAACATTTGCATAGAAACTTTTTTTTTTTCAGATTTATTAAAAATTAAACACTCACTAAGTCGTATGTACTCGCTCATGTAAATAGTATTTTTCATTGAAATTCAATCAATAAAAAAAAAAATAAAAAGATTAAGTTTATTTTTTTTTTTTTGTATAATACTTCACAAAATAGCTTAAAAATTCCTAAGTACAGGACTCTTTTTCAAAATGGCTAGGTATACAGTACTGATTAGTTATCTGAGACGTAAATATTGGCAAAGGGTAATAAATCCACAGAACGAAAATTCACAATTGCTTTATGTCCCACTAGAACGGGTAATAAACTCACAAACTTTTTCACTCCCATGGGAAGTAATCGGTCCTATTTGTCGAATCAAAAATTTTGACATTTCTCTACATTTCGAGGTCTCTGGAATCAATTTATCGTATATCAATTTACATAAGGCTGGTACATTGTGAACTGAACAGTACATACACTACAGAAAGGCTTTAAAAAAAAAGAAAATTAGCGGTTTTCTTATTAAATACAGTGGTGAAAAAAAACTTGTAATGGACCGCTTAACATACACACAACAATATTTTTTACATACACTTGTGTCGGTGGATTTAAATGTGTGTTGTGTATGGACTGGTGTGTGCACATAAAAATTCAAAACATTTTGATTTTTATGACACCGTGTCTACTGTCTAACACCGGTGCACACGCTTGTGTTGTGTGTATGAGCCGCTTTATGTTTTGAATATCTTGACAACAAATAATGCTATAGGTTCAATTTCATTCTATACATAATGACGTTTTAAATAAAACAAAACTGCTTATAAATTGTTAAATAAAAAAATGATTTTCGGCTAGAGCTGTTTCAATCGTGACTGATTCGGTCTTTGTGACCCGTTCATCAAAATGAATGATTGATTGCAATCACAGTAAACCGATACAATCAATCTCAACGTCAATCATTTCAGTTTTTGAATAAACGACCGAAGCACGCATATATGTTTTGTTCATTCCACTCATTCTCTATCACATCACACAAAGAAATAAAAAAAACATACAAGAAAAACAATGAGAGAGTTCCTCACCGATCCGATGACAGCTAGGTCAGTATAAGGGGTCAAAAGTCATAAAAATGAGTTTTTTGCAAATATCTCAGAAACGGTTTGTGCTAGACAAAAATTGTATTCGACAATATTATAGCTGAAGGCATTTCCCACAAAAATGGTATATATTATTTTTTTTTTTAGCATTAACCGTTTAAAAGTTACAGCAAATCGAAAAGTCAAAAAATCCCTTAAAAGGGGCCAAAGGTCATGAAAATGTGCTGTAACTTTTAAACGGTTAATGCTATGAAAAAAATTATATATACCATTTTTGTGGGAAATTGCCACAGCTACAAAATTGTCGAATAAAGTTTTTCTCTATCGCAAACCGTTTCTGAGATATTCGCAAAAAACTCATGTTTATAACGTATCACAATCACAAATACCGAATCAATCTGATTAACATAGTGAACGATTTAATCTTTGACCATAATGATTGAAATAATGATTAAATGAAAAGACCGAATCTTTGAAGCAATCAATCATTGATTGATTCGATCTTTGAAAATGAACGATTGACACATTTTCTATTTTCGGCTCGAATAGCTTGAGAACACACAAACGACATACTTCACCTGATTTGATTTTATAACTACAAAACGCCATAGTTTATAATTGGTAGATTGTTAAAAAAAAAACAATTTACTGTTTTTTTTCTAAGCCAAAAAAAAACAAAAAAGAAATTATGCTAAAAATTGTTAATTTTTTTTTTCGGCTTTAAACAAATTAAACAATTAAATTGACTCCAAGGTAATTTTATTCTAAACACAATGCCGTAATTGATAACTGCAAGAGTTTTGAGACAAATGTTTAACAATATTTTTCTAAGCAAAAATTAATCTGATTTTTTTCTAGAATGTGAAAAAACGGATCGTACGTTTGTACAATTTTCGCTCGTGATATATTGCTGCAAAAAAAAAAGCAATGCAATTTTTTTGTGTAAAATTGCATAAGCTTTAATTTTTTTTAATAACTTTCGAAATACTAAAACACCAGAATATGTAAAAAACGCGCATTTTTAATTAATCTTCGGTAAAAAAAAAAAAACAAAACAAAAAAAAAACGAGATTGAGATAATCCGAAGACGCTACTTAAATTGTAAACACTCTAGGATTGACGTGCAAATGTAAAACAGAAAATGAGTATTAAAAGACCAACATTTTTGATCATCTTTATATAATTCTCAAACATTTTTATGTTCCATAAAAATTACAAAAATTATTTTTTAAGAATCCAAAACTTGTCATAAAGAACCTTAATCGCAAATAAAAAATCATTGCAAACATTTAATTTAAAAAAAAAAAATGTAAACAAAATTCCAAAATAAATTATGACTCCTCTTTGTCTGGCAAAGATACCTACCTATACATACCTTATCCCAATGATATCTTCAATTGTGATCAAGCCTCTTAGTTTGTAGATTGACGGCTATCTGTGAATTTGTCTGATATTTAAATTTCTTTCGATTTCTGCCGAGTTTGTGTTGTGCTAAAAAAAGAGTTCTTCTTTGTTTTTTTTTCAATTGCTTAATCTGTCGAAAAAGAAAATTGATTAAACTCCTTATCTATTGAAATACTATAAATCGATAAAAAAAAAAATGGTAATAAAAAGTATTAATCACCAAATGATAAGATAAGTTCGATTCCCTTAATAAATCAACACCCCACTTGCAAATATTCGAATCGAATCTAATAAAATTCAAAGGCCAGTACGTAATCGTTTGTCGAAGCTAATAGTTAGTAGCTGTAGGCTAATTATTACTCTGTCCGTGTTTGGTTTTGAGTTTGTCAAATTTTTGCAATAAATGATTTAGATATAAATTAAAATGGATAATAATAACCCGATAGTTAGAAGGCGTATTATAACGCCCACTTCTGATCAACACACAACCGATCCATTGCTATTGCAATATTTTAATCATGAAGAGGTAACAAAAATGGACTTTGAGCTTTTTTGTGAAAATAACTTACAACTATTTATTTATCTACATACGTGCTAAGTTTGATAAAATTATTATTATTTTGTTGCCATGAGATATGTTTAAGTTGTGGTGACTAAAATGTGTCAAAAGTTTTATACCAAAATGATGAGTTTGAATGATGGGATTTTAAGTAATGACGTAATGTTTTGACAGTAAAATTAAAAATTAAAAAGGTGTGAATAAATGAAAGTAGCCAATTTCTTTAAGTAGAAATAGTCATTTAATAAGTAGACGGATAAACAAGCATAACTTTGGTAAAAATTGTATTCACAGAAAACTGGAGAAGAGAAACAAAGATCAGCCATTCTGTATAGCTCTCCAATTTCAGGCACATTTATGATTTAGTCAGCAAAGGAATAAAACTGCCTCTAGCTCCAAATAAATTCAATAGTTTTAAATTTTGGCAGTTTTGAAGCTTGGATGACTAGTGATGAACTGTAAAAATGTCCCCATGAATCCCAAATGAGTTCTAGCGGCAATGAAGTGCAACATGTAGTTTTTTTTTCAAGTTTTTCACGTTTTTCTTCGAAAATGTTTGATAAAGCTCTAAATTTCATATACAAAGTTGATCCTAAACGTTTTTTGAATCTGCTTAGTAAAGTAAATTATATTTGTGTCAATATTTCAAAACATTTATATTTTGGATTCCATCACTTTTCGTACCGAAAAAAAAATATATTTTTTTTTTGTATTTAGCAAAATTAATTTCAACAAACTTGTTTTAACGGGCGCAACTTTTAGAAAAAAGTTTAAAAAAAATATCATACCTATTATACGGATTTAATAACCGAAAATGTTGATTTGTACCAAACGGTACAAAAAATCTAATTAGCCAGTCTTTTAAACACGATGTGAACCCTTCTTGAAGAATAGTTAATTTATTTTTAGTTGCTATACTGTGGTAAATAAGAGCTTTTTGGTGAGTGTACCCAGTTCAATGGTCATTTTTTTGAAAATAAAATTAACCCGAAGTTAATATCTTTCTGTGTTCCCAAGATATTTAATATTTTTTCACTCCGTCATTATGCAGAGAATGAAACTGGCCCGAAGTCGGTAGCATTATTTGTTCTAGAGATATTTGAAGAACAAGCCATTTTACAGTTTTTTTTAATTACTTCGAAGGGTAGAGATGTTCGAAGGGTAAAAAACGCGGTGCATTCAGGAGGACACAAGCGTCCACAAGCTTTTCAAAGCGAACCTCTGTCTGTCAACTCCTACTCTCACCTCCAAGTGGTGAACATCGGGTGCCTAGTACTTTTAACTGAAGATGGGGTTCCAATCCCTGTGGACGGTTTAAGGCGTCAGCAGACGAGAGAGGGGGGGAAAGAGTGTTCCCACTAAGGCACTTCTCCTTTTTTCAGGTGGCAGCGGAGGAATTCCCCAGATGGAATCAACGGTGGCGTCTACAGTTCCAGTCAGGTTGAACTACTTAGTGAACACATTATATGGGCTACTACGACGTATTCGTAGTCATCGGTTCCGAAACGACAACAAGCCTCGGATATGGATGATTTTAATGTTGACGACCCCAGCAAACGAAACAAGGACAATGAATTTCGGATCTGCACGTGAAATTCACAGACCCTAAACAGGCCACGTGCAGCCGAACAATTAGTAGAGAACCTGGATAGGCTAAAGGCTGATGTAACAGCCATCCAGGAAGTGCGATGGGATGGAGAGGGCATCCGAAGGATGAAAACGTTTGACATCTACTTCGGCGAGTGCTGCAAGGAGCAGGGTCAGCGGCTCTTTGGTTGTGGTTTTGTGGTAAGGGGAAGACTTAGGCAAGAAGTCTTGGGCTTCAGAAATGCAGGCGAGCACCTGGTCACAATCCGCATCAAAGCAAAGTTCAAAAACATCACATTGATCTGTACCCATGCCCCAACGGAAGAAAAGGATGACTCAACCAAAGAAGAATTCTACGATCTCCTCGAGGATACGTATGGATAGGTGCCCCAAGTACGACGTCAAGATTATTATTGGCGACTTCAACGCCAAGATCGGAAAGGAGGGCATCTTTGGTTCGATAGTCGGAGGACACAGCCTGCACCACAACACTTCCGGTAACGGACTCAGGCTCATTGATTTCGCGGCAGGGCGAAATGTCATTATAGCAAGCACTCTATTCCCACACCTCAATATACACAAAGGGACCTGGCGGTCTCCGGATCAACGAACCATCAACCAGATTGATCATGTTGCGATAGACGCCAGACATGCTTCCAGTATCCTTGATGTCCGAACGTTCCGAGGTGCCAACATAGACTCGGATCACTACCTGGTGGTAGCGCAAGTACGTATGCGGATATCCATGACGCCACAACGACGAGCGAATGCTGTAAAACGATTTAACGTCGCGAAGCTAAAATCGCAAGAGATAGCCAGGACTTTTGCTGACCACGTCTCTCTTAAACTCTCTATAAGCCCGCCACAAGCATCATCTGTACAGGACCAGTGGAAGCACTGCCAAAATGCCATCAAAAGTGCCGCTACTGATGTGCTGGGTTTCACTAGGCCACCACAACGAAACCTCTGGTTCGATGAAGAATGCAGACTGGCGCATGAAGCAAAGAACGAGGCCTACCAAGCAATGCTGCAGACTAGAACCAGAGCTGCTGAGAAAGCAGCCCGGGAGCTCTACGGGCAAAAGCGAAGGGAGGAACGCCGACTTCTCAGGAGGAAAAAGAGAGAGCATGCGAAGCGGGCGGTCGAGTCTATTGAGGACTGTAGCGGCAGGAGGGATGTTCGAAAGTTCTACCGAAGGGTGAGGCAAACTACCCAGGGTTACAAGGCTAGAACGGAAGCCTGCCGAGATGAGAGTGGGAATATGGTGATAGGCACACAGTCGGTGCTGAGGATCTAGAAACAACACTTTTCTAGACTGCTAAACGGCGAAGATGGCCAAAATTCCGCTGTAAGACAAAACACTCCATTCAACCTGGACGATGATGGTCAAAATTTCCGTCCACCCGACCAAAATGAAGTTCGGTTATCGATAGCCAAGCTTAAAACGTACAAGGCTGCTGGTGCGGATGGCCTGCCAGCCGAGCTATTCAAAGCAGGGGGAGATGACTTGATAGGGCGTATACACCAGCTTATCTCCAAAATTTGGTCGGAAGAAAGTATGCCCGATGAATGGAACCTCGGTATAGTGTGTCCTATCCACAAAAAAGGAGATGCTCTGACCTGTTCCAACTACAGAGGTATAAGTCTCCTCAACGTCGCATACAAAATCTTGTCATCTATACTGTGTGATCGCTTAAAACCGTTTGTCAACGATCTGATCGGCCCCTATCAGTGTGGTTTTAGGCCCGGCAAATCAACCGTCGATCAAATGTTCACACTCCGACAGATTTTGGAAAAAACCCAGGAGTTTCAAATCGATACACACCACCTCTTTATCGATTTTAAAGTCGCATATGATAGCGTAGACAGAGACGAGCTATTCAGAGCCATGGCGCATCTCGGCATCCCTGCCAAACTCGTCCGCTTGTGCAGGATGACGATGGAGAAATCTCGCTGCTCCGTCAAAGTCGGCAAAAACACCACCGAACCCTTTGATGTCGAGAAAGGTTTGAGGCAAGGCGACGCGTTATCATGCAACCTGTTTAACATCGTTCTTGAAGCAATTGTACGCAACTCGCAAGTCAACAACAGAGGTACAATTTTTCAAAAGTCTGTTCAACTACTTGCTTATGCAGATGATATTGACATCATTGGGAGAACGAAGTGAGCTGTTACCGGCGCGTTTGCAAGTATTGAATCGGAGGCGGCGAAAATGGGTTTGGCTGTTAATGAGGACAAGACGAAGTATATGCTATCATCGAGAAAGGAATCTCAACATCGTCGGCTCGGGCAAAACGTCACGATGGATAGATACAACTTCGAAGTCGTCAAGGACTTTGTCTACCTGGGCTCCACTGTAACATCGCAAAATGACATCAGTGCAGAGATCAAACGAAGAATTACTCTTGCTAATCGCTGTTTCTTCGTGCTAAGAAAGCATTTGGGTAATAAAGCCCTCTCTCAGAGAACCAAGGAGACCTTATATAGGACCCTAATCATCTCGGTCCTGCTATACTTGAAAGTACGAACGTTCTAAAAAAAAAAACGGCTAATTGAATTTTTCTGAAAATATCGCTATGCGTTATCGAGATATCGTCGGCGAAAAAAAGCTTTCGAAAGTACGAACGTACGAACATATGTACATGGTACACAGACATCTCTCTATAAACAATGTAATCCGACTTTCGAAACCTCGAAACGTCGAGGCAAAAAAAAAAAGTAGAAACAACACCCTTGGGGGGTTCACATTCAACGAAATGTTGATCAACATGTATCTAGTCGGCAGATTTTTGTAATATGAACAGCAGTCAAACGACCGTCGTCGATCGACTTGTTGTGTAGTTCAAATTCTTAAATATTTTGCTCGGTCGGTTGACCGTTGTAGTGAATGTGAACACTAGTTGAACGACCGATGATTTTAATTTTGTAGCTTTTTTCTATTTTTGTACGTAAGATTTAATTAGCACGCGTTGAAATCGAAGTTAAACAATAAATAGAAACGCAAAAAATTAAAAATAGTGTGGTTATATTGGTTAAAAAATTAAATACGCGTAATGTTTGCTCTTTGAAATTTAGTTTTTAAATGATGTCGGATCAGCGAAACGGTCGTAGAATGTGAACGCTAGCAAAACGACTCAGGTCGGTCGACGCGTCGTTGAATGTGAATTATTAAAGTAAAAAACAAAATTCTACAAGGTTTTCATTTCAAATGTTATTTTTAAAACAGTATGTATATATCGGGGCGTAATTTTAAGTGTTTCGTATTTAGGTAAAAAAAAGTAATTCCTAGATAAAATTTACATTTTTCATTGTATTTTGTACATAAATCCCTATATTAGTCATATATATTAAGATATCTGATGTCCAAATATTTATTTAAAAATGTAAACCACAGTAGTTAAGGGAATCACCGAATTGCGACGGTTTTTTTTGTTTTCTTGAATAATTCAAATAAAATACAACAATAGCAGAAAAAGCTCATCTTTGTTAATAACATTAAATATTTTTGTTTTGTACGCAAAGTTTTGTCATTCGGAAAGTTCGTTTATTGGCAATAATTTGTACGTTTAAATCTGCATAGTAAGAAAATGGTAGGAGTCAATATTTTAGTTTAAGAATTATTTTATAGACTGGAGTTATAGCTTCTTTTATGAAGCCACATGTGTTCAGTTATAGTAGTGTTTAGTGGTTAAAAAACTTCTTTTCTATATTTTTTTTCAACCGGGATCGAGCCTTAAACCAAGTTCTTCAGTACCCAATACCCTACACATCGCAATTGATCGAACAAAAAATTAACTACCTACTTCAATTTTTTTTAAGTCAATATTGCAACGAAAGAAGAACTTTTAATTAAACTTTTTAATTTTTTTTTCAATTCAAAACACAAAATACACAAATGCAGAGATTTTTAAGATTTTAACTTCGGACGTAGCTTCTTGTGAAATCATTTATTTAATTCAGAAGCGGAATTTCTGAAATTTCCTTAAAGCCTCATAAAGTGGTCCTGGATGATTATTTTTTGACTAAATAATAATTAATCACAGAATTTGTTTTGAGCAATTGATTTAAATATTGCCTTAGTTCAAAAAACCTTTGCATTGTTGAATTTGCGATAAATATTCACTATAAAAAAAAAGTAACCAACAACTTGATTAATTACATTTGATTAGATATCAAGAATGTATATAAAATCAAATACCTTTTGTTAAGTTTTATGAACGCCATCAGAATTCTAATCACATAAAATAATAAATCTAGCTAAATAAAAAGAATAAAACAAACTTTTATTTTATTTCTTGCTTTCTTTTCAGGAAAAACAACCATATTTGAAGTATATCTTAACAAAGAACAAAATCAACGCATATTGGGGTCCTGTATTCTTCATATTCTGGATACTACTCTATTATTGCATTGCAATTCCAGCCTTTCATCGTCTTCCGAAGCCAATTAACATCAACGATGAGGCCAAATATCCTGATCGATTTATTGCCGAACGTGCCGAAATTAATTTACGTCGTCTTGTTGATATTGGACCACGGGTAGTTGGTAGCAAAGCTAATGAACAAGTTACCATAAACTTCTTTCTCGATGCCATACGAAAGGTCAAACAAGAATCCCATCCTGATATTGATATTGAATTGGATGTTCAAGTTGCATCTGGAAGTTATATTCATTGGGAAATGATTAATATGTATCAAGGAATTCAGAATGTTGTTGTTAAAGTTGGTGCGAAGAATTCGAATAGTACGTCGTATTTGTTGATCAATAGTCACTTTGATTCGGTTCCAGGAGGACCTGGTATGTTAATATTTTGTGTTTTGCTTAAGTTTTTTTTTTTTTTTTAATAAGAGATATATTGTAGGTGCTGGTGATGATGGTACCATGGTTGTTATTATGTTGGAGGTCTTGAGAGTTATATCAAAGGCAAAGCCTTTGAAAAATCCAATTTTATTCCTTTTCAATGGAGCTGAGGAGAATCCCCTGCAAGCTTCACATGCTTTTATTACACAGCACAAATGGGCCAAATATGCAAAGTAAGTAGTGTTTATTGTTGCTTTTTGTCACTTAAAATTGTTTATTAAATAAACTACGGTTCACCGTTCTAGAAGATCGTTAAAATTTTACACCGATTTTCAAAAATACTCCTTTCAAGCATTTGAATAAGTTTCTACGTCCCTTACTTTGGCGGACACTGTTTGGCGGAATGAAAACATGTTGATACCTGAATTTGTAACTTATTAAAAACAAACCAAAAATTTGTAGCTCGCATAATTTCCGAGTTATTAAAGTTTCCGCTTAAATAAGTGTGAAGTTATAAAATATTCTACTTTCCGCTAAAATTAATCTCAAGTTAGCGGACGAAAGTACGAAAATAATAATTCTCTTGTAGCTTTTAAATGCTAATTTGTTGCGCAAAAATTAGTTTGATAGCTTTTTTGGTTCATTTTTTATTCGAATTGAAAGATTCAAAAGTGCATTTCCGGTCCGTTAAATAAACCGGAAGTTGGCAAAAAAGTGGAATTTTCAACTTTTTCTTTTTGCCGGAAATCTTAGCCTTTTAAATGCTAATTTGTTGCGCAAGAACTAGTTTTTTAGCTTTCACGAATCATTTTTTATTTTTGATTTTCGGAAAAGCTTATTTTGATCTCCGGAAAAACCTTTTTTTAATTTTAAAATTGAAATAAAAAATGATCCGTGAAAGCTAAAAAAAAATTAATTCTTTAATATAAAAAGCTGTAATTTCTAGCAAAAAAAAAGTGTTCGAAAATTCAAACTTTTTTTTAAATTTTGACCGTTGTGGTTTTCGATTCAACCATTTCAGATTTGGGGTTGAAGACACAGATCAAACGTGGTGAATAGAACGAATCTGGATTGTTTTTGTTTTTTTTTTTTTTAACTGTGTGAGTGCTTTGTGTCGAGATTAGAAGTCAGTCAAAACACGTTTTTCCATAATAAAGAGGAAAAAACTTCACTTTTTGCACTAAACCAATCGACTTCATTTTATTATATTTTATTTTATTTTATTTTATTTTATTTTATTTTATTTTATTTTATTTTATTTTATTTTATTTTATTTTATTTTATTTTATTTTATTTTATTTTATTTTATTTTATTTTATTTTATTTTATTTTATTTTATTTTATTTTATTTTATTTTATTTTATTTTATTTTATTTTATTTTATTTTATTTTATTTTATTTTATTTTATTTTATTTTATTTTATTTTATTTTATTTTATTTTATTTTATTTTATTTTATTTTATTTTATTTTATTTTATTTTATTTTATTTTATTTTATTTTATTTTATTTTATTTTATTTTATTTTATTTTATTTTATTTTATTTTATTTTATTTTATTTTATTTTATTTTATTTTATTTTATTTTATTTTATTTTATTTTATTTTATTTTATTTTATTTTATTTTATTTTATTTTATTTTATTTTATTTTATTTTATTTTATTTTATTTTATTTTATTTTATTTTATTTTATTTTATTTTATTTTATTTTATTTTATTTTATTTTATTTTATTTTATTTTATTTTATTTTATTTTATTTTATTTTATTTTATTTTATTTTATTTTATTTTATTTTATTTTATTTTATTTTATTTTATTTTATTTTATTTTATTTTATATTATTTTATTTTATTTTATTTTATTTTATTTTATTTTATTTTATTTTATTTTATTTTATTTTTTATTTTGATTTTATTTTATTTTATTTTATTTTATTTTATTTTATTTTATTTTATTTTATTTTATTTTATTTTATTTTATTTTATTTTATTTTATTTTATTTTATTTTATATTATTTTATTTTATTTTATTTTATTTTATTTTATTTTATTTTATTTTATTTTATTTTATTTTTTATTTTGATTTTATTTTATTATTAACACGAACCACAAAGAAATTCTTGCGTATGGAAAATTTAATACCTAATCAAACTGACGTTTAGGTTTGCCATTTATTTTGGTGTAAGTGCAAGTACGTGTGAGAATCTGTGTAAATCTGCCATAAAATCGAGATTTAGAAGATTAATCGACAAAAAATATAGGCACCGCAATAAGTGATTTGTTTGGTTGAATTGAAGGCGAAATCTGAAAAAGATCAACTTAACCCCATAAAAGTCAACTTTTTTTAGTTGAATCCAAAACCACATTCTTTTAGCGGAATTTTTTAAACCAAAAAAACTATACGAGCTATAAAATTGGTGTTTGCGGGTTTCATTAAGTTTTGGGAGAATTCAAATTTGTGCAAAAAAAAAATTTGGATTTTCTCATTATTTTAGATTTTGGAAGCTCTTTTTAAAAGTTTTTAACTTTAGTATACAAAAAACCGTAAGAGCTACAAATTTTGTGTTTGCGCAACAAATTATCATTTAAAAAGCTTAAAATTTGTGGCAAAAAAAAGTTGAAAATTCCCCTTTTTTACCAACTTTCGGTTTATTTTAACGGACCGGAAATGCACTTTTGAATCTTTCAATTCAAATAAAAAATGAACCAAAAAAGCTCTCAAATTAATTTTTGCGCAACAAATTAGCATTTAAAAGCTACAAGAGAATTATTATTTTTGTACTTTCGTCCGCTAACTTCAGATTTATTTTAGCGGAAAGTTGAATATTTTATAACTTCACACTTATTTAAGCGGAAACTTTAATAACTCGGAAATTATGCGAGCTACAAATTTTTGGTTTGCGCAACAAATTAGCATTAATTATGTAGCTACAAATTCAGTTAAAAACTCTTTTTGATTCCGCCAAAAATTCTCTGCCAAAGTAGGGACGTTAAGTTTCTTACTATAAAATAAACATGTTTTACAGAGCCCTAATTAATTTGGATTCAGCTGGAAGTGGTGGTCGAGAGCTTCTATTTCAATCTGGGCCCAATCATCCATGGCTAATGATGGTATGAAAAACCAATTAACTTGGGTTTGAATATCCCATGACAACGTTTTTTTCAATTTTCTCACATTTTTTTTAGCTATACAGAAAAAGTGCTATGCATCCTTTTGCGTCAACGGTTGCTGAAGAAATGTTCCAAAGACATTTCATTCCATCTGACACTGATTTCAGGATTTTCCGAGATCACGGACGGGTGCCTGGTGAGTTAGCCTTTTGTTTTAAAAAGTCTCAAAAGCAAAATTTTTTTATTTCATGAAGGACTCGATATGGCTCACAACTACAATGGCTATGTCTATCACACACCATTCGATCGTCCCGAAATTATTCCCCGTGGAACCTTCCAACATACCGGTGACAATGTTCTAGGCCTCGCCAGAGAAATAGCAAATGCACCACAACTTGAAAACCCATCGGTGAGTATATTTGAGCCGAGATGATTGGAAATCATATGAGATGTCATTTATATTCCATAGCAATACGCTGAAGGACACACTGTTTTCTATGACATTTTGGGATATTTCCTCATATTCTACACCGAAACCGAAGGCATCATACTCAACATCCTTGTTTGCATCACAGCAATCACTTCAATTGGAGCCTCCTTCTACCTGATGTCCAAAAATACTGGCATACCGCTTGGCAGGATAATCAATCGAGGTTCTATATTATTGGGAGTTCATTATCTTGGGTGTATTGCTGGGATAGTTATCACCTTGCTGCTTGGGATTTTTATGGATTTGGTGCATATGCCAATGTCATGGTTCACAAATTCATGGCTCATACTTGGGCTGTATTTTTGCCCACTATTCTTCGGATTGGGCATTGTTCCAGCAATATTCATTGCCAAAACTAAAGACGTAAGTTTTCTGAGAGGAAATTTTTGTTTCCTTTTTGAGAACATTAAAAGGACATTCACCTTGATTATATGAATGGATTTTTGCAGGATCGTTTGCCACTTTCGTTTAGAGTGCAACTTCTGCTGCATGGTCATTGTCTATTTTTGGTGGGGTTAACCTTAGTATTGACCATCTGCGGCATTCGTTCGGCATTTTTGTTTATGCTGACGATTCTTTTTTATTCAATGGCACTTATTATCAACCTAATCACCAAGTTGCACAACCAACGTAAGTTTTCAACCAACAATAACGTCCTTACCATCGAAAATGATGACGTCTGTATTTTTTTTTTTTTTTTATAAATATTTCCAGCTCTCCTATGGATGCTGCCTCATGTTTTATGCCAAATATTTCCATTCCTATTTTACGCCTACTTGTCACATGGATTCTTTGTCGCCTTCATTCCGATGTGTGGACGTTTTGGCGCAAAAACCAATCCTGAATTGATTATTTGTGCTTTTACTGTGGGAGTTGGAATTCTTTGTGGAGCCTTTATGGTAAGATTAAGGATAAAAAAAAAATCATCAATCATTGAAAAGTATCAAAAGGTTATGTCGCCTATATGCTATAGTGGATTTAAAAAAAGGGTTGATTCAGAGTGTTTTAAATGTTAAGGTGGTTCAATTTTATTGAAAAGAATATCGAAACAGTAGACGAAGACGGCAGGTGTGGATTAATTTACATAATTGGATATTTACGAAGAAAGGACAAAGGGCTACCTATACATAATAATTATGTTATTTCTAGGCCATTCGGAATTTCCTTTACGGATCTGAAGTTTTGTATACATTTGTATTTGGTTGAAAGTAATTTTAACGTGAACGGCTTTAGAGAATAGCTAAGGAAAATCATACAAAAATAAAGCCAAATACTCGAAAAAGAGCTCAGACAAAGCACATCCAAAACAAGACTTTACTTTTGAACGTTTTTCAATCAGTTTTTGTAAATTTCTCGTTTTTTTTTTGTATAGAAAAATATACCTACCTATACAATTAGTATTGGTATAACTGTTATACATGGGGGTAAGCGGTGGGTGATGGCGTTTTTTGTGCTCTTTTATTATATATAAGTGAAAAAGTGCTTGGTTGTTTTAGAAAACATTTTCTCACGGTTTTTTTCAAAATCAATTTCTCTTAGGAACAAATTATTATAATTTTTTGTTTAGAATTTTATTAAATAAAATTTTTGTACACAAATCTCTACCAAAAAAACTAATAGTCTTCAGCTATATTATAACATTGAAAAAATTTGAGTCTATTTTTTCTAGAATTTTTTTCGAATTAAAAGTCCAATTTTTCTCGTTCGAAAATAAAAAAAAAAAAAAAAAAGTACTAGTCCTATAGTGGCTTCCATTAATAAGCACTCTAATTTGCCGAAAATTTTGATATGCAGTATTATTTTAACTTTTAAGAAGCTTTTGTATACAAAATTTAATTTAAATCGGTAACACACACAATGAGATGAGATAATCCAAAATAAAGAAAATGGTTCTATGATAGGTACTGTTAATAATGGCTAACTATAAATTTTGTTTTTGACAGATCGTAGTATTAAGAACAATTTTAATCAAAATCGTAGGAGTCGTTTTCGAGAAAATTTATATTTCCTGTAACGAATTTTTAACATTTATATGGAAGGTAACGTTAATTTTGACTATAAGAAAAATGTTTGTTCAAAATATTTTATAAATTGTAAAAAACCGTTTGTTACCAAGTTTCATAAAAATCAACAAAGTCGTTTTCAAAATATTTGGTTTTCAAAAAAAAAAAAAATTGAAACTTTTTTTAAAAATCAAAAAAAAAACTTTTTTGAAAATTTTGGTACACAATACTATTTAAATTTTTCAGAAGATTCTCCATTAAAAAAATTACCAAAATCAGTTTATTCCTATTCTAGGAAAACGAAAATAAAAAAAATGGTTCTATAGGAGGTACCAATTAAAACCATATTTTGGAAATTTAATTTTTACAAAAAGGTAGCATATACTTAATTAAATTTATTGATTTTTTTTTACAAAAATCTGTCGAGCCATTTTTGAGAAAAATAAGATTTTCCAAAAATGCTAAAAAAAAATTATATGGCAGGTCCTAAAAATAAAAGGAAAAAAACATGTCGGGGTAATGTCCCGAAAACACTTTATACCAAGTTTAATTAAAATCGGCCCATGGGTTTAGGCTGTAGGCGAGTCCACAGACAGACAGACAGACAGACGGACAGAATTGTGAGATCCACTTTTTTCGTCTTCCCTATCATCGTAATGTCAAGTTTGATTGTTATCTCGAGTTCGATTCTTTTACGATACCAAAACTTGCCATATAGTACCTTTATATCGCAAGTAAAAATTGTAGAATAATTTCTGAGAAAAAAAATTTAATAAAAAATTTATTTTACCCCGGATAATCTGAACACCCTTTTTTAACTGATTAACTTGAAATTTCGTGTTGTATCCCTTATTTTTATAAGAATTTTTAAGGCTGTTTCGGATGTTTAATTCGTATGTCGTACATTATGTTTTTTTTAGTTTTGTGCCCCCTTTTTTGCATTTTCATTTATTTTGTGGAAGCTGTTTGATATTTTTTTTTAAGAGTACCTTCTTTTTTATATTTTTTATAGCAAATATTTTTATAGCATATTTTGAGCCCTCCCTTATTCTTTTCTTAGCTTTAAAAAGCTGAGAAATATTTATTGTACATACAATTTTAAATTAGTAACTTTTTGAATTTAGAAATACCGGTTTCGGTTTTAACTGGCCGGTTTTTCCTTTCTATATTAGAAGCACCATACATACCATAAACTATAACAACATTTTGGGACAAATTCAAAAGCTGTATACATACGTGAACAACCTAAAATAAGGCAATTTTCTCAGAAAACATCAAAATCCTATTTCCGTAGTATGAATTTTTAGGCAAAAAAACTTTAGATGTTTTCTTACGCAAGTAAAAAGTATTTTTCCTGAAAAGTTCAGACCTGCTAACACCGAATTTCGTATACAAATATCATGAATCTCATGAATGCAAAATAATATATCTACCTAACCTGTGCATTCCATCTTCTATTTCCTTAATTCAAGTGTATTTGAATTTAACCTTTTTATTTTTCATTTTCAATCATTAATTAAGAACCATTCTATCATTTACAGATGCCAGTATTAAACCTCTTCAAAAAGTCAAAAACTCTTATCTCATCATTGCTCGTTATAACTGTGTTTTTCATCATCCTAGCAGCCACACCAATTGGTTTTCCATATCGTCCTGAAACATCAGTTCAACGATTCTCGATTTTGGTAACTATTCACACACATATCCTACATATGTATTCCTCCTATTGATATACCAATTTCTAACTGTTCTCACTTAAATTTCAGCACACTCGGCGAGTATTCCATGAAGCAGACTTATCAGTGCGTAGATGGGAAACAGGATATTTCATATTCCCTAACGATAGACGAACTTATTCAGTGAAACGTAAGTACATACGAGTAGTTTTCTTTTTGCTCTAATTTATAAGAGCATGAGCATCCTTCAATATAGTGTTGTTTTATGTATGATGATGGTTTGCATGTTGTAACGAACTACTACTATTTCACAGAACAAGCACTCAACATGACCAAAGCCCGAACTCTCACCTCGGATTGTGAATCTGAAGTGTTTTGTGGTTTGCCAGTTTACAATCACAGGTGGCATAAAGCAAGGTAAGATAAACTTTGCTCTGGTATGCATATAAATGATGTAGATAGATTTACTAATTGCTTCCTTTTTGGTTAATTCGATAGGAGTTCAAGTCTATGGATTCCTGGACCAGATCCGGTATTTGACAAACTTCCGGTATTGACAGTTGTTTCTAAGAATCAAATTTCAAAAACTAAAATACGCTACGAAATGAAGCTTTCTGGACCTGATCACATGGGTCTGTTTATTGAACCATTGCATGGAGCCAGAGTCAAGGACTGGAGCTTCCACCAGACGCCATTGAGATTAAATTGGCAGTCTCCCTTCTTTATATATTTCTCATATGGCATTGACAGCAAACCATTGAATTTCTTCGTAGAACTTGAGGTTGGTATGACAATGAAAAAAGATGGAAAGTTTCAGATTCTATATGCGAAAGAGCTAGGTGAGATAGTTCACTTCTCACCAATTTCTTTTATTAAAAAAAAAACTGATGAGTGACTGAAAATGGTGTTCGTGTTTAAAGAACTGAGGATAGAACCCCTGCCCGGAACATCTCTTAGGGCCAGTTGTACAAACGTGGTTCAATATTTAACCCGTGGTTCAGCAATTTTAATTCCCCGATTTCGGTCAATTAGATGAGGTTCAACCGTAGCCGTGGCGTGATGGTTAGTGCGATGGACTGTCATGCCGGAGGTCTAAGGTTCGATCCCCAGCCTCGCCACCTATTTATTTAAAAGAAAAAACGGCTACTGCCTCTTGCGAGGAATTGACAAATCCTCCAAGAGTATCTCCTGTCACAGAAAAGTGCCGCTCTTTAGCCGTTCGGATTCGGCAATAAACTGTAGGTCCCCTCCATTCCTGCAGACACGCACACAGGAATGGTTGAGAGTTGTAAGTCACTAGGCCCTAGTTCTTCATGAGCTGTTGTGCCATCAAATTTATTTATTTTTTTTTTAAGATGAGGTTCAACGATGGTTCAAGGTTCAAGTGTGTGATAAAAGCCAATTACATTCCTGAACTATCGTTAAACCTCAGTTAATCCGCCGAAATCGGTGAGTTGAAATTCCTGAACCACCACGGATCAAAATTTAACCACGGTTGTGCAACTGGCCCTTGATAAAAAAATACATTTCGATTTTTCTACAGTTCGACCGGAAACCGACAAAACTACTGCATTTTAGAAATGGAAGACCTTATCGTTTGACCTACTTCAGTTATAGTTAATTTCCTGATCCTGGATTCATAGATATTCAAACGAAACATAATTGGCATGTTCAGGGAAAAAGTAGATCTCGAGACTTCACGAACACGAACAGGATTTCTCTCAGTTTTGCTTTCAAAACTCTGAGGAAAATAAAGATTTAGAATCGCTTGCTAACTTTTTGACGGAAGGGATTCTCTGAGATCTCATTTTCCTGAACAAACTTATGATCCTGTACGGACGTTGTATGTTAGTAGTCGTTCAAATAACAGTCAAACTTTATAATATTGGAAGATAAGCGATGGTGAAATGTTTAATCAAAAACAATGTATTTTGTATTAAATTAATCATTTACTTATTTAAAAATTCATTTGAAAAAATATTATCATAATCAATTTTATTTATTACAGCGAACTACCGGTGATTGGAGTTTGGAAAATATCGAATTTGGTGTAAGTGGTCATTGGAATCATCACGAAGAAATGAAAACACCAGAATTTAAGACATTCTTGGCCAGTTTTCCAAAGTATGTTGATGCAACTGCTTGGCCAAGCTCTTATGAGTCATGGAAATATTAATTAAGAAGAATTTTGCTTTATAATTATTAATAATTTTTCTATAAGAAATAAGGAAAGATTTTGTACCATTTTTTTTTTTTCATTTTGATTTTCATAAACATTCAATGCAGAGGCTTTTTCAACAAAAATTAAAATATTTAATACATTTATAAAATAAGTTTTTTTTTTTTTTTAATGTAATTAAAAACAAAAAACGACAAAAATGATTGGCGTTTTTTTATAAATGTACATATAGTGGCAACACCGACCATATATTAATTATAAGAGCCTATTTTAAAAATTCTTAATGGCCATATAGTACAAAAACGCTAGCCTTATACTCCGGTTCGGTCGATAAGGTACTTAAATTTCACTATGATATAAATAAAGACCAAATTTACCGAAGCGGGATGCACTACGACTAGGCCAAACAAATGTCTGGAATCACAGTCAAGTTGGCCCACTCAGATTTTAACTAAATATATAGGTAGTAATGTTTGCACAGACTATATTACTCCCCAACGAGATTTCTATAGACCATTCATTACCAGCATCCCTGATAGACAGGAATGGGAAGTCACTCAACCACATGGCTCAACGGTAGAAGTCTTTACCGATGGGTCTAAAATGGAATGTGGAGTTGGAGCAGGGTTCTATTCGGAAACCCTAAACTTATCCAGCTCCTTTAGATTCCCGGACAACAGTAGTATTTTCCACGCTTAGGTACTATGGGCAGTAACCAAAACCGCTGGACGGCTGGCTGTCAATGCAGGCGATACCCCCAGCTGAGTTCATTGACAGCCAAGCGGCCATAAAAGCACTCTCTGCCATCGAAATAAAATCAAAGCTCGTTTTCTGCTGCCGCGAAGAGCTCAAGGTACTTAGCTCGCAGGTAAGGCTCTGTTGGGTTCCTGGCCATATAGGAATTCCAGATAACGAGAAAGCAGACGAGCTGACACGAATTGGATCATCAATTGATCCAAACCGAGCAGAACTAAACGTATATGCACCAATCCGCTCCTTAAAACAGACTGTGGCAAAGAAAATTCTTGAGAAAACTAACCTACGGTGGACCCTACTTGACTCCTGCGCGAATACCAAAAAACTTTGGCCGTGTTTCGACAAGGGGAGAACAGATAGGATCTTGACGCTAAATAAGAAGTCACTGTACTTTCTCGTAGGTACAATTATTGGACACAATCTGCTGAAGTACCACATGAAAAAACTGAGGCTCAGCACGGATGATCTGTGCAGAGGTTGTGGCGATGAAGAAGCACACGAAGACTCTTTCTCACTTCTTATGTCACTGCCTGGCACTCTTGCAACTAAGAAATAAACACCTAGGAAACTACTTCTTCGATAACTTAGAAGAGCTCTCCAACTTTTCTGGTGTGCAACTCTCGAAATTCATTAATGCCTCTAGATGGCTTGATAATCCATGAAAATTTATAGGTTAAATTATTTTTGGAGTGTTCAATACTCCAGGGTATCACAAGGGATCTACATTGATCTAAGTGTGATAGGAACAAGATCTTCTATCAGCCAGATAACCTTACCTAACCTAACCTAACCTAACCGAAGCGGGATTAAAGAATGTTGCGTTGTATTTAATAGAATGAGGAAAATTAATCCATTTTTATCCGTCTATACAATCCGTCATCTCCGTCTTCAATAAAAACTATCACAAATATTTCAAACTTAGACTTAACTCAAAAAATCGACAGATGTTGGATACGTCATTTTCTCTTAACACGGCAGAATAGAGGTCGAAAATTGGATATTTCGAAAAGGGCATGTAGTTAACTGTCAAATTGATGAAGAAAACTATGTGGGGCTTAACTATGTAGGTATATACAAGTTAAATACAACATGGACTTAACTAAGCGCAAATAGTTCTCGGCTTGAGTTAAGGAAGGTTTAAAACTGTGTTACCGGCAAAAAAGGGTCAGGGGGAAAAAAGTCGCATTCAGAAAATTTAGTATTATATACAAGCTTAATCAATCGGGATTTTTATCAAAACAAATTGACCATAGCAAAAAATAAACAAAAAAATATCAGTTGACAAGGCAAGAAACTTAAGTTAATTTCTTAATTTTATTTTATTGATCAATTATTATATTAAGTATGTATGTACTTAATATTGTGTATTTTTAATTTGGATTTTTTTTTTAAGTTAATTTCATTTTTTATAGAGATAATAAATAAGCCCTGCAATGAATTCTACCGTAATCGGAAATTTGTTACGAATCCAGAAAAAAAACTATTACAGAATCCATCGTATTGAAAGAGATATTTTTTTTGGAGAATTGTAAAAGCTTTCAATTTATTTGAGGTTCGTAATAAGCATTTTAGTATCACAATTTTTTTAATAAAGAAATTAAGTGTCTT
This sequence comes from Epistrophella euchroma, assembly GCA_947049315.1. Taxonomy (NCBI): domain Eukaryota; kingdom Metazoa; phylum Arthropoda; class Insecta; order Diptera; family Syrphidae; genus Epistrophella; species Epistrophella euchroma. The sequence goes on from OX346245.1 coordinate 143,820,419, forward strand.
TGTTATGGTTTGCGACTTGAACATTCGCTTGAAGTCCAACGATATGGCGAAAGACCTGCAATTCTGTATTTAGATTAGCGAAGTGATTTTTCGCAAAAAATCATTACTTTTAGACGAAAACTAATTTATTTATTTGCATCGCGACAAATATAAAAGTGAAGCAAAAAAATTTCATAAGACACATAATTTGAAGAAAAAACATTTTTGCATTTCTCCTTTAGTTTTTAAAATTCTTCAATAGTTTCTATATATACCGAATTTATTCAGTAGCTAGATTTGGTCATTTGAATTTTTTTTACGCAGAATTCTGACCCGCTCCCACATTTGGATAATATGGAATTACTTTTTATCAAGTTCTGCTGAATGACTGTGTAAGAATACAATTGCATTGAAAATAGATAGAAAGTTGGAAAAGTCCAAAGATTCAGAAAAGTCGCAAGATTTTGGAAAAGGGTCAAGGAACCCATTTTTTTTTAAATTCGTCTCATGGTTTCATGAGGCTTAAAAATGGGTCAAAATGCGTCACCCAGCGGCAACCGTGGTTACCGGCGTGTTATCGATATTTTGTCCGGAAACTCCATTATTTTTCCGTGATGGCGTCGCTAATGCCAGTTATCATTTTTTCAACGGATTCCATTTGGAACACAACTATTTTTTTTTTTTTATGTTAAGTAGTAGCCGTGGCGTGATGGTTAGTGCGATGGACTATCATGCCAGAGGTCTAAGGTTCGATCCCCAGCCTCGCCATCTATTTATTTAAAAGAAAAAACGGCTACTGCCTCTTGCGAGGAATTGACAAATCCTCCAAGAGTATCTCCTGTCACAGAAAAGTGCCGCTCGTTGGCCGTTCGGATTCGGCAATAAACTGTAGGTCCCCTCCATTCCTGCAGACACGCACACAGGAATGGTTGAGAGTTGTAAGTCACTAGGCCGTAGTTCTTCATGAGCTGTTGTGCCATCAAATTTATTTTATTTTTTTTATGTAAATCACTAACAGCCTGAAAATTAGAGTTATGGAGTGGAAAAATGGATTTTCAACTAGGTAGCAGAGCCGTAAAAGACTGCAGTACTTTGGTAATGCAGTTAATAAAGTCGCAGTTAATTAACTTACATATTGAATGTAAGTTAATACTGTAAATAAGTACTTTAACTGCAGTTAAAAAAAAAAAGTTAATTAACTGCAGTATTTTTTAACTGCTTCTAGCCTTTTTAGTAAAGGAAAAGTCTTTGTACTGCGATGATTTTACTATTAGTCAGCAAGTCATTTAACTACAGTCAAAATTAACTGTAAGTTTTTTTTTTTTAACTTTTTTTTCTTTTAAATTTCTTTTCTTTTTATTCCATCCTGTGTTTTTATAAGTACAACAAGTCTGCAGTCTTTTAGTTAAAAGACTAGAAAAACTTAAAAGACTTGCTGACTAAAATTAAATCATCGCAGTAGAAACACTTTTTACTGACTAAAAAGACTAAAAGCAGTTAAAAAGTACTGCGCAGTTAATTAACTTAAAGTTAATTAACTTTTTTTTTAACTGCACATTAGTTTTAGTACATTATTATTAGTACTAACTGCTGACTGCTCGATTTTAGTTAAAGTATTTTTGTAAGTTAAAAGTCTTAATGAAATTATTCTTTTTAGTCAATTAACTGCAGTACCGAAAAGACTGCAGTTTTTTAAAATCTATGGTAGCTATGTTAACTGCAGTTCGTACCGACTGTTCATATGACAATGTTTCTAAGCGCGAAAAACACGTTTTTTTGTAAGTTAAATCTCATTTTTTGTATTTGTTATTAGATACAATTTTTCTTCTTTGCGTTTTTATCAAAAAAAAATATAAAAAAAAATCGTCTATCTATAGCGGAATCACCCTGTTAGTATTAAAGAAAGAAATTTAAAATTTATTACAAAAGGTAAATAATTGTGCTACCAACCGATAAATTTACTGATAATAATGATCCAAAATATAAAAATAATAAAAAAAAAAAAAAACAATAAAACCGATAATGTTTGCGATCAGCTTTATTTGGCATTGACTTTCCGTAATCTTTTTATAATTTCTGATTAAGAAAAAAACTTAACGAATAAGCTAAACTGGCAGGTTCTTTGCTTAAAATGTTTATTTAACTCAAAAAGAGGGTTAATTGGCCGTCCGTCATCGTTTCGGGAACAATGTGCATCTCTTGGCTTTAGTTTGATTGCGGTGAAAATATTCATTTTCAATTTAAATTAAATTAAAGTAAGTTTGAGAAAAAAATCTAATTGTGTTTGAAATATAAATTGAATTAATTTAATAAAATTTCAGTGATGGACTTTTTATAATTTGTTCTTTTATGAGAAATGTTCGTGTAACAAACAATCATTGTTTAATTGCTTGTTTAATTGGAAGCAAAATCGTGTCTAAAATAATATTCTTTGATCTTAGTTCAGTGAATTGTGATTTTTTAAAGTAAATTTAATATTTTTTTTAGCCAAAATAAGTGTAACTAACGTTTTTTAATGTAAATTTCACTTATTCGGATATGCATAATATTAACGTTAAATAACCAAATTTTGTGAATAATATTTTTATGTTAAAGTTAAAAAATTTATTGACACTTATGAGTCCGGTGTTAACAACTGAGGCATTTCAACACCATAAAACTCAACAACGAAAGTACTTTATCAAATAATTTGAATTTTATAAAATAGCCTCGTTTTTAGATAGCTTTAACATTCTACTTAACAATTAATATTAAAACTATACCGATAAGGAAACCGCATTTAAAAGCGATACTAAATCATATTGCGTAAATATCACTATCGTTCATTGTCGCCGCGTGCCGCCACGTCCCACAAGTTTTGGTTTGGCTATTCATTTTGTTTAGCTGCATAAACGAATAGGTCGATATTCATGAGAATTTAACCAGATTTTACATTTAATTTAAAGCAAATTCTTTATTAAATTCAAGATGGTAGCGCTGGAGTCTAATTTTCTCCAAAAGTACCCCATATTCTGGAAATGACCTCCTCCAACTAAGCGTGCAAAAGAATCACAAGCAATTTGTTTTTTTTTTTTTTTTTTAATTTAAAATGTGTATACTAAACTACTTCGTTTCTTTTGCGCAACCCTGTATACGTTAACACCCCATAAAATGTTACGTAGACTTAAGCCGGATCCACATATGTCTCGTGTTTTGTGTTGTGCCGCTATGTGTAGATTCATATTCTCGTGTGATGTGTTGTGGAGTAGTGTGTTGTGTCGAAATCTATTTTTTAACTATTGCGCCATACCACGCCATGGCGAAGACATTTTTTTTAGTGTGCAGGAAAGAGAAAACAATGCTCTTGCAAACAGAATAAAAAAAATGTCAGTTTGTAAGACAACACGCTTGATTAGTGTACTCAGTCCACAACACCACCACACGAGACATGTGTGGATCCGGCTTTAGAAACTCTTACCCCCAGTTTCACGGTGTAATTTTAAACTCTGCTTTTATTTTAAACTTGAGTTCAACACTTAATTATTCAATTTCACAGTGTACGTTCAAATCTGAACTGAGTTCAACAAGTTAAACGCTTGTATTCTGCCGTTTAAATTTAAACTCTCTCAAAAATGTTTCCATGGTAATCACTCATGGTTTCTGTTATCTCTTCAAAAAAAAATTAATTGAGAGGATTGCGCTGACTGCGCATGTGCTTCTGAGAAAATGGTTATGTAGTTCGGTAATAAAGTTCGTTTAATTGAACTTAGGATCAGTTTATGCTGTGAAACCCAAGGAGTTGAACTTTAAATTTAAACTTAAGTTCAGGTTCAGCTGATCTTAAGTTTAAACTTTGACTGTGAAACTGGGGGTTCCGATTTAATTAAATATTTTCATTTATCAGATTTATCAGATTTACACTTTTCTTCAATGTTTCAAGCAATTTAATTGATAAAATGTATACATTTTATTTTCGCATAAATCTTTATCTAAGACTAATTACTTAATTAATAATGATTGGAAGAATGACCTAATTGCGTCAGGAAAAGGATTTCCATGATTAACTACTTTAAAAAAAAAACGGTCTTAATAAGATAAGATTAATTTGAACTTATTTCCAATCACTTGAATCACTATATATATCTAAGTTATTCAATGAAAATATATGTAGGTACAGGTAGACTGTATTATTATTTTTTCTGCGATATCAGATCTTTATTGAAGAGCGTAAAACAAGCAGCAATCGATTGATAATCGAAATCCTGGGAAAAATATCACAATGTGTTTAAGAATTTAAAACGCAATCATAGTGCAAAATTCCAAACTGCAGCCCAATATATCTAATTACACTGATAATAATTATTTGGAATTTGGGCCATACATTTTTATATATAAAAGTTTTTGGGTTATAATAAATGCGCATATAAATGCCTGAACAGAATGGAGACGGTGACGAAACCGGAGCTGTCAAAATATTGAATACACAAAAATTCAATGTTGCGAACACAACGGAACGTAGCTGCAGCGGCAGACGACAGAGTTCACCAACTTTTTACTTTTCACGTACGGCACTTTTGACGTTTCAATTTGTATGAAGAAAAAAAACAACTTTTTGGGTCGGAAAAAAAATATTGTGGTTATTTTTATTTGTATCGCGAAAAAAATTATTTACTAAAAGGAAAATTATTGGAAACAAAAAATGTAAATTCTGAGCTTTTACACAAAATACTTTCAAAGCTGTACAGCTGCATTGTGGGCACGTAATAAAAATAACGTACGACACTTTGATAGCTCTTCCAGTTCCGTCTGCAGCTCCGGTTCCAGCATTGTATGCTGTTCAGGCAGTAAAGCAATTTTCTACCTTCATACTCAGCATGGTGTTTACCCATTTCGAGCTACTAAACGATGTCCCTTCTATAGCACACTTTGCAGAATGTAAAGACCGGTACACATTTCTAAAGACCCACACGTTGCTAATTTAGCAGCCAAATGTAAATCTTATTAGCTTCGTTCGTGTACTTTCTGCACTAAAATTCACAGTCTATCAAATATTGAGGAGTGGGGATGAAATTCTCTCAGAGAGAAGTAAAACTGCGAAATAGTACACAAACGCTTTTAACAAATAATTTTTTTTAATAGGTATTTTGTTAATATTTAACTATTTTTTTTCTTCCGATGAGTTATGAGCAACGAACACTATTAAAATACCAGTTGGCAGATACCAAAGAGTGTACTAGGTTATTTGGAGATGTTCTGGCAAATGTCATAGTGGCTTCTGACGGAACTCATATTTTTGCCCGAAGAATTTCTTTGGGCTGAAATGATCCGAAAGGGGAAATAATTTACTCTCTCGGGAGCGCTCTCCTCTGCGAAAAACTACACATTTTTTGCGTACACGAACACAATTTGAGTTAAATTTGTAGAAGTTCGTAAAAATTCGTAGATTTGGGGAGTACGCGAACGACCCTAGTATGTGTTTAAACTGTAGAATTTGGTGAAGATGTTTAAAATATTCATGAAGTTCAAAACGGACCTTATTTGAATTATATACATATAAAAAAAAAAAAAAAAAAACAAATCAGCAAGTACAATACAATTTCCCTGGACTTCAATAACAAAGCCTTCCTATCTATTATTTTTTCTCAGTTTGAAAATTGAAATTGATTGTTCAGAGAGGATTATAAATAAGCTTTATGTTTTGAACAATTTTCATTAACCAAGTTTTGATACTCTGCTAGTTAACTGTAGAAAATGCAATTTCATTGTTGATGCAAAACTCATTGATTTCAAACCAACGAGGATGGTATAGGCGTAAGCTTAGTCGATTTATAACTTCTAATGGGAAATAAAACCATTCCTCCCCCCCCCCCCCCCCCATTCAATAAAGTTTATTTTCGAACTATATTGCACATTAAATCCATTGCAAAATCGATTTCGATTGTGTTAAGTAGAATTATTGTCGTAACGTTTTATAAGCTTATATGCGGCAAGGAATTTTAATTTGTAGTGACTAATCGAATTGTGATTATTCGAATGGAATTTAGATTATCCGCATGTTGATATTTTAATGGTGTACATATTTGAATTTTGCTCAAACCCAAATTTGTTTGTTAAAATGTTAAATACATTTTAATTACATTTATACATGCATGTCAGTCAGCATAATCTTATCGAATTGTATATACAACATTTAATATTTCCTTATAAATTGCTTCCTGTTATACTGAATCACTGATTTGGCATATCTACAAGATCTTGATAAGATAAAAAAAAAAGTCTAAAAATTTATTCATTGCTTTAAATATTTATATTTAAATTCACACAATGTCAGTAAGATATAATTGAACAGTGCCAATTATACATGGTTGATTATTGACAAGCTTTTGAGATTGTTTACTTCAAATTATTAAACTCTAGAACAATAGAACTTATTATAATTTATACATACATGGTAACATTGTTTAAATTTTATGATTACGAGTAGTAAAAATAATAATCAAGAAACACTCTCAATTGCGTTTTCAAATCGAAAAACCATTGTCATAAAAACTTACATTAAAATGTAGCCTGTGATACTAATTCTAAGTAAAGTGCAACTTTTGTCCGCACAATACTCATATCAATTGAAGAGTCGAATCTATTTCCCAGCTTTTTCTTAATGAGAAAGTGCATAAAAATGTTGCTAAAAACAGCACCAAAATGGAATAGCAATGTCTTGCAGCATTGTTTATGATTTCATGCTATCCAGATCCAGAATTCTTTTCATGAATGTCAACTTAGCGAAACAACATTCACCGATCGAAAAATTATTAATTGGGTAATTAGTCATTTACTAGTCGTGAATTAGTTGTGACAATTTTAATTTTGTCGTGCAATGCTTTCTACGTTTTTTTTGCTGCTTTGCTAAGTTCGTGTCAACTTAGCGAAGCAGCCTCTGGAAAACGTATAAAAACTTCTTATTGTAAATGTTTTACTGCTCTTTAATTAGCCGTTAGTTAGTCGTGAATTAGTTGTGAATATTTCGAATTCGTCGCTCTATGTTTTCTATGTTTTTTTTTTTTTGCAAAAATGTGAAAATGGTGTCAACTTAGCGAAGCAGCCTCTGGAAAACGTGTAAAAACTTATTATTGTGAATGTTTTACTGTTCAATAATTAGCCGTTAATTAGTCGTGAATTAGTTGTGACAATTTTTAATTTGTCGCTCGTTGTTTTCTATGTTTTTTTTTTTTTGGCAAAATTGTCAAATTGGTATCAAGTTAGCGAGGAACCCCTGGAAAGGGGGTAAAAATTCCTTCTATTCTATGTGTTAATGCTTTATAATTTGCAGTTCGTCAATCCTGAATAAATTGTGACAGTTTCAATTTTATCGTGCAATGTTTTCCATGTTTTTTTTTTTTTTTTTGCAAAATTGTCAAATTGGTATCAAATTAACGAGGAACGTCTGGAAAAGAGTTAAAAACTTCTTGCTTTTCTTAAAAAATTGCCTTCAGTCAATCAATTAATTTCAATTTTGTCATGCGATGTTTTCTATGTTTTTTTTATTTAAATTCATTTAAAGTTCGAGAAGTTCGTTGAAAAGGGGTTTAAACTTGTATACTCGAAATGTTTATTGCTTTAACAACTAGTTCATACCTGCTGAACGGCAAATTATTAAGCAATAAACTATTCGCTATAAGACGTTTGTACCTCTTTTTTAGGTGCTGCTAAGCGAAGCAGCAAAAAAAAACATAGAAAACATAGAACGACAAATTCAAAATAATCACAACTAATTTACGACTAATTAACGGCTAATTACCCAAATAATAATTTTTCGATCGATGAATGTTGTTTCGTTAAGTTGACACTCATATTCTGTTCCTGTAAAATGGAATTTTGTAATTTCCTTCACATAAGCCTACACAGTACAATAATTTAATTTTATTTTTATTTCAGATGTCTTTCTCATTGAAACTTCAACTTGACAATGTGCAACCTCGAAAAAATACAAAATTTGGTTGGTACTGGCCGCCAATAATATGTGTAGCTTGGTTTGCGATATTTTACGCTGCCGTAATACCAAGTTACTTTGCCTATCCCAAAATCATTTTAACCAAAGACGAACATCGACATCCAGAAGAATTTATTGGCGAAAGATCTGAACTACAACTTCTTGCTTTATCAAATATCGGAGTCAAATTAGCTGGCACCGTTGAACATGAAAAAGCCGTTGAATTTCTACTCCAACAAATTGAAATTGTTCGAAAAAATGCTCGACATGATCTTTATGATATTGAAGTTGATGTGCAATCTTCGTCGGGAGAGTTCTTACTCTGGAAAATGGTAACAATTTATCATAATGTTCAGAATGTGATAGTCAAACTGAGTCCAAAGAATACAAATAGTTCAGCTTATTTGCTAGTAAATAGTCATTTTGATTCAGAAGTGGGATCGCCAGGTGAGTGATTGATTGTTTTGAAGACTTTCGTGTACAAATGTTATTTTTTCTCAAAGCCGCTGGTGATGCTGGAGTAATGATAACGACAATGCTTGAAGTTTTAAGAGTTATATCTATTTCGGAATATCCTCTAAATAATCCCATAGTATTTTTGTTCAACGGAGCTGAAGAGAATAAACTTCTGGGATCACATGGGTTCATAACGCAGCACGAATGGGCAGAAAATGTCAAGTGAGAAAATTTAGACCTTTCAAAAAATTCTCTGTTTGAATTAAAAATTTTTGGATTTTCTAATTTTACAGCTAAATTGTTCTTTCTTTCCAGAGCTGTCATCAATCTTGACTCTGCAGGTTCTGGTGGTAGAGAAGTTCTTTTCCAATCTGGTCCTGGACATCCTTGGCTTACAAGAGTAGGTTTGATTAATCAACATTTTTAATACATATTTAACCCAAATTGGTATTTAGTACTATGGAAAATATATCCCCCACCCTTTTGCATCGACCATGGCTGAAGAACTCTTCCAAAACAACTTCATTCCATCGGACACTGATTTTCGAATATTCCGCGATCACAAAGGCGTTCCGGGCTTTGATATGGCTCACAGTAACAATGGATATGTCTACCATACAAAGTTTGATCGTTTTAATATAATTCCTCAGGGAACCTATCAATCAACAGGAGAAAATGTTCTGGCTCTCACAAGAGCTTTGGCTAATGCACCTGAGTTAGAGGATCCAACGGTAAGACAAAGTTTCAAATTAAAACATGTAGTTTCGATGAGGGGTTTCTGGAACATTTTTTTGCTTTTATTAGAAATACGCAGCTGGTCACACTGTCTTCTATGACTATCTCGGTTGGTTCACTGTTCACTATACAGAAGGTTCTGGTATTGCAATCAATATTGTTGTCTCTCTTGGAGCATTTGTCAGCTTTGGGGTTTCTATTTGGATGATGTTAAGAGAAAAAGCCTACGAAGTTAAAGATTGTTGGATGAGGTTTGCTCAAATTTTCGGAGTTCAACTTTTGACAGTTGTTCTGGGAATTGGACTGACAATTCTTGTTGGAATGCTTGTTCGTGCATTGGGTTTATCGATGTCATGGTATAAGGACTCATGGATGCTCTTTGGAATATATTTTTGCCCCATGTTCTTTGTTATGGGAATAATTCCGGCATTCTATTTGGGATGGACCAAAGAAAAAGTATGGTGTAGTGTAGGTACTGTATTCTTAGCAGTTTTTATAATATTTCGATATTTTCAGACTGTTATTACCCTCCGACACTCAGTGTTCATGTTCTTGCACTCTCAAGCTATAATTTTAGCCATCTTAACAATTCTAATGACAGCATTTTCTATACGTTCAGCATTCTTACCAATGGTGGGAGTATTTTTCTACACAGGATCGGTCATACTCAGCATCATAGCAGCTGCTATTTTTAAATGGAGTAAGTTCATCGCGATGCAATTTTTGATGTTGAATAAATTTAATGAAGACATTTTTTGCAGAGCCAATTTGGTTCCCTATTCATTTGATTTGCAACATACCTTCATTCTGGTTCTATTCCTATGTGACCTTTACTTTTTGTCATGTATTTGTTGCAATGCAAGGTCGAGACGGACCTGATAGTAATCCTGAACTATTTATTAGTGAAGTAGTTTCCATATTGGCTTTCCATATTGGTGGATTTGTAGTAAGTAAAGTTGTTCAACCGATTTACATCAAGTAGCTCTAAAGTTAAAATATCAACTAATTTATTTTTAGATTCCACTTTTCCACTTTTTCCGGAAGCCAAAGTTATTTTTCTCGTCCTTCCTTGTTATAACATTGATATTCTTTGTGCTGGCTTTTTCACCTATCGGCTTTCCATTTCAAAAGGATGTGAGTGCGAAGCGGTTCTATGTAATTGTAAGTTCCCCTCAAACATACTAACTTTAGATACAGTCATTATTTTGTTTTCTTTTCTTAGCACACAAACCGAGTCTTCCATGAATATGGTGGCGAAGTAGCACGAAACGAATCTGGTTATTATGTTCAGCCGGTTGATTCACGAAATGTCGACCTAGATGGTAAGTTTTAATATCTGTAAGCTGCCAATGTAAACTTAAACCTTTACCCTCTCCTATCAACAGACTCAGTGTTTAAGGGTGCGATGCCATTGAGCTACACCCGTGAGAACTGTGACAGTGAACTGTACTGTGGACTTCCATTGTCCAGTACTAGATGGAAAGACTGGAAGTAAGTTATCATTTCTACAACATCTGTGAATATATTTTATTAACCCTGTCATCTTGTGTAGCTATTACAGTCGATGGGTACCATCTGGAAGGCCTAAGATAACTGAGATGGTTAATCTTAAACTTAAATCAAAAACTTTCTTGACACCGACAAAAGTTCGTTATGAATTCAGTCTTACCGGGCCTGATCGAACGGTTATGTATATCGGTCCATTGCCAGGTGTTGAAGTAACCGATTGGTCATTCAATCAGACACCTTTAGAAGACAAAAAATACAAACCACCATATTTTATCTATGCAACTTACTCCAAAGAACTGATTCCCTTAAACTTTTGGATCGAATTAGAGGTTAGAAAACATTTCTTTAAACAAAAAAAAAAAAAACAGTATGAATTTATTATTCTTTTTTTTTTCTAGCGTTCGAATGAATTGTGGGAAGGGCCAACATTTAAATTAGCTGTTGGTGGACATTTGATGCATCATCAAAAGCATTATACAAGAGAATACAAGAGATATTTGGCAAGTTTTCCGGAATGGGTGTATCCAACGTCTTGGATTGCATCTCACGAAAGTTGGCTGTTCTAAGTTTATTTAAGTTATTTTTTATTTATTTTAATTCTTAATAAAATCATAGTTTTGGGCTTGATTTATGCTTGTTTTACAACCTACTAGAAACTAAAACATCATATCTCCTATGGCGCCATATCCTCAGATTTTTCACTATTAAGCCTAGTACGCAGATCGCGCTAAAATGTATCTCCCATACAAATTTCCTCCAAAGATAAATTTTAGCGATGATATTTAGCTAGGCAGTACGTAGTTCACGCGCTAAATTCAAAAAGTCTCCACCTAATTTAGCGCGCGAAATAATGCTCAACGCATTCTTTCACAGATAAATTTTGACATTTGTGCTCTTAGCAAACGATTGTAGAGATAAGAATAGTAGAGATAAAATTTAGTTTAGCTTGAACTGCGTACCTGGCTTAATATAGTAAACCTTTAAAACTATTGAAAATCATTTTTCTGAATGAATTTTAATATATCGCGTTTTACTTTTTTATCTACCAGAAACATGAAAAAAATAATTTTTTTTACCTTTATTCTCACGTCATCTATATATATGTATATACAAATTAATGACTTTTGTATTCGTACGCGCATAACTCGGCTAAACATCATCCCATTTAGTTGGGGACTTTTTTGTTGGATTTTTATTGAATCAGATTAACACACAACGCAGCCGAAAATTTGGAAATTTGACCGAAAATTGGAAAACTCGACCGAAGAAGTAAGAAAATCGTAAAAACGCCTTGAAATTTAAAAATTTCTGATGAAATAAAATTGTGTTTGTACGCGCATTACTCGGCTAAACATCTTTCGATTTGCATGGAGATTTTTTTGTTGGATTTGTATTGAACCAGATAAACACACTACGGAGATAGAAATTTGAAAATTACATAGGCCGGAAAAGTCAAAAAGTCATGATAACAATTGAAGCATCCAGAGTAACAACCGGATAACTCTACTTTTTAAAGTTTTAAGAAAATTAAAAAAAAAAAAAAAAAAAACTACCTCAAAAATAAAAAAACAAAACTTTTGCAAAATATTCATTTATTTTTGAAAGAAAACATAAAAACACATTTGTTAAGTTCAAAAAAATTTTTTTAAAAATTATTAGAAAATAAAGTATTAAGTTTTGGATTTGTCCGGTTCTTGCACCGTTTTTGGTAAAAATCCATCAAGGGCCTCGTTTTCATCATCATATTCTGAGTTTTCAGCTTTTTGTAGCGTTTGCTGGGACGTCAGGCTATTATAAAAGGGCATATCCGCCGGCTGAACATATTTTTTTCACATCATACTTTTTTAGGTTTAGGGGAAGGCTGTTTATGTAAAGTATTTTCGGTTTCAATGGGTTACCTACCAGGTTTGATTTCATTTCGCTTTCGTAACGCGTTAATGGCCCATGATGACTAATGGAAGCTTAGATACTTGCAATGGGTCTGTTCTTTATCTTCCGAAAACTGCCAATTTTTACGAATCCATTTAATGTTTTTTTTATATGAACTTTGACAGAAAGAACTTTGCACTAAAATTCGTAGAAATCGGTAGTTGTGGGAAGTAAAAGAACGAAGCTAATATTTCCTTCTTTGGCATAACAAAATCTTCGACATTTTGAAATGGTCCATTTAATCTTATCTTTGTTTGTCACTGTTTTTTTGTAGAACGGACCTAAGCTGGCCTAAAATCAAATGTATCCTGTTTGGTCACTGATATCACATTAAATCTTTTGGAACATTTTTCCACTAAGTTATGCCAGTCTTTGGGTAGATAAAGACGTTTTACTCGTCTCTTTTGTTTTTCAATGACACCAAAAGAGCGATCGCAGGGTAAGAAACTATGTTTTTACCTTTCTGAACAGGCAAAGTTTCGCCACTTGATGTGTCTTCTTCACTTATTCTTGCCCCATTCAAAAGTCAAGGACAACTCTAAAACTGGGTTTCTCTAACGCAGAGCCGAGATAGACGACTTTTTATTACACCAAACGACGCGATTTTTTTTTTTTAATAATCAGCCCTATCGAGGTATCCGTTCGGAGGAAAATTTCCTCCGATTTGTTCGAAATCGGAGAATTTTCAATCGAGGTATACGTTCCGACAGATCTGACAGATCTTTCGAAAAAATTAAACGCACTTCATCGCAGTGCAAGGCAATGGGTTAAGTAAAGAATATTTGACAGCTGCGCGTAAATTTTTTCCGACGGTCTCCGATATAAGAAATAGTTGCGGAATAAAAATGGAAACTTTTTAAAAATTTTTATTAAAAAATTATTTACAAATAATTTGTTGTCTTTAGTGTAATAAGTGTGTATTTGAGAAAGAAAACAATGACTAGGGCTCAACAAGAGCGATTGGTGGATATGATGCAATTGTATGGTACCCATTGAGTGATCTCTTAAAACTCGTTTTTCCTCTTTCTGTCTTTTCTTTATATTTAAGCCTTCGGCTTCCCAGACTAAAGCAACACTATTCATTTATTTGCAAACAATTCTATAAATTTTTCAACAAATTTTTTTGAATGAATTTTTTCGCTGAAACAAAACAGCTGAATCTGACCCATACGTATGTCAAATGAACGCGATTGTATACTTCATTTATTTTGTTCCGAAACGGATACCTCGAACGCTATCTATGTTACGATCGGATTTGACTTTCGTATCGGAATTTTTTCCGAACGGATACCTCGATAGGGCTGAATATCTGCTCTTAAAACCCTATATTTTGGAAAAAAGTGGAGTTATCCGGTTGTTGCACTGGGTGCTTCAATTGGAGCTTGCTCGAGTTTCGAAAGGGAACATTAATAATTTAATCAATTATAGGTGGAAAGTTCGCCGGGTTAGCTGGTATTTTCATATTTTTTTTCAATAAGGTAATTTCGTTCAAAATTTCCAAATTCAATTCAAAATCATCTCATTTCCCATACAAATTCAAACTTTCAAATGAGATAATTTCAACCATATTTGCACGAAATTCGGTAGGAAATTACGTAAAACTTTTATAAACCCACCTAAATGGAATTCATTTAAAGTGGAACGCATTTAAAATGACAGAATTCAATGTAAAAAACAACAAAAACAAGCGATTGACAATCTGGATCGTCAAACAAAATTAGGAAATTTAAAAATTTAAAATGTGAACAATTTTTATCTAATTTGCCAAATTACCTCATTCCAGCTCTAATGAAAACGCAGTATTATGTTAAAAACCAACATTACTCAACAGAAATTATCTGTTTTAAATACACAAACATACATACATAGGTTCACATTCCTTGACTTTGAAACTCCGTGATTTTCTGTGCATTTGTGTGAATTTCAGTCTAAAGTTCTGTCAAATCGTATATAAAAAAACCTTGTACTAAAATTCACAGAAAATCACAGAGTTTCAAAGTAATGGAATGCACCTCATGTTTTTTCAGCCATCGAAAACAAAAAAAATACAGTTTTCTATCAAATAATTACTATTGATTTGGGTTTAAAAATAAAACAACTCCCAAATATTTGAAAGTTGCAAAATTCATTTAAATGCTTTTAATTATCCAAACAGTTTCACTACCATTTTAATAGAAGTATGTATTGGTTGTTCGATAATGAGATTTCTCTTAAAAAATTAAAAAATAAAAATGTTGTCTCTTTCAGGTGTGAACCCAAAGGGAAATTATATTTTAAATGTTATTTAAACTTGTTGATAGGAAAAAAATATAAAACTAAAAAAAAGACTTACATTCCACGTAACAATCAACGATGTTAAAAAAAAAAAAAACAAAAAAAAATGTTACAAAAATAGGAACAACTGTTACTGAAACCTAAAAAAGCCTATAATGTAAAATAAATGCTTAAAAAAAGCCTATTAAGGATATATAAAGCATTTAAAGTACTTTATTTATCTTAATTTTATGAGAAATAATAGAATTAATTAAAAAAATAAAAACAAAATTTTAAATCTAAAAAAAAAAAAAAACTAAATGTTACATAATATATTAAACTATATCAATGTAAGCATAAATAATAATTTACATTACAAGTTTGCTCGAATAATGGCAAATAAATAATATGAATATTTATTAAACAAAAAAAAAATTAAATATTTACAGCCTCCAACTTTGATATGAACTTGTCCATGCTGTGGGGTATGTCCATTCGGGGAAACTTTTTATAAACTCTTTAAATTCGTCTGTATAATGAATTTCATGATGAACCAAATGTCCAATTAAAGCCATGTCAAATGTTGGACCTTCCCAATCTGGACTGTATCTCTATAAACGGAAAACAATTAAAAAATATATTTCAATTCGAGAAATACAAATTAAAAAAAAAAATCATTTACCTCAAACTCCAAAGTAAACCTAAGAGGCGAAGGATCAAGCCCATAAGAGAAATACACGAAATATGGCGGGGTAAATTCTTTATCTATTGGTTCTTTATCAAACGACCAATCAACAAGCCTAGCATCGTCTAATGGCTGGAAGAACATTCCCATATGATCAGGTCCAGAGATTTCAATACGGAATTTAATGTTAGTAGCTGAGACGGCTTCTTTTGAAATAATTCGCATGCTGGGGATGCCGACAATTTGAGGCCTTGGACCAGGTATCCAAAAGCTTTGGTTTCTGAAAAAAAAAATTAAATGAAATGAATATTAAATGGTTTTAAAGAAGTTTTTTTTTTGTAACTTACTTCCATCCTAACCATCTGGAGTTATAGATAGGAAAACCACACATTAATTCTGTTTCGCAGTCTTCATTAGAAGCTTTAGTGAGATTCGAGTTTAAGAAAAATTCTGAAAAATATTTATATTTTTAAGGTTTTATTAAAGTTAAAATCAGTAATGCTTTTTTGTTTATCGGTGTAATTCTTATCTTTTCATTTTATTTTAATAAATAATATTAAAAGCTCAAGCATGTCATTGCCGCTAATCTTTTTTTTATTGAACTCGGTCTAAAATAATTATAAGAAGTTAAGCATCTCGGTTAAATAAAACATAGTTCTAACGAGTATTTTTCCAATGTTCGCATCACTAAAGGCTTTCATGTAGGTCATCTAAACAACTCTAGATATAAAAATAACGAACATATCTGAATTTTTAAGCTTTAAGCTCTCTTTTAAGAGTTGACCCGGATCTATTTCTACTTTCGGGTGCGTGTTCATTTGAGAGTAAAAAGCTGCGAGAAGCCTTTAAGGCTGATTTCCAATGGCGCGTTGGCGTTAGAGACGCTTAAGGCTGATTTCCAATGCCGCGTTGGGCGTCGTTTTGACAGATTTTTCTTTCAACGCGAAACTCACACATAGCAATTTAAGGCTGATTTCCAATGCCGCGTTGGGCGTCGCTTTGACAGATTTTTCTTTCAATGCGAAACTCACACATAGCAATTTAAGCAAATTGTTAACAATGACGCGTTGGGTATTATGTTACGATTTGGCACCTATTAGCATGTACACAAACCAACGTAACATAAGCTACCTCAACGTTAAAGTTGAAAAAAACCAACTTCAGCGTGCGTTTTGACAGTTAAACTAATGTTCAAATTCCTTTAAACAAAAAAATCGATTTATTTAGAAGAAAAAATCGGTTTTTCTGGACAAATTCGTTTTATTGAAAGAAAAAAATCGATTTTGTTGAATAGTTTGTTGAAAGGAATTCGAAATTACAGTTATGTAGGTTCATTTTGATTTTCAGGTTTTCTTCAAGTCGTCTGTCATGTCGACGCGTTCGTAAAGCTTGTAAACGTATACGTAAGCGTCTCTAACGCGAACGCGCCATTGGAAATCAGCCTTTAGCTCTGGGCATATATTTTATTTAAGTTAGCTGATGAAGCAGTTCTTCAAAAAAAAAAAATCTTGCTGATCAACCTTAAAAAACTCGAATGATAAAACTCATCAATTCAGTAAATTTAGAGTTAAGGCATCAAATTTAGTGAGCTAACTCGGGTTTAACTTTATAATGGCACTGAAACAAATAGGATATTAGCAATTGAAAAAAAAAAATTAAAATTAACGCTGAAAGTCAAGTAAAAAGAAAATCTCATAATTTCAGAATGAAGCCAAGTCAGAAGAAAATATACACGGTGTGTGTACACTAAGGCCAAGTTTTTTAGGACGAGGTTAAAGTTTAACCCCGGTTAATTCAATAAGTACCAGTTCCAGTTGTACAATCGTGAGTTAAATACTGATCCGTAGTTCAGGATTTTTAATTCACCGATCTTTAAACCACCGTTCAACCTCAGTTAATTCACCAAAATCGGTGAGTTAAAATCCTGAATCATGGCTCAAAATTTGAAATACGATTGTACAACTGGCTCTTAATTTCTTGAGTTAACTCTGGATGTACTGAGCAAATGCTTTTGGTATTTTATCTTCCGAGTTCATTAGTTTGATTTGCATGAACTCTCTTATGAAAAGGTGGTTCTTGAGTCAACAGTGAATAAATCTAAGTCCAGTGCCTACGTTCTGTAATTCTCACATGCATAAAATTGGTCGAGAAACGATGAAAACTGAAACAAAATACATGAGTTTTGTTCCATTTTTTAGCGTTTCTCGACTGATTTTTTTGATGTGAGAGTTACAGAACGTAGGCATAGTGGTTTAACTTACCACTAAAAAGCAGGAAATAAACTCTCCAAATTCTACCAGATAACAAAAATATTACTCTTAAATGAACACTATTTCAGATAACTTCCACTAACACAGAGTACAGCGTCCAGAGTTACTTTTCAGTGGTTCAAGATTTTAATATTGTGAATTCTCTGTCGTAAGTTATAGCTCTAGAAAAATACTGCTAGTTGGGTTAAACTCTCCTGGAAATCCTTCACCAATGGTGTGGATATGAGTTTTCTGGTAAAACTAATGTCAGCTATACTATATACAGTCTTTTATCACTCCCTCAATAGTTTCTGAAGTTATTATGGCCATTTTAAAAAAAAATTCCAATATTTGGATCTTAAATGCGTCAATATGGGTGTTTTAAAAAAACTGAAGAAAATATTGGCTGGTCAGAAGAAACTTTAAATTTAGGTAATATTGAAATATTTATCTGCCTATAAATTTGGTGTAATAATTTCTCCTGCTAAATCTTAGTTTTGGAGATATACATTAATTTGCGTTCTCCAAAATGGCGGATTTCGTCGGGATCATCGTGTTTCGAAAACCTTGGTTTTAGCTTTTCCAATAGTTCACATTTTGAAGTATAAAATAATAAAGAATAATTTTTTTTGAGTTTGTTATGATGTCATATAGGAAATTTGAATCGGAATTTTCAGCCATCAACCATATGCAGGGTTGCCGCTATGCTGAATTAAAGTAAGTATTTTTGATTTTGTCAAAAAACAACGTTAACGATTTCTGACAAGAAGACAAACTTGGTTATACAAAATTGATTTAGGCCCATTTGCTGAAACGAAACTTAAGTATATAAGTTCAACATAAGAGCTTATGTGACAGTTTACGCTGAGGAAAAAGTAGAACACAAGCGCTTAAGTTCAACATAAATATTAAAGTTTCGTTTCAGCAAATGGGCCTTAGTGGTACTTGCTCATACGATTTAACGAGAAATATATATACCTGATCTGTGATAGTGCTCTTTACATTAGGTACTTGGAAGTATTTTGCTAAAACATTCCAAAATACATAACTATCGAATTATGTACACTTATTTAAAAAAAAAACAGCCTTCACTTACCATCAAGAGAATCAGGTCTTCGATCGACGGGTACGATGTAATATCCAGAGTCTTCTCTTCTTAAAGTCATGTCAGTATTAAAAAACCTTCTAATAGTATTCTAAATAAAAAGAAATTAATCTCATAGGATTTTGAAATGTTGTATTCCTTATTTAACTGACTTACCACAGCATAGTACCTTTGAGGTGCTGTCTTCGCTTTATAGGGAAATCCAACTGGTGTTGCAGTAAGAATAATAAATATTATACAAACGACAGCAAAAAACGTAAGAATAGTCTTGGTCTTCCGGAAGACGAATAAAATCGGAATCAAAAAACCAGCAGTCAACAAGCATATTACTACTGAAAACCCGCTAGTAATCAGCTCAGGATCAGTATCAGCACCATCGCGTCCTTGCATAGGTATGAAAGCTTTGAAGAAAGAATAGCAAATGTAGGCATAAAGGAGGAATGGAATGATCTGGCACACCAAGTGAGGAATCAACCATAAGAATGCTATACAAAAAAAAATAGATATTAGAATGACTTTGGAATAGAAGAATATGCTTACTTTTTCTATGGAGACATGTGACTAGATTGATAATGACCGAAATCGTGTAGAAAAGTATGCAAATCATAAGTAAGAAAGCCGAACGAATTCCAAAACAGATCATTGGGATAGTGACAAAGACCAGAATCAGACAATGTGCATGCATGAACAACTGGACTGCTATTCCAAGTGGAATTCCATACTGAAAATAGATTTTAATCATTAAATTATTAAATTTAACCTAAAAATAACCAAAAACTAACCTCTTTGGTTTTCTGCAAATATATCGCTGGCAGGAAACCCAAAAAGAAGAACATTGGACAAAAGTATAATCCGAAGGCCAGCCAAGTTGTTGAATACCACGAAAGTGGTAACCCTACTAAGTCCAAGATAATTCCCAATGAAACAGTGAATCCCGATGCCAAAATAACCGATAGCAATTGAATTCCAAAAATTATGCCAAAATGTATGAAGGTTCGTGATCGTCTAAGTCCCATGTGCTTAGGTAATAGCCAGACATAGAGGAAGATGCTTATCAGTGCCGAAACACAAGCAACAATATTTATAATCATTCCTGTATGTTCAGAGTAGTATATTAGAATCCAGTTCATGAAATCGAAGAATACAGTGTGACCAACTGCGTGTTTCTGTAAATTAAAATTATATGTAATTTAAAATATACATCGAAAAGTGTTTTGTGAGATTTCTTTTTTACCGATGGATCGTCAAGCTCAGGAGCATTGGCAAGAGCTTTGGTAAGTTCTAGGACATTGTCACCAGTTACTTGATATGTAAATCTTGGAATTAAATTAAATTTATCATATTTGGTGTGGTAAACATAGCCATTCACAACATGCGCCATATCAAGACCTGAAATATTATTTCAAATGTCGATAAGTTTAGGAAAATTGATAGTTTGGAAAAAGTACAGTGAAACTAAGGTTAAACGGTCAACAAAATTTTTAACAAGTTGACAAATTTGTTTAATATGTTTTCAAAAATGCCAAAAAGTTGACGAAAAAACTCTTTCAATTTTGTCATCAAACAAAAATTATTCACTTACCAGGAATTTTACCAAAATCTCTAAAAATTCTAAAATCAGTATCGGACGGAATGAAATTGTGTTGGAAAAGTTCTTCAGCAATTGTCGATGCAAATGGATGTACTATGTGTTTTCCATAATACTGAAATATTAAAAAAAAATCATTTCATTATCAAAATTTCGGGAAAATTAAAAAAAAAAACTTACATTCATTAACCAAGGATGATCAGGACCAGATTGGAAAAGAATCTCTCGACCACCACTACCAGCTGAATCCAAATTAATTAATGCTCTGTGAAAAGTATACATTTAAATGATTATTAACAAAAAATAACTTTAATATAGCATACAACTTCAGACTTACTTTACATCCTTGGCCCATTTATGATTTGTAATGAAATTATGAGATCCTTGAAGAGGATTTTCCTCAGCACCATTGAAGAGGAATAACACACAGTGATCTAGTGGAATGTCGTTTTTAGTGATGACCCGTAACACCTCTAGCATAATCACAATCATGACGCCTGCATCACCAGCTCCTACAATAATAACAAAAATTTATTTATATCCTTTCGAACATTGTTGAAAATACGAAAGCTTCCCATATCAAAACTTACCAGAACTCTCCGGAACTGAGTCATAATGACTGTTCACAAGCAAACATGTTGTTTTATTCGAATCAACTCGTCTAACTCTTACAACTACATTCTGTATACTCTGATACATGTTGACCATCTTCCAAAGGACATAATTTCCCGATCCTATTTGCACATCTGTTTCAATATCATAGATATCTTGTTTAGCTGAATTTCGAATTTTATCCACTTCATCTAGTAAAAATTGTACAGCTCCTTGTTCATTAGCAGCACTACCCACAACTCTTGGTCCCATTTTGGTTAGATTCAACAGGTTATTCTCGGCCCTTTCACCAATAAATCTTGCAGGATTACTAGCTTCATCCTTTATATGCAAAAAGGCAGGAAAATATTCGAAACTTGGTACAACAATCGCGTACATTAAAACAAACCAGAAGCTCACAAAAACTGGCGCCCAATACCAACCGAATTTACTGCGGTTATAAATGATTTTCAGATTCTCATACTTGGATTTCATCTACAAGGAAGAAATGAGAGAAAAAAAAAAAACAAAATAAATATCTATAAATATCCTTTTGGGTTTAGTATAATAAAATATCTTTTAAAGCATTTTGTATGTATGTATGTACTTCTTGCTGTATGTGGAGCGGACATCAACTCGATATTAAGAGTTTATTGCTCTCCACTGGCAGTATTCTCGTTTATTTCGTATTTTATCTTTTAGCCAAAATAATAATAAATTGAAAGTCGCATTATCCTTTTTTTTGTTCTTTCTGATGGTCCTGGGATTTATAGCAAATTTTATTAGCCCATAGAGTATAAACAAATTTCAGATGAGAATCCTTTTGGAAATTAAGTTGGGACACGACATAATGTTTGCTTCGAGCTAAATTATAAACTTTTTTTTTGAAATTTAAATCATCCATTAATAATAATGCATTTTGTAGATGGGCGGCATGGGTGGTGGGGAGGGGGGTAGAGAAAAGGACATGGAACTCAGTTTGTTTTCCAGTGATAAAGCCTTGGGGAATGCATTAATAGTTTAATCTTATTAAAACTGACAATGTGGTTGGCTTTGTTATCTTTTAATAGATTTGAAGGAAAAGAATTGATGTTTAATTTATTGTAGTTGATCTGATAAGTTCAATTAAAAATTTGAATTTTTACCCAGATAAAAAAAGGTCAAATCGATTTAGGTTGGTTGCTATATTATCAAATAGCGCTTTTGGAGAATTATATATTAATTGATGGCTTATTGACAATCAAAGAACAGCTAAGGCACTTTTCGGCATTCAGATTGTAAGTAATATGGTATAAGTATTCCCCGTCTTAGTGCGGTGAACATACTTGAGAATCTTGAGATAGTCAATTTATTCTCTCGTTATGCTGTATTTTTTTTTTTTTTTTGCTTGACCTAGTGTTGGGTTCGTGTGAAAATAATTTCGAAATTTTTGTCAACAATAATATTTCGATGATGATGGACGAAATAATAAAAGTGATAGTAAATATTCCCGTAGATTTTTTTGATAGCTTGACTAATTTTGCTATAATTATGCAATCCGGTAAACAGATATACATATGCCGCCTTTTATGAATGTAATTATTTATGACGCTGTGGCCCGTCTGCTCCGTCTGCCAATTCTGTGTATCGAAAATATAGAAGATTCAGTGAAACTGGAGAGATTTTGCGAAGGCCAGGATCTGGATGTTGCCGGTGTACACCCCGAGTCTGCGCTTCATAATCGCCAATTGACTGGTAGTGTTAACGTTCAACACGAGCTCAGATATGTACGAGGAAAAGTCACTAATCGCTACTGAACGGACAATTAAGAGAAGACTTACGGCCATATTATTCACTCAATACATCTAAATTAAAACTTAAATCTGGATGTAAATCATACAAATTCAATGTAAATTCATATGGATTTAAGTTGAAACCTGGATGTATCGAGTGAATAATATGGCGGTTAAGGAAGCATTTCAATTGAAGAAACAAGTCAGCTGGTTCTTGTGTCTAATTTTGGTCGAGGAAGAGGTTTAAATACGGATCGGTACATCTCCCATATTTCGCTGGATCAAGTCTCGTCGTTCCTTTTGCTGGATTTTGAGCTAAGACTTCGTACTTGTGCACGATAAAACTGTGGGGGCAAAACCCCCATTTATTCGGCTTAATGCAAGATACAAACATACAACTTAAAACTAAAGACTTAATCTAACTTAAAAATTAAGAAGCTTATAGCTAAGATAGGGATGTATTGGGGGTAGGATTGAGTAAACGGAGTTTAAGACTGGAATTGCTTAGGTTAAAGTCGAAACAGTTTGCGTTCAAATTAACATTTCGAAACATTCGAGTTAAAGGCTCGTTGGATCCATATGAGGTGCGGTGGGTAGGCAAGTAGAAGAGGCGAGTTTGGGGATTAGTGTTGAAAAAGATAGAATTGTAAAGAGTTTGGCAGTCGACAGAACCAGAAAGGAGACGGTGAATGAATAGAATGTCTGCTATTTCTCTTCGTTTCTCGAGCGATATCAAGGATTAAAGGATCATTCCAAGGAAGGCCTCGAAGAGCAAATCGAAGGAATCGGCGTTGAATGCTCTCAATTCTAGATAATATGAATATCTTGATAAGGCGACCAAGCTTGACAAGCGTATTCGAGAAGGGGTCGAACAAATGTTATGTACAGCGACCTTGTCACATAGGGGTTGGGGAATTCTTTAGACCACCTTTTGACAAAGCCGAAAGCTGAGTTGGCTTTCAGAATTATGTCATCTATACGTGCAAGGAAATTAAGTTCCTGGTCACATAGGAGTCCAAGATTGCGAATGGACTCTACGATCGAGATGGGTTGGTTATGAAGGAAGTAGATGCGAGGAGGAGATTTGATGCGTTTACGCGAAAAGGTGATTGATTGGCCTTTGTTAATGTTAAGCTCCAAGCAATTTTTCAGACACCAGACTAAAAAATTATCGAGGTCTTGTTGTATAAGCTCAGTATCACGTGACGACGAGATAGTCTTCAAAAACTTCGTATCGTCGGCGTAAAGTGAGATGTCGATATCGTTAATAGTGAGGATTAAAAGAAGGGGACCCAAATGGCTACCTTGGGGGACGCCGGAGGTAGCTAGGAAAGGATTGGAAAGGGCCAATCTGAAGCGTACGCTGTAGTAACGGTTATCTAAGTAAGAAGATATTCATCTCAAAAAGATAGGTTCAAAGCCGAGGGAGGACAATTTGAAGAGTATAAGTCTATGCGAAATTTTATCAAAGACCTTACTGAAATCTGTGGAAATAACGTCGACTTCATTTCCATTCTCTAAAGCGGAGAGGGTAAAAGATACAAATTCGACAAGGTTAGTGGTTGTAGATCTACATTTAAGGAAACCGTGTTGTCTAGGGGAAATGAAAGACGCTTATATTAGTTCATACAAAATACTTTCAAATATTTTAGGAATATGTGAAAGTTAAGCGATGGGGCGATATTTTTTGACATCAGATTTTGGACCTTTCTTGTAAATAGGAGTTACAAAAGAGGTTTTCCATATCTTAGGGAATTTTTCTTGAGATAGGGATAAATTAAAATTTTTGAGAGGGATTGAGAAATTGTTGAGGAGCATTTTTTTAGAAATATGGCAGGGATACCGTCAGCCAGCGCCAGGAAAAAATTCATCGTTAAGTTGAGATAACTTATTTTAGATGAGATTAGGTTCGATGTACTCAGGAAGAAATGGACCAAGAGTGAAGTTCGGCAAATAATCAAAATACGCGGAATCAGGTACAAATGAGTCGTTGGTATACCATTTGTCATTGGCATACCATTTGTTTTTAGCTAAAAGAATTTTATTTACCTATATTTACTTAAACTGATTTAATGATAATTTTAGCATAAATTTATATTTCCATAAGCGAGAAAATAATAAGAAGTAAGAAATACGTAGGTATGTTATGTATGTGTCACGGTCACCCAGTGATGCGTATTATTATTTTTTTTTTTTTATTTTTTTTTTTCATTTTTTCGTGTTGAGCTTTTTATATAATTTGAAACTCTCTGTCAATCAGTCGACCAAGAAAGTGCAAACCATTTTTGTTTGATAAAATATTTTCTTTGATTATGTATTTTCATTTTTCAGATTCAATTGATTTGTTTATTGACTTGACCTAACAGATGCTTATTTGTAGAACCATTAAAAGTCGTTGAATCGACAACATATGTCGCTGTCGCATATGCAATACTCCAACCAACAACACACCACACATCTCACATCCGGTCGTACTTATAGTAAGAAAAAAGAGATGGCGTCATCTTTGCTGGCGGTAAACGGTAAAATGAAAACTTCATAATCGAAAATCGTATTAAAAGTATATTTATTTTGTAGACAAAAAAGCCTATGGATTGGATAGAGTCATGCTGTAGATATCTCATAGTTCCGAAGGCGCGGCACTGGCACTGTGAGTGGTTTTCTTATTTGAAAAACTTAGACTCCCACTTAATTTTGTTTTTTATATTGGTTTACGGCTTAAGAGTGTTAAGTAAGTGTTATGACCTAATGAACTGAACTGTGTGTTTTTGGTCAGAGAAATATATACATATATAGTATATATAAAGATGGAGAGCTATCAAATAGACAAGGTTTTAATGTTGGGCCTTCTTAGCACCCCATTAAGCAGGGATAATAAAGTGTAATGAAATAATCATGTTGAATGATTTTGATGAAGTGATGAGCATATGTGTGTAGGTTAGGTTGTTAGGTAGGTAAGGCACACTTACATACAGAATATATTTACAACATTAAACTTTCTCATAAAATATCCTAAAATATGCTGGCTTAAGGATGTGTGATTTTTGATCTGTTCAGATAGTCTCAGGTTCGTTTCATTCTCATAGCTCAAAAGGAACAAGCTTAATCTCTTGCAAAAAAATATTCATGTCAATAATTATGGAATCCGCAATAGTGGATCCGCATTGATTTGTACTTTTCTTTCCGCGATAAATCGATGAAGAGAAAAGTGGGCACTATACTGCGATAATCAGCATGACCTATTATAATGTTTTTCTTTCAAAGAAATCCTATAAGAGTTATGTGATGTAACATAAGTGCATACTATAAGGTGGCCAAATATATGCTTATGGAAAAGAGAAGAGGACACCAAGAAATCAAAAAATTAAAATTAAAAAAAAAAATGGTGAAGTTGGTGCATATTTTTATTTAAAGGTAGGGGAAGTGGGGGCAAGACCGCACCTTTAGTGTTTGACTGCCTTTTGAAAACCATTATAAAGGGTCTTTTAATAAAAATTAAGTTTTTATTCACTAAGGCTTACATTTCTTCTAGGAACTTAAGTTCCTAGTCAAAAAAAACGGTCCGCCCTATCAATGTTTATTGGGGACAATACAGTTTTTTCCTTTAAAATGCAACCTATATTTTCAAAAGTCACAGAAATAAGTTGACTTCTTCATCTGCTCCAACTCCAGCACAAGCTTCGAGAGCCCACCCATGGCACATGGTGCATTCAATCTACGCATCAGATGGATTTGATTTGAAAAAAGCTCCAAACAGAAGATGCAACTCCAATGTGGAACACTAGTGCACTCATCTTCTTTTTCCAGCGAAATTCCTTTGGAGCCTGTCACTTTTACCTTTGTTGCCGGTTTTTACGTTGACTTGACTTGCTTTTTTTTTGTCAGCCGTCGGAGCTTCCAGCTCAGCTTTATATGGCAAACTTGTCATCAATATTGCGGTTTTTCCTCACCTTGTCTTTCCCTGAGAAGAAAGGTAACTTAACAAGCTTTTTTGGAGAAGATAAAGTGGAAGGCTTCTGACGTTGATGGAGTGTTAGCTAGAACAGCTAGAGCATCAACGAAGTCTGTGTTGACATTGTTTTCATTAGTAGAAATTTCATAGCATATTGAGGTCGTTGGCGCCGCGGCCAATTGAACGTGCCAATTGGGTGCTTTAGAAACTTCTTGCAATGAGGAAGGTTTGGTGGGCTCTTCAGTGACTTCTACCAAAGATTTTTCTTCAGATAATGGCCTGTTGGCTGTAAAGTAAACACATACTAAAATATTGGGGCAAGACCGCCCATCTACGGTTTTGCCCCATTCAGATCTTACCCGAGGTTTACGGAGTTTTTATGATTTTATTTTCTTTGGCGCAAAATTTTAAACACTGCTCGTTTAAGGAATAAAACCGGCTCTAGTTAAAATAGTCGTTTAGTTTAGATCACTTGTCTAACTATTTCTTAATTTTAAACAAGTTAAACAACTCTTCTAACTAAAGTGGACTACGCTACGTAACGTAAGAAAATTTAGATTGAACAACCCCGAATCTGACATTTTGAGGATATAAAACTCACACAGCCATACAAAAATTAAAATTAACAAAAGCAGAACATTTTTTTTTTCAAAAATTTATAAAATAGGTACTAATATGTGTATATAGTAGATAGTGATTGGTGTAATAATTATTGTATGCTTCATATGAATGGAGAAAAAATTCTATTTTGAAATATAAAAAAAAAAACTATTGCTCTTCTTGGATTTGTAGTTTTGTGTGTTCTGTTCTTCGCCGCCGCAATATCAAAGTTCAAATTATCTGAGTACTTTAAATGGTTTGGGCAGTATTTTACAATGTTGTTACCTTTTTATAAACCTGAAAATCTTCAAAACTAAACAAAAATAACTTTGGAAAATATTTCGGTTCAATTTGTTTCTTGTGAAATGGAAATTGCCAACTAGATAAAGTATACTTTTGAGAGATAAACAAGTGTTTTCCTGCTTTTAAAGTTAGACAAGATCTTTAACGTTAAAGTATACTTTATGTCGTTTGAAATTACCAAATAGTCGGCTCTCGCTATAAAAATAGATTTTAGAGTCGGCTCCCTATAAGTGATTTAGAGTAGGTTTTAAATGTTTAAAATTTTGCGCCTTTATGTCTCCTTTTTTTCACAATAAATAATTTTTGAATAAATTTAAATAACAAAAAAGAAAAAGTTAATGATTTTAAATATTATGCTGGTAAGAACACAACTTACATTTCACCCGAACGATGTTTTTTTCGAAAAATCACGAAAACTACGGTAACTCCTCGACGTCTCAACCGAACTACCTCATACTGGAAGACATGATCGCTCATACCAAAAGCCACGTGCTTTTCATTGTAAGTGTTGACATTTCCATTTTTTTTTTTCATACTATATATGTATGTACATATGTATGAAAATAAATAAAAATAATTAAGTCATTCGTTATTTAACATGAAATTAACTCTTTATTTCTCATTACACCTTAATTTGATCAAAATATCGAGGATTTTTAAAATAATATTGTAAAACACAGTGCAACATTAAATTGAGCTAGTATCGTCCTGTGTCGAAATTCGACATTTCAATTTCGCAAACAATTTTTTTGAAAATATTGAAGGAAAAAAACGTTCTTTTTTTTTAATTTTTTTTTTTTAAAATATGCACAGTGTTTGACAGTACAAAAACAAAAATGACCCACAGTGTGTAAATGCGTGTCTCAAGTATATTCTGCATATCTCCGAAATTGTGGCTTTCCAACCATATAAAATTTATTGAAATCGGTCAAATACTTTTTGAGAAAATGGTAACACAAAATTTATTTAAGCCTATTTATATATAGATGGTGATTGCATAACTTGAAGTCTGAAATCTCAAAGTAAATTCAATGAATTTATGGTTTTTATTGAAGTTATTAAATATTAGATAAATTCGAAAAAGATATGCATTCCTTAACAACCGATATGCGCTCAACAACCTTTGCAATCATCGCTGGCTTCCAATTTTTTTTTAAACGCTTTAGTCATTTAATATTTCTTGTTTTCAAATATAAAAATTGTTTTTTTTTTTGTTTTTCATCGAAAAAATTGAGAAACTGGTAACAACCTAAAAAAAAGAAAAATCGTTTATTTATTTAAAAAGATACTGAAATGTTTAAAGAACTGTTAGTAATGGCTTACTTAGTCAAACAGAAATTTCTGTTCATAAGAATCTTGGAAGTCGTTTTCGAGCAAAATTAAAAAATTTGTTTAAGGTTTTTAAACTGTTATATGGGTGAAAATTATAGCAGACCGTTATAATTTCGCCCTAAAACCAAATTAAACTAAAAAAAAACTTAGGAATTGCCAAAAAACTCTACGTACCCAAGTTTGAAGAAAATCAAACAAAACACTCAAATTAACATTGTAAAATCTGAAGTCCTAGTTTCCTAGTCCTGGGGTATACCATTTATGAAATGCTCTTAAGACTTCAAAACAAAAATTCTAAATTTTAGCTATGTCCGAATAATTTTTTCAAGTTTGACCTTTTTTCTTGTCTGATTTTCCTGGGCTCTTTATTAATAACAAATTCATAGTTATTACATTTGACATAGTTTTAATTGTCATAAAAAATCCATAAATACATCACACTATCATAGTATGAATGAAAATTAAAAGTACAAGAAAAAAATAGAAACAAAAAAAAACAAAAATACCCGCCATTTGGTTGCGTCTTATCTCTCAAAATTATTTTGTGCTGCAGTATTTCGACTAATAAAATCTATTTTTATTCAAAACAATCTGTTAGAAGTGTAAAAACAAAATAAGAATATAAAATATGATAAATTCTAAAAATATTTCTTGTTAATGTTTTTTGCTTATGTGTGTTAAAAAAAAAAAAAATAGCCAATGTGCGCGCCGGACGTGAGATGATTTTATATTGAGAAAGGTTCTCCCGTGTGTCTCATTTCTCTGAGGCTACCCCTGCAAGGCTGCAAGGGATTCTATTTTTGTTTACCATTGACCTTGTTGTAGCCAGAATGATCTCCAGTAAAGGGAAAATTAATTATGCTTATGTTTACAACTTAAACCGAGACATATGTGCAGGGTTAGTTGGTACTTGATTGGTCTTTTTAATAGATTTTTTTCAATTAAATATAAAAAAAAAATTAAACCTTCTAAACGAACGAAAGCGGCTGTTAATGGTATTACATTGATTGATTGAGAGCTGAGAGGTGGATTCAAACAATTTTTTTTTTATTTTTCAAAACTATATGTTTTCGAAATAAATGTGGTATATTTATGCAATTTCAAAACTAAATAAGTTGAGAAGTTTATTCAATGTTCATCGTTGAAAATATCGTTTTATTAATAGCGCAGCTAAATTATTAAAAATAAAACAAAATATTTATCTTAAAACATTTTAATGGATAATTTTTAGCTTATTCATTAAAAGGTATATCTTTGTGCATTCCAAATCCATAAAGCTCACCCAAAAACTTTGAGTTGTCCGTCGTTTTGAAAAAAAAAAAAAAAAAAAAAAAAACATAACAACGTCTAAATGCGATTTTTGATAAGAAATATTTTTGACAATTTAATTTCAATAAAATTTGGAGCAAGAAACCATTTTTAAGGTTTATCTCCACATTTTTACTGAATGAAAAATAAACCAAAGTTATTTTCTACATTTCGTAATGTACTAAATTTTTATTTAGACACTTAGGGTTTTTTTCTGCGTCAAAAAATACCTAAGCGTTCCCAATAGTCAGCGAATAATTTTTTGCATTTTGTTTGTGGGCGGTAAGAGCTTTATTTTCTTAATGTGCGTATATTATCAATTAAATCAATAAATGAAACAAATAATTTTCATTATAGGATTAACTTTAACCTTATAGCTGTCGAAAATCTATCGAAATCGACTGTGAAGTACATAAAAATGTTTGGTAAGTATAAGTACAAAGGTATACCTAAGGAAACTTCGTTTAAGTTCCAAATTCCTATCTGCGGACGCTAAATTATAATAAGTGTGTGTCGTGCGACTACAGTACATATACAAATATTAATTTTTTTATTAACAAAGTCTAGAGATCATTTAATAGATAACAAAATTTAATTTTATTCTGATAGCTGATAGGTAAAGGTATTTTAATATTCATCCACACTTTCTAAAACTTATCGCTTTTAAATTTAAATTTATAGATTCAATTGACTTATTGGTTTATCGCAATTCAATAAACGAATCATAATCACCATCAATTAAATAAAGCTAATTATTTTGAAATTAACAATATAATAATCTTTAAGCTATTTTTCATATCTTATTTTTATAATAGCTCGAAAAAAAAGTATCGCGTGATGAAAAGTTTTACAATGTTGGATAAAGTATCTAGAATTAGGTTTTTTTTTTTTATTGCAT
Source organism: Epistrophella euchroma (assembly GCA_947049315.1). Taxonomy (NCBI): domain Eukaryota; kingdom Metazoa; phylum Arthropoda; class Insecta; order Diptera; family Syrphidae; genus Epistrophella; species Epistrophella euchroma. The sequence goes on from OX346245.1 coordinate 143,851,629, forward strand.
GTTTGTTTTGTCATTCTGATATACATTCGATAAACACTTGAAATCTTATAATTTTAATTATTGTAAACGTAATGTAAACATTATACAAATAAAATGTATCTTATAAAAAATCCATTAAAATTGTAATAAACCTAAATGATACATCATAACATTTCGAATAATATTTTAGATAATCTGATAACAAAAATACTCTCGTCATTGAGTTTCAATCGTTTTATAAGTTTAGGAAGGTTCAAAGTCTTACAATTTAAGAAAAAATTTGAACTTGTTTACATTTATAAAGATATTTTTGAACAAATATTTTTTATGATTTGAGGCTCTCCCTAATCGAATCTGTGACGAAGGAAAAATGTTGCAAGGACATTGTGTGGGCGAAAGTTTCGTCTTCGCTCCGAATGTTTTGCGTTAGTTTGAGAGAACCTAAAATCATAAAAAAAAATGTTCCAATTTGGTGGCTCGTGAAAGCTAGGAGAGATCAGGATCTATTGTTTTACATAACTCTTAAATATTATTGTGTGAGGTGGCTGCAATCCAAACGGCTAAGATAGGAGGCAATTTTTATATGAAATTAAATAATTGGAAGATTTTTCACTTCCTCGAGGCAATATACCTCTGAAACATAATCTTATGGCTTAAGCCTAGTACGCTGCTGATACCAAACGAAATTTTTAGTTGGTTTCCAACATAACAAAAAAATGCTTACGAAAACCACAACGAAAAATTACGCATTGAAAGCGTCATCGTTTGCAAAAACAAAAAAACAATAAAACTCACAGAAAGCCGGATTGTGATAAAAGAAACAACAAATACAAACACGAATAGACACCAAATGTCACTTTTTCGCTTACAATTAACGGTACAGGCAATTTATTCTGTGTGAAAAAAGAAGGTAGATCTCTCCAACAAATCTGCTACAATAATAATCGATTTCGCTCATCGAACAGCGTACCGTTAGAACGAAAAGCACAACGAAATTTTTCGTTTGTGATTTCGTTTCGTTGCATCACTTTTCTATGGGATTTTTCGTTTCGCATGCATCAGCAGCATATTAGGCTTTAGGTGGAATTAGCCGGGATTTGATCTGCCGACCTTAAGCCTGACAGTCCTATGCAATAACCATTAGCATTTTTTCATAAGTATTATTGCAAATCATATCCCGTGACGTAGTGGTTAGTGCGTTGGATTGTCACGCCAGCAGAGGTCTGTGTTCGATTCCCAGCCTCTGTCACCTAAAAAACAAAAAAAAAATGTTTTTCAGGGCTACTGGCTCTTGGAGGAAGTGACAAATCCTCTAAGAGTATCTTTTGTCATAGAAAAGTCCCGCTCACATTAGCCGTTCGGATTCGGTAATAAACTGTAGGTCCCCTCCATTCCTGCAGACACGCACACAGGAAAATGGTTGATAGACGTAAGTCTCATGAGCTTTTGTGCCACGAAATTGTATTTAATTTTTAGTGATAGAACATCAATCACTAGAAATGTTTTAATAGAATTAGTAGAAATTTTAAACAAAAAAAAGTATTCCACTGTGTTTATGATTTATCACCTTTTGCTAACTTCTAAACCCCGTTTTTTAGCAATCCCCATGCTTATCTGTATAATATCTACCTAAAAAATAAGAATAATAATGTTTATATTCCAGACACCTATTTGTAGACTTCAAAATAATTTCGGTTTTATTAAAATACCCATTCCATACTCTTGGAAGAACTTTTTTCAATTTCGTTTAATTTATTATAAATATACATTTTATTAAATTTATTCAACATTATTGGAGCCATATTATTTTAGAAAATTTTTGATTGGGAATGCTAGAATTGTTCGAGGCTCTTCATAACCAAACAGAAACAAACACACAGGAACAAACTTTTCAAAAAAATTCTTTTACACCCTAAGCGATTCATTTTTGAATATTTCAACGACTGCAAAACTTGCCTTTTGAAACAAAAAAAAAATCAAAAGACGCAGTGAATTGATTTTAGTTTATTGATTTAATTTTTGAAATTTTATTGCAAAGAAAATTTATGATTATTTTTTTTTTTTGTCGATTTTTCCAAATCAAATTCTTCAAATAAAATTTCCCACCCAGCAAAATAATAAATAACATTTCAAATATGAAGCTTGCGTGACTTTATTAAATTTTGCTAAACTGATTTGTGCTTGCAGAATTACTCATCTCAATGAAAAACTAAAAAAAAAAAATAATAATAGTTGTATCGTTTATCTCTCTTATTTATATCGCACGAACTTCAAGAGTTTATTCATCCACACTTTAATGACTCATTCATTTGTCGCTCCTACAGAAGATATAATTTAATTTTATTTTTAAAACAAAATTAGTAAGTGGAAAATAAATTCTCTTTAGGAGGAAAAAGGTGCTGATAAAGTATACAGAGTGTACACATATTGGATAGGAGCTATGGCATGGGTCGTGTGCGGAATGCTTGAGTGAACGCCATTAATTTCCTGTGATCGATAAAACAATTAACAGAAAAATCGATAACAAATATCTGTTGCTAGCCGTTGCGTTGTGTAGGCTATAAAGATTGTGAAATTTAAATTTTATTAATTTCTTTTTTCCTTTTCGCATAATTTAATTTTATTTTCTTGAATTCTCTTTTCTTTCGATTTCGATTCTTTTTGTACAAATATAAAAAAATGAGTTGGTACCTTTTGATGAATTAATTTTATAGATTAGCTTCTGAAGATATGTAATTGAATTTGTGGTTTCCTCTAATATTTGGCAATGGATTCCAAATATATGTTGTCGGTAGTGAATTATATGGCTTTCGAACAATAAATTTTAGCAATAAAATATTATTAACACGATAGTCTGTTGAAGATAATTCTCAAGAAGCAGTTATAAAGAAGTTAAGGGGAAAAAAAAGATAATAAATCATGGAAAACAAAAATCTATTTTATATATGGTATACGTACATAGGTAGTTAGGGTGCATAAATTATAAAAAATAATTACAACTGTTATACAGAGGACAATTAATTTTTTAACAACTTGACATTAACATCAATTGTTACAATAAATGAATTTGTAATACTGACGGAAAATAACGAAAAAATTCAAAATTTCCCAAAGAAACGAACATTTTTAAAAAGGATTTAAAAAATTGTATAACGAACATACATACATATTTTATTTAATTATTTCAAATAAATTAACTCAAAAAAAAAAAAAATTGCCACTCATAGAATAAAAGGCTTCCAAAAATTAGTTTTAGATTGTAAAGTAGGTGCTCTAGTTGTTCAAAGCATAACTTCAAAATGCACATTTTTTTCCCGGAAAATGTAGAAGTTGAACGATCAAACTTGAGAGTTTACAAAAAACGTTGTTTTGTCATTTAATTTTTGTTTCAAAAACTTGTTTGCTTCAGATTCCGGACAAAAAAAAAGAAAAAATACAGATAATGTCCCGAAACAATTCTTTTTGGTGAATTGGCCATCAATTTCTTTGGACATCAAATGCATTTGCGATCTTCTCTCATGCTTATTCCTAGTTGAGTTTCGTAGTATCATCAGTTTTTTTTATCATCAATGATGTCGCAATTCCCAATTTAACACAAAATAGCTCACAAATATTGAAAAAGACTAAGTTCCAAAATGTAGAAAATGTTTTGGTGCGGAAGTAATGCCTTAATTTTTCATACGCATCAGCAACGCAAACTCGATGCTTTGTAGAAATATTACAATGCATAGGTCTGACATTTCGGAATGCAAAAAAAAAAATTAAATCGAAGAAAAAATTAGTGAATAAAAAGAAATTCAAACTTGCTTTTTAACTCTCGAGTCAACTCTTTAAGTTGGCCAACTTGAGAGTTTCCCCCAAGTTGAGCAATAGTTACGGTGACCATCCGTCCTCTTTTTTAAAGGACAGTCCTCTTTTTTGGTATCGTGTCCTCTCTGTTTCTTTTTCTTAAAGAGGACAGTATTTTATCCTCCTTTTACTAAATTATCCTCCCAATGTACTCTTTTTCTTTTCCAAACTATTTTTCTACGATTTAAATACGGTGCCGTGACTTAAGGCCGAGTGACATAAGGCCCAATGTGGGTGTTTGGCCTTATGTCACTTTTCAATAGCGACATAAGGCCAAATTTTAAGAGTTGGCCTTATGTCACTTTTGAAAAGTGACGTAAGGCCAATTGGGCCTTATGTCACTTTGAACTTTTTTCTTTAAAACCGAAACTATATTGAATAAATTCGGCATGTCGCCACGTACATGTATATTATTACTGTAAAAAGCCGAAATAATGAAATTCTAGAATTTACCGGTAAATTCTAGAGCACTACGGCGTATAAATAGAGAGGTATGTATGGGGGGCATGCTGCCCCCCTGCAACCCCCCTGCTTGGCCCACTATATGAATTGGGGTAGGTGCGAGGTTGGGTGTATGCAAAGTTTCTTTTGCAGAATTTACCGGTAAATCCTACCTCACTGTTTATACATAGGACATACATTCAAAGTTTCTTTAAATTCAGATTCTTAAAATACAAAAAAAACTTTGCATACACCCAACCTCGCACCTACCCCAATTCCTATAGTGGGCCAAGCAGGGGGGTTGCAGGGGGGCAGCATGCCCCCCCATACATACCTCTCTATTTATACGCCGTAATGCTGAGTGCTCTAGAATTTACCGGTAAATTCTAGAATTTCATTATTTCGGCTTTTTACAGTAATATATACATATACGTGGCGACAGGCCGAATTTATTCGATATAGTTTCCTTTTGAAAGATGTCCGAAACCTCTTTTACTGTAAGGGTAGCTTTTGGGAATGTTATATAATTATATTTGGCCTTATGTCTCAAAGAAAATTGGCCTTATGTCACTTTACAAAAGCGACATAAGGCCAAATATGTAAATTTGGTCTTATGTCGCTTTTGTAAAGTGACATAAGACCAAACACCCAAATTTGGCCTTATGTCACTTGGCCTTAAGTCACGGCACCGTTAATACATGTATAAAAAGTAGTACATGGTTTGAAGCATTCAATTCTGTCATCTAACTTTTGCTATATTCTCACTTTTTCTGACAAAATACTGAGGAAACAAATTTTTAGATTCGCTTGCTTATGCTTTGACGGATCTGAGATCTAATTTTCCTGAGTGATGAGAATGACAGCTTGCGCAGTCAATCTAATTTGTCAAGTTATTGTTATTCACATTATTTTTGCTTTCTTATATTTTTTTGGAAAAGGTACTCGTTCGGTACATTATAAATTTATTACGGTTGGTATTATTCAACCAGGTTCACATTTCTGAGATCTCAGCACTAAACCAAACTCCTCCAGCTACACTGAGCAGGAGGAGAAACCTGAACAAAATGTCTTCGCTATGGGCCAGTTTTTCAGTCGTAAATTAAATCAGAATTAGTTAACTCTAGATATTAATGTGTGTACAGTTAACTCAGGAAGCACTTTTTCAGTAGAGAGAATGCGTTCGGATCGACGTAACAAACTGGCAGGGTAAAATATAAAAACAATTGTTCGTATAAATAAACATTGTCTAACTTTAGACAGCCGTCAAAGTTCTTAAAAAACCTTTCTAATTGTTGCTAAAATGATTTTTCGTTTTATCTTGCTTTAGACAACGTAATCTATTGTCTAAACCTTAAAAAATGCATTATTTTTTTTATTAAATAAATCATATTTCCGACTGTTTCGAAATACTTAGACATAGTTTAAACAGCCAAAAACCTAATTAATAAGACCAAATATGTTCAGTAAATCTATAGAGTTAAATCGCAAAATGTAGTGATTTAACTCGGGTTCAAATTTAATCTCACACTGAAAAACTGGCCCTAAAAGTCAAAAGAAATCTATCCCTTTTTTATAAATTAATCAAGTACGAAAAAAAATAGTTGAGCATGCGAATCAAAAAATATCAGTCTCAGCTTTTGACGGCAGAAGTGAGGAATCTCTTTGAGGAATTAGTTCAGATTTCTGAAATGGCTGAGATTTCTAAGATCTCAGAGACCCTGAGAAACTGGAACCTAATAAAAGATTAAACAAAAATTAAATTAACAGTTCCTTTGAAATAAACTTATGTGTATGTTTGTTCATATAAATTATTTTTTTTTATTTCTTTTTTTTTTTTAACTGAAATGAACTGACATTGAAATGTATTATGAAGTACTTTAAAAACTTTTTAATTAATTATAATAAGTTCTTAAACTTTTTTAAGTTAATGAAAAATTGTCCTCTTTTGTGCCTCTGTAAAAATGGTCACGGTAGCAATAGTTAAAAAAAATGGCACTTAGACGTTCCTGAGCAAAACAATTTTAAATTTTCGTCTAAAAATATTATTGTTTTATCTCTGTTAAAATTTTGAAAAATATTCATTCAAAATTCGAAAGACAATTTTCGTCTTCTCTAACATTTTAATGATGACGGGTTTTATCAAAATTTTGAATATTGATGTACACAATAATTAACGCAAGTTAATTTACATAAATGAGTATTATTCGCCAAATATTAAATGAATTTAAAAAAGTTTAAAACCAACAAGGATTGAATGCAGAACTTTATTGAAAAGCGCACTTATAGAACGATTCGCGATGCTGTTTAATTTGAAAAAGAAAATAAAGTTGGTATTAAAGGTTTTTAAAGCATACATTATTGAATGTCTAACCTAAATCCGTAAAAATAAAATTCAATAAAAAAACTAAATTTGGTGGCACAACGGCTCATGAAGAACCAGGGCCTAGTGACTTACAACTCTCAACCATTCCAGTGTGCGTGTCTGCAGGAATGAAGGGGACCTACAGTTTTGCCGATTCCGAACGGCTAACGAGCGGCACTTTTCTGTGACAGGAGATACTCTTGGAGGATTTGTCACTTCCTCGCAAGAGGCAGTAGAGCTGTAACGAATCGTATGTATTCGTTACTCAGTAACGGGTATTGAATTCAGTACCGATTAACGAAACTTTACTACCTTAACAAAGTCGTTACTCTCACGATTTCGTTACTCGTTCTATACAATACAACAAATACCATATCGCACATTTCGCATATAGCACGGTTTCGTTACTCGTATCACTCGGACTCGTCGCACGTAGGAAATGAAATTGAAATGGCACATCAAACAAAACCGTTCTTGTACCTATATCAAACATACAACATTATACATACTACATAGACATACCATACTGAACGATATAGGTACGTTTCGGTCGTTCTAGTCATTCTCAAGCAAATCATATTGCAAGGTGAACACGATTATTTTGGTAGATGTCAAATGTGTCAAAAATTTTGTACGTCGCGTCGGATCGAAAAACGGAGTACGCGAATCGATTTAGGAGGGGTGGATATTACCTAGTGTCATAGCCGACACTCTGAAACCACTGGAACACGATTATTTTGACAGGTGTCAAAAAATTCCAATCTTAAAAACGTACTTAATTTGTTTTAATCATGTGTAATGAGTAATTATGTAGTCCAAACTAGTCCGAACCACATACAAATACATAATCATATTGGTATCGTTAAAATACAAAATCCGGAACGGCTTTTCCATTTTCAGGGTATCTACATATAACGAAAGTAACAAGAGTAACGAGTAACGATACCAAAGTAACGCGTACTCGAACCGAAAGTGACGTAAACGTACGGGTATTCATATTGTCGTTACTTTTACAGCCCTACGAGGCAGTAGCCCAGAAAAAAACTTAAGGTGGAAGCGGCTGGTATTGAACCCAGACGCCTCTGGCATGACAGTCTAACGCACTAACCATTACGCTACGGGCTATTACAAACCTAAATCCGTATACCGACCTTTAAAATTAAAAGAACTACTTATGCATACATTTATGATCGTAAATTAAAACAAACATTTCTTCTATATCTTCAGAAACGTTCATACATATTATTTCAGTTGAATGAAAGCCCTATCTGTTATTCTAAGCTATAACAAAAACTATTTGACAAACCATCATCCTCTAGTCGACAGGTCATTAATCTTACCTAACATCAACTACTATTATGCTGACACTGACGTTTCAACACATTATGTTTCATATTTCCCAAGAATTCATTTGCTATGATAATCATATTAATATGAGTCTAGTGCTTTCTTATCTCTGAAACTATTGCTACCAAATAAATAAAAAAAAATAAATATAATATTAAGTTCATCTTAAACATAAGCGCAATCTTACAAAAAAGTAACACAAAAAAAAATAAAATTAATAGAACCCCATCGTAGTCATCTGAATAACATCATAACCCGGCACATGCTTCCATACATATAACAGAAACGTCTGTAATGTTGCAATATAAATAATTGTTCTGCTGCACCACCCAACCACCCTCTGTTCCCCGTCATCGACCTAAATTCAAATATAATGTATAAATTCTTCCCTCCCGCTTATAGATGTACCAGCGCCAGCAACGACACACTGATAAATGCATTCAAACTCTGTGCAACAGGGTGATGCTTCATCATCATCATCATCTTATAAACAGAAAAATAAAAATAAAAAATGTAGTACGCGGTATATTTATACAATTCATCTTAATTTTCTATTTTTAAGCACACAAGTGCAGTTGTGCATTTTGCAAAAATCGAAAAAATTACAGAAAACCAAAAATTCAGAATGCTAAAATAATATTAAGATCAGGCCATAATGAATGTGTGTTTACGTTTATCGGATTGTGTCTGGGATAAACCAATTAACGCGCACTTTTTTTCTGTCGAAATAAATACAAAACCACAAAAAAAAAAAAAAAAAAAAAAAAAACAATCGGGACGTAGCTTAGTCTAAAATTTATAAAAGACAGACAGTAGTTGGACTTTTGCTGAAGCAAAAACAAAAAAAAAATAAATCAAGACAGTTAAGAAGTTCCATTTGTTCTTCCTGTGTCTTTTGTGAAAGACAGGTTTTCTGCTTGAAGAAACACTCCTCATGCACCCAAAGACAAGAAGTCAATAACCTTTTAAATCCATCTAATACACGGGGCGGCAGGCACAGCGAGTGCATTTAAAAGATACACAAAGATACTTCCTGAAATTCTATTGTCGTTCGTCAGTATTGTTGTTAGTTGTTGTCATTGCTTTACTTGTGCTTGGATGTCATTTTCAAACCAAAAAGTGAAGAACTTACTTTGAGTATTTTTTGTTTGTATCCGCACGCTACGAGTTGAAAAGTATGCAAAGGTACACCGCTTGTATCTTGAACGCACTTAAAACCCGAATTCCTTTAAAATTTTACTAATGCACTTAATTCACCTCTTTTTTTTTTTTTTTTTTTTGGTTTCCCCCAATGATCCCCACGCACTCACTTTAAACCGCACTCACGCTGCGACCTGCGAATCAACTAAAAACAACGAAGAATCTTCTTGATGCCGAAACAAATTTGTATGTCTGATGTCTATTTGAGGAGCAATCTCCAAAGGTCTCTAGATGTCAGACATGACTAAATGCTCCACCAACAATCTTGAGGCAATCAGGGCGGCACAAAGAGCTCTAAATGATGATGATTGGATTGTGACGATGTTGATATGTTCTGGCGCTAGGGTAGTTCGATGTTGAGCCCCAAGTTCGAAGTCGTATGATGTATATGTTGCGCACTGAATCTATCTATCTTCAAGATCACTGATCGCGTCGCGTCGTAGAACGGCCGTTTGAGAAAAGTATCTTTAAATATTCACTTAGCGCTAAGAATGTTACCGTTAATTTTCTGCTTGCCTTGTTCGTATGAAGGTGTTGTTCGAATGGAAGGCTAGGCTAGCACTAAAAATATATAGGTGGTGCGGTTCACTAGCGAGGCAATGATGTTTGATCGGTCGATCCTAGCAAACTTGTAATTTATATACCGCCCGATCGTGAACTTAGAAAAATATCGTATAGTATTTCGGTAGTATTTACGGTCAGTGGTTTAATCTAAAGTTTTATAATTTTTAACTTTATTTTTCTTTATCTAATAATATATTTGTATGCATATATAGGTTAGTATGTTTTTGGATAAAGTTTTAAGCGAGCCGACTTTTAACCAGGCTACTAATTATTATCACTAATTATTATCGTTTTCAAGTGGATGAAGTGGGCTTATAAATATTGTGGTGGGCGGCATTTGTATTAATTAATAGAAATAAAGTTAATAGAAGAATATTTTTTTTTATGATATTGGCACCTATATATGATTTTTTTTTGATCCATTGATAAGCGATTTTATAAAATTTGTGAAAAAAAAGAGATTTCTAGAAAATAAAAAAAAGAGAAACTATTAATATTTGCTCTTTTAGTGAAAAGTATTTCTCTCTTATAAAGTTAAGATATTTTATAACTATTTGGTAAATATTTTACTGGTGTAATTATGTATGCTGTTTTTTTTTTTTTTTTTTATTTATTTTATTTTTTTTTTTGCGAAACGTCACTTTTTATGGTTGATCAATGACTTGGCAATTAATTAAGAAATGTGATAAAGAATATCATGAAATAAAAATATTTTAAGTGGAGAATATAATAAAGATCAACAAAATTAATTTAAGAAAAAAAAAAATAGTTGGAAACAGAACAGATGTCTTAAATTAGTTTGTTGAGAGACTTTGTCAACAGAGTTCAACGAATTATTGTTCTTTGTTTTGATTAGAGTGTGAAGCAAATATATTTTCTTATTGCAAAGTCCTTGAAAAAATACTAAGCGCAGTTGTCCGAAGAAAGTCGTCATAGTTCGAAATGGTTCTTATTCTTAGGTATTTGGGAAGCTGGATTATACGAATTTGACATTGGTTTTTTAAAATAATTTGTGGATACAATTCGTGTTTAATTTCTCTGGGAAAGTGGAAATACTAAATTATTATCATCATAAATATTTTATTAAAAACAAATGGAAATTACTTTACTTTAATACGTGCACTCTTTTCTACAAGCATTTTAGTGCAAATTAAGGTTTACAAGTTAAAACCCATTAAAGATTAAGTGTCAAGGTCTGACTAACTGATGATATTTTAATATTTCTTTTATCTTTATCATACCTTTATTATATATACAGTCAAAATCGGTTATTACGACATCGGTTATAGCGAAATATCGATTATTGCGAACTAAACTAAAAGTCCCGGCATGAGGTTCATACAAATTGTACTAACTAAATATCGGTTTTAACGATATAGCCCAGCGTTGCCGCCAGAAATAAAATTAACGTGCCATATTTTCTGGAAAAACGTGTCAATTTTCGTGCCACATGAAAAACAACAAATTCTTTTATTTTCTTAAAAAGCCTGCAATCAATTTTATTAAAGGGTGCAATACAATAACAAAAATCAATGGAAATCATTTGCTTTAATCGTGCATTGAATTTGGACCAATTTTCATTAAATTTTGTTTAAATTCGCTTGATTTTGAGTAAAATAATGGAATTAAAAAAACGTGTCATATTGAAATTTTTCATGCCATCGTTCTACGAGAAAATTGTCGTGTCAAAAAAGCACGATCGTGCCACTTCGGCAACGCTGATATAGCCTATAACGAATTATCGCTTATAACGAACAGTTTTAAATGGAAAATTTAAAAAATAATGAATATTAAAAAATAATAAGAGGCATTGGAAATTTCGTGCATTTAAAATGATAAATTATGAGGATTTCCCTTTTTCCATTTCCCTTTTCGGAAAAATTCTGTTTCCGAGAGGAAATGGAATAGTCACATTTTCATATAAAAAAAGGTTAAATGTTTTATTTTTTTTTTTAAATGAGTTAAAAACGTAGACATTTTACGATTAAAGAAATATCTGCAATAATTTCAAGGCTCGAAACTGGTGATTCCAATAAAAGTTTGGCAGCAGAGTTTTCTGTATCGGCTTCAAAAATCTCTACCATTTTTGGCAGCAAAAAATCACAGATTACAATGTAAATAAATAAAAGTTTTGCTAAAATAAAAAAGTTTGTTGTCAACTTTTTAATAAAGAACAAAAATATAGAAAATCGATTATAACGAAACACCGAATATAACGAACAAATTCTCCAGTCCCATCGAGTTTGTAATAACCGAATTTGACTGTATAATTAAATACTTTCATTGACTGAACAACAAATTTGTGACGAGCGCATACTTTTACTTTCTTTGACCTTTTTAAATGAGAACGGCAAAATCGGAATTAGAGCTAGAGCGCCCTTTGTTATCAACTATTGATTTCAGGTAAAGCTAGACGGAAATAAGGATAATCTAGCAGACTTTGGTTGCATATAAAATAATATCCGACCCACGCTTGCGTTGCTCCGCAAAGCTTATGAAATAATTAATTTTACCAACTAATATCGTATCAAAACAGTGCTCAATAGGGCTTATTGCAATTTCCACTTTTATGTTATCAATCGCCATAATGTATGATTGTTATCTTGCGTTTGATTTTTTTTTTACGAATCCAATAATTTTCCTTCTATATGTAGATCTAACTAATTTTCAACGCACTCAAATAAAACGCTCAACAACTGAGTGGATGAGCAAACAATTGAGTGGACAGAGATTCAGAAGCAAATAAACAAAAGAAAATGCACAAAAACCAGAGCGATAATGAAATGGAACAAACCAGCAACTCAGTCATTGCGATTGAATCGAATTCATAGATGCAAAAATACAAAAAGTGGATAAATTTAAAATTTGTAAATTTATTTCTTTTATTTATTTATTTATTTTATTTATTTCTCATAAATTTTAACTACAGTAAAGAAATGATTTATAGGGCTTAAAAGTTGCATAAAACTATTGGCGCAAAATTTAATACATCCTGATGTTAAGGTATTAGCATGATACTATTTAACAATTTTCTAACTTTAAAACTCTTTACTAAAATATTCTTAGTTTTAAACATTTTCTAACTAGTATCATACTAAACCTATTTTTCTAGCTGAACACGCCGAAAACAGTGACAGTTCAACCCATTTTTGCAATTGTAGCTGCCAAAGTGACACTTGGATTTAGTATGATACTAAAAAGATAAAATAGGCATTTGGCGATTTTAACTTTAGTAAAATCTTAAAAAGATAATACGATGCTAACTCGTTAAAAATTTGGAAAAGCCTGCTTTTAACGTAGCATCATACTAAAAATGCTTTAACTTCATAATAAACCGTCTTAAATTTTGCGCCATTGACTTTATCTATACAAAAATCTCATTTTGATAGGTTTAAAAGCATAATTAAACATGTTGATAAACTTCGACAAAAAAGTGTACGAACATTTTTTGAAAGTTAATACAAATTCCACAGGCATATTTAAAAAAATATCCTATTATATTTTTAAGAGAATAAGTAAAATAATAAAATTTGTTTCAAGTAAATCGGTTGAATACCTTCTGAGATAAGCGCGGACAAACTAAATATTTGTTTTCTTTATATAACAGTAATGAAGTAATGATATAACCTAATTTCTTGTATTTAATATTATTTTTTTTTTTTAACTTCTATCTCATCATTTTGAATTATATTATCTAAGTCAACCGTGAAAGTCTCGATGTCAATTATAGTTGCTCTCTTTCGATTTATCTATTTTGAATTTAAACCTTACGATCTTTCTAGAAAAACTATTTAGCGCAGGGGGTCTGAAACCATAACAAAAGAAGAAATTTTCAAAAGAAGAAAAAAGGACTGAGAAGAAATTATTACAGCATGGCAAAGGAGACTAACTTGTCTACTGCCGTAGGCAATTGATCTTCATTACCCCCCTTAAAAGATGCCCTCCGAGAGTACATTATATATTTCGAAAGTATGTATTACCATGTAAAAACCTATTTCGGAAACTACGAGGATTTGGAAAATTGGTATTGAAAGGAGAATAAGAAAATGAATTTCTGTCATGATCACCAAAGAACTACATATATAGGTCCTTGTGTTCGTACGCGCATAACTCGGCTAAACATCATCCCATTTGGTTGGGGATTTTTTTGTTGGATTTGTATTGAACCAGATTAACACACAACCGAACCGAACATTTGAAAATTTGACCGAAAATTAGAAAATTCGGGCGGCAAAATCAGAAAATCGAAAAACATCTTGAAATTTCAAACTTTCTTAATTAGTTTCATTTTTTTCGTACGCGCATAACTCGGCTAAAGATCATCTAAATTGGATAGGAATTTTTTTGTTGGATTTGTATTGAATAAGATTAACACAATACGGAGATGAATATTGGAAAATTAGGCAAGAAAAGCCGGAAAGTGTTGATAACAATAAATTACATACTTTCTGAATTGTTTTTTTTTTTTTTTGTTCTAACGGTATTTCTACATTGGCGATTGATACGTAGTGCATCAATACATAAGCTTATTGCGAGAGTCTATTAAAAATAGATTATTCAAATAGACTTAATTTATACTGTGTATATTGATTGTCTTACTCCGAATAGACTCTTTTTTTTTTTTTTTAATCTTAGCACATATTTGGAATTGAATATTTATTTTGTATCCAATGTATATACATAGGTATCCTTTTAAGTCTAACTAATATAATGCTGATAAAAAGTACGTATACGCCACAGTGACCCCATTAATGCTTATTTTGTATTATTTTTATTTTAAAGGGTCTAGGAACTAAAAAAATGCAAAGAAAGAGGATTTTTTCACATCTCTCTCTTCTTATATCCACATGTAATAGATTACAAGATCTCAAAAAAAATTGAAATATAAAAATTTTTCAGTGTACATAAGTATAACACGTTTGGCTGTATTTTTTTAATGCTCGTAGAGTCATAATATTTGGTTATTTTCTTCTTCATCTGATGGTAAATCGTCTAGAAGTAGGTACTCAATTTTTTTTTAATTAAATATATATTCCAGTTCGAATTCATAGCTAAGACAGGACAACGTCTGTCGGGTCAGCTATTTACAAATAAAATGTTTTAATAGTTTTTTTGGACTAATGGCCGTTAATAGATATTTTGAATCAATAATTCAATAATTAAAAAGTGCTATACTTAGTCTACTACTACTACTTACCTTAGCCGTTAGGATTTGGCAAAAAACTATAGGTCCCCTCCATGTCTGCCAATAACACGCACACAGGAATAGCTGAGAGTGACTATAGGCCCCAGTTCTACACGAGAACCAAGTTTGGCCCTGGCAAACAAATTCCAGCTTAATTATATTAAAATTTTTAATATTTTTTGCAATATAATTCTCATTGGATTTTTGTAACAAAATGTATGCTCTTATACTTTTCAACATATGTGTCTAAAGTTATACATGTATAATATATGTACAACTAATTCATACTTTCAACGAACTTTTTGGGGCTACTAATTCTAACAATTGGGCGTTGGTTATGACTCTTCTTTGCTTGAAATTTTAGCGAATTTTCAATTGTAATCGTTGTGTTGTGACCTTAGTTATTTGATAATTATAACCGTCAACTTTTACACGACAGTTATGACAAAACGGTCAAATAATTCTTTTGTCAGATTCCTCAAATTTACGAATAATAGGCAAGTTAGGGAAAATAATATCTCGGAGGACGAAGACCTGAGTGATCTCAGTTAGCTGAACAGGTTTCCTCAGAAAAATTTCAGAGTTTTGCTGGTAAAACTCTGAGAAAATTAAATTTTGGATTCGCTTGCTCAGTTTTTGACGTATGTGGATCTTATTTGAGTGAACATGCCAAATTTCAAATAAAATATTTGTAATACTATTTTTTGAACCTTTAATTTGGACATAAGGGATTTGGGCGATTAGATATTAGACCCATCACTGCCAAATAATTTTGGTACAAATTTTTTTCACAAGCGGTTAATTGCCGGGGATTAATCTTCATTTCATAACGACTATTTAGATAAAATAATTCAATTTAATGGTTTTTTTTTCTGTCGTTTTATTTAAAATCTAATTTGTAAGAATGTACATATTTTTTTAAGTTCAATTAAATAGTTCGAAATTTACAAAACAAAATTATATTAAGTATGTATAATGTTTCCGTGCGCAACTGTATTTTGTTCCTGTATCATAGATATAAACAAATAAATATTGGCTACAAAACAACACTTTGTTTCAGCCTTCTATAAACTATTAAAACAATCATGCATCTACAAAACAAAATACTCAGCCACACACACATTTTACAAATTTGTATTTGTTAAAAATAAATTCTGTGATCTCAAAACAAAATTCACTGCAATAAAAGTAAAAGCTAAAAGCAAACAAATCGAAAGCGGTGAGTATCTGACGTTAAGCTACAATTTTTAGTTACTTTAAGCCTCTTGTCTTGTCAAGTATTATTTGTTCATAGAGCAGCCAGAGCCCCGAAATGTTTATTCAATCATCGATTTTCGCTAATATATCTATCAATAATAATTGAAGTGTTAAGGTTCAGTTGAGTAAATCATCATTCATAGTACTCTGGGATGTGACATACTTCAATATCGTGTCTACTAAATATGTATATTTAATGATAAAAAGCTTTAGTTGGGAGAGGAAGAGTCTATCGCCTCTAGGTCATAGATAAGTTGTGTAGATAGGTACATGTATCTTACCCAGTCTATCACTATCATACCCATCAGTTTGTTGTTCATACGTACGGAATCAGTCATGCGTTTCGCGCAATTAGTCAATTGAATGATAATTTCGCTTTATATGATGTCTGATCTAATGCCAAATTGTACTTTCGTCGTGGAGGTATTCGTAGGTAGTTTCCGGTGATCAGTTTGGCTCTAGAGGGAGTGCTTTTCTGAATTTAAAAAAAAAAATTAAGTTTTGCACAGTTCTACTGTGATTTTTGCAGAAGTTCGAGTGGGAGTGCAACAAGTATTTAGCAGTTCTTGACAAAATATCATGGGAATATTTTTTGATCTTGTGAGTGAATAATAATTTTATTTAATAACTTCTGTTAGCTACTTATGTACATATGTTGCTTGGCAGATCAACTATTTATTTTACTTTTTAAAGTTTAATGTCGAATTCCTTTTAAGAAAAAAATCGATTTGTTCAGAAGAAAAAATCGACTTTTCTGGACAAATCCCTTGTATTAAAAGAAAAAATTCGATTCTGTTTAGAAAAAAAATCGAATATTTTTGTTAAAAGGAATTCGACATAAGTTTTTTGACACGTTTTATGTAAATAAATTGAGTAATTGAGTAGTGTAAATAATTTTGAAAAATAACGAGCAATTCCCTTAAAAAAAAGTGCCTATGATGTTTTTAAATTTGATGTTTAGTGTAAAAATGAAAATTCATCCAAGTTTAAATTTCCATACATACATACATACATACCTACCATATACATACCGAAACGAGATATCAAACACAAGTCTTTTTAAATTCTTCATTATAATTTAAGAACAAATTTGATTTTTAGAGTTAGAATCCATATCCATACTCCAACACCCTTAAAACATTTTCTAGAACATTTTGAAATTTTTGGATACTGTGAATTACAGTATAAGAAAAACTTAGAATGGAAAATCTTGCCTTTTATGCCCGTTTCTTAAATCTCTTATCTTTGAAGAGGTGCTTTGAAAAAAAGGAATTGAGACGGAAAAACCTTTACTTACGGCCATATTATTCACTAGTTTAATCCTTAAATTCAGATTTAAATTTATTTAAATCCAAAAATTAAATCCAAGTCCTTATTATTCAGTCATTAAATCCGCAGTTAAATCTAAATTTTGAAATCTATATTTAATAAATCCAATTAATTTAAAGCTGCTCTCCGGAGGACAGTTTAACTACTTCATACATCCAGATTTAAACTCAATTTATATTCGTCACAAGTCTCGAATGTTTGATTTTTGCGCTCGAAAATAAATATTATTCATATATAGAATATAAAAATAAATAAATTCTAGTTCAAAAGTAAGAAAAAGTGGAAAATTTAAAAGAAAATAAAAAATGGATTAGAGTGAATAATATGGACATGGATTAAAATTTTTGGAATGGATAAATCCACTTGGATTTAAAGTTCACTTAAATCCAATGTGAATAATATGGCCGTTATAGTGATATAAATCATTTTGGTAGACGTCAGAAAAATTAACAATGAGAGAGGTTTTTATGCAAAAATCGATAAAAAGCTATAAAATTTTAACTTAAACCATTCTTGTGCGCTAAATTTAATAATATAGAGGCATATTAAAATAAATATTCAAATTGCCTGTATGTATTTATCTAAAGAAAAGTTTATAAAGCCATATTTCAAAAAATGTAAGACCATATTTTTGTTATGTGAGAAATTTCTAGCTGAAATGCGGTTTCATATCAATTACTCTTAACATTACAGCGTCAAAGCTTTATCAAAATTGATTTTGATAAAATAACAACAGGCGTGTTTTAGCGCAGCAATTTCTCTCTGTACAAAATGGGCCCTACCAATAATTAAATTTATGGGATTTTCCATTGGTAAAATAAATAAATTTATTTTTGATTTGGATCTGTGAAAAAGACAATTTTCCCTCTTTTTGCGTTCCATTGGGCAACATAAATTAATTTATTTTTGATTTTTGATCAAATTTACATATCTAAATTTTTCGGCAGATTTACCCCTCCTTGTACTTGTACCAACATAAATCCAGCTGTCAGTTTCCAAATGTATTTCGTTGAAATTTCGGTTGTAAAAATTATGTTGAAAAATTTGGAAAATAATTGGTTATAAATAAATGGTAGCAGATTAAAATGAACCGGCAACTTTTTCAAGTTCTTCTAAAACTAATTCGAGGGATGAAAATTTTTTTGAAGTATTGACGTAGAAGCTATAATGCATAAATACAGTGACACAATAAATCAATTTGAAATTGTGTTCCATTCGCCACAAAATTAATCAATTATTTCATTGAAATCTAAATTAAAACCCCATTAGTTACGACTTCATTATTTCGGTAAAATGAACCATAATGGAATGGGTTCTAAACAAAAAATCCGTGCATTTACTAAATATTTACGTGGACTATAAATAAGGAACCATATATCGAATTGACTCAAAAAAATTGAGAATACTTATAATGTATGGTTAATTATTTAAGAATAAGATCCATAACGTTATGGTCAATTTCACTGCAATATTTAAGCATAACTAAATTTGATTATTGGTAAGGCCCAATAACAACAACTAAAAGTGCTGATAAAAAAAAAACAAGCAGTTAATTAGTGAATCGCCCATATTCCGCAAGTCGTGTTTTCTCTCGTACTCGTAGTCGAACTAGAACTCGTCTCGTATTAAAATCGTTATTCTTCAAGTCGTATACGTTGCGTACGAGAAAATCAAAAGAAAAAACAACTTACATATAAATCGTTGCTTGTATATAATTGGAATGAGGAACGACACAAATACGAATAAAATTCAAATAAATACGATACTCGGAATAATGAAAAATATGAACAGTCGTATGCGATGTTTTGCGTTTCTAAATATTAGTACAAGTGAAGTCGGATGTTCGACTCTTACGGCCAATTTCTTCACAAAGTTCTAAAATTAATTTAAAACTCGATCCAGTAACTCTCGGTTTATCTTTGGAACTTAGTTTTAAAAACATTTAGAACTTGATCATTTCTTCACTTCTAATCATTTCCTTAGAACTCGGTCTAAGATCACTATTGAGTTTTAAGTACTTTAGATCTCGGTTTAAAGAAACGAAGTTCTAGTGTATATTTTAATACTTTTGTAGCACCCAGTATCATTTTCTGACACAAATTTCTGACAATCTATCAACAAATATTTAAATATTTGTCAGTTTCATTTTGCTGGATTCTTTTTTTGTGAATATATTTCTTTTATTTTGCTCATTAATTAAAAACACATTCTCATTTTTGCTGTGCCAGTTTTGTTTGTATTGGTGTTGATGTTTTTATTTCGTTTTCAATTCTATGTTGTGTAATTTCGCGCGTATTGATTTTTGAATAATTGGTGTTTGCAAGTGTAAATATTTTTATTATTTCGACAGCTCGCAACAGATTTTTGACGTAAAATGAACCCAAAAAGATAAGTGTGCATGTGCATCAAAGTGCATAAAAAAAAAAAGAAGATGGTAACGGTTCCAATGTCCCGAATCATTGATTATGGATGTGGTTCTGACAAATTGTTTAGAAAAATGGCAATTACTTAAGATGAGCTTTGAGCACGCAATACTACATGTCTTTTGGCTTTCTTTCATGAAACAAAAATCTGGTGCGAGTTCAAAAATCAAAACTAACAAAATGTAAAATGTAAAAAAAAGTTATAGGTACCACGAGAATTAAAAACAACACCAGCATATGCAAGTAAATTGGATACAAAAAAATTGCCCACTTACTTAAAATTAATAAAAAGGATAACTTTAAAACAATATATCTACCTACATAAATGCTATATAAGGTTATTGCAAAAACGCCACAAAGATCGTGTTTTTTGTGGCTCCTGTCCGGGGTTAAGATTACTCAAAATGTCTCTCAGATTCAAATTCGCACTCTTCAGTGTCAAGATGCGAACGATTGTCATTAATTACTTTATTTTGAGGAAAATAGTGCTTAGATGCATTTTTTGTCTTAACCAACAACGGCAGCATTAATGCATTTCTGTTTATTTCCTCACCAGGAAAATATAGTAGTTAAAATCTTGTTATATGTACATATAAGTACACAAATTTGTGTTTTGTTCAGCATGCTATCTGGTTGCATACATTTTTTAGCGCACGCGAGAAGGCTTGCACCTAAAACTAGATTTATCCCAAATTGATTTGAATTACCTTTTTTTTAAAGCCGAATCAAAATTTATTACCAAATAAGTTTTTTGAAGAAACAAAAATGTTGTTAAACCGAGTTCTAAGTCTCTAGACCCCCGAATTCGAGGGTCCAAATTTATCGAAGTTCTATCTCAAACTGAGATCCAAATCGAAGTTCTAACGCGTTAGAACTCGGTGAAGAAATGAATAAGAACTCAATCAAGTTCTAATTTTTCGATAAACCGAGTTTTAGGGGTTAGAACTTTGTCAAGAAATTGGCCGTTAGAATACCGACATACGACTGTAATCGAATACGAGTCATAAATACGAGTTTTAGAATATGGCAGGTGAATATTAAAGTGGAAGAAGAGTGTGGACTGGAGCCTGAAGTGCCGATAACGTAGATTGTTTTTCAATCACAAAAGGGATGTGTACTACAATATTTGTAGTTCAGAAAAAACTGAGGCGCGTCAACATTATGTCCGATTTAAATTTTGCACTAAATATACATATATCTTTTAAGCAATAAGCTCCGCCCGGGGAGCCACCAAAACTTTCACGACATGTCGATAATGAATGCACGACATACAATGATGCAATTAAGCATTGTGTTGACAAAGAAACAAAAATACTTTTCGAACACATCCACAGAAAGAAAGAGTGAAGAAATAAGTGGAAACAGCGTATTATTGGAACTAACATTACTGCGCTAGCTACAAATTACCAATAAGACGCACCTAGTGTTGCCAAAGTTATTGTACATTGTTTTTTTACTTTGTCTTACTTATTTATAAATATGAATATTTATGTATATAAAATTTTAGAATACAATATACTCTTACAAGTATCTGGTTGTAAAATTAGATATATGAAAAATAAGTTCGAATTTGATCTTCTAGCGAATCACAAAAAAATGCTCGGAAATAATTTTAAAAACACACTCATCCAAACTATAGGACAAACTTTTGTATCTTCTGCACTGCGTTCTCCCACTAAATTCTTAAGAAATCCATTGATTTCATCAAATTCTTTAGGGCAACGGATCCGTTGACGTGGACGAATGGTAGACATTAATAGTTATTCCGTTATTTCGATTATAAAAATTCACAAACTAAATGTCCATATATGCTTAACTTTATTTTTATTTTCACGAACAAATAACACACATATCCAAAATTGAAAACTATAGTATTCAAAAAACTGATGTCAATATAGATCTGCTTTAAAGAAAAGTCTACTCTTTCCGACGCATGCGTTATCTATGGGTCCCAAAAAAACTTACGAGTACCTTGTATGTACTCGTGAGTCATACACTTCAAAGCAACGTATGCTATGTATAATTTATTGTATGGGTCAGCGAGCAAGTGAACTACAAGCTTTCAAAAAAAAGGAATTAATTAAATTAGTTCTTTGGTGATCATTACCATACCGAAGCACACTTGGAGGGTTTGATAAGAGGCTTTTTAGTAGCACAGTATGAAATTTAACTTTACAACAAAATAAATAGAAATTTAGTACACAAGTTAAATAATTTAGCTGACCTTGAAAGAATATAATTTATAATAAGTACCTATGAAAGGGCCAGTTGTAAAAAGTAGTTCAAATATTTGATCCGTGGTTTAGCAAGTGTTAATGGCCGTGTTCAATTACAAACGCTTGAACCGTCTTGGAACATCGGTTAATCCGTTGAAATCAGTGATTAGAAATAGCAGAGCCACCAAATAAATATTTGTACGACTGTACAGTTTTACAATCATTGTCAAAATGTTGACCCGTGGTTCTACTTACTTACTTTACTTACTTTAGATGGCGCTCACAGCCCAGGATGGACTACGGCCTCAACCAACAAGCCCGTGGTTCAGAAGTTTAAATTCATCGATTTTGGCGGATTATGTAACTGAGGTTTAACAATGGTTCATCATGAATCGTTCAGCCAAAAACGTCGAGTTATAATTGCTGAACCATACAGATTAAATATTGAACCCGGTTTGTATTGTATAATCATGGTTTCATGTTTAATTCATGGTTAAGCAATTTTAACTCTCCGATTTCGATGGATTAACTTATGGTTCAACTATGTTTCAAGGTTCAGTTATTTGATAAAAGGCAATTAAATTCCTGAACCATCGTTGAACTTTAGTAAATCCGCCAAAATCAACGAATTAAAATTCTTGAACCATCATGGATCAATGTTTGAACCACGATTATTCAACTGGCACAGGCACTTAGTATTTTAAGCTGTAAACGCATTTGGGTACACACTTTAACAATTTTATTAGTTTTTTAAAGAATCTTTCAAAGAAAAAAATAGAAAACATGTATTTCGTTGAAACAACCTTTTCTTGCCTCTTGGATTCTTTTATCTATCATATGGTTTTGATTTTGTTTGATTTTACAAAACTACTACTGGCTAGGCGTTGCCGAACTGGTACGATCGTGCTTTTTTGACACGATAATTTCCTCGTGACACGGTGGCACGAAAAAATTCAATATGTCACGTTTTTTTATTTCCATTATTTTACTTTAAATTAAGAACTAAAATTATTAACTAAATTTGATGAAAATTGGTCCAAATTCCGTAAAATAAAGGAATATTAATATTTTTTGACAATCACGAATAGAGCAAATGATTTCCTTTGATTTTGTCTGTACACCACGTAATAAAGTTGATTACAGTTTTTTTCAAGAAAATATAAGAATTTGTGTTTTTTCATATGGTACGAAAATTGGCACGCTTTTTTCATAAAATATGGCACTTTAATTTTATTTCGGGCGGCAACGCTGCTACTGGCCAGAAAATCTTTAAAAATCCACATTTGCACATCACAATAATCTTCAAAAAGTTAGGTCCCGATTATGTTAATTATTTAAACAAATGTAAGCATTTTTTGAGACAAAATTACCAAGTTTCTTCAACAGTTTGTATTTCATTTTTAATTTATTTCGAGCCCATAATAAGGTATTTATATGTACTCAGCTAGTAAAGGGGTTTGTCCTATTTTTATTTTTAAAAATAATTGTCATGTTTTTCTAAATGAAAACAAAAATACGATAAAAGTTCATAACTTTGTTTTTAACTTATTTAATGAATATCATATAAAAACTCGATGAATTTAATTGCACTGACCGCGTATTATTGTTTTTTTTTTGTAAGGTGATTTGTTGTTAAATTGAAACTTTATAACCTATTGTTATTATGCTCTTTTATTCACTCAAGGTTAAATTGTGTTTTGACATTAAAAACATATGTATAGGTACATACAAAAGATACACAAAGTAGGTATATAGGTACAAGGAATTTTAATTCACATTTAATTATACCAACCGTTTACTGTTTCCACTTGTGAGTTCAAATTATTGTGGTATAACATTGTGATATAAATTCATTATCAACCTTGTTATCCGATGGAATTAATTGATAAGAACCAAAATCAAGTGTATTTTTTGAGAATATAGAAAAACGGTATGGTGCTTAAAACACATTTATGATAATATCTATCTTTTTACAATTTCAACAAATTACATGCAGTAAAGATAAATTCGTACATATATAAGTATTTGTATACCTACATATGAATGTATATGTTTTTTAATGCATATAAACTTCAGGAACTTAACACACGCGTCAAGGACATACACAGGAACAACAAAATGCAAAATATATGGTTCAATTTAAAATGTTTTACTGTAGGTGGTCTGTAAATTGATTGCTTGAATTTAGATAAATTTTGTAATCAATATAGCTTCTAGATACCAACGTAATTCAATATAAGCTTCAATTTAAGCCGAAAAGGCTTAGAATACGGATAGTTTTTTTTTTGCAAGGGAATTAAAACTTTGTAAACGGAAGTTCTTGTATTAGAAACATATTGTAATATACGCATAGTTTCAATTTAATTTAATTTATTTCATTTTCGTAAACATTTTGATTAATGTTTAGTTATTTTCTTTAAGCATTGACTATCTTTTTCTGTGAGATGTGCCATATAATAAGTGCGTGTCCTTGAATTATGTAAATCGAACAAAACAAAGTGATAGTTTTCTTCTTTATTTATTTGGACATATTTGGTAATTTTAAGAACTTAATAAAAATTAAGAATTTTTATAAAATGGCTAAAGAAGATGTAAGTTTAATACACTTAATCGTAAAAATGTACATATTTACATTGAAAATGTATTTTAAATGTGTAAAAGGAGACATCTACTACATTTGTAAATTCTATATATAAATCGCCTTAAATAAATTTTGTGGTACCATTTTCTCAAAAAGTATTTGACCAATTTCGATAAATTGTATATGGTTGGAAAGCCACAATTGCGGAGATGTGCAGAATATACTTGAGACATGCATTTATACACTGTGGGTCTTTTTTGTTTTTTTTTACTCTCGAACACTGTGCATATTGAATAAAAAAAATGTTTTTTTTAAACAACTTGTTTGCGAAATTGAAAGTGTCGACATATGGCGATACTAGTAATTTAGCCAGTTCAGGGCCCTATTTCATAAAACTACAACCCTAATAATTATTTGTGAAATCACTTGTAGTTTGTAATTTATTAGCGAATTCCTGTTTCATAAAAATTTTTAATAGACTAATATCTACAAGTATCTCAAACTTGTAGCTACAAGTAAATTTACAAGTGTGGCGAAGTTTTCTGTTTCATAAAACTATTTGCGTACAAAATTATTAGTAACGGACTTGTAATTACAAGTGAATTTATTATTAGAGTAAAGAGACTAATAAGTTAAAAAATGATTATAAATCTCGGCTGATTTGCAGTTGAAATTTATTGCTTCATTAACGTGTTTCTAAAAAATTTAAATAATGTTCTCGAAAAATGGTAAAAGTGAAGATAAAGGCGAATAAAAGAAATATGTACTAATAATCCAAGAGCAAACAGCAAATATGAGGGTGATGTGGATATCAAACACAAAGGTTTGGGAGGTTTTTTCCTAAACCTTTGGTAGGGGAAGGTTGTTAAACATAGTGATTTTTCACTTAAACTAATTTTTAAAAATATGGAATAATCCTCTGTTAAACCGCACTGTATATTTCTGGCAGTGTCAAAATAAGTTGATGATACCAACCCTTATACAACATTGTGCAACAATGTTTATGCAACTGCATCAGCAACAACGCATCAGGATTTTTTTTTTATTCTCGTTTGCTTCGTTTTGCTCAAAATTTGTTGCAAGTTTGCCACGATGAACTCATTAGCCAAAAAGTGATGCTAGTTTGATGCATTTATGAACCTTTGATGAAAGTGGTTGTAAATCAATTCGGCAACGATACGTTCCTGAATTTACGCCCCTTTACCTGCCTATTCCCCCAGCTTCAGAGTTCGTAAGAATTAATCTTGGCTTTAATTAAATGACACTATGTTTGAATGGCGGCCCTGTGATCTTGATCTATTAAGGGTTTTATACAATAAAAAAAATTAAAAAGAATTCTCAAGGAAAAGTCTATATATCTTAAATTTGGTAAAAAAGCTTATACTATTAATCGGATCGTCATTATTGAAGCCTTTGGACTCAGGACAGACTATCCTTTTCTATTAAAAAAAAAATAATTTAAGTTCTAATATTGACAAAAATAAAAGAATTCAATTTGTTTAAATTATCTAACATTCAATAAAAAGTTTGAAAATACAAATTTTTCAGCTACTGAGGAGTTGTTAAGGAGAATAGGACCATGATCCCTGCAATGAGACAGTAGTTATAATCATGCTCTCTCAGCCAAACAGCAGATTCATTACATTAATTTTAATTTCAATATTTTGCTCTCTAAAAATGAGCAAATTATTGAAATTGAAATGAAAACATATTCGGCACACAGCTAGTAAGAACAAATCAATTGTTTATTTATTTACGTAACTTAGTTACGGACTTGTAGTTTTGTAGAAGTCAAATCGCTTCTCATGTAGTCTGAATTTGCCTAGCTACAAGTGTATGAAAATGTTTATGAAACGAAAAAGTACAACTCCATACTTTATTTGTGCTTGTAACTACAATTCTACAAGTACAAGGCTAATAGTTTTATGAAATAGGCCCCAGGTCTCTCAAGCTCACTGAGATCTCAGAGACCTCAGCAGTCTCAGAAATCTGAACGTAATTCCTCAGTGAAATTCCTCACTTTTGCTGTCAAAAAACTGAGACTGATATTTTTTGGATTCGCTTGCTCAATTATTTTTTGTCGCAGTTGATTACTTAGTAAAAAAGAGATCGAAATTGGTTTTGACTTCTAGCGGAGAAATTATGTTCAGGATTCAGGTTTCTCCTTCTGCTCAGTGGAGCTGACAGAGCTTGCTCAGTGAGATCTCAGAAACGTGAAGTGGCTAATTATAAATAGTTTAAATAATCTCTATATGTATATAAAAATAAATCCCTTTTTGTATTCGTACACGCATAACTGGGCTAAACATCATCCGATTCGGTTGTGGATTTTTTTTTTGATAGATTTTTATTAAACCAGATTAACATACAACAACGAAAGTTGAAAAATTCGAACGATAAATAGAAAATTCAATCAACAAAGTCAGAAACTCGTGAAAACATCTTGAAATTTCAAACTTTCTTATTTAGTTTTTTGTTCGTACGCATATAACTCGTCTGAACATCATCCAAATTGGATGGAGATTTTTTGTTGTATTTGTATTGAACCAGATGAACACACTACGGAGATAAAAATTGAAAAATTAGGCCGGAAAAGTCGGAAAGTCGTGATAACAATTGAAACTTGCTCGACTTTCGAAAGAAACATTAACAATTAAATCAATTTATAGGTGAAACAAAGTTCGCCAAGTTATCTAGTTTTAAATCGTTTAGTTTTAAATAATAAGAGTATATAAATGGAAGTTGTGGAATTAAATTTTTAAAAAATTTAAATTACACTTAATATAATAAAAAGTTATTTACATATCAAAATCTTTCGCTTCACTCGGAAAATTTTAAGGGTCAGTGTACAAATATAGTCCAATATTAAATCCATTACTGTTCACCAATTTTAACTTACGGATTTCGTTGAATTAACTGAGAGGTCCGTCTATTTGCAAGGTTCAAGTATGTGCGATACTGATAATATATAACCAATTAAGCTCCCGAACCTCTTTAATCCGCCTCACAATGACCTAAAAAAAAAACAAAATTATTATTTTCAAATCTTATAAGAGAAATTAACGACTGGTCACTTATTTCTGGATCAAAGCTTTCATTAAACAAATGTAAATTCCTCCATGTATGTAGAAAAAAACACTGTACGAATATTGACGTAGAAATTAATAATAATAAAATAAAAAATGTTGTAAGCCTTAATATTCTTAAATTAATTTTTAACAATAAATATAACTGGAAAAACCATTGTACTAATTTAAAAAAAAAGTCACTAGCAGCAAGACTTAGTATTATTAAGTATTTTTCTTCTAAAAGAATAAGGTTCATATTAATTTCCTTTGCTATATTACAAAAATGCTAATCTTAAGTAAAATAGACTATGGCCTAGCTATATACGGATCGACTGTCCAAACACAACTAAAAATATCTTCAAACCAACGTATCACCAAGCGGCAAGGAGGAGTATTCACGCCTTCCCAACAAGCCCAATTAAAAATATCCTCGGGGAAGCTGGACTACCCTCAAAAGAAGAACGCTATCTTAAAGTCAGTGCCTGACTCTTATCCAAGTTACACTTTCAAACCGGTTCAGCGATTGTCCAAAAAGACACAATGCAAATTCTATCGCATAAACGAACTAGACGTATCCCTTTTACAATACGCAAAATTTTGGACCTTGGCATAAAACTGGAGATACCATTCAAACGCAATCCTAAATATTCGCCATCACAGCCACCCTGGCTTTTAAACAGCAGCTCTATAATGCTCAGCTTATGCGACCTTAAAAAACAAAATACCAACGCAGAAGTGTACAAACAAATGTTTAACGAAACTGCATCACAACTTTCCAATACCTAAAGGTTGGAATTTTTTATACGCAGTTGTATCAAAAGAAGGTAACACACATGTTCAAGGCATTTTACCAAACATGGCATCTATTTTTACCGCAGAAGCTGTGGCCATATTTGAAGGTTTAAAAAAATGTTCCAACACAACAGGCAAATGGACAATCTATTCCGATAGCCTCACGGTTCTTAAAGCCATTTTGAACCCTAAACATTACTCTGTAATTATATCAAAAATTAGAGACATCATTATAACTCAACCCTCAAAGCTAAAGCTTATGTGGATCCCTGGACATGTAGGAATACAGGGAAACGAACTAGCCGATAAAGCTGCCAACGACATTTTTGTTCTGCCCCAGTTATACATAACAAATTGTTGGAATCGGAAATCATGGAATGGAAAGAATACCGCCATCATTACGCATCAATTAATCCCAATAAAATACATGTCATATACCCGACACAAAACTCCAAAGAAATGACAGCAAACTTTGTCCGGCTTCGATTAGGTCACACCCGCCGTCTTACACACCAATATCTACTAAAAAAAAGAATCACCTCCGACTTGTCCCATCTGCCGTAGCTACCTCACCATCAACCATCTTCTTGGTCCCTGCCTCCTCTCCTCAACCGCAATATCTAGAAGATTCAACATAGAACGAAATATTATCCAATTGTTAAAAGAACCTACTCAGTCCAATATTATAATTATAAATAAAATATTACATTCACTTAAAATTAAGTTATGATTTTCAAACGCTTTTACCTAAGAGCCGATAGTACTTCGCTGCTAGTGCTCTTATTAACTTTATTCTTCAGAATTAATTAATGTGTATTTGGCTTTTGAAAACATCTTACGGGGAGCAATTGAAAGATATGTACCTAAAAAGCGATCAAAAAATAATTCTTATCCTAATTGGTATAATAAAAGGTTAATAAACATTAAAAATAAAAAAAAACAAAGCTTATAAACTGTACAAGTCTGATAGAGAGAATTTTGAGTTTCGGACTTATTACTTTAATTCTCAACGTGAATTTGATTATCTAAATAAATTTCTATATCGAAATTACCTTTTATCGGTTGAAGGTGAATTAAAATCAAATTCCAAGCGTTTTTAGAATTTCATTAGCTTAAAACGTAAATCTAGTGGACTACCAAGTTGCATGAAGTACCTAGAAACAACAACTAGTGAGTTACCGAAAATTTGTAATTTATTTGCAAGCTTTTTCCAGTCAGTTTATTCTTTGGAAACTCCTTCTATCCAGGACTTACCCAATATTAATAGAGTTGTCGATATTGGTGCAATCGTTGTTAGTCCTTTTGAAGTGGAAGAGATTTTATCTAAAATAGATGTAAGCAAGAGTGAGGGGCCTGATGGAATCCCTGCCATTCTTTTAAAAAATTGTGCTATTGCAATAGCACAACCACTCTCTTGGATTTTTAATCTCTCCTTAGCAACGGGGCAGTTTTTGGACTCCTGGAAAATTTCTTATCTGTCCCCGATTTTCAAATCAGGATCAAAACAGGATATTACGAATTATAGACCTATATGTAAGATTTCATCTATACCAAAAAATTTTGAAAAGTTGGTGTATAACAGATTATCATATATTTTCCAGAACCATATATCAATATTCCAACATAGTTTTGTAGCGGGTAAATCCACGGCTACAAACTTAGCTATCATGAGTAATGCTACTATTTCTAACATGGAAAAGGGATGTCAAACAGATGTTATTTTCACCGACTTTTCAAAGGCGTTTGACAGAGTTAACCACCATATTTTACTTCATAAATTGCATTCTTTAGGTATCCACTCTTCCCTATTAAAATGGATTCAATCATATTTGACTTGTAGAGTCCAAATAGTTAAAATAAATAGTTCGCTTTCAAAGACAATTTCAGTTTCATCTGGTGTCCCACAGGGAAGCCATTTGGGACCATTATTATTTCTATTATTTATAAATGATATACCTGAAATTTTCAACAACTCGGATTGCCTTCTTTTTGCGGACGATCTTAAATTATATCGTCATATTTCTAGTGAATCGGATTGTGATCTTCTGCTAGAAGATTTTTTGAAACTTGATCTCTGGTGCATACAAAATCACCTTCTTCTAAATGTTTCTAAGTGTCAAGTCTTGTCGTTTTATAGGAACTCAAATCCAATTTTGTTTGAATATAATATAAATCTCTTTAATTTAGAGCGAGTAAGTAAAAAAAAAGATCTATGCGTAATCTTAGACACAAACCTTACATTCCTACCGCATTTTGATTATATGATTAATAAAGCTAATAACATGCTTGGTTTTATTAAAAAAAATACCAGAGAATTTTCAGACCCTTATACATTAAAATCATTATATAATTCACTAGTAAGGTCAGTTCTTGAATACTGCAGCATTGTCTGGAATCCGTATTACAAGATCTCAGTAGACAGAATAGAAAGAGTCCAAAAGCATTTCACTAGGTATATTTTTTACAAGTTAAACTGGAGAATTGCAAGGCCTTGTTATAATACCAGATGTTTATTGTTTGGAATGCAATCGCTTAAGGATCGTCGAGTTTATTTTTCTGTAATGTTTATAAGAGATATTGTTACATATCACATCAACTGCCCCCCTTTGCTAACTTTAGTTAGAAGTGGAAATGCACCATCGAGGTCTACACGCTATAGATTTCTTATTTATGAACAATATCATCGCACAAATTATGGTCGAAATGAGTCAATTTAATTTGCAATAGAATTGATTTTTATTTGGATGTGTCGAGAGATACTTTTAAATCATATGTTCTGAATAATATTTCATCACTTTCTCTTTAACTATCTTTAAGTTATTTATCTTTTTTTCTTATGTTTTTATCCTTTTTCTGTATTTATTGACTACTTATTAGTTATCTGTTAATTCAAATAATAATGTTAATTTAAATTTTTGTATTTACAACCCCCCACAAAATTTTAAAAATTGTATAGTATTTAGTCTAAAAAAGATTGTTATCTCATTGATGAAAAATAAACTAAACTAAACTAAACTAGTTATTAATAGTAAGTATATTTTTAATATGTTATTGATAAGAAAAAATAAATAAATAAATAATCCGCCGAATTCGGTGGGTTAAAATTGCTGAACCATTAAATGTTTCTAAGAGCATAGAGCCCATTTTCTATTTTGGCTTTGATTTGCTAGCTTAGTCAAATGCTGAAAGCTCTTTTCTCCGATTTATTTGAATCCAGACAATATTTTCGTCTGATTTGATTACCTTTTCCATTTATGTAGTAGGTACCTAGCTAACAATATTTGATAGTATCAACATCAACCAAACCTTTTTAAGTTTTACTACCAAGATTTATAGTGTTGTAAGCCTTTTAAAATTATTAACGCACGACGAATATGCTGAAATGAAAATTTGTTAAACAAATATTTTTTATGATGCAATTAATTGTCTGCACACGCACTGTGAATAATTAATAAGGCCATAAAGAAATTAGCTATACATATACAAATTTTATAAGCCACCCACTTAAGAAGTTTTAAATTATATTCGCTTCTTAAATTATTATTTGCCATTTCTTGAGTTTATGACATTTATTATTCGCAAGAATTCAAAACTAAGAGTAATATTGATAGAGATCAATTATATGGCTCTATTAAATTTATACAAACTCATGTACGTAGATTATATTAATCAAAAACATTGAATTCATCAATCTATTTCGTCAGTACATAAATGATTTAATTTATTTATTGTTAAAATGAATTTCGTTATCATTGCAGGCTCACATTTTAGATAATAAATCTAAATATCATCTAAATGTACTCTACAGTGTACCGAAAAAGATAAACTGGTGGTTTGCACCATTTTTTGTCGCCATCTGGATTGTCCTGTATGTGACGGTTGTCCTGAATTTATCAATTGTATTGCCAACACCGTTGACACTAAGCGATGAACCTAACGCTCCTGATCGTTTCATTGCTGAACGAGCTTACTCAATACTTGAGGGTTTGGTCAGCCTTGGACCACGAGTTGTCGGTAGCGAAGCCAATGAAGTCGAAGCCGTTGAGTATTTGCTTAATGAAATCGAGAAGATTCGCGAACAGACTAGCGACTATTTCGATATCGAATCGGATGTACAAACTGTTTCTGGCAATTATATGCACTGGACCATGGTTAATATGTATCAAGGTGTTCAAAATGTTGTTGTGAAGCTTAGTGCGAAAAGCTCTAATAGCTCATCGTATTTGCTTATAAATAGTCATTTTGATTCGGTTCCGGGTAGTACTGGGGGAGGCGATGATGGAAGTATGGTGGCAGTTATGTTAGAGGTAATGAGGGTTATAGCTAATTCGAGTGAAGCTTTGGAACACCCAATTGTGTTTCTTTTCAATGGAGCAGAGGAAAATCCACTGCAGGCATCACATGGATTTATTACACAACATAAGTGGGCGAAAAATTGCAAGTAAAGTCATAAATTTTGTTTTTACTGATAAAATAAAGTTATGAATTCACAATTTGTCTCTTATAGGGCACTTATAAATTTAGATGCATGTGGTAATGGTGGAAAAGAGGTACTCTTTCAATCTGGACCTAAACATCCATGGCTTATGAGGGTATAAGAATAGAATAATAATAATTTATGAAATTGGTACTAAATCTAATTTTATAATAATTTCAGTATTATCGACAAAATGCAATGCATCCATTTGCATCTACAATGGCCGAAGAGATCTTTCAGGCTAAACTCATTCCATCCGATACTGATTTTCGTATTTTTCGTGATTTTGGAGGAGTTCCTGGTAAATTTCAGTATTTTTTTTTACAAAAAGTTCATTTGAATATAAAACAATTTTGCATTCAAGGCCTGGACTTTGCTTATATTAACAACGGTTACGTCTATCATACGGAACATGATCGTGCTGATATTGTTCCAAAGGGAAGCTTACAAAATACTGGTGATAATATTCTAGCTGTTGCAAAGGCCATTGCTAATGCACCGGAAATGTTCAATACAGATGTGAGTATATCTTTGTGAATTTAGTGGTTTGTAATGGTTCTTTGGTCAAAAACATTTAAGTTTAAAAACTTTTCTCTATCAGCAAGTGGCCTAACGATTGAAGGCAAACTTCTTGCGGTTTTCTTTAGGAACTAAATGATTTTAATGGTCTTTTATTTAACACTTTAAACCGATCTTCTTGAATTTGACCACCCAGAGTCGACTTTGAAGGGCCACCACGTTCTCCGCAAAAGGTGTCCAATCCAACTTTTCCACTAACAAACACTAATTTTGATAATGAAATTTTATCATTTGGACGTACTGCTGAATCGTGTCAATTGCCATTGTGAATCAGCATCAGTTACACAACAGAAATCGACCAGTCGCTATTGCAAAACCCTTTTTAATCCAAAATTCATAAATTCTTTTAACTATAAGTTATGTAGTATAATTCAAACGTACGACTGAGATAGCTGATACCGCTAAATTACAGTCAGAAATAACAGACGTCACAAAATAACAATACGAGATACAAGACGTTGCTTAATTGCAGTCTGAAGGCTGTTTCACAATGCGACGAAAAAACTAGACGTCAGCGTGACGAGATCTCTTCGCAGTTTATCTCTCTTTAAAAAGAATTTTAAACGGTGAAATAATACATAATCAAGCATTTTTCGTCGTCTCGTCGCGTCAAAAAGTTCAAAAAATTGAAAAAAAAAGACGCAACGGGATGACGAAAAATACTTTATTATGTATTATTTCGTTATTTGAAACTCGTTTTTAAGAGAGAACAACTGCGAATAGATCTCGTCACGCTGACTTCTAGTTTTCTCGTCCCATTGTGAAACAGCCTTAAGATAGCAGACGTCAATAAATTACTATTACAGTACAGTATAGTCTAAGAGGCCAAGGCCACGCAATGAGGTTAGTGCTATACATTGAAATAATAAAACAAATTTTAAGGAGCACAGCGGCACCGATCTGCTGCTCAAAAATTGTCCTGGCAGCTCAACAACTGCCTGGCCATGCCCATACCAATACAATATTATGAGTTTATATTTTGTTTACTAAATAACAATTTACCGCTTTGCCGCTTACCGCTCATTTCCTGAACTTGGCCTTAGACTTCGTTAAATCACAGTTTGAGATAGCAGACCTTAAGTCTTTCTTTCTTGATTGGTTCTATTCCTACTATGGCAGAGCTCTATTTTCTTGTATTCGTCCTTACGGCTTACAGTCTATTATTATGTAATACCTATATTTAAGTTAAAACCGAGTGTGAACTCTAATGTCACAGAAAAACTTGTATTTCAATTAAGTTCACCACCTATGCTTTCACTAGTAGTATGAACAGGAATGTAGGAAGCGTTGACGGGTATTTGTTTGAGCTTTATATAAAACGACGATTCCCGCTTTTTCTGGAGGCATCAGTAGCGGTAATTCTGAATTGCTTGAATTTAAATGTCATTTGATAAAAGGCGGTAAAAAAGATGTGTAATGCATCATAACAATATAATTTACCTCGAAGCTATCTTGAATAGGCTTACAATTTACAACACAAGTAACAGTCGAAAATTCTTTTCCATCACTAAAACTCTCTTTCCCTCACTTTTTCCCTTTTTTGAATCTCAACTCAATTGGAAGAAGCAAGAAACTTACAAATAACAAATATTTTCTTTCTTCTCTTTTACTACAACAAATTTCAGATAAATTCAAATTTTTGTTTCCTTTCTCAATTTTCTAGGAACATGAAGATGGTCATGTCGTTTTCTATGATTTTCTTGGATGGTTTTTCATCTTCTACACTCAAACTGTCAGCACGATCATCAACCTTATCGTTTCTTTTACTGCACTCGCTGCTATTGGAGCTTCTTTATTCTTTATGATTGTTCGTTCTGGTCTTGGAATAGACGAAATATCAACACGCTTCGCTTTCACAATTGGTCTTCAGCTAATTTCATTACTCCTGGGAATTGTTCTATCACTTTTGGTCGCGTTATTCATGGATGCAATCAATCATTCTCTAACGTGGTTTTCACAAACGTGGCTTCTTGTTGGCTTGTATTTCTGTCCAATGTTCTTTGGCATGGGAATAGTGCCAGCTATTTACTCCCAGTACAAGAAGAGGGATCAACTTAGCCTGGGCTTCAGAATTCAGATGTTTATGCATGCGCATTGTATACTCTTGATAATCCTCACTTTGGGTCTAACGTGCTATGGTTTTCGTTCAGCTTATATGCCAATGCTGGCAGTGCTTTTTGATATATTTGCATTGATAGTTAATTTGGTTACCAAGTGGCATAGAAGAGGTAAGAACATTGCACAATAAGTAAGAAATATAAAATGTTTAATTTACATCTTCTAGCCTACCTTTTTGCTGTGACTATTATCGTTTGTCAAGTTATGCCGTTTGTCTATTTTACAAACATCACTTACTCGTTTATTACCACTTTGGTTCCGATGATGGGTCGCAATGGGTCCGGAATAAACCCTGATTTAATGATGGCAGCTTTGGCTGTATTTATGTCAATTTTGTTTGCTGGATTTTTAGTAAGTTCTTTCAAAGCCTTTTTTTATGTAAAGAATCACATTTACCTGTCTTCTAGATGCCACTGTTTCTCTTCTTCCGCAAAACGAGGATATTGATCTCGGGATTTCTTATTGTAACTCTTGTGTTTATCATTATTTCTCTGACTCCAGCTGGATTTCCGTATAAAGAAAAAACTGCTGTCCAGCGATTTAATTTAATTGTAATGTTCTAAACTTTTGAATCTTATTTTTAGATAATATTAAAGTATTTATGAATTCAAAGCACGCTAGAAGAGTTCTCCACGACGCTGATTCATCGGTAAGATTGAGTGGTTCTGGAATCTATGTTTATCCCCAGGATAGAAGAACTTCAACTGTTAATGGTATAAAATATCAACTTTAGTTCTGGTATTGTGAGTTCGTAATTATTTGCTTTTATTCCAGATTTAGTTCCTGTGATGACTAAGGGAGAAAAAGTTATTGATTTCTGTAAAACTGAGATGTTTTGTGGAGTACCATCCTACAACCACAGATGGAATAAGCAAAGGTTGGCAAAATATTTTATTTCTAACAGCAAAGATGCTATCAAGCTTCTTCCTTTCAAAGAATTAAGCCCTTGCAAACTTTTTTGTGACGCATGGTGTACTCCAGGTGGCAGTTCACAGTATAAAACATAATTAGCTTTTTCATAAATACCAAACTTTAATTTCTCTTTCCTAGAAAGGTGTTGTAAAGTTTACTGATCAGTTCATGTTCAATAAATTTTTCAAGCTCTTCTTCAAATAAAAAAATATCCAATAAATGTTTATTTCTTTTCAGAGAGCATAGTTATTGGATAGATTTCAGCGAACCTAATATTCCCTCCACTCCTACTTTGGAGCTTCTTACGAAAGAAGTCAGTCCTTCTACAGCACGATTTGTCTTTAAGCTCTCCGGCCCTGATCATATGACAATTTTCATTGGAACAAAAAACGATGCCAAAGTAAAGAGTTGGACCTTTAATGATACATCAATTCGGGAGAACTGGCAGCAACCATATTTTATTTACTTTTCATATGGCAAGGATTCAACACCTTTAGAATTTTTCATTGAAGTTGAGGTGATACAATTACCTTAAATTTTAGTTCAATTGCTTTATTCATGTTTGTTTACCTTTAATGCAGAAAACTAATAGAAATTTTTCGGAGTCAAATATCGAAATTGGAATAGGAGCACATTGGGTGCATAATAATGCTCAGCCTACGAAAGAATTTCAAGAATTTTTGGACTCATTTCCTGTGTGGGCTTATGTGGTCAATTGGGTTGCATCATATGAGAGTTGGGTGTTTTAGGAAGTATCCACGATTTGTTTTTTAAAATTAATTTGTTGGATTGTAACAATCTCGTTATTTATTGATTTAAGTTTAAAAAAAAAAATATATTTTAAGTGTAAAAATTAATTATTACGTTCTTTGTTATGATATTAAAATATACCTTATTAAATTTGTTATGTCGTTTTCGATTGGATTTTCAGAGTGTTTCACTCCTTTTTGATTCCAATGGAATATGAAAAACTCTCTTCCGTAATATGTGTATCTATGTAGAAGTAAAAAATAAAATGAACTCTTCAATAATTTCAATTTCAGAACATCTCAAGAAGAAGCATTTACTATTTTGACAATTAATCAAACACATACTTTTAAACGTATGTGTGTTTTCAGAGTGCACTCCGAGCACTCTTTAATGAAATCCGGAGTAAGAAAACACTCCTAAATCATCACTCTGAACAGCAAATGGAAGGTTTTTGGAGTGTTGGGAGTGTGGATGGAGTGAAAAAAGAGTGCTAGGAGTGACCAACGGAAAACGACATTAGTTAACCAATATTTTTAAAGTTATACTTTTTATTTTTTTTTTCGATGATGTTATAAAGTATAAGCAACAAAACTATGTCATATTTCCTTATGGGCAATTAATAATACAAATTGCTCCGTGACAATTTTATACAATCCAAGGCTGAAAATACACCAAAATGTTCCAGCTCCCTCAGTCTTAGCACGTCATATGTGGGATATTCGCAAAAAACTATAATGTCATTTTTAAAAGGTCAGTAATTGGCAAAAAAAGAAACAACTACAATTTCACAAACTAGGTCAATCATAGTCTGCCTCATAAATTAAGTTGGAGTGATTAAATAAAAATGAAATAAAAGTAAATAAAACGCACGACTAGATCGCACAAAAATTGCTCTTGTAGTAAAAGTTTCTTCGAATTTTAAAGATTGAGTGTGATAAAAGAAAATAATTTTTTTATGGGAGTCTTAAGTTTAAACTAGTACCTATTATACATTATAGAGCTTAAATTGAAAAATTATTAAAAATCAACATAATTCGAATTAAATTTATTAAAAAAGTCTTCTTAAATTGTTTTGAGAGCTAAAAAAAGTACACTATCTGATATCTTTAACTAATTTTAGTTTTGGAGAAAAAAAAATTTAAAATCGTAGGAGCGGTTTTTTTTAAATAAATTTTTTTTAAATATTTTTGTAAACATTTTTAAGAAAAAAAATTGGTACACAACTTATTAGTATTTATGTTGAATTAAAAATTAAAATTTCGAAGAAAATTATCTACCCGTTTTTGAAATATCGAATTTTCAAAAAAAAAATTATGAAAATTATTTTAAAAATCCAAAATTTGTTTTTTTTTTTTAAATTTTGATATGCAGTATTATTTCAACTTTTGAGAAGCTCTTGTAAAAAAAATTTAATTTAAATCGGTTACACACATAATGAGATAGTCCAAAATAAAGAAAATGGTTCTATGAGAGGTACTGTTAATAATGGTTAACTGTAAATTTTGTTTTTGGTAGATCGTAGACCATACTAATGTTAGTATTTAGAACAATTTTAATCAAAATCGTAGCAGTCGTTTTCGAGAAAATTTATATTTTCTGTAACGGTTTTTTAAGGTACCATTTGACTATGAGAAAAAGTTTTTTCAAAATACTTTAGTTAATGTTAAAAACCCCTTGTTACCAAGTTTCATAAAAATCAACCAAGTCGTTTTCGAAATATTTGGTTTTCAAAAAAAAATTTGAAACTTTTTTTGAAAATCCAAATTAAAGTTTTTGGAAAATTTTTCAGAAGATTCTCCTTAAAAAAAATTATCAAAATCAGTTTATTCCTTTTTTAGAAAAACGAAAATAAAAAAAAGGTTCTATGGGAGATACCATTTAAAATCATTTTTTGGAAATTTAATTTTTACGAAAAGGTAGCATGTACTTAATAAAATTTATCGATTTTTTTTAGAAAAATCTGTCAAGCCATTTTTGAGTAAAATAAGATTTTCCAAAAATGCTTAAAAAAAATTATATAGCAGGTACCGTTATTTTTGGTCCTAAAAATAAAAGGAAAAAAACGTGTCGGGGTAATGTCCCGAAAACACTTTACACCAAGTTTAATTAAAATCAGCCCATGGGTTAAGGCTGAAGGCGAGTCCACAGACAGACAGACGGACAGAATTGCGAGACCCACTTTTTTCGTCTTCCCTATCTTCGTATAATGTCAAGTTTGATTGTTATCTCGAGTTCAATTTTTTTTATTGAATCTTTAACAAATTTTGGTAAAATTTTGATTTTGCAGCAGCGAAATATCCATTTCCAAAAAAAAAATAAAAAACGCATACTGTAATGAAATAAACAATAAATATACAAACACGAATAAATCTTAAAAATGCGGAGAGTTCTGCAAAAAATCTGCTACAATTATTAATTTAACTTGCGAACAAGCGTACAGCAAAATTAAAAGCAGAATTAGAGTTTTCGTTTATGAAAAAGACAGAATATTTTTGATTGCGATTTTTCTTTTCGTAACGCCAGCATACTAGACTGTCACCAATTTTTTTGTCACAGAAATCAATCATAAGCCTAGTTTCTTTACTTTGAAGCTCTGTGATTTACTGTGCATTTGTGTGAATTTCAGTCCAACGTTCAGTCAAAGTTCGTATAAAAAAATAAAATGGCAGTAAAATGCACAGAAAATCACAGATTTTAAAAGGGAAGGAGCAGACCTATATTATATTATGCCCTGCCCTTTCACCCCGCCCAACAGGCGTGCGGGGAGGACCTTTTATTTATTTTATGAAAAAAAAATCAAATCAAACTTAACTTAACTAAGATTTTGACTCAACTCGAATCTAAGTTCAGGTTGCTCCATCAAAGAAGGTTTTCAAGATGTTTCCGCTATTATAAAAAAAAAAAAAATAATAAGTTTACACAGGTCAAAAAACATTGGCGCCATAATGGCCATACGCTGCCCTCCGAATTTATTGGTATCGGGAATATCGGGAATATTGGCGTTTTCAATTTTCGAAGAATGGAAACATTACCAGGGAAATTTTATTCACGATGGCCCCAATTAATAAAATTTGTTAATAGCAAGTTCTCCTTTGAGTGGTTTTAGATCACCGAAACCTTTTTAGCAATTAAAATTCACTGTTTTTCTTAACATCATATGTTTCTCATTTTATTATTTTAGTTTTTTATGTTGCATATTATTATTTATTTTAACATTGTTTTGCCCTTCTATTATGTAAATTATTATGAATTTCGCACTAAATTCTGCTTTCATGTAGCAAGTAAAAAATAAATCAAAAAATTTATTCTTCGCATATATATTTTTATTGAAATTCATATTTTAATAAATTCCTTACAAATATGTTAAACAAATTATCACTTAGATTAATACATTTGTTATGGCAATACTGAAGGGATGAATCAATATTATTTTACCTTCAAACTGCACAATGACTTTTTAAATCGATTGACATTCAATTAGAAAAGAAAATTTCTTGTGCCCTTTTAGTTCAACGATTTACAATAAAATAGATTTAAAATGTATCTAGATAATTTAAAGTATTTGTTACTATTTCGTGAAGAGACGTGTGAATGTGTAAGTTTAATTGCTGTTGGTATTTTTATATTTAGATATAACGTTTTCCATTGGTAGATATATTAATGTGAATACTTAAAACAGTTACGTGATCTAGACAAATTCATAATGAAATGAAATTGCATATTTACGGGTAAATTAAACAAAAATTTAAAAAACCCTCTTGGTATGCAATGTTTGGATTTAACTCCGTACAAAGCTAAGATTAATTTTCGACACATAAACATATTACTGCAAAAAATGTTTAATTCTTTGTCTTTACTTACACATTATTAATTATTTATGTACATATGTAGGTATATAGCAATAGTCTTATAAAAGATGAATATATGAAGATACAGCCACTTAACAGTCAGACAGAATAATATAGTCTTTCAGTAATAAATTGTTTTTAGACTGTTTTTAAACATTTCGACCGTTTAGTAAATTGAATATTTTGAAAACTGGAATACCTACCTATTATATATGTATGTAATTCCGGTTTTTAACCAATGTATATGTGATGTTTTTCGGAAAAATGCCGCTGAAGCTTAAGTCGCAATTTTGGATTAAATGATGAAATAGTGTCACTCTTGGCCCCAACTTGCGGAGGCCTATGCTAAAATTGAAAAGACTTATATTTTACTTCCAATTTCGCCTTAACATATTTTATCAAAGTGAAGAATATAGTCGAGTGTGCATTCACAAAAACTAATTCTTAAATCCAAGATGGCGGCTTAAGCTCCAGCACAATTTTCCCGACAAAAATCAGGAGAATGAATGACCGCCTTAATGAATAGTGAAAGGAAAATGTACGTAAATTTTTCAAAATGTGTTGCGTGCGTCGCTCGTCCTTGCGTCCACTCTATTTCGAGGTAAATCCTTAACAGGAGGGCCTATTCGCATCAAATTTGATCCAGGACATTTTTATGTGATTCCCTAGAGGAAAAAATCGAGTTTTTGATTTGGCTCATCTACAACAGGCAGGGTCGCATTTAGGGTGTTAGGGGCCCGGGGCAAAGAAAAAACAAACAAAATAAATAAATAATTAAAAAATTATTAAAGATATCCGCTTCTGCCTCCGTTGCCCCGCTGTAAACATGGGCCTGAGAAAAGGTATCATATGGCTATTTCCGTTATTTTCAATTTTTTTAAAAATAATACCTACATACTTTTCAATTTGTTAACATTCTATTTGTTAACATAAAGGCACAGAAGAGTAAGCCCGTGCGATCCATATTTCTTTCCTGCAGTATTGTGAAAGAAAAACTGAGAAATTTTAAGGAAAAGGTTCAAATTAAAAATTGAAATAAAGATGATAGCCCTTATAAGGACAGTTCTAAGCTAGTTATGTTATCCTATATTCTATGCCAGCGGTTCTTAAACTTTTTAAACTGTGCAACCCTAAAC
The DNA here is from genome assembly GCA_947049315.1 of Epistrophella euchroma. Taxonomy (NCBI): domain Eukaryota; kingdom Metazoa; phylum Arthropoda; class Insecta; order Diptera; family Syrphidae; genus Epistrophella; species Epistrophella euchroma. The sequence continues at coordinate 143,894,042 of OX346245.1, forward strand.
AATGCCCAAATATTTTTCGGAGTCCCAACTCTTACGGCCATATTATTCACTCAATACATCTAGATTAAAACTTAAATCTGGATGTAAATCATACAAATTCAATGTAAAGTCATCTGGATTTAAGTTTAAATCTGGATGTATCGAGTGAATAATATGGCGGTTATACTTCTATGTCAGAAAACTGAATTCGCATATCTGGGACAGCGTCCAATTTAGATTTGTATATAGTTTTTGCTTAAAAAGACTGCTTCCCAGCAATATGTTGTAACAAAAGGGAGAACATTTATTATAGCCTTTTTGGCAAGTTCAGCGCATTCACTCTTAATACCAGGCCAAAATTCGTTCAAGAAGAAGAAGAGCTATTGCTAGTTAATTACTATGCATTGAAAAAAAAAGCGAAAGCAAATTGAGGCATTTACGACTCACGAGATATATTGAATTAAATAGATAAGACTCAATTGAAGTTTATTCCAATTTCATTTGTTGTGAAATATAAAGGCTTAACTACATTCAATTTTTTTTTTGCAAAAAGTGCAAAAGTGAAAAACTAGAACATGCAATAGGCCTGTGTGCGAACAAGCGTACCAAAGTTGTGTTTGATATGTCATTTCAGATTGATTCCACAGACCAAACACAATGTTTTTGCACACGCAGGCATTTCTAAACATATTTTTGTTTATCACTTTGTCAATTTTTGCCATACTTTTTGCAAAAAGTCTTGAATGTAGTTAAGAGTTATGCAGAAACTTTATAACAGCTGTGTATAAACGATACCCACACGCATGCATTTTTGTATCAAATGTTCATTCTTTGTGGGATTTCTTATTAATTGTATGCGTGAGCTATACTCACACGGATGGCTCGTAATTTTCTTTGGAAAGTGCATAATTTTTTTTTTATTAGGTATGGGTAGGTCATTCTTCTATAAAAAAAAATATACAAACGTCAAACATTTCTTTTGCGCAAAAATGTTCGTACCTAATTAACTTAAAAAATTTATTTACTTCAAGAAAATCACGGAACCCTGAAAACTCTTCTACGGAACCCCATGGTTCCGCGGGACAAAGTTTAAGAAACCGAGGCTCTATGCTATATTATTTCTTATGGTATAGTTATAGACTAGCATCACTTGCTATTTAGGTACCTCTTGTGTAGAAAAGAACGTCATTGTTTTGCTAACTGCTTTTAATGTGATATATATGTCCAAACCACTGATCAAACACAAAACATTCAGACAAAACATTACTACCGATATATATTTTTTTTTTTAAGAAACAAAAAATTACTTTATGCATTCGAATTATATTTTAAACCATTGTTTTAATTTTGCGTCGCATTTTGGCTCATTGAGTTTGTCAGGGCCATCAATAATTTTCAATTGCGAACCTGCTTAAAATATTTATTCAACTTAATTTCATAGGTCGGTATGTACCTATGACATACCTACCTGTGATTTTTTATCTTTGCCAACGTTTTGCTTTTGAATTCAACATTTTGAGTGTCACTTCCATAATAAGCCAATGAACAAAATTGCCTAACATGGAAATTGCTGTACCTACAACATTATTTTTTGTCTCGTTTCTTGATTTCTCATTTGCATTAAGTAAATTCCGAAAGAACCACATTTCTGTCTGCATTTATAACAGTGCAAACTTATTGTAAGCTTGTATATCTTAAATTATTGTATAATGTCCAAGTTAACTTAATGATTGAGTCACACTAATCTTCTCATCGACACTCCCCCTTAATTGACGCAAGTTCCCAATTTAATTCATTTGTCAAGCTATTTGCATAGGGGAAAAAGGGACATACGAGTATACTGTGGCATTATTCTTATATTTCTTTTTTATTTTATTTTAGTATTCTTAGATTTCTCATTATTTTATATTTAAAAAAACAACATAACTTTTGATTTACCTTCTGGTCTATGAAAATTTACGTTGATTTTCTTCGCAATTGCAGTATCTTTCCAGAAATCGTTTATTAGGTACCTATACCTACTTAATGGTTATTTTTTGCTTATAAGCTCCCAATGATTTTTTTTAATGGACTGCAAACAGCAAAATCCAAGAAGTCCAATAGAAGTTTAACCCCAGTGTAAATTTCCTCCCAGCTTTCCTTAACCTCCTCAACTGCTACTGTTTCGTTAATTTTCTTCCTTTTTTATAAACAAATAAGCAAAAATGTCAATGTTTACTCCATTGTCTGCGAGCGACAATTATTATTTTTTTTGTTATTTTACAAAAACAAAATATATGCACGATCAGCAACCTAAAAGTTCGTGACCTACAAAATATATCGTTTTGTTGTTGTTGTTTTTGTTTTTAAGGTCCCACAATCTTTTTTTTTGTTTATATTTTTACGTCTTCCTAAATTTAGATTTAGATACATTTCTGTCGATGCAAACAGTCAAATAACATGTTTTGGCGCTGGCGCTGTTTCCTTTTGAGACTTCTAGCCGGTATATGTGGAGGCAGCCGTAGGCAGTATATTGGCGCTCTCCACTCTCGTTTTCTATAACAGAAGTAAACGCAACTGCCTGCTTCTGCTTCTTGGAGAATGGTTTATACATCAGTTTATTTAGCAAAGTAAGATCGCGATGGTCATGCTTATTTTCTAACTTTGTGATTCTCTCGTAGTAATTTTTGTAATTTATTGAAATCAAAAAATAAAAATCGCCGCGTTCATCAAGTTATTTTTGGATATTTTTTTGGCGAAAATCGTAACATTTTTAAAGAGTGACAGAACAATTTTAATTTACGCACCTAACAACCTATAAGGTAAAACATCTAAGAAAAATTTAAAATATAATAACAACAACAAAAGAAAAACTTGTTTAAGGCTTTGAAATTCATAGATACTTGTTTGAGTATCTGAAAAAATTTATCATTCTGAAGTCATGCAAAATGTGATCATATGCATTGTGATTATTCGATACATGATCATTATAGTGGTGACACTAGCATAGCCGCTACTGGTTGATTTAAAGTAATTCAAATATCTTTGATGTTGAAATTGAATACATTCTTATTAATTTAGATTTTTTTTTTTGCGTTTAGAGTGATTTTTTTTATTTTTACTGCGATACTATAAGGGTGCCCCTTTAGGTTTAATTTATGGTTTTTAAGCGAGTGTGTGTTATTCTCAAATGTAAACAATGACGGGCCGGTCTGCTATATTGAAATAGACATCAAAAACTTGATTGCGTTAGCAGAATTTCCAGTGAAAAGTTCAGAAACGTATTTTAAGCGAAAAGAAATTTGTTTATACGGAATCTAAGAAAAGAAGTGATATATACATATTGTGAATAAAGTTTGATTGGTCTTGAAAACTATCAAAATTTTTATTTGAAATTTCGAGGTTAAGTGAATTGTATTTTAGTTGTATAATGGTTTTTCTTTTGTAAGACATTTTTTGAAATAAAATTTGATTTAAAAAGATAATATAATAAAATAATTGCCGGCAAAAAGGCAATAGTTTTGTGGTGATTAAACCAAATTTATGAAATGCAAACCTGCTATTGACTGGTTATTCCTAACTGATGAGAATTCGATTTGAAATTGGACTTTTTTGTTCGCATCGAGTTTCTATCTTCAAACTTTTACTAAAATCGAACTACAACTATCGTGCTAATTAAACACAATTTTTCTTTTAAATAAAACTAGCTGACCCAGCGAACTTCGTTCCACCTATAATTGATAAAATTATTAATGTTCCTTTCCAAAGTCGAGCAAGCTCCAATTGTTATCACGACTTTCCGACTTTTCTGGCCGAATTTTCCAATTTCTATCTCCGTAGTTTAGTTAGTCCATTGAAATGTTACATTAACCTTGCATTTCATACAGGACAAATTTTTTATTTGATGGATCTGTAGGAGGGATCAGTGTGAGCGTAAAATCGAGTTTTCGGGGTTAAACTCCCCCCCCATTTGGCCGCCATTTTGGAAAAGGGGGCATAAAAAGGTTTTTGCGATATCTTGAGAACCAAGCAAGCAAAAATTTACCATATTTGTGTAGAAAATTAAATTCTCTACAATTTATGTTAACACACTTTTTATCGTAAAATTGAAAACAAAAAAGTTTTAACCAAAAAAAGATGACTGTTCTAAGAAATTTATCTTAAAAAGGATATAAAATAAATAAAAGAAGAAGATAATGATACTTTTCTTGACAATGGTCATCTTTTTTTTGATTGTAACTTTTTTGTTTTCAATTTCACGAAAAAAAAGTGACAAAAATGTGTGTTTACATAAATTTTAGAGATTTTAATTCTCTACACAAATATGGTAAAATTTTGTTTGTGCTATGTCTGGTTCTCAAGATATTGCGAAGACCTTTTTACGCCCCCTTTCCCAAAATGGCGGGCAAATGGGGGGGAGTTCAACCCCGAAAACTCGGTTTTAAACTCACGATGATCCCTCCTACAGATCCATCAAAAAAAAATTTGTCCTGTACAAAATGCAAGGTTCGGCCAAAATTTTTGTAACATTTCAATGGACTAAGTGTGTTTAGCTGGTTTAATACGAATCCAACAAAAAAATCTGCATCCAATTTGGATGATGTTCAGCCGAGTTATGTGAGTACGAACAAAAATCTAATTCAGAAAGTTTGAAATTTCAAGATGTTTTCACGATTTTCTGACTTTGTTGGTCGAATTTCACGTTCGAATTTTTTAGTTTTCGGCTCCATTGTTTATTAATCTTATTCAATACGAATCTGACAAATAATTCTCTATGGAATTGAATGATGTTTACCTGAGTATGTGCGTACGAACACAATTTCATTTCAGAAATTTTGCAATTTCAAGGCGTTTTCACGAATTTTCTACTTTTTTGGTCGAATTTTCTAATTTTCGGTCGAATTTTGCACTTTTCGACTCAGTTGTGTGTTAAGCTGGTTTAATAAAAATCCAAAAAAAAAATCCGCAACCAAATCGGATGATGTTAAGCCGAGTTATGCGCGTACGAACACAAAAAAGGTCCATTTTTATGTATACATAATGTATATAGAATATAATGTTTCAAGAAAATTTGAATCCAGATTTCTGTAATTTTTTTTCATTTAAATAGGTATAGAAAAAAATGTAATTTCTTTTTCCACACTAGTTCCAGGCGCCATTTCACTTTAGTCTGTCCTGGCAATAATTCTCCTAGCATATTCAATATGCAATACACATCAAATTAATATCAAGACATTTATTTTCGATTAACCTTTTATAAGATCATTCACTTTAAATAGATAGTTTTTTTTTTTAAATTTCATTGTTCTACATAATTATAATAGGTACATAAAACTGACCTGCAGCCAACAAAAACTGCGATATTCATAAAGAAAAGAGGATTTTTATTGTGTATATAACGCCATTATTTCATAATATTTTAATACTTTTATGCATACGTAAATAGACTTCGGGTTGTCTGTTTTCCTAACAGATTTGCCATTTTCCCTCTCTTGTCAAAAGATAGGTATCTACTACTTATTAAGAATTCTTGCAATATCATTAAATATTATCGAATATTGAAACAAAACAAAGATGTATGTTTCTGATGTACTTGTACCTACATGCAAATGCTATTCTATTTGCAACAAGATAATGAGATGTTTTATATAGCTGAAATTTGAAAATTAAATATGGAAGTTGATATACTTACCTTACCTTTTTACTAATCTTATTATGCAAATCAAAATTTTGAAATTATAAAACAAAAAATATACCTATTTAAAATATTATTAGACATCATAGACAATCATAGACTTTTAGTATTTCTAGTTGATGTAATTAAGTAAAGTTCATAAATAATAATGACGATGGCTCAGTCAATAAATTAAAATCACATATGGCTGCAGCCGGCACCCCTCGTATTCGATCTCATCTTCAAAAATCTTACTTATTCATAACTGATGTCTGATGCTATTCGAATGTTTAAATAGTGATTATATCATCACTCATCATGGCATACAGAAATATTGTTAAAAAAAAAAAGTTTGAGTGTCCGAAAAATATCACATTGTTTATAATATAACAATTACTTTGATTATCATCGAATCTTTGAAGATAAGATCAATTCAAGGTCTTCATTGTGTCATATTGGTCGCTTCAAATTTGAATAAAATATGTTGGTGATGTTGAGTTAGTAATAATTATTATTTGTATGCTATATGTGTGCGAATGAAAATATTCTTAGGGCCACTTGCACAAAACGAACGGATAAATATATAAAACTGAGAATAACTATCCCAGTTTAAATAAATAAATAAATAAATAAAAACTTCTCATTTTTAAATTGCACGAACGGCAAATAAATAACAAGCGGATAAAAAAATATTATTTCAGAATCACCAACACAACAAAACACATTAAAAAATTAAACAAACTCTAACGCTTTGACTTGATTTCTTGTAAGAAATTCTAAAATTTGACGTGGAAACTATTCAAAGTTTAAATATTTATCCAGAGAAAGAGGAGAAGATAACTTTTTTAACTGAGATAGAGAAAAAATATTTGCTACAACATAATTTGATTCAAATCAGTCATATAGCTTTAATTATTTATAAATCAGGAGTTACTGCTGTCAAAAAAAAATTCTGTGCAAGTGGTCCTTAGAGATTTATTTTAAATTTTGATGATAAAGTGGTTACAGCTTATGTATGTATATGCAGCTCAATTTTTGGGAATTAAATAACTCTTAGGGCCACTTACACAAACGTTTTCTGACAGCGTTAACCTCTAAAAAAAAATTAAAATAAATTTGATGGCACAACAGCTCATGAAGAACTAGGGCCTAGTGACTTACAACTCTCAACCATTCCTGTGTGCGTGTCTGCAGGAATGGAGGGGACCTACAGTTTATTGCCGAATCCGAACGGTTAACGAGCGGCACTTTTCTGTGTCAGGAGATACTCTTGGAGGACTTGTCAATTCCTCGCAAGAGGCAGTAGCCGTTTTTTTCTTTTAAATAAATAGGTGGCGAGGCTGGGGATAGAACCTTAGACCTCCGGCATGACAGTCCATCGCCCTAGCCATCACGCCACGGCTACTACAGCGTTAACCTCTAGTTTATAAATAATTGAGAGCTATCTGACTGATTTGATTCAAATCACGTTGTAGCAAAAAAAATTTTCTCTATTTAAGTTTAAAATAAATATTTAAACTCTGAATAGCACCCACGTCAAATATTAGAATTTCTTACGAGAAAGCAAGTCAAAGCGTCAGTTTATTGTTTATTTCTCAATGTGTTTTGTGTTTGTTGTGTTAGCGATTCTGAAAATATATTCTTATCCTCTTGTTATTTAGTTTCCGTTCGTGCAATTAAAAAACGATAAGTTTTTATTTATTTATTTAAACTGGGATAGTTATCCTGAGTTTTATGTATTTAGCCGTTCGTTTGGTACAAGTTGCCCTTAAAAATACTGATGTGAAATTTGTTCAATATCCAGAAATTTGTTTTCTAACATATTGTTTAAGTAACTTATTTAAAAAAATAAAGGGGATTCAATATTTATCATAAAAAAAAATCAAATGTTATGCATTTGAAAGCATCTAAATTTAGCCAGTTAACTTTTCTGAGATCTCACCGAGGAAGCTCCGCCAACTCCACTGAGCAGGAGGAGAAATCTAAACAAAATTTCTCCGTTTAAAGTCAAAACCAAGTTTAATTTTTTTTTATTAATTAGTCAACTACGACAAAAAAATAATTGACCAAGCGAATCCAAAAAATATTAGTCTCAGCTTTTTGATAGCAAAATTGTGGAATCTCACTTAGGAATTACGTTCAGATTTCCCAGATTGCTGAGGTCTCTGAGATCTCAGAGATCTTGACAAACCTGAACTGGCTAATTGACTTTTGAAAAAAAAAAAAAATGTCGGCGATAGGTTTATCTTTTCTTTAGCACCACTGTATTATTTTTGAATTATTTGCAATCTCGATGATTTTATCTCTTCTGGTAGCAAAATAAATAATCAAGTGAGTAGACTTTTCAAAAATTAAATAAACTAAAATATTACACAAACACACTCGAAGAGAACACTCAGATAACGTCCCATATAAGCACCTAGATATATAGGTACCTATTATTTTTAAACCTGTATCCAAACTATTATACCTTACCTACCATAGTTTTCAGGCTCACATAAGTTGACCAAAACCCTAAACGTGAGAGTTAAAAGTGTATTCAGTGCAATTTAGCAGTCTTCTAGTCAAAACCAATATTCAGAACTGCCATGACATCATAAGAGAAGTATCCAGTATGAATTCAACGAAATATAAAAAAGTTTCTATTAAACCCGCTGTACGCTTGTCATACTGATTTTTGAACAAAATTAAAAAAAAAAATTATTTAAACTATTTGCAGGTGGAATGCGAAGGCGAAATGCGATACAGTAGAGTATCAACCGGCAACAAGAGGAAGAGCCGGCGTGTAGGATGGTATTGGGCTCTTCCATTCCTTGGCTTCTGGGTGCTTCTCTATTTCGCAGTTGTTTTGCCAATGTATCATCATCTACCGGAAGGACTAACCATTAAAGATGAACACATTTACCATGACAGATTCATAGCAGAACGAGCTGAACAAACATTAGCCAAACTCGAAGCTATCGGACCAAAGGTTGTTGGTAGTAATGCCAATGAAATAGAAACTGTAAATCTTATTGTAAGCGAAGTGGAAAAAATTCAGAAGATTATGAACAAAGAACTTTTTACATTGGATCTTGATATTCAAGAAGTTTCGGGAGCTTATATTCACGGCGATATGGTGAATATGTATCAAGGTTTGCAAAATATCGTAGTTAAGTTTGCATCAAATTATTCGAATAGTTCGTCATATTTGCTAATCAATACACATTTTGATACAAAACCTGGGTCACCTGGTGAGTAAGAATTGTAGTTAAGGTCCTTCAAAAATTATACCGTTTTGTTTTTTTTTTTTTTAAGGATCTGGAGATGCTGGAGTAATGGTTGCCATTATGCTCGAAGTAATTAGAGTCTTAGCTGTTGGTCGACAGACATTTGATCATCCGATTGTATTTTTATTCAATGGAGGAGAGGAGAATCCTCTGCAGGCCTCACATGGATTCATAACACAACACAAGTGGGCCAAGAATTGCAAGTAAGGTCGTCAAACCCTGCTAGTTCTGAGCTTCAAACTAAATGAACTTTTTTCTCTCTTTTTTCCAATAGAGCACTTATCAACCTTGACTCAAGTGGTAGTGGCAATCGTGAACTTCTCTTTCAAACTGGCCCCAACAACCCTTGGCTCCTCAATTACTACAAGCGGTATGCAATTCACCCGTTTGCCAATACTATTGCTGAGGAACTGTTCCAAGCGAATGTGATTCCTTCCGACACTGACTTTAGGATTTTCAAGAACTTCGGTCGAATCCCAGGTATAACATATCCAATCCTTCGATTTAAACCAGAAATTATTTTCGCCCTTTAGGTTTGGATATGGCACATACTTATAACGGTTACGTCTACCATACAAAATTCGATAAAATGAGTATAATTCCACAAGAAACGATTCAACACACCGGTGACAACGTTTTATCCCTAGCTAAAGCTTTTGCTAATGCCCCAGAGCTGGAAGATCCATCGGCAAGCATAACCCCAAAGACTTTTTGCCAGTGTAGTTCCCTATTGACAAGAGTGTTTCGTCACTATATTTTTTATTTACAGATTTACGCCAAGGGACACACTGTCTTCTATGATATCTTTGGAAAATTCCTCGTTTACTATACCGAATCCCAGGCTGAGAAAATCAATTACGTGCTGTCTGCTTTGACACTTCTTGCTGTAGTTTTCTCCCTTTGGGGTATGACCAAAGTGGGTGAAGTGTCCTTCGGTAATATCCTCGGTACATTCTTCTGTGTGTTCTGTGTGCATATTATTGCTTTTGTCCTGGCTGTTGGACTGCCAATTTTGTTGGCAGCTGGATTGGATTTACTGGGATTATCAATGACATGGTTCACCAATAAATGGATGATTATTGGTCTTTACGGGTGTCCAACACTCGTTGGCTTAGGCATTCCCACAGCACTTTATATTGGCTCTTCCAAGGTTTGTGTGCAGCATCAAATCTCCAGATGATGGAGACAAAGAAGATTCTATTTTTTCTTCTTTTGTTTAATCAATTTAATTTTGTCCCAAAATTTAGGACAAATTGAATATCTCCTTCAAGACCCAAATGGCTCTTCATTCACAATGCATTTTGCTGACCATACTTACTTGCGTTGGAACATACTTTGGTATACGGTCTTCCTATTTACTGATGATAGCAGTTTTGTTCTATTTTATTCCCTTGGTTGTAAATATGGTGAGCTGTTTATTCCAAAGAGGTAAGATTTCTTGAATAGAATTACAAAATTTTACGAGATGTCCTTAAAATTATATTTTTGTTTTCTTAGGATATACATGGGCGATAGTGTTGTTTGCATACCAGATACCGGCATTTATGTGTATAACTTATGTGTCGTGCATCTTTTTCATGAGTCTCATACCAATGATGGGACGATTTGGATCAAAGTATAATCCTGACTTTATAATTGGAGGTGTTGCGTCGATAACAACACTGCTGGCGATGGGATTCATAGTGAGTATGAAAACTACCCTTAATTTCTCTGTGTCGTCATTCCTTGTGAAGATATTGGTAGTCAAAGTCAAAAGTCTGTTTTTTTTTTCATTCAAAGCCAGATATTCTTCTGAAAAAAATATTGTAGAATGACGAAAAAAGACGACCTTAAAGCTGAATAAACAAGTTATCGAAACAAAATATTAAATTGGCTCAGAAAAAAATTTTCAAAAAAATGACAATGTTCAAAAAAAAAATTAAAATTAAAATCTTTGGGTCGTGCTGCTTCTCATGACTGCGCAAGAACGGTACCCCAAAAAAATCATTTGCTAAAATTTTCAAAAAACATAAAAAAAGTGATTTTTTTTTGTTCCCTTAATTGTTTTGACAAGTGTAATCAAGGGCGTACGCAGGATTTCGATTAGGGGGGGAAAACTCAAATTTCATTTTATTTTTTTTTAAATATAATATCAGTCGGTACAAATTACCTTTAATAATTAGTGAAAAAAAACTAAAGGATATGTTCAGATATTTTCTTAAGAAATCTTATTTGGCTTTAGCGTAGCGCCTTAGGTCTATTTTCTAATTTTTATATTTTTTTTTTCTTGTTCTCTCCATTTTATGGCTCTATCTGCTATTTAGCTTTGAAAGTGAATAAGGGCTTTTCTTATTGTGATTTAAAAAACTTAAGCGCCGATAAAAAAAAAAATAAAAAACAACATTATTTCTATTAACAAATACATAATATAATTTTTAAAATTGTAAGACAATATTTTACAAAATTCTGCAAATAAAAACAATATTTGCAGAATTTCGTTAAAAATATTGAAAATAAGCAGAATTTTTAAAGCAAAATTTTGAAAAGCAGAATTTTGACAACCCGCCTTGCAAGGTAGATATAATATTCAGTGTTTAAAAAAAACTCCGTTTTATTATTCTGACTGAAAAGGTAAATTTTTACAGCTTGTGCATGCATATTAATGTGTCCGTTATTTCCTAAACTCATTATTTGTTTTGATCAGATAAATTTATGGACCAAAAACAAAAACTTGGCCGAGCTCATTAGTTCGTGCCTCTAAAGTCATAATCTTCCCATACACATTTCAACGGAATTTATGAAGTTTTAAGTATTTTTCCTCCTTACCAATATTGCAGATATTGCTAATTTGCTTGCTGATTTTTATTATGAGATAATCCTTTTGAAAAAACATTATTCAAATTTTATGGATGAAAAAATATCTATAGAAAATATTTTTAAAATTATTTCTTTTTTTTTTAATGTAAGATGCACAGAATTTGTTTGTAAATAAATTTTTTGTAGGATATAAACTTTTAATTTAGGTGGTGCCTGATGAAAAAAATTGGTCCCGTAGCGTATATAATAGTAGCTAGTTAGTACAGAAAACTACAAAAAATTTGTATTCTTTGTTAATTTTGAAGAAAGTATTGAAACGTTTTGTTTGTAATGACGAACGACATGTTTAAAGAAAAATTTTAACATCAAAGATAGTTTTTAAAATTAAAATTACTCAACCAAAAAATGTAGGAGAGTAAAATTTATTAGAGGGGCAATCGCCTCCCCCCCCTGCCCACCCCCGCGTACGCCCTTGAGTGTAATTAATTTTAGGTTTTTGATTCGAAATTGTAACAACAACGAAAAGTTGTTGTAGAAATCATATTCAAATCAAACTTGTTGATAGATAAGAAGAAAAAGTGTGTTTTTTTTGTCTGTCTGTTTGGTTACAGCCTAAGATATGTATTTCAATTCTTATTCTGGTAACATTTTCATTCGAATGTCTACTGAACTGAATAATGAATAGTTATCTAATTAAGTACTTTTAGCTGTTTTGTTTTAGGCCAAAAGCACTGCCATAGCGTGATACAAAAAAAAAATCTCACTGAGAAATGAAGCTCAAATTATTTTGTGTCAGAAATATCAAAAAATCTTAGCACTGTGGTTAGATTCTCTATCTCACTTGAAAAATTTCCTTCGTAGGATAAGCCTCAGAGGTCTGGACCCATGTTCTGTAGCTTATCGCATGCATAAACTCGGTCGAGAAACGATGGATTGGAAACTGAACCTAAATACATGAATTTTGTTCCATTGTTCAGCTTTTCTCGACTGATTTTTTCGATGGGAGAATTACAGAACATGGGTCCTGGGTTCAATAACAGCCGCTTCGACCTTAAGTTTTTTTTTCTGTGATACTGCCTCTTGCGAGGAAGTGACAACTCCTCCAAGAGTACCTCTTGTCATAGAAAAGTGCCGCTCACCTCAGCCGTTCGGAATCGGCAATAAACTGTAGGTCCCCTCCATTCCTGCAGATACGCACACAGGAATGGTTGAGAGTTGTAAGTCACTAGGCCCTGGTTCTTCATGAGCCGTTGTGCCACCAAATTTATTTATTTTATTTTTTAAGGATAAGCCAATTTATTATACGTTAAAATATTAACACATTATAAAGTAAGAAAAATTATTTGACATGCCGATATATTATTAATTAATTAAAAAAACAAATAATTTAAAAACGAATCATGTATGTATATATTTTGTTTACTGTTTTTTTCTTATATATAGATTCCACTGCTAAACCTGTTCCGTAAATCGCTAGTAATAATAGCATCTCTACTGATTTTCACTGCCGTTTTTCTTGTATTTGCTCTGACACCAATAGGATTTCCATTCAGAGAGGAAACCAATGTTGAAAGGTTTCACTTACAGGTAAACTATCAGAGAAAATTTCATTCTCCAATCCAATTCAATCCATTTACCATTTTCATATTTCAGCACATACGCAGACTTTTTCACGAAGCAGATTCAACCATTAGTCGTAATGATTCGGGATATTATTTCGATCTTCAAGACCGCAGACAATTCAGTCACATCAAAGGTAATTTTGTTTTCTAATTCCTATGTCTTCACTGGGAGATCATCCGAGTTAGTTAGTATAACCCTAAACTTGGTCTGATCTCGCAGTGGAAAATATTATTTAAGTATTATTTTAATAAATCCATATTTCAGATGTTTTTGATACTTCAAAATTAGCTGATATGTCTGAAGAATGCAACAAACACATTTTCTGTGGCTTTCCTGTGTTCAATCATCGCTGGAATAGAGCTAAGTAAGTTGGATCAAGCTCTAATAAAACTTTGGCTGTATATAATTCAAGATTTTTTAACCCTTTTAGGGTATTATCACAATGGCTTCCATCTGATGACTATTCAATTCCTGGATCTCCAAAACTTACTCTTCTTAGCAGAAATGTCACTCTGAACAGTACTTCAACAATTCGTTACGATTTCAAACTAAGTGGACCATCTCATATGGGAATTTATCTGAATCCACTAAACGGATCGAAGATAATCGAATGGTCTTTCTTAGACACAATGCTGCGAGATAAATGGAATCCACCTTATTTCATTTATTTCTCGATGGGAAAGGATAAGTCTCCTCTGACGTTTTATGTTGTTCTAGAGGTAAGATATAAATATTTTTTTTTTTTAAAAAAAGCTCATTCTCTTGTCATCATTTTTAGACCCAAGTCCATACGGACGAAACAAATGCCACAATTCCTACATTAGAACTAGGCATCGGTGGACACTACGTTAGCTTTGAGCACACCCGAAGTCTGGCCAACAAGGCGTTTATTCAAAGTTTCCCACCATATGCCTATGTCATGGAATGGCCGAGTTCCTACGAGCGTTGGATTTACTAAAGCAATAATGTTTTCTAGTCTGTAGTCTTTTATACGCATAATCATTATATTTATAAAAGAAAAAATAAATTATTGATGTTAAAAAAAAATTATTAGCTTCATTGCGTTATCGATTTAGCCTATCAAGGATAAATCCTCTCCACTTCACATTTCTGCGGTTATCATGTGTATGGTTTTGCAATATGTAATGTCCTTATTTTCTATAGCTCTCGCTGTATTCATTATTGGTCTGTTGTTTCCTGCTACACTCCTACTTCGTCCTACTTATGATATGTTTACCTCAGAACCATTAATCGTTTGTCCTTTTTTCCATTCATGCATTCATTAAGGCTCCTGATGAGTTAAAATGTTAAACGGAAATGACTGTAAAGTGAAAAGGTAGGTAGCCCCTGACCGAGTTTTTTTTTTTTTTTTATAAAAACTCACAGCATATAGACTCACATATAAAAAGTTACAACGGAACGGGAAAAGGTTGGCCTTATTAGCAAAAATATCATAACCACAGAATTGGTTGATAGTTGTAGTGGACATTTATGAAATATGATTGCGTTTGCAAATTGTTATGCAATATATGTGAAATGCATATATGTATGTATTATGAAATACAGTGAAAATGCTAAATTATTGTAAAATTTAAATTTTTGAAGACGGAACTCTAAATCGGGTCATAACGTCTGGTTTTGAATATGATCAATTGTTTGTACAGATACAATTTTCAATAAATGAATTTTTTGTAATCTGAAAATATGTTATATGTTGATTTGGAGAAACGGAATTTACTTTTTCAAATGTTTTCTATGCACCACTTTAAAACTGCCTAATATCGTTTGGATTTTGGAATATAATAGCCATTTTATTCAGTTAATTAAATTTGTAAAGTGGCTCTCAGAAAGAAAATGAAATAGGAAATAGTACATTTATAATATTTTGAATGTATTTAAAATTGAAAGCACTGTATGGTTACCATGTAAATAGCTATTTTCGTCTTATGATATTTAGTTACTGAAACTATTTGTAATGTTATTTTATTTGCTTAAAAAAAAATTAAAAATAAGCAAATTATTCATTAATTATAACTAATATTAAAGAGTGGGTAATAGGAATAATTAAAAATAAAATAATTAAAACAAATAAGGAATTTCTATTAAATGAACAAAAATTGTAATTACTTTTCTGTAATCCAGTTAAATTATATTTTGAATTCGGGAAAATTCCGAAATACCTATGCAATTCTACACAAAATAAATACCTTTTTTAGCAATTTATTTTTCAACCAGGCATAATATATGTATGTGCGTGCAAAATTATTTACATTCTGGTACAATTTTTTAACAGTATACATTTTTAAGAATTTAGTACCATCTTAAAATCCTTGCTACTAAAAAACAAAAAAAAAAAAATTTTCTATCTTTCCACTTATTTTATTTTATTCTTGTTTATAATAATTTTTTTTTATAAATTTTCAGTGTAATTAATGAAAATCTTAAACGATAAGACTTATAAGTTATAACTTTTATGAATTCCCACTCATTATATTCCTCACGGTTTTATCAAATTTTCTGAAATATATTTATATGTATTTGAATTTAAAATAAAGAAATTAAAATAATTATTTATTTTTTGAGTTTAAACATATTTATACCTCGAAGTAAGTTGTTCTCCTGGGGCATAAAATGGATTACATACAGCGTCAGTGTACAAGATTTGAAGATTTCGAAACATCTAAAAGCAGTAAAAACACAATTACTACGAATATTCAAAATTTATGATTTTTTTGTTACACAATAATTTACTTAATCATATTTATGACAGATTTCGTTTGTTATCTTACAAAAACTTTATAATGAATTAATCTTGTTATAGATTTTAGAATGAATTTTTAACTGAATTTTGATCCATAATATGAACTCCGTAACTTTGTAAATAATTACAAAGGACAACAACAATAAATCAAATATCTGTACGAAACCAGAAGACATCTAACCTCCTTTTCCGAAAATTTTAGATGCTCTGAATTCTGTGCTCAGATTTGCTCCATTGCCTCAGGTTTAAGAAACAATATAGTCCAAAATATTTCCCAGATAAGGCTATGTTAACAAATTTTTACGGAATCTTAAAGTGAAAATCTTTCTCTCCAAAACTACATAATTGCAAATCTTTAAAATACTTTAACACCTCTTCCATAAATATTTATTGGTAATTGGTAAGAAAAATTTTAGAAGAGAGAATATACATTAGGGTGGAGCGTCAATTTATGGAGAAAAAAAAAAAGTTGTTGAATCAGTTTTCAATACCTCCAGTTTGTTTCATTTAAATGATTACAATAATTTGTCATCAAAAAAAAATTGTTTGGATAAAATCTTTAGCCCTCTACCTCAACTCAGTTTTGAAAAAGGGTAGTTTTTCATTAAATTCATAACTTTGAGTTGAGGTAGAGGCCTAATGATTTTATCCAAACAATTTTGTTTTGATACCAAATTATTGTAATCATTGAAATGCAACAAACTGGTGGTATTCGAAACTGATTCAACATTTTTCTTTCTCCATACATTGACGCGCCACCCTAATGTACATACATATACATTGGAAAATGAATTGAAATTCAATTTGAATATTTAGAATTTAGATGCCGTAGCAAGATTTTTTGATAAAAATTAAATTTGTTTCGTAACATAACCTCGAACTTTTAAGTTGTGTGATGTCATCTCAAAAACCTGAGCGAAAAGAGGAATTGTTGCGTGCATCGTATTCGATTTCAGTCGATCAATAACCTTTATACTATCTAGTTTCTGTCGCATCAATTTTGTCGTTATTTACAAAAAATTACAAAAATGAAAATTCTTACCGATCTCACTTCATTTTCTCTTAAAGCGATATTCCCAGAGTCAACAACGATGATGAATTTGATTTTGGTATTTGTTACAAATCCGTATCTAAAAAGATAAAATTTTATTAAAGCGTTATATAAAAATGGTTAATTTAAGGTTTTGCTTAATTATAATGGCGCAAAATTTCAGCAGCTATTAGCATGATACTACTTAACAATTTTCGAACTTTAAAACTCTTTACTAAAATATTCTTAGTTTTAAACTTTTTCTAACTAGTATCATACTTAACCTATTTTTCTAGCTGAACACGCCTAAAACAGTGACAGTTCAACCCATTTTTACCTGACAAAGTGACACTTGGATTAAGTATGACACTAAAAAGATAAAATAGGCATTTGGCGATTTTAATTTTAGTAAAATGTTAAAAAGATAATACGATGCTAACTCCTTTAAAATTTGGAAAAGCCTGTTCTTAACGTAGCATCATACTAAAAATCCTTTAACGTCATACTAAATTGTCCAAAATTTTGCGCCATGTATCTTGTCTTAAGTCTTACCGCCATATTATTTACTCGATATATCCAGATTTAAACTTAAATCCAGATGAATTTACATTGAATTTGTATGATTTACATCCAGATTTAAGTTTTAATCTAGATGTATTAAGTGAATAATATGGCCGTTAAAGTAAATCGATCAAACAAGATTTTCACTTAAGCGTAAATTTTTTTTTTTTATATAAAAAAGAAAAAGAATAACGTTTATCATATGACAACGGAATTTTAAAGCGAGCTTATAGCTGATTTCATAAAGCCCTTTTAACTACTTAACAGGCTTTTTAATTTTAAAATTGCGTTTGTTCCACACAAAAAACGCCTGTTAAATATTTTTGAAATCGAACTTTAAAATTATAAAAATTAAAAACATAAACTTATAAATAATTACATCTTATGAGTTTCTGTCGTATATAAGAGTCCCAAATAAAGTTCTTTAGATTCAGGAGTAGCTTTTGGCGTTGGTAAGCATTTTTCTTCAACAACGTCTAAAGCCGCATGTACTTGGTATTGAAGTTCCAGTTCTTTATCCAAGTCGGTTGTTGCCAAGTACAAAGGTGCATTCTGCAAAAGAAGTATAAAATAATTTAAAAATATTTTAATAAGCTAGATTTTCTCAATAAAACAAGCTCAAGTGTAAAAAAATTATTGATCTTTTAAAGTGCAAAGATTTTTTTATTTTCATCAACAAATAAAACATTGCACCCTGTAAACGAAAAATTATACCATCGTCCATCGGTAGTGTAGTGCAATAAAACAGCTGTAGTGCTGACAGCTTCATTAATCAAATCTTTTTTTTTTTCAGTAAAATGGTCGTGATATCAAAGCACTCAAAGAAAATTATTGAATTTTTTAATAAAACCATTTGAACATGTATTTAATTTTAAACAAACAATATTAAAACTGATGAAAATAGTCAAGAAAAATGTAAACAAAACACCCCTGCACATCATACTTTCTCACTCTTTTCAGAGAATGTCACCGCGACCGTGAAGGAATGTCAAGAAAAGCAGCATCAAAATTTCACACTTTTGTTATCGTTTATAAACACATATTTCTAAGCAAATTCAATCATTTCAACATTAAATCGATTCTTGAATTGGTAAGTTAATTAAATATAGTTTTATTAAACCACAATATCTTACATCTTTGCCAATAATTGATATACAAATAGCCATTTTAACTTTTTCAACTTTTCGTTTCACTTTATTTTTTCCTGTTGGCTGTCCACAAATTCACAATCAGTAAAAAGAAAAAGAACTGTCAAAAAAGTCGAAGAATAGAAAAATACCTTTCTAGCATCACTAATGCCCTCTATGCATTGACTCCTTAACTGATATGGAACTAATATGGAATATGGAAGACGGAAGCGCAAATTCAAATGAGAAAATACGTTCAATAGAATCCACCGAAAAATCGTTTTTAATGTTTGTGAATGGCACATCACGCAATATAACTATATATTGGCTAGATTTTAATGGAACACCAAAAGTCTTTCAACGTCTTCGTCCACGCGGAGCAGTTGAAGTCAATACCTATCGATCGCATGCATGGACTTTTCGAGACGCTTATAACGGTGAGCGGATGAAGGTTTTAAATCAAAACGTTTATGTAGCTGAACCATATTTTATGAGACATCCACGTGACCCAGGTGTTTTAGTTTCAGCACGAAAAGTTCTCATTGTACATTTTCCAGTAAGATCATTGAGAGAAAATATGCTTTGGCATATTGTTCGAGAAATGAATTGTCGTTCGGAAGAAACGATTGAGCAACTTGACTTGCCCAAAGTTTTGAAGAATGATTTGATATCAATATTTAGACAAGTTTTAGCGTTTCGTAGAAGTACGGGTAATTTAGATTTTTTAATGTTTTATAATAACTGACATTAACTTTTATGTATAACAAAGATGTGCTTTTATATTAGAATATAAGTTTATTGTGCATAAGTATTGTGATCTAGAAATTAATATTGAATAAAATGATAAAACAGTATCGGTCGTATTTATTAAAAAATTTAATTTCCAATCAAATCAATTTGGATCGAAAAACGAATCGATTTTTTTCATTTGGGATAAATGATAATTCAACAGGCGAACTCACACGGCTATAATCGACTCGTGAAAATCTGTCATCAGCTCTTTCTAGTTAACAGCCTTCGACTCACCGGATAACTGGTTTTTGTCTCACATTTTTTCACTATTCGAACTCATTTAGCCTTATTGCGTATCGCCCGAACAACATTTCACTCCAAAAATTTTACCGCCTATTGTGAATTTCACCCGACAAATATTTCATTTCAAAATATTATAAACATTCATTTCAGTCGGAACGGAATGTATTTTAATTTTCACATATTTTTAGTAGGCCAACGAGAGAACAATTGAGCGGAAAATGTTTATTTCGTTTAGGCCAAACTCACCTTTTAAACTCCCGGGAGAATAAGAAATTTTAAGTTGAATTTGTTCGGGTGGAACTCACAATAAGGCTAAATCATGAAAATTAATTGATAGTTTATTCGTGTGATAGCAGACCATCTTTACAGGATGTTAAATGACTGTAAGATCGACCTATTCACTTTTACTTAAAATATTATTGGCCTGTCAATACAATTTTTTGTTGTACCGAAATATTTTATGTTCTGCTATCGCGAATCTGAATCTCTGTCGGAATAATCTTTTCCGAACCTTAATTCAGATGAAATTATAGCCAGATTCCCTTGGAATTTCCATTCCCGATTTTCGAATGAGGGAAATTTTATTCATGATAACTCCCATTATTAACACAAATAATCGGTGTTATCATCAAAATTTCGAATAAAAATCGACAGTATAATCGGTTAAGTTTTTAGCGTTGCACTAACTGATGTTATTTACGAAGCCTTTAAATGAAAAAGTTGTCAGTTTAAGGGCCTTATTATGATTCGCGAATTGAACGTTCGCTTGTAGTCGAACGGTTAGGCGAACGTTGTGAAGTTTCGTATTACGGTTGGTAAATTCATTTATTGTCAATCAGGGTTGCGAGTTTTTGAATTAAAAAATCTTTAAGTCATAAGTCAGTAGGTGACTTATGAATTAAAAAAAAAATAAATCATAAGCCAGCTAGTGACTTGAGAATTAAAACAGATTTAATTCATAAGTCATCTAGTGACTTGTGAATTAAAACACATTTAAGTCATAAGTCAGCTATTGACTTGTGAATTTAAACAGATTCAATTCATAAGTCATCTGAGGGACTTATGAATTAAAAAAATTTAATTCATAAGTCAACTACTGACTTATGAATTAAAACAGATTTAATTCATAAGTCATCTAAAGGACTTATGAATTAAAAAAATTTAATTCATAAGTCAGCTAGTGACTTGTGAATTAAAACAGATCTAATTCATAAGTCATCTAGTGACTTGTGAATTAAAACACATTTAAGTCATAAGTCAGCTATTGACTTGTGAATTAAAACAGATTTAATTCATAAGTCATCTGAGGGACTTATGAATTAAAAAAATTTAATTCATAAGTCAGCTAGTGACTTATGAATTAAAACAGATTTAATTCATAAGTCATCCAAAGGACTTATGAATTAAAAAAATTTAATTTATAAGTCAGCTAGTGACTTGTGAATTAAAACAAATTTAATTTATAAGCCAGCTAGATTTAATTCGCAAGTCAAAGCTGGCTTATGAATTTAAACAGATTTAAGTCATAAGCTATATAGGGACTTATGAATCAAAAAAATTTAATTCATAAGTCTGTTAGACTTATGGTGGATTTACATGTATCTTCATGCGAGTCCTGCAAAAAATAAGGGATACAAAATAATGTATGCTTGGATTTGGATAGAGAGAGAGAAGAACAAAATTAGACATCTTCATAAATGCAGATTATAGGAACGCAGATGAAGATTATAGCAAAGATGAGCATGTTTATCTTCATAGTGGTGCTCTTTCATGGTAAAATTGCAATAGAAGAGATACAAAAATTTCAAAGTTTTTACTAAAAAGACTATTCAACAAAAAAGCATATTCAACAAAATACTGAAAAAGAGTTAATTTGTGCTTTAAAACCAAAGTAACATTGGGTGTACGAATATGAATTTGTCTTCTTTCAACTGAGTATTTAAAGTTTTGTTAAAAAATGTCCTCTTTGACTTCAAATCAATTACAGCTCAGATTTTGCTGTAATGTTGATGTTGATGTGATGCTAACAACCAATTTCTTCACAAAGTTCTAAAATCAATTTAAAACTCGATCAGTTGCACGTACTTAAATTTCGATTTAAATCTTCATACCTTACTTATACAATATTCAGAGCATAAAAATGCATTCAGTTGAAGAATGTACAGTAAGTAAAAAAACAGTCATTTTATGAAAATCTTATGTGTTTTCAAGAAATCAATTTTTTTCAAAAAAAAATTATTAAATTAAAAAACATATTTATTCACAAAAAATTTTAACTGGCGGGTTCAAACGAAATGATTTAAAAAAAAATTTAATACAATTTGATAAGGTCATCTTTTGAATTGAACAAAAAAAAAACCAAATCGTTTTCAACAGCACCTACATACATATCATAGAACCAGAATTTTTATCAGAACTTTCGTCTCGAATGCGGATTTGGCCAAAAAATTCACTACCCACAGAATCTTCATTTATATCCATGATTTTAATCTAATCAAAATATTTAAAATATTGAAGGTATAAAATAATAAAATAATTTAATAATGTGAAGTGTTTAATATTATTATGGTTCATAGCTTATAAACGAAGGTTGTTTTAAAGAAAAATAATTACATATAAATCTTTTAAAGGACCATGGGTATTTTTGTAGGGAGATTAGGCCCACTTTTAACATTGCTCAACAGTTATGAAAGTTATGTTTAATTAAGTTTTTTTTTGTGCAAAAATAATATGATCAAATTTTATGATTGGAATTGGTAGGTGGGTTGTTTCTGCATTTTAATGAAAATTTCACTCAATAAATGCTATTACATTTAATTTAATGAATAACTTAGCTATATTATTTATTTTTAAATTCTTATGAGTAAAGGAAAAACTTATCGATTAAAAATATTCATTTTTCTGTTTTATATCATAATATCATTTGCTGTCAAAATATGAACTTTTTTTTTATTCTTATCTCCTCAAACAACCATCGTAACATTTTAATTTTAATTTTTTTTAATACATACGTACCTTACAAAAATAGAAGTTGGCAATTGTATGTATTTTATATTGTTTTAACCTTGAAAATTAACTTTCTTCACAATATCACTTTAATTAGCACATTCACTTGCACCGAACAACTGATTTGTGAATGATTGAACTGAACAACTGATTTGCGCTAATGATTGATATACATATGCAAGTTAGCATAATTTTTTGTTTTTATGAAAAGCTTTCAAGAGAGAGAATGATAGCCCATTGGCTCTACAAAAATATTTTATCAATATTCAATCAGGTTTTAAGGACTGCATAAACTCACAAAAAAATTTTCAAAAGCTTGAAAACCACTTTGGTTATTAATAATTATTAGGCAGTCACAACAAGCTTACGAATTTCTAAATTTACCAACTAACTTGTACCAGGGTTGTAAAAACTGAAGTCTTTTTGGTATACTGCAGTTAATTGACTATAAAAAGACCAAGAAAAAGGATTCTGGAAGAGACTAACAAATTAGAAGATTATTATTTGTATCCTATTTTTCTATTCATCGTCATGTACTTGCAAGTTGCAACAAATAAATGCACAAACTAGCATGATCGCTAAAATAATCCTCAACATTCGTATCCCTTTTCTCCTTAAAAAAATTATCAAAAATTATTTAGTTATTGATTCTAAAATAAGGGCTGGTTTGTAAAAATAAAAACTCAAAAAACTTGTATCAGTTCACTTTGGACCCGTACAAAATGGAATGATGCCAAATAAACCATTCAAATTTTATTTTTAAACAATTTCTTTTCTTTTTATTCCGTTCTGTTCTTTCATAGGTACAAGTCTACAGTCTTTTAGTTAAAAGACTTACAGTTAATTGACTGTAGTTAAAAGTCTTGCTGACTAAAATTAAAATCATCGCAGTGCAAAAACTTTTTACTGACTAAAAAGTACTAAAATTAATTAACTTATGCTCTGTCTTACACAATAATTTTTTTTTAACATTCAAAAATCACTAGCTGCCTTATGAATTCATTTTTTTAAATTCTTTCATAAGTCACTTACTATACATAGCTTATTAATTAATTTTTTTAATTCATAAGTCACTAGGATAGCTTGTGAATTAAATTTTTTTAATTCATAAGTCAGCTGGTGAATTAAATTTTTTTAATTCATAAGTCCCTTAGATGACTTATGAATTAAATCTGTTTTAATTCATAAGTCACTTGCTGACTTTTGAATTAAATTTTTTTAATTCATAAGTCCTTTGGATGAGTTATGAATTAAATCTGTTTTAATTCATAAGTCACTAACTGACTTATGAATTAAATCTGTTTTAATTCACAAGTCACTAGCTGACTTATGAATTAAATTTATTTAATTCATAAGTCCTTTGGATGACTAATGAATTAAATCTGTTTTAATTCACAAGTCACTAGCTGACTTATGAATTAAATTTTTTTAATTCATAAGTCCCTCAGATGACTTATGAATTAAATCTGTTTTAATTCACACGTCAATAGCTGACTTATGACTTAAATGTGTTTTAATTCACAAGTCACTAGCTGACTTATGAATTAAATCTCTTTTAATTCATAAGTCACTAACTATCTTATGAATTAATTTTTTTTTAATTCATAAGTCACCCACTAGCTTGTGAATTAAACCCGAGCTTAAGCTAGGAAGTGACTTAAGCTTTTGCAACTCTGTTGTCAATGATTTGCTTCATGCATCATGCCTAAATCCAACCACGGTATACCACTTTTTTATGAAGGATCATGCTCTTCAGTTCTATCTATTCCCAGAAATCTATGCATATCCAAATTAAGCGCTTCTTACTATGTTATCTTTGGTTGGGGCGTTCTATTTTTATTGTAGTGTACCTACTGTAGATTCTGATTTCTTAATCCAAAAAAACCTATAAATTCTTTCAAAAAGTAAATTGATTGCATTGCAATAAAATAAAAACAACAATTATAATGTAATTTTTTCTTTTATAAACTTTTTTAAGTTCTTTTGTTTTTATTAATTTCATAGCTTTTGTTTTATTAAATTATTAAAATGTATTTTTGTACACTCCTCGCGAATGACATTTATGATAATCTCTTTTTTTTTTGTATTCAACTGAAAATTTTAAATGCTATAAATTAACACACTTTTGTTTCTTTAATCAGGTTTGGTTTTGCATAGTTTGTTATTATTATTTTTTGTTGATAAAATATGTATTGGAATAATGAAATACTGGAGTTTATTTTTGTTTAGTTTTCGTATGACAACTTAAACGAGTAATAATTTTTCATAAGGGAATACAACAAACAACAAAAAATTTTAAACTAAAAAAGTCATAAATTAATGTTTTTTTTTTTTAATGATTTTGTTTGTTTTTTAATGAAAGAATAAAAGGTTTTTTGATTATTAAGTTGGTTCATAGAATTTGAGTTAGTCTATAGGATATTGGCAGAATGTTAAATTACAATGCAGTCTAGGATAACAAAATAACAACGACAACACAGGTTTATGAGAACAAAAAAAAAAAAAAAAATCCAAGCTTGGCTTGTTGATTTTTGATATCTTGTTGGAAAAAGCTGATACATAATAATAATCTCAACTTGAATGAACTTTTAAAGGCCAAACAAATTTGATGACAGCATCAACTTTTAGTTGAGACTTTAAAAAAAACACAAATGACTTAAACGTTAACAACAAAGGGTTTTTAAAAAAACGTGCCAAGCATTAGTTCTGGTTCAGGGTATGTATTTTTTTACGGGAGTTTAGTAGCCCGCATTTCCATCTGAATTCATGTGTATATTTGTACCGAGAAAACAGTTCCTTTTTATGTTTTCCTTAATGTGTTAATAACTGAGATTTTGTTTTTAAATCATTTCTCTTAAATCTTAGCATCATAGCTGAAGTTTGGCTTGGTTTTGTATTGGAAAGTCAGATCGGCTGATTGCTTCCATATGAAGTGGCGAACTGTACGAAGGTCCATGTTGGGATCGACAACCTTAAAATAGAAAAATATTAGAACAAGATGTTTGATTTCATGTGTTACATTTTTTTTTAAGTACCACATCATTGCATTGTAATTCAATTCGATCTTCCGGTGGAATTTGTGAGCCTTCAGAGTTGGCATCACTTTGACTATTTTGCGATGAGTTTGATGCATTTCCACCACTGGGAGTGGTTTCAGCACCCAGCACCTTTTCCAAAACATGCTCACAAACTTTTCTACATTGAATGAATTCATTCGCCACTAGTCGATCCTAGAAAAAGATTAGATTTGATAAGATAGAGAAATACTAATTTGACGAAGAGTTACTTTTTTGATACGTTCCGGTTTGACCATTGAAGGATGCGGTGTAAGGAAGAACGATATCTTAATAAATTTAGGAGTATTCTTTTCGATGACGACATCTGTTACCCATTGTGGGACAGTCTCGTGTAGGCCTGTGCTTTCATTTTCCCCAGCTGCATCTCGAACTAACAAACGACATGTTGTTCGACCAGCAACTTCACTGTTTTGTATAAAAAGAAAAGACGTTTAACATAATGAAATATATAAATACAATAATTTCAACATTCAACTTACCTGAATATGACAGGTGTGTGTTTTGGAACTTGAAAATAACCGTTACCCTTGATATCCGAATCTAATTCGTCGGCGGGTAAGCTATGCGGTGGTCTCCAATATTCCAGTAATGCTTCCAAAAGTAATTTTCCATAATTTATCTAAAACAAATGAAAAGGAACCTTTTAGATTTCTTCACACAACAGTATTTTGAAAGCTAACTTTTATATCAGATGTGGGCTCGGCCAATTCGGGAAGACCAGCTTCAATGGATACCCAGGCTGCAAAACAATCGACCTCATCTTGTCCCAAGACAATTGTTGGCATCTATAGGTTATTGTTTGTAGAGAAAAAAAAGATTATTTCAATAAAAATTCAGTCTTATTTTGATGATATAAAGCCTTACACCAGTTTTGAGATCCACTGTGAACCAATTTGGAATGTACACTTTTTGATTTCGTTTCTTAATCTCTTCTTCGTAGTCTACTTTGCCTAGATCTTCTTTCTTGACCACACGCAGTACATCATAAATGGAAACATTATCTTCTGTGTCTTTTGTCACAATGTGCCGTTTATCATTTAACACAGTTGATTTCTTTATTGCTGCTCCACCTACCGTACCGGAGAAAAAAATGTTTAAAAATATTGGTTCAGATTTCCATCAGTCTCACCCTTGATACATGTGATTTCGACTCCTTTTCCACTACCATCGGCAGGTGTTGAAATTTGTGAGTTTTTGTCATGATGCGGCAGTTTCCAACAGCGAATATCTGAATTCCATGTCGTCGCCCACACCCCCGTCTTGTCTATGTCATAGCACAGACTCAGAACGGGAGCCTTTTCTTCACACACCAGCACACTGTTACTGGGATTTCGTAGTTCGGTTAGGAAAATTTTCTTATCCCGGCTGCCTGATATTACGTATTGGAAATTCTCACTCATGAGCAGCGCCCAGACGCCTTCTGTGTGTACATTTATTGTCTGGATGCAACCCTGTTGTCCTAGATGCCACAGCTTTATTGTGCCATCTGAGCTGCCTGAAACAACTTGAGTTCCATCGGGCGATACGACTAGTGCTCGAACATTCTCCGCATGACCGCGTAGTTTCATCATCTTTTTACACATTCGAGGATCCCATATTCGTAGGACATTTTCTGTAGAGCCACTGACGATTACGGTGCCCGAAGGATTCATAGCTAAACTGTATATTGAGTCTCTAGATCCCAAGAGGTTGGATGCTATTTGTGAAATAAAAAAGGAAGTATTAATTTTTGTTGTTGTTGTGATAAGGTAAAAGAACTCACTTGACACGGTGTTATTACTGGCAGTCAGGGCTGTTAATGTATTAACGTCCCATAAGAAGATCGACTTATCTAGACCCGCACTAGCCACCTTTTTTGTGAAGATTGAATTGTTTAAATATTTAAAGTATTAATACACAAAAGAATCTAACCTGTTCCCTGTCTTTGGCGTAAGCCAGTGCTTGCACATAATCTCGGTGAGTTTTAAGTGTTGACATACAGAAGCCTTGGTGGGCGTTCCACACTTTCACAGTTGTATCACAGCTGGCACTAATCACTACAAGATATTAACATAAAAAGATATTTGAAAACCTTACGAGCTCAAAGTTGTTCACAAAACAAGAATTTGGTTTAAATCAGAATGTTATAGGTAGTAGAAGCAAACAAATCTTCTTTTGAAAAGGGCTCAAAAAATAGCGGAATGGACGTTGGGAAACGTATCCTCCTAAAATAAAGAAGCCAAGTTTACAGTCCTTTTTCGTATAACCTTCCAATAAGCCACCATAAAACACGTATTTTTATTTACAATATTTACAAATGCATATAGAATTTACTATCAGTGTGGAGACGAAAATACTCTTATTTCTCTTTCCTTCTTCATTTCTATCTACTTTAATTTGTTAAATAGGTATAGTTACTAAATTTAATAAATTTAAAATAAGAATATAAATGTAATGATAATTAAAAAAATAGTTCATTTAGCTTTTTTATATCTTTCCTAATCAAAGAATTTAATTCAGAAATAAGATACTTACAATTTCTTCCATTGCAGCACAAGACTATGTCGTTGACCCAATCGTTGTGATGTTCCATACTTTTTATATATTTGTTTTGTGATTCAGTTTCTTTTGTATTCCATACCCTGATGATTGCGTCTCTCCCTACAAAATAAGAGGACATTATACAAAAAAATGTATTTTCATGCATTATCAATTTACCAGCTGAATAAAGTTTTCCATTATTTTGATCCAACTGCAGTGCATTGACTCCATTCCGATGTTGCTTCTCTTCGGCATCTCGTATGACAAATGATACCTAAATTGATTAACATAAGTACGTACATATATATCACAAAAAAATACATTTCTCATGTAGGTATGCCCCCCTAAAGTCTCAAGGGAATTTTAATCAAATAAAAACAACAAACCCCTAAAAAAAAAAAAGAACTGAGCGAATGACAGGGGAGCACCCACATTCATCGCACTTTAACCATGGGTCAGGTTTCTCTTTTGCTATTGATCAATAGGAAAGGTAATTAACATTACGTTCTAAATTAAATTAGCTTTGCAATATAGTATTGGAAAGGAAATTAACTACAATTCTAAACGTTTTGCGTATTTTTTTGCATTGAGGTTAGCTGAGAGACTCTTTTTACCGAATATACAATTGCGAAAATTTAATTTTTTTTTCTATTTACCTGCATTTTCTTACGCGCCCCTTGACAACCTTTGTGCGTCAACATAATACAAATGGAAGGTTTTTTTATAAGGAAAAACTAAAAAACTTGTTAGTTATGAGTTTATTTTACATTTATTTTGTGTTTAATTTATATATTTTTGCTTAGTTTTTTTTTGTAAGAATCAAAATTTATTTTTTTTCTATTTTTTAATTCATCTGTGATCTGTCAACAATAAACAAGAACTACAAAACAGCGAAGTTAGTTGGGGTTGAGTTGTTTGAATTTTGAAAGATGTCATTTGGAAATAACGAAAACGAAGCGGTAATTTTTTTGGTGATGAGGATGAGAAACGAGTTACTCGTTGTTTTACTTCATTTTTACGAGAAACTAACGAATTGATTTGAAGCTATGAAAAAAGTAGTTTTCGTTCAACTGTTCCTCTTGTAAGGCTTAACTACATTCAAGACTTTTTGCAAAAAGTATCGCAAAAAGCGAAAAGGTTATAAACTAGAATATGCTTCCTTTTACCGAAAAATTCGATTTTTTTTAAACATTTGTCCAGCAATATCGATTTTTTTCTTCTAAACAAATCGAATTTTTTATTAAAAGGAATTCGACATTAGAGATTGAGTGCGGAAAAATTGTGTTTGGTCTGTGAAATCAAACCCATTTTTCGTACGCTTTTTCGCCTCAGGCAATTCTATCGCTTATTTTAGTTTTTCATTTTCGTACTTTTTGCAAAAAGTTGTAAATGTAAATAATACTTAAGGTGTTTTTTTTTTCAATTGGAATTGAACGAAAAAAATGAGGTGAATGTTTCTTACAAAATTACCTATATATTAATTGCAACAATTACTGATTTCTTCCGAGTTTAGCTAAGCAGAAGCACTGACCTAACCCGAATCCTCAAAAAACTGTGTTAGTCACGCGAATTAACTTTTTGCTACCGATAGATACAAAAATTTATCAAGACTTCGAGTTATCCAAGTTGTTGAATAAAATTAAAACATAAAATAAAAGAAAAATATTTTTGTTTTAGTGGACTGTATTGAATTAAGCCTTAACAACATTGGCCAAAAAAGTAAAAAATTACAAAAGTGAAAATTTTCAAACTCATTTTGGGACAGCGTTTCTCACTGGAAAACTTATAAAAGTGATGAAAAATTTTCTATATCAATTAAAGTCGGATTTAAAGATTTGGAGCTACAGAGCTATAATACTACAAAGGGTAAAGGCCGATGAGCAAATATCGTTATCTAATATAATCTTCAAGAGGTATATTGGTTGCTATATTAATTTGCCTCATCCATTTATCATATTCCGCTTTTATCAAAATTCGATCTTCATCAACATTTTTGAAGAATACTATAGGAATGTCGTTTTCTGCTTACCAATGGATCAATTTTCTATCGTTTGACATTTGACGTGTACTCAAAACTTCTAACCAGCAACGAAACACAACAAAAAGAAAATGAAAATTCCTTCCAAAACTCGATTTTAAAATGCATACGTATGTACGTGATGTTATTTCTTCTTTTAAAATGGGAATTCTCCTAAAAAGTTCGACTTGCTTGAAGCATATGCCAATTTTTTTTTGTTTGAGTTAAAAAGAAAATCAAGTTATAAAAGATCAACAGGGAAAAAATGTCTAAACGCTGCTGCCACATAAATTTGCTCGAGCTACAAAAAATCAAGCTATCGAAGTTCGGGTTATAGAAGTTTGACTGTATTTATACTTTTAAATGATTGAGCTCTAAATTTTGGATATAAATTCTGTGACCCATTCTGATTTGTATATCTCTTAAGTTATTAAGTATGCGTGTCTGCCGAAATGGAGGGGACCTAAAGGTAATTGCAAGGCGGCAAATTACTACAACCCTGTACAATTTTTTCACAAAACCTACTAGGTACTAATACCAATACTAAGTCAACCATTTTTTAAAGTAGAATAGGAATAAATTGAAAATGATGTCGCAAAAATTATTGAAATTGATTTCATCACTGATTGATTTTCTTGTTTAAAAACAAACTGTCTTTAACATAAAATCAAAAAGGATTGATTAAATTTTTTGTTTTGAATACTTCTGTCTAAAATTAAATATGTAGATGAATGAATGAATGAATTGGGGTTTATAATTGCACTGCGACCTTTAGATCTTTGTATCTATTGTATTGTGTGTAGATACATACATACATATGTAGGGTTCAAAATTCTGCTTTAGAAACTTAGCTTTTCTTTACAAACATTCTGTTTTTGCAGTTCGGTTTTACAAAATTCCTCATTTCAAAATACTGAAAATTTATGTTTAGTAGAATAAAATTTTTACTTCAATTTCATAAAAAAAATGAAACAACATCTGCATTTTGGTATGTACTGTCAAAATAAATCGACTTTTTAAAATTTTTGGGCGGTGGAACTACCAAATAGATTTATTTAGTCTAATGGCCGATTGCACCAATATTTAACAGGGCTTTTAAATCTTAAGTCATAAAAATAAGTCATTTAAAAATTTAAAAGCCCTATTAAATATTGGTGCAATCGGCCATAAACTGAGGAAAACCTTCAGTGGAAACATAGTAAGTAAAACTAGAGGATATTTTTAGCTATTTCCTTAGGAATTTCTATTTGACTTAGGCTTACCAATTAGGCCTATTCTCTATATTCTCTATTTTTTTTTATTCTTTTCTTATTGCGATTGTCAAAACGTCTTATTACATAACTCTGAACAACCAACATACTTTTGGGAGTGGGGTCAGAATCCGGAAAACCCAAAAAGCCAAAATCCAGAAAACCCAAAATCCAAAATGCAGAAAACTCAAAATCAATAAAACCCAAGATCCCGAAATCTTTGCACGGTAATACTTCATAAGGCATTGAAACAACAAAACCATAAATCCTTATGTTTTTAATGCTTTCCTCTACTGTACTTCAGCTTTATTTTAACGAAGAGAACTCTTCATTCATCTACATAG
The DNA here is from genome assembly GCA_947049315.1 of Epistrophella euchroma. Taxonomy (NCBI): domain Eukaryota; kingdom Metazoa; phylum Arthropoda; class Insecta; order Diptera; family Syrphidae; genus Epistrophella; species Epistrophella euchroma. The sequence goes on from OX346245.1 coordinate 143,926,090, forward strand.
CTCTTAACTCTTATAAAGCTTTTGCGCACTTAGTAAACTTTTCATAACTCTCTTTTGAGCATTATTTCTTAAGTTAATGACAACAAATCTAACTAGGACCTATACCTATTATTAAATTAAATAACATCTCTTCGTTGTTTATACTTGAAAAATACCAGTACACCAATACCACACGCAAGACGTAACTATAATAATTTGAGCACAAACGCAAAACATTTTAAGAGACTGACTACATAATTCTGTGTTTCTATTGTATTTCGCAAACGTGAGGTGTTTTCATTCAAAGAATCACCACCTGTGTAAAAAATAAATATACATACCTCGGTATATACAAAACACACAAACCTCTAGTCCAATCATACAAAAATAAATCTATTTCGAATATTCCGCACAGTTTAACCAATTTAAAATGTCACATTATTTTCGACGTCAGAAAGCCCAAATTAAATAATACGCCTGACATGATATGATAACGATGACCTAATACTTATTCTCTAAAATGCAAAAAGTTTTCAAGGGCAGAAGTATACGTATTAAATTGTTATTGTTTTAATCACCAACACCGAACAATGTCGGTCGGTGGTATACTTGTTTTGGGGATGCGCACTTTTTTATCAGTTACGGATTTGATATAAATCTAAAACAAGGCTCCTTAACTATTGTTCAAATATGTATGCAGAGCAAAAATAACAAAAAGTTTCAATTGATATGTAACTGGGTAACTGTGGCGTATACGTAACATTTTTCAAAATTAATATTTTTACTTCAATACCTACTTGTATAACCAATGGTAAAGTTGTTATTATTATTTAATGAAATTAAAACAGTTTCTAAACAGAACCCACTTAACACAATAATAACATATCGTCGGTTTGGAAGAAAAACGACACAACTTAACAAATCTCAATTTTCAAAGAAGGCAACAGAAGATTGAATAAAATTTTGAATTTCAATTATAATCTATAATCTATTAAAATAACTCATTAAGCATAGTTTATAGATCGAAGCGAAGTAGAATTTTCATACAAAAATTTAGCTTTTTTCCCAGGCGTGAAAAATTCAATAAAATTAAATGCAATTATTTAAGCGACAAGGAGGAATAAATTTGGTTCGAAGTGAATTTAATTCAACGGACTTACCTAAACCAAATATAAACATAATTTATTTTCTTTATAAACCCTTCGAGGCAAGATTTATTGATGTTTCATTTCGATTTGGATTTCACTTCGCATTGATGTATAAACTATAGGCTTAATGTTTAAAATATTGTAGTGAAGTCTGGTATTTTTCCAATTGATAGTTTTTCTTTTATTCACAAAAATGCAATGCTAGCTAGAAAATTTCATTTGTTGAGCTGTGCCGTCTTTCTTCCGTACCGACGATATGTAAGTATATCCAGAGAATTAGCAACGTGAACATTTACAGTCCCTTGTATGATAGTGAGCCTTTTAAAAAAAGATCTAATCCAACCATTAGACTCATCTAGAATCCTTGCATTAAGAGAATAGAATATTATTTTGTTTTTTAATTTTGAACGCAATTCACACAAAAATTATTATTCTTTTTCAATAAAAGTAGGTACCTGGTGAAATTCTGGGTATAATATAGAATTGATTTAAACTGATAATAAACAATCAATTCAAATAATCTCTTGTCTGATATCAATTAATTAGCGTTGTTAGCCGGAAGTTATGATTTTTAAAAATTTTAATCTTCTACATTGTAATTATTTTAAAAATTGTAAAATTTAAGTTGATTGCAAAATTATTCTTCAATGAGATAAGAATATCAAATATTTTCTTATCGTTATTAAAGCTAGTGTAAAATTAATCACCAGTGACGTAGATTTTTTGAATTTTTATTTTGAAATTTCATATAATGATTTTATCTTGAAGTGAAGCTCTATTAAGACGGACCTGAAATAAATTCAAAACAAACCTAACATTCAACTGTGAATTTTGCGGTATAACGAGGTCAGCCAAAGCATTCATACCTCAGTACCATTTTTAAAGGCATTCGGATTGGAACGTTTTCGCAATCGCTCAACCGACGTTCTACGCACGTGCGCGATTAAGTATAAAGTACACCGCTATTCTGGAGAACAAACAACAAAACTATACTCTTTGGAAGCCCATGAAAAAGATAGATATCTAAAAGATTTTGTTTGTATTCCTTCCTTTACCTTAGGTGAAGGTGGTTGGGTTGGTAATTGAGTGTTTTTCTCTTTTGAATTTAACGGATACGTCTCTTCATGGTTTTCATCGCAAACAATTCTATCTGTACATCCAGTATTCTCTAAGTACTCGTTCGGTTGAATCGATAAAGATCCATAGTCGCACAGTTGAGTGCGGTTCAACTTGAATTACCAACTTCCTATACACATAATTTTTTTTTTTTTTTGGAGTGAAGAAAATAAATTGAAAAAAGTGCAAGAAATAATAAAGAAGTAAAATCATATTGCTTCTTGTGAAATTTGTGAAAAGAATTTTAATATTCATATCTGTTTTCTTGAAGTTATATATATCTGTCCATCACCATACCAACGAATCTCATTGATTAAACTTCAAGCGAAAAGGCTTTGAACAGAAGGTAAAATGTTAATCAAATTATTTTGTTTTTTAATGTTTAATAGTATCTGAATGTTATTTTGTATAGGAACCTATAGTCTTAAGGATCCTTATGCATGATAAGCTTTAAAAAATAATGACTTATTAACAGCTACATCGTTTATTTGTTTTTTTTTTTTTTTTTTTTTTTTACGACAACACCTTGAATTTCAAATCACATCACACTTCCCTATTCTAACTCACATCACAACTCACAGCGCACAAAAAGGGTGAAACAGGTTTTAAAATTTAATAAAGTCAAATACATACCTACATACATATATTTTTCAGAGTCATATGGGAATAGATAGAATCTTATGGAAATTTTAGAGGGCATTCCACTCAAATTCAAGGTCAAGTACAACGCAGAAATTGACAGGGTAACATTCCCAGTTGTTCAACTCAATAGAAAGATACATAGGTCGCTTAAAAAAAGTAAGATACAACAAATCCAACCACACCATATCATATCGCATTGTACGGAATGCAAAAGAATCTTATAGATACTTTTGAAAATTTCTTTTCTCTTTCTACTTGGAGTAAATTCCCTGTGGTAATGTCGACAGTCAGTTTAGTTGGAGTCAAATTATTTCAATTGACTCTGGTTAGTTATAATAAATATATTATAATGGTTGTCTGTATAACAAAATGTATATTCTAACACAATTCTAACAAAAGATAAATGCAAACCTATAATGGGTTAGATGCTAATGAAAATGAAAGCACTGAGTTGATTAAGTCAAGAAGTTAAACACAACACTGTGCCTATACCTTTATACATCCACAGCCTTTTGCCTATATTATTCTTAATAAATAGGACACAAATTTTCCAGGTGAATTAGTACCTACAGACTCAAAGTCATTGATTATTTAATGTAATTACCTTTTTGCACTGGGCATATTTTCTCATATATCTTGCAACAATGAAGGACGTTCTCTACAATATTGTTGGTTCTAGCTGCTGATTGTTGTTGTTTTCAAAGATAGGTACGAAAGAAGTAAAATGCAAAAGGACGATGGTAAAGTGTATACCAATACCTATTAAAGAATGTGAAAAAAAAACACTTTGTTTATGTACCTAGGTACCCTCATTATTTCAAACTAATGAAATTTCATTTCTGATAGGGTTGATAGTGGATACACTAAATAACAAAAATTGATTTAAGAAGTACCAAGAAGTCTTTTCTGATTCTGAGAAATATAATTCTGAGGATATAGCATAACAAATACAGGGTGATGGGGCAAAAGGTATGAACCGATTTTAAAGGGATGTAAAACAAAAACAATTCAACTTACAGAAATTATTGGTCGTATTTATTAGATTTTCGACTGTTTAAACTATGTTTAAGTATTTCGAAACAGTCGGAAATATGCTTTATTTAATAAAAAAAATATTATATTTGTCAAGGTTTAGACAATTGATTATGTTGTCTAAAGTAAGATGAAAAGTTAGATCACTTTAGCAACAAATAGAAAGGTTTTTTTTCAAAACTTGGACGGCTGTCTAAAGTTAGACAGTTTTTTTTAAAAAAGCCATATGTTATATTGTTTAATTCAGTACATCTTACATTAAGTTTTAAAAATGATATCATGTAGGTGGCGGCCGTCAGCCGCGATGCACTCTTGAAGGTGAATTCTAAAGTCTTCAACCGCTCTTCTGCACATTTCGATGGGTATTGCAGTAACTTCCTCTCTGATTCTGTCCTTAAGTTCTTTCCCTTTAGTTTTCATTAGCCCAATATCGAAAATTCTGTTTGTTAACAGTTCCAAACAGGTGGAACTGCCACAAAGTGACCCCTCCCCTTTTCCCACCACAACCACTGGCCGAGGGCCAGCCGGTCAAAACCAGTTCATACCTTTTGCCCCACCCTGGTATTAGACTCGCCCAATGGTCAAAATTCGCCCAAAAAAAAATTCAAAAAACCGTTACTTATCTTAAAGGCTTTACACACACTTGTCTGTGTAATATTACTTTTCAGTTGATACTATATCACGTAGTTTCATTGACATCTTTATACAGAATTTTTAAATGTTGATGCACATTCTGGAACAATCAAATTATCTAAATCCTTAAGTCTTAACTACATTGGCCACTTTTTGAAAAATTACAAAAGTAAAAATATTTTTTTTCCCGCTAGCGCAGTTGTTTTGTGAAAAATAATGTATACAATTCTTTTTAAACCAAAATTTAAGCTTTCTGCATCATTTTTATAAGTTTTCCAGTGAGAAAAACTATCCCAAAATGAGTTTGAAAATTTTCACTTTTGTACTTTTCACTTTTTTGGCTTATGTAGTTAAGGCTTAATGCTTACATATGTAGGTAATATAAATACATTATGGCCCTTGTTCTGAAGTACGATCGATTAATAAATCCTTTCATTTTCAAACTCTAGCAGCTACATATATTATTCAGTCAATTTATGTTAAACTTAATCCGGTTTTAAATGTACACCTCGATTCAAAGCAAATTATTTCCAGATGCCAAACCTAAGCTCATAATATTCAAAATCTTTTTTGTAGCCTTGTCAAGTTTAATTCGATTTAAAAAGGCTTACAGGGAACAGTTAAAATACTTAAACTCGGGTGTAAACTCAAAATGTTAATTTACAATACAAGCTTATAATAGCCGCATTTTATTATCCAGCGTTATATGAACATCTCTTTTTTACTTACGTTTTGTTAATTTTTAATTATTTCCTGTCTTTTTTCTTTACACTGCAATTAACACTACATTACCATGAATGAAAGAATACAAGATTGCGCCATTTGTTATCTCATTGGTGACAAATGATATGTAAACAAATATGGCCGCCAGTAGTTTGTTTAGTTAATCGATTGTTCGGTTGTGTTTTTTCCTTTCGTGCGCGTTTATTAGTTTAAAAAATCAAAGTTTTCGTTTAGAAATACGATTATAAATACCGAATTAATATTTTTCATTTGAAATAAATGTTTTTTCATTTAAAATAAATCGCCAAAAAGCAAATAAAGCGCCAATGTGTAAAGTAGAATAGATAATTCAGAACTTGTGCACTTTTATTACACTACACTTCACTTTTTATTAATTCAAATTAGAACAATGAAATAAAAATTCAAGTTAAAAACTTTTCCCGGCCTTATCTAGTCGGAAAGAATCATATTTTTGTCACCGATTGCGCCATACGTGCTGTCAAAAATTACAACAACAAAGCGAAAAAAATGAAATGGCGTAATCTTGTATTCTTTCATTCATGCTACATTACCATAAAAGCCATCTACCCGGCAGAGTAAGAATTAATTTTTGGATCTTTGAAACAGATCCCTATATAGAGCAAGATCCCGCATTTTTTTTTTTGTATTTCGTGTTAATAAATGATATTGATCCAGATCCGTAGATAATAAAACGCGACTAAAGTTTCATTTTCCTACCTACTTTATTAACTAAGTATATGGATTGAAAAAAAAAAGTTTGCTATCTTTAGGCAGTGTAAAATCTTCAAAATTTGATATAGTTAATGGTGTTCCATAAAGTTCTGTGCTGGGACGCATACTTTTTAATGTTTTCATGTCCGATTTTCCACCTTTGAACGTTAACAATAAGTTAGGTATGATTGTGTATGACATAGCTCTATTTTCATCCAGCCTACTGCCTCAGGGCGCTCTCTTAAGTTTGCAATGTTCACTGAACGTGAAAATCTTACAAATTTTGATAATAAATGCAAATTCAAGGAAAATGTTAAAAAATTCTCTCGGCGAAGAAAATCTGATATTTTGGCACAAACAATCAACTACCAGATATCGCTTGGTCTGAAAGCTGCAAGTATAGGTAGTGTAACGCTTGATAAGAAACTGACTTTTAGTAAATATATTGCCATCACGATTAACAAAGCAAATCTTGTAAAAAGAATTTCATACCTGTTAATAAATCGTAAATTAAGTCTTAGCAAAATAAAATTTTAATATTTGACACACTTAATTAAGGTGCTCTATAGTGTGGTTTGACTGTGCTGGGATGGGACACAAAAAAAAAGATTAAAGAAATCCAAAAATAATGTAACTGCAATAAATAAATTAATAAAAGGAATCGATTCATTACTTTTTATTAACAATTACCCAAAAATCTATCACAAATTTTCAAAAATAGGGGAAGACAAAACCGAAGTGTTTTATCTAAGGTTTTACTGAGAAATTTTGATGAACATAATTAATACTTACATATTTCTTTTTATTTCCGATATTGGGGAAATCTCTGACATATCATAATATAATCCTGTTATGTGTGTATGTATATAATATGTAATTGATATTTAAATTGTATGCTAAGTAAGATTTTTCATTCTCCGAAATTTATCTCGGAATTGTTTGCATTCTCAATATTTGTTTTATCTGAATTGACATTGATACAAAAATGTAAGAAGATGCGTATATGTTCAAATAATTCTCGATAATTATTTATTAGTTATGTTAATAAATATACAATGCAATAAATAGCTTATTGCAAATTTTTCTAAGATTTAAAGTTGCGATTGACTATTGTTTGCCCCGGGGACATTCTGAATTGCTTTTTCATTAAAATTTCGACCACTATAATAATATTCTATATTTGTATATGAGATTATAGATAAACCCTACTTATATGTACATAATTATGTATCTTAAATGATATTGACTAAAACAATAGCTCCTTCAATAAAATTATTATAACTCAATTAGTTTCAGATATCTAGAATTTTATTAGGTGTACAAATTTTTATGAATTATCTTTATGTTCAGAGAAATCCCATAATGTTTTCAGTCTTCTTGAATTGTATGAGGTGGCTCATAAAAATAAAATACAGACTATTAAAAATGGAAAAGAAACCTATAAAATTTAAGTGTTTGTGCCATCACTATCAAGTTGGGCAATTTTGTATATCAAAGTGATGTAGGTTGATTGTGAAAAGTTTTAGATTCGATTGATATGAAATATTTACTTGAAAATCCATCAATAGTGTCATAATAAGTGTCTAGATGAGTGAACTTATTTCAGATAAATACTACCTACTTATGAATGTATGTATGCAGGTATGTACGTTTATGCTTTAGATATACGAACAACAAGCTTCAATCTTCAATGTTCTTAAGATATAAGTTATGTGGGTTTTTATATTTCTGTAAATCTGCCTACTCAAAGAACCTTCGGCATTAGTATAACTTAAAAAAAATTCAATTACAAATTTAAGATATTATTATAGACTAGGAGATCCCTACTTGCGTTTCTTTAACCATAGAATTTTCTTAGATAGAATTATGATGCTAATGTTTAACTCTTCTGCTTTTGATTAGTATTAGTCTGCCTCTTTGTAAACTGATTGAGGAAAAAAAACAATGCAAAGAGTTTTGAGAAAGATCTTAAAAATTGTGAAAAATATCTTTAAATTTTAAATTAAAAATACAAATAAGTTTTGAGGTGCGACAAAGTTCGTGAACCACAAAATAAAAAGTCACTTACAACTCTAATAAATTTTTCAAAACTCTGAAAAACTGAATTCCAAGAGAAGTCCAAAATTAAATACTTAAAGAAAATAAAAAAGGAATTGTACATAGAGCCTTTACCGACGCGACGTTTTATATTAACCAACATTGAACATTTTAGGCAAAACAAATTACATATTTATTTTTCCTTGGATATTTAAAACACAATCTAACTTATTATTATCTTTCATTTAAAGTGTTGTAAATACAGCCTAATTGGTATTAGTGCTGATAAGAGAACGAAAGCGAAATGTTCTCGAAAACACAGTGAAAAAATAACTATCCTTTGAATGTTACACCATTTGCAAAAACAAAAAACACCAACGCATAAAAAGTTCAGAAAGCCATGTTGTAATGAAAGAAACAACAAATACAAACACGAATAAAATTCAAATATTACTTTTCCTCATAAAAAATAGTCTGATGGGCAATCAATTCTGTAATCTGTACATCTTCGATGTCCGCGCATTAACATATTAGACTAAAAAATTTTACTAACCAAACCGATCTTATTATTATAATGTTATTTGCACATATGTACATGTACATACATACATATGTACTAGATGCTTCTTGCATGCGTGGAAAATAAAAAATATTAAATTTTAAATTCTTTTGTATTAAATAAAAATTCTATGAATCGGGCTGACTGGAATAAAACGGGATTTTAAAAAGCGCTATTCCGATACGCTCTTTATTATTAATTAGTGTATATATTACTGATCGTTTATCAGAACGTCCACATTTAGTCAATTAATATTGTTAATAAATGCAAATCAACATAATATCAACAAATGCTTAAAGATAATATTTTAGTTTAAATAAAAAGTAATAAATACCTACCTATACTGTGTCGAATAATCGATTATTAATTCAACAAATTTCTTTTTTTTTTTTTTCTTTAATTAACACTTAATGTAGGTATGTCTAACTATGCCTTCCTTAAATTTAAAACTGAAACAAATTTGAATTAACATTTTAAAAAGTCATCGATGATGCATATGAGATGGACAAATATTGTGAATCATTTATGAGTAATTTTTGTTGATATCGAATTTAAATTTGTTTAACCGGGTCCATAAGTTGTTGCTATTACTTTATTTGTGAAATACAAAAAGTTAGATTTTAGATAAAGTTAAATCAATGTGAAAATGTCCCTGAGTTCGGAAAAATAAAAATACTGAATCACTATTAAAAACAATTGCAAAAATGTATTTCGCTGCAGAAATAGAACTTATGTAAATGTGGCAGTGGGGCGCCCTAAAGTTTTATGTTTTTCATTATTTTATCCCTATTTTTACAAACATTGTTCTAGTGAAATAGCCAACTGCATACATTCCCCCACTAGAACAATTCAAGACAACTACTCACACTTTTAAGAATGTCCATAAATTTTCCCTTGAGTTTTACTTTGGATGCATTGTTATGTATAGAGATCCTTTCTTTATTCACACGACAGGAATGTGAAATAATGCTTTATCTGATTTAATTCTTCCTTTCCATTTCCCTTCAAAACCATTGTACGTAACAGACGGTATTTCTTTTGAAATCCTTTCTTATTTCCCTAACGCTCGTTATGGGGAAAAATTTCATTATGTTGTTGTAGTCCATGCTTTTTTGATCATCTGTGCATCAAAAAAACGGATTTTGGGACGTTTACCGATCTTTTTCTCTAAATCTGAGGCCCTTTTTTCTAATTTTAAGAGCTACTATATTCTTTGACATTTTTCCGAAGATACAAAATTTAATTTCACCCCCTTCAAACCCACAAAAAGCTTTAGCCATGGTCCAAATTTAGGAAACTTTTTCTTTTTTTTACAAGAGTTGTAAAAACTGCAGTCTTTTCGGTAAAAAACTGCAGTCTTTAAGTAAAAGAATAATTTCATTAAGTCTTTTAACTTACAAAAATAATTTAACTGAAATCGAGCAGTCAGCAGTCAGTAATAATATTCCGAGTGTTTAGTTAAAAATAAAAGTTAATTAACTATAAATTAATTAAATGCAGTACTTTTTAACTGCTTTTAGTCTTTTTAGTCAGTTAAAAGTCTTTGTATTGCCATGATTTTTCTTTTTAGACAGCAAGTTTTAACTACAGTCAATTAACTGTAAGTCTTTTTAGTGTTTTAACTAAACGACTGCAGACTTATTGTACTTATAAAAGAACAGGATGGAATAAAAGGAAAAGAAATTTAAAAGAAAAAGAAGTTAAAAAAAAATTATAGTTAATTGACTGTAGTTAAAAGACTTGCTGACTAAAAGTAAAATAATCGCAGTACAAAGACTTTTAACTGACTAAAAAGACTAAAAGCAGTTAAAAAGTACTGCAGATCTCAGAGGAATCCGTATTTTCAAAAATATAGACACAATTCCTGACAAAAATTCTTCAGTTTTGCTGTCAAAAACTGAGGAATGTTTTTTTTTTTTCGATTCGTTGCTCAATTATTTTTTGTCACATCACAGTAAATCAAATAAGAATAAAGAAAGGAAAAGAAAGTGTTTTTGAGGAGTCTTGTTTATATTCAATGCTTCTGATCTTTCAAAGTGAAAATTGCTGAGCTCTGAGCTCTGAAATATAAACTGACCAACACCATATGAATTCGCCGGAAAGGCGCTTGCAAATTGTAATTGTCAATCATTCCCAGCTGCTTGATGCCCTATAATAGTATTTTATTTTTCAACTCTTTTTTATCTTAAAGAACGAAATAAGATTTATCTAAATTCTACAAATGTTATACCTTTCGCCTCTTCGGTAATCATTCTAGACATAATGCAATCATGAGAGCTCTGGAAACACATGTAACTATGTACATTATAAATTGCTCCTATGAAGCTTTTCATAAAATATTGTTCGCTAAATAAATTAAATAAAGTGTTCATTTGCGCACTTAAATGTTCCTTCTACTTCTACCGCCATATCACTTGAGATTAAGCAATTTAATAAAATGTTCATCACACAAGGAATAAAGAAATGATTAAAATTTCTCTTAATATAAAAATTTCATTCTAAAAGCCGAAACAAATTATGTATCTACTTACATATAAATTTAACTTGTTAAAGAAATTTATATTAATGAAATAAGTAAACCCACAAATTGAAAATCACAAAAAATATTCAGAACTTTTAAATATACATAGATTAAGTATAAAAGTTAAAAGGGAAAAATTTAACCTTTAATTTCTACGTTCAAAATGATTTAGGATTTTCTTTTCTCCATCATCGCGTACGTCGTCGGTCGTGGATATGGGTGGACATTTTGATTGGTAATTATTTTCTTTTGGGTTCCTTCATCAATTTAAACCAAAATATACCTACATAATTAAAACCAAACTTAAATGGTTTTTATAGGTATAATGACGTTAAATTAAAAAATCTAGACCTCTTTTGAGAGTAAAAATATGTAAATGTTAAGGCATTTCAATCAAAGAGGGAGACCTGGCCTTGGTGAATCACACTTGGAATTTTTTCTTAAACTGACAAGAAATGCAAAATACATATCATTGAGTGAACTAAATGTATAAATAATAAATTTGCAAGTTTTTAAAAACTATTTTAAAATAATATACACGTCTGACATGTTTTCTTTAAAACCTTAATAGTATCCAAAGACGCATGGTATACCAAGTTAAAAATAAAACACCCAGGAAAACAAACTAAAAAATAAAAAAAATAAAAAAAAAAATAATTTAAATCTTCTAAAATTTCTGTGTGAAAAAATCATCAAAATGGCTACGCCACCGCCCCGTTAAAACATATAATAAAAAGAATATATGGAATAACAGTATATGTGTAGTATATACACTTACATAATAACTAGTATATCCGTGGTTGATGGAAGCCGGAAAAATTGTTGTTTTTTTTTTCAAAAAGAAAAGCTAAAATTTCTCTACATATCCGTAGTATTTGCCAAGGATTTTGGTTAAACTTCATTTATGTTAATGACCGAGATAAGTTTAGTAAAACAGTGCATCAATGATACAATCTCTTACCCTTTTAATACCCAGCCACCACAAGTGCCGTATGCAATCCAAATAACAAAAAAAAAATAAAAAGAAAGGTATGAAAAACGTAATCTATGTATGGTCTTTCAAAACGTATACCTATACTCCATTTTCGCATCAATTACCGTTAAATAAATTCAAAGGTTCACAAGAAGCAAAGAAAAATTATAGCAAAACGCTTTATATTTTTTCTTCAAAAGTTCTCTTTGAGTTCTTCTGCCAGACAACAATGTTGTCGTATCTATTAGAATATCGCAAATAATCAAATACGGTTCAATACACCTTGTACATTCTAAATTCATTTAGGATAAAATGTGATGATTTGTGTGTGCTCTATGATGTTAACCTTTAAATAGATGTTATTTGCCAAGGATGAATCAAATTTGATGGTACCTGTTAATTCAAATGTAAAAAATAAGTAAGCTTACAGCAATAACGGAACAAATGAGGGGGGGGGGGGGTCTCTAGTCGCATTCACATTTGATTTGATTTAAATTTAGAACAACAGTTTGTCTTTAATATCATCAAACTAATAAAATTAACGAAATCTTCAAGTTCTAAACAAATTATGAATGCAAAAATTAACTTCTGATATTCTCATCTATTTGTGATTTTTAAAGAAACATTGATTTTTCATTGAAATTAAAATTAATAACGTTTTTAATCAAGCCAAATCAAGCTCAACAAAATACAGTTAGCAAGTCTCTTAAATTGAAAAAAAAAAGTGATAGATGCAGGAACGTACTAAAATATTGAAAGTTGGCTTTAAAAACAGTAAATATTCAATATAAATTTTTTAATCTAAACTCAAACCCTCCTCAAATATAAAAATTGGCTATGGCCCTGTCACTAAGTAATCTTATTTGAGTTTTTCAATTTTTCTATTGAATGCTTTTGCCTACAGTAAATCACCACCGACTTTTAAAGGGATAAATGGATTTTGGTGATCATAGCTAAAAGATGTAGGAGCTACTTTTCTTTGAAATAAATTCAATTATGCTTTTCATCTTTTGTAGCCTTATAATTAGTAAGCTAATTTTGAAAAAAAAATGTTCTTTCGTTCACTACTTTTTGTATGATGGCTAGGATGCTCTAGGCAAAAAAGAAAATTCATTAGATATTAATTTACATTTAATTTAAAATAAAACCACTATTAAAGTACCTTCCTACCTTCTAAATTATCAGAAATGTATCAAATTAACAAACCACAAAATTCTCCTAAGATATTTTCGACACCATTGTCTCTTGAGATCTATAAACTATATAAACGACATGATGTATATCTAACAACTACCCACATTATCTTCTTGACATTTTGACCTGAGCAAATACACTGCCCCAGGTAAAATTGTTACATTTTGAGTGTTTGAACTTGGAGCAAAATAAACAACAAAATTGAGGTATTTAAAGGTGGAAGTATACAAGAGGATGAAAACAAATTTGCCTATTGATGTGTATAGACATGGACTGTTGACTCAATTGGGGGATACAGTTTGTTGAAGTGTCCATGTCAACAATAGTAAATGACAAGTGAAATTATAGAAATATGTAATGATAAACATGTTCAAAAGCTGAATAAAACTTTTGTGGTAGGTGTATGTAGTAGAAAGTTTGCGGTCATATAGAAGACACATTTGAGGCACGCCGCTTAAGCAATAATACAATTAGAAAGTAAAAAATATTTATTAACTTCCACAATAATTATTCTTGGCTTTTCATATTCATACTGTTTTTATGCCTATCCATTTTTTAATTGCTCTTATTTTGAGTTCTTACTTCCTTCAGGGAACTCTTTTGGTTTTGTATAAAAAACAATACGTTCAAAGTTTTACGATAAGGACAGTAAAATTTATTTCCATAGCTCAAATCAGAGCATCTACTAATCCTTTATGCTACCAAAATGTACATCAAGCTAGAACCCAAGTTGGTGTAGAGATTTGTTTTAAATTCAGTGCAGAACATTATAATTTTGTTTTCCAGAAAAAACATGGGATATGCATATTTATTTTGATTTTTTTACGTTAACGTTAACATATGAGCTTTAATCAAAATTGTGAATGTCGTGTTTGAGTTAATTAAAAGAAAAAAAAAAAACAATTGTAGGTGTCGGGTACCAATCCTTTTTGATCTTTAACAAATATAAAATGCACGACTAACTTCTACGAACTCTAATTGTTACAAATTTTTGGTAATTATTCAATAATGTTATGAATTATGGTCAATTTTCTCAAAAACTATAAATCATTTGGGCATCTTGTTTTTGGAGATTGACTTAGAATTGATAATAGCATTGAATTTTGAAAACAAAAAAAGTGCTTAATAACGTAAATTTTATTTAAAAAAAAAAACAGTTTTTATAAAAAACGGTAATTTTTTCCAAAATTTTGAGTTTGGAAATACGTTTTTCAAAGCCTATCACTTGAAAAAAAAAAAACTTTTTTTTAAAAGAAAATTGAAGAATATAGATTTCTGGCTTTGACAGTAAAGTTTATTTATTTTAATTATTTTTTTTTACTTTTTAATAAAAGAATGATTTATTTTTAAATTTTCATGTATTTCATTATTTCTTAATAACTTTTTTAAAGCAAATTTTCATTTTTAAGCGAATATTTTCTCATTTTATGTGCATATTTTATGCGCATATTTTGTATTTTTTTAGCACTTAAAAATCGTGGTTATTAACATAGAATTGGTTGTATATCGGTTAGGGACCAGTTATAGCGATCAGGAAAACGCATCAGGAAAAATTTTCTTTTTGATAATTTACTGTTTTATTATACGATTTGAAATATACAAATGGCACATCATTTGAAATATTTATTGCATTAACAAAATGTCCTTTGAAGGAAGTATTTATTCTACAAAATGCATTTCCTGATGGAAACTCGTTTTTTGTACGAAATGTCCACCAGGAAAATAAATAAGTACTTGTTTTAGACAAAGTATTTCTCCCAAATTAAATTTTTTTATTGGAAAAAATATTTCAATTGGTTTATCATCGATACGTATCCTTTTTATATTTTAAATCGTTTAATAAAACATTGAATTATACAAAAGGAAATTTTTTCCTGATCCGTTTTTCTGATCGCTATAACTGGCCCCTTAAGAGCAAGATAAGGAAACAGAACTTAGGTATTATAAATAATTTATTTATGTTATACTACGTTTTCACCGACCACTAAACCGAGATTTAGGTAGATTTACCACAAATCTCTTCACAAATCCCGTGATTTACCATACAAATTTTAATCTCCTCAAATCAAGATTTAAAATAAATGTCATTTAAATCTTCATAGGAAAAATTCGAACAGACCTATTCCCCTATTCAGCGCAATACAAGCTGCTAAAGCAAACTTGCCATCTCACTTCCACTTCATAAGAAAAATGACCCACCATCTGCATTTTGAAAGGTTCTGTCAAAATTAATCTATTTTTTAATCTTTTTTTCTGGTGAAAACACTATTCGAGATTTATGAAATCTAAACGAGATTAACTTGCAGTGAAAACGTAGTATTAGCTTCTCCCTTATGGGTGGGTGCTGATGGTCTGCTGGGCTGGTATTTAATTGTAATATTAAATCTATTCAATTTAGACAGCCGCCTTAAAGCCCTTCCACACTAACCCATCGAGTAATAACAGACTCATATAGGTCTGCTCATTTACTTTCTAAAACTCCAATTTTCTACTAGTTCTAGACAGAAGTTTGGACTTAAAGTAAATTAACAGAAGTACATACTATACTATACGTTCCTTTAAAAGCAGTAAGATATTCATAAGTGTTCCATCTATGACGGTGGGAAGATGACGCGATAGCCTCTCAGACAAAATGTAAACAAATTTTCCCACTCTTCTAATAAAAGCAGCATTTCAACAACATAGTTAGTTAGAACTAGAACCTTAAGTCAAGAAAAACAAAAAGAACATTCATGCCGCTAGAGTATTTACTTTGCTTACTTTATACCAGCTCTGTCAAAGTTAACAATAACTCTCTTAATAATTGGACAAACTATTTTTTTTAATTCACCATTTCTCTTTTTTTTTTTCAAAATTAACAAAGTTGTCAGCAAGCATAATAATTTATTATTGTGACAACATGATGTTTATTCAATTTGCGATATTGAGTTACAGTGTATCAAAAAAGTTGCTGTACAAAATATTTCAAATTACACATTATGGCATTTTTTTGATTAATGAAATGAGTATATTTTATATTTTGAATTCTGATTTAAATTTTTAGGTCATCATCCAACAAAAATTAGGGACAAAATTTTTCTGATTGGATTCTCCTTAAATCAATCAGTAGCTGGCTACCCAAAGACTATAACAAAATTTTATTCTTGGATTTATTCCTGGCAATATAACTATACCGATTTTCAAATGGTGTAAATGGCTACAAAACAGACTTAACGATTTTTTTTTCAATGGATTGTTTCTTGTTTTAGCACAGTGTCAGCTTTTTGCTTATTGCTTTGTCTTATTTGTCGGATTACCTGTCAAAGTTACAAAAGTTTGGAGAAACCTTTTTGTTAAAATGATGACGTTTAGTAATTTTTGGGTACATTTTGGGATGATGTAATGACACCTATGAAATAAGAGATAACATGCTGAAGCTGTCAAAATAAATTGGCCAACATTTTGAAAACTATTATGACTACTTAAATTTTCCCTTCATAAGTATCAGCATGTTTCCTGACATATTACATTTAAAAAAAAATTTGGGCTTATGTCTGATGGTTTGCCTAGGGTCTTATGGTCTATATTCTATAAGCGTTTTTCTGTTTTAGTTCAGAGCAGTTCAGCGAGCTGAGCCCGAACTGTCAAACAAACATGTTGTGTTTAGTTTTTAATTTAGAGCGCTCAGAGCTCGGAGTTTGTGTTTCTCTTTTCGTTCAGAGTTAGCTCGGAGAGTGCCCTATGAGCTCAGGATAATATATAATCGAGGAAACGGAGTAAAAATATGAGCGCAGCCAACTTCATACAGTTTTCATGCAATTTGACAGATATGACAATTCAGTGCTCAGGTGTGTTTCATAATTAAATCGGAGTGCTCTGAGCACACTCTGCACCGAGTTAACACCGCAGTCCGCTCACTCAGGCTCATCTCAGTGCTCTGCTCATGAACCAACTCTGAACTAAAAAAAGAAAAATGCCTTATATTGAACTCATTTATTCATTCTGTATGAAAACTTTTTTCATCCGTTGTTTGTAGATTGAAAATTTGAAACTTTTAAAGCACAAAAAACCTAAAAAGTGACACTGATTATACCAACAAAACAAGCTTTGTACCTTCATAAATTATTTACTGGATATTAAATTCATGAAGTGTACAAGAGAGTTTTTGAAAATTTGCATGCATGAAAATTTTCGTAGTTACAGCCTAACCTTGTTGTAATCGTCTTGATTTTAGGTTTCAATAAAACAGACAGCTAAGATATATATTTAAATGAAGAATGCAGTGGCTATACTTAAATTTTATTAGATTTAACTCGAAGATAACATTAAAAAAGTCCTGGACGGGTAGATTAGATAGCAATAGAATGGAGCACATCGCTTCATTTTATTAAAAAAAAAAAAAAAAAAAAACCTTACAGCCATGTTGGATTGTGTTTTGCGATGGTAACTCTCGAATTTGCACCAGATTGCAGAGATAATTTGAGTTAAGTTGTAAAAAATGTTATTTATTCTGATACCACAAACTGCTTTGCCTTTTTTTTACGTCAGCGTGTTCTTGGAATATAAAAGGCTATAGCTCCTAAGAGATTCATTGTTATTTAAGTGTTTTTTATTTTATACTTAAATTTGTATTTTGTACATACATACATACATATGTAAATGTATATGAACATTTTTTAAGACTCTTCTATCTTAAGATAATAACAAGAGGTTTTATACTTTGGGAAGAAATTTATTTTTGTTGATGTCATGCAAAAATTTAAAGGACGCTAAGATGGTAACTTAACTTCTTATATGAAAGCTTCTAGACTAATAATATTTTTTCCTGAATTTGAGGGATATTCAAACTATTGACTTAAAGGCCTCTACATGCTATCTTTAATCAACAATTCAATTATTTATATTCAATTAAATAGTGCTGTAGTAAGTCCTGTACTTAAAGTAAAAGACCAATTTATTGTTTATCATTACTAAACCTGTTTAGAAAGAGAACTGAAAATTGAATAATTTTTGAAAAAAAAAAATGAAAAAACCTATAACTCTACAAGAGGTCTTTTAGGTATTAAAAAGCAAGAGGACTTATTGATTGAATAGCGCATTTGGACGTTGCGTATGCCCCACCTTGAAATAAATCCAACAGTTTTGGAACTTGGCACACTTATTAATAGAGGCCTGATGATGAAGTGTATAAAAGTCCCCATAAATCGAGGCTAGCTCTAGCGGCTGGAAGGTGCAACATGTCGTCTTTTTCGGTTTTTCGTGTTTATCTCTACAAAATTGGTTATGAACAAATTTTTCATATCTGTCATAGTTATAAAGTTATTTGGCGCCTAAAATTGGTATTTTTTTAAATTCCTAAAAACAGCTACATTTTATATAGTCTGAAGCCGGTAGCAAATTTTTGGGAAAATTTTTGGGAATGGAGGTATAACCCAAAGTTCATATACTAACAAGTATGTTTAGGCAAGTATGTTTTTACAAATAAAAATACGTGTTACTATACCAAATTCAACCGTCTGGCACGTTTTTTTTTCAGCCGGGTGTGGGGGTGGGCGTTCGAAAACGTCTGGGATTTTTAATTAGTGCACAATTCTTTATTTCTTATATACGGGGCGATTCGCATAAAGTGTGACAAAACACAGGTTGGGCCGAGACAAAAAGAAATCGTATGGGAGAGGGGCTATTCCCTCCCGTTTACCCAGACGGGGTAATTTTTTAAAAAATTGACTCAAGACAGAACAAAAAAACTATGAAAAAAAACAACAGTAACTCTTACAATGTCATGCTATACCTTTTTGTAGAGCCCAATTTTGTTTCTTTTAGATTGCTTGTAAATAAAGTTGTTTTATTGGAAATAGGATCTTTGGAGCATCAAAATAAGGGATTCAAGTCGGATTTAAGGAAAACTTGCTTTTATTATTTTCAATTTTCTCAAAAACTAAAAGACATTTTGACATCTGGTTTTTAGTATTTGACTAAAAATTTATAGAAGCATTAATATTAAATACAAAAATACAACTTAATTACGTAAATTTTTAAACAAAATGATTTTTTTTATTTCTTTTTTTTTAATTTTGAGTTTGAAAATTTACTTTTCAAAAACTATTCACTAAAACAACAAGTGCCAAATAACTTTCTAAATATGACAGAATGAAAAATTTGGTCATAATCCATTTTGTAGAGAATTTTATAAGATATGTTTTTGTCACAGATTATTTTTTGAAAGGACAAACAGTTTCTAAGATAAACACGAAAAACCGAAAAAGACGACATGTTACACTTTCCTGCCGCTAGAGCTCGCCTCGGATTCATGGGGACTTTTGTACATCTTTAGGCCTCTCTTAATAAGTTTTCCAAGTTTTAAAACTGTTGGATTTTTTTCCAGGTGAAAACCTTTATTGACTGGACTATATCTTAGGACTTCTTTTAGGTTCTTGGTTATAAGAAATGAAGCAAAAATTGTCTATCTGGTCCAACAATGCAATGAAAAAAACATCAAAAGGCACATTCACCTTTTAAAAAATCCATTTTATTACAAATAAAAATACTGATCAACTAACTGTAGCTTCTACACTGCCAGCACTTATGTAAATATATGGGAAGGGAAGTGTTTTATTCTCTTTTAAGTGATAACGAATCATAATAAGCAGAAAAGTGCCAATCAGTTGAATTACAATAAAACAAACAGTTGATCGCACGCAGTGAGTTATCACTGGCGTGTTTATTTTTGTTTTTGTTTTTTTTTTGTTGGTTCCTTTCACTTACTCGTTCTGATCATGAGCTTGAAAAGAGGTCATTCTTTCTGCCAAAAATTTTGAAAATAAAAATAAAATAAAAAAATTAAACATTTGAAACAATATTTTTCTTTTAAAATCTGACTAAATAAATGATTTTCTCTTATGTGTTTTAAATTTAGAAAATTTAGAAAAAACATATACATATGTACATATGTAGTGTATGTATGTAAACAAAAACTTTTCTTGTTCTCTTTTTACTAAATGAGATCGACGTAATCTTAAAAAATGCTCTCGAACCTTGAATCTTGAATCTGACATTAGAGACCATAGGTACTATAGACTTATCAAAAACAATAGCTAAACATTACACAAAAGCTAAACATGAACATAAAATTGTAAATGTAAATAAAATAAACAAAATAAAAATAATAAAAAGGAACTGTTGCACTTTTTTGACGCATTTAAATAGCAAAAGCTGTTTGGTTTAATTTAAAAATATATAAAAACAAAACAAAATAAAAATAGCTGTTCTCTATAACGCAAACGCTCAGTGGTTTCCGAAGTGGTTGCATTTGATTTATAGCAAACTCTCCTTACTTGTTAATTGTTTACAAATCTCAATGATAATTTTTTTGTTTTCCTTATTATTATTTTAAAGCGCGTCTACCTTGGACATGTTCTGGTGCTATCGTCGCTCTATATATGAATACTTAGTGAATTAATCAAAATTAAAAGAAAAATAGTGTCTTGAAAAAGTAACAGCCTCAAATGCATATGCTATAGCAGTGTGATTTAAATTAAAAGTTAACGCGACAAATTAATTTCTAGTAAAATTAAAATGCAAAGATTTATTTTGTGAGTGGGTTTGAAGAAGTATTCTTAAAAAATAAGAAATTGAATATTTAAATTCTTAAGTTTTAAATTATGTGTAAAACCTTGCGATGAAAAGAAAAACACGAAAAATACAGTTATTTATTTATTTGTTTTTTTTTTTTCTATAACTAGATATTGGTTTGTTTTAACAAAAAATTATATTTTTTTAACAAAAAAAAAAACAAGAACAAATTAAAATTGAAGCTTTTAAGACAAGGGCTGTGAGACTGAGAGACAAATAAATACTGTATAAGACTATAACCTACTCATAGGTTATTCTGTTTTCAAGGTTATTTTTGTTTTGACTGCCGCCATGTATACAGAATAAATATTTGTATAGAAATTAAATAAATGACATTAAAATAGATCTGTTTTTATAATTTTCTAATATCCAATTAAAACTTAAGATTTTTCTAAGCACAACCATTTTCGAAAAGAAAAATGTTTAAAACAAAATTCACATGGTTCCAAGTAGGAGCAGGCTCGTTTAAGGACAAGAATGAGATATTTGTGTTCAACGCCCCTCTGTTGCAGTACAGGCAGCAGAATTTTTTAAACGCACACTCGCCGTGGTTTCCGTATGGTTTAGGAGGTGACCACCTTTTTCACGAAGCAATGTGACACAGCCCATACATACATATTTAAGTCGAGAGCTTCCATGTATATTTTGCCGAAAACTTTCGCTGATTACTCCATCTCTCTAAGAAGAAAAGAGACCCCAGCCGGCACGCTTTCCTAATTAATTTTTATCCCAAATAAAAAGTCTACCACAATTATTGTCGTGTAGTAAACGTGGTGTGATGGTTAGTGCGATGGACTGTCATGCCGGAGGTCTATAAGGTTCAATCCCCAGCCTCGCCACCTATTTATTTAAAAGAAAAAACGGCTACTGCCTCTTGCGAGGAATTGACAAATCCTCCAAGAGTATCTCCTGTCACAGAAAAGTGCCGCTCGTTAGCCGTTCGGATTCGGCAATAAACTGTAGGTCCACTCCATTCCTGCAGACACGCACACAGGAATGGTTGAGAGTTGTAAGTCACTAGGCCCTAGTTCTTCATGAGCTGTTGTCCCATCAAATTTAATTTTAATTTTTTAACAATTATTGTCGTCCAGACCCGAAGACCGAAAGGACTGAAACCATCACTATATGTATTGGTACTATACCTGTTGAGAAGTTCAAACTAGCAAATAGTCTAATACACTTTCTAAAAGAAATTAATTAAAAATTTCTTTAAAAAACAAATTAGTTAGTAAAATGATTTCTATCATCACCACCCTGTAATTGTACTTACAGATTGTTTATTATTTTTCAAAATTATAATATAGAGA
The DNA here is from genome assembly GCA_947049315.1 of Epistrophella euchroma. Classification (NCBI taxonomy): domain Eukaryota; kingdom Metazoa; phylum Arthropoda; class Insecta; order Diptera; family Syrphidae; genus Epistrophella; species Epistrophella euchroma. The sequence goes on from OX346245.1 coordinate 143,948,297, forward strand.
GATAAAGAACTTGGTGTAGTTTAAGACTTAATTAAGACCTATTGAGAGTTTTGAATGTGATTTGTTAAGTAATTTGGAACTCTAAAGTACTTCAATAATTAAGGGTTTACCCTTAGTTAACACTAGCCCAACTTATTTTAAATCCAAATAAATGTTTAGAGAAATTTATTTCTTATTTAAACAAAACAATTTTACTATAGGAAACTTAATTATTGAGTAAAATGTATTTTTAAGAAAATGTCCAACTATACACAAACTTACCAGAATTTCAGAAAATATGTATAATTGAAATAGTTGAAACACATTAAAATATTGTGTAAACAATAATAATTTTTTTCATTGAGTTAGATTTTAAAAGTAAGAAAGAAAAATAAATTCGATTTTATCAGGTTGCTTTAATTTTTATCATAAAACAAACATATTTTGTATAGATTATTTCTTATAAATATCGACCGTAACTTAAACTAATATGCACAATTTTGAAGCTCCAATTTTTTATAACGCCAGCATTTTTAAACATTTTGTTATGCTTTATTATTTCCTTTAAATTAATTTTTTTTAATAGAATTCTGTAAATTAGTCTTTAACAAAAAAAAAAAAACTATAAATTTGGTGGCACAACGGCTCATGAAGAACCAGGGCCTAGTGACTTACAACTCTCAACCATTTCTGTGTGCGTGTTTGTAGAAATGAAGGGGACCTACAGTTTATTGCTGAATCTGAACGGCTAAGGTGAGCGGCACTTTTCTATGACGAGATACTCTTGGAGGATTTGTCAATTCCTCGCAAGAGGCAGTAGCCCGGAAAAAAACTTAAGGTGGAAGCGGCTGGTATTGAACCCAGACCTCTGGCATGACAGTCCATCGCACTCACCATTACGCCACGGGCTGCTACAGTCTTTAACAAATTAATCAAAATTATATAAAACTATTAGCTATTTTCAATAACAAACTTATTGATGCAATTTATGTTAACAAAGACGTAAAAAATGCAGACAAAATTGTGAAAACCTCTTTTCCACATTCTCCTTCACTGTAATATTTACATAAAGTCTAATTAAAACATCGAGTTAGATTTTTTAAGAAATAAAAAATTTGTCCCATACGGTGACCCTTCGCCCCGATTTTCAGGACACTTCCTTATATTTCAATTGAATGTCTCGGGTCTTAATTTTATGAAATATGGGAGATTTTTAATTCCGTATTTGAAAGTTTATTTATTTATTTTATTTATATAATCTTTAGGTCAACGATTTTATATTTTTTAAACGTGGGCATTTTTAAATGGGATATTCTGTGAATTATACCTTTTGGGTGAGACGCTTTTGTGAAAGTAAAGGGAAGCGATATGAAAATTATGATTGAGAATTTTTGGACAGACAGAAAAAAGCTAGACTTATTTCCATTTACCTAAATTTGTGAGATTTTATATGTGATTTTAAACTGGCTAATTTAATAAAAAAAAAGAACGATTTCGTGATTGTTATTTGTACTTTAAGCAATTCTTTTAATTTAGTAGCTCCGTTTTTCCTTTGGTAAATAATTTATGAAATTACCCTATACCTACATGAAATTCGCTGTTTATATTTATTAAAATTTAAATGTTTTTGCCTCGGGTTTTTCTTGAAAAAAATAGCATGGTTATTACTTTATTGTGGTATAATGTAAGAAATTTTTAGAGCAGTTTTTAAATATTTTTTCAACTCTTAAAAAAAAAAAAAACAAAATTTCGCACAAAAAAAAAAATTCTACAAAATTGTTTGTTAAATTTTTAGGTATGCAACATTATTTATACATTTTAGTAGCTTTCAGTAAAAAAAAATATTAACTAAATTCGTTACATCTGGGTGGCAAGAACTTTCAAAACTAAAAACCGTTTTATAGGAGGTCGAGATATCGCTGACAGAGGTTTTTTAGAAAAATTTAACGTCGAAAAAGTCAAACAAAATGTCGCCACATTTATTTGTGACAAAAAAAAAAAAAAACGTAATATGTATTTTTAAATCGACATTTCCAACAGTCAAAATTTTCTCTACCGATTATTATTATTCAAAAGTACCTAACTTAAAACATTAATAACGTTATAAAATTTAAACAACATACATATGTTAATCAGAACAGATTGCTTTTGTTAAGCGGTACACTGAGGCGTATAGATTGTCAATTAGATTATAAACAAATATTCCTCATAAAACTTGTCTTAAGTGCCTAAATACTAAAAAAAAAAAAAAAAACATTACACTTATTTTTTTTTATTTGCAGATTAGTTAAGTTCGAATTTATTAAAAATAAAAGAAAAATTCTCATTAATATTATTATTTAATATACAGTATAATGGCAGAAATTACATCACAATCGGGACTTCGATCTAAATTGGGAGATTTGGTTGAAAATAGCTCATCAGCTATCACAGAAGCAACTGAAGTTACAAAAGGTCTTAGAAATGTTGTTGGATGGTTAAAACAGGTCACTTGTATTTCTAACAAACAAAAAAAATATACATGTATATGTGTTGTACATTTTCACTGTTTTAATTTGGAATAATATATATGTATATGTGTGTATGTATTTTTTTATGAAAATTTATCATAATTATCATTTATTGTTGGCTATGCTGTGTAAATTTGTGTGTGTGTCTCTCTATATACCTATACCCACTTCACTTTTCTGTTTTGTCGGTTCCCAATCATTGTTAATGCGTCTTGTCGACTTTTGATTGATAAATTTACATTTTTTCAAAAAATGTAGGGTTTTGTTTTTGACAAATTTTTACTAAGTATAGATGTGTTAACCTATTTAGCACAATTTTCTAATATTAAGCACACTCCCACACTCTCTTATATAAATTATCTTTTATATTTTGGTCCGCATTTATTTGTTACAAATTCTTATTTGATTTAGATGCTTGACAGATCAATATCTCATCAAAAATCATTTTTTTTGAATTCGTAAAGATTTAAAAAAAAAAAAACTTAAAATTAATATTTTCAGTTGTTATTTAAGTTAGTTGTCAGGATGTTCGCTGCCTCAGAAATAATGAAATAATTATCTTTTAGCATTTTTTTTTTTATATGTCTTTCTTGATACTATAACTAATAAACTTAAAAAAATAGTGAAATTTGTGTCTTTTAAATCGAAAATAACTGTAATTTACATAGAACATGTGTTCGTGATGATCGCACCTGGAAAAATACCCTATAGTCATGTGTTGTATGCTAAAATTGTACCAAAATAAATATTTTAGTTTGGTAAACTTCCATCTTCCCAACCCCTTTCTCCATCCCTGTGGAAGTGACTATAAATATAAATCCAAGGTCGGGGAACTATTGGCAATGTAATTGACTTTTATTTTCGAACTATAGTAAAACCCGGATAAGTGCCTATTGCATTAGTTAGAGCTCTCGATTTTAAGCGTGTATTTAGCTACATGTGTTTTCGTGTCACGTTTACACGTGTAGGCGTGTAGGTTATAAATACACGTGTAAATAAAAATACACGTGTAATTAAAATTCTTTTTTTAAACCAATCGGGATGTCCTGTATTTCATAAAAAAGTATTTGCAAAAAATATAAGCGACGGACTTATAAATACGTTAATTTAGCATAAGACAATTTTCTGATTTACTAAAACTCAAGCCATGTAAAAATTGAATTAAAATGTCCGTTCAATTCTATCCGAGATCAAATGTTTACGTTTTCACCAAAAAAAAATTATCTTTGGATAAAAAATCATAAAAGCGATTTTCAATTAATTACACGTGTATTTTTAAATACGCGTGTAATAATAAATACACGTACTCATACACGGATAGTTTAATTACACGTGTAACACGTGTACATGCACGTGTAATAGGGGGCTCTAATAAGTACCTAACCCCGCATAAGTACCTTTTATTTTTTTAGAACCAAAATTTTGAGGATTTTTGTCATATAAAACTCATCATTCGCCTAACGACCTTACCCGCTAAATTGCCTTTTATTTTGTATAAACAAAATTGAAATCAGCAGAAAAAGACAAAAGCTTCTTTTTTCATTTAGCGCTTCCTTTTTAAAAGGTTACCAATACTAGTCAGTTGATGTAATTTAATTTCTTAGTTTTTAAATAACATTAACCGTTGTTTTATGTCATTTTTTTTTTTATTTTTGTAAATAAGTGTTTATGCTTACTTAAGCGGGTTTTTTATAACTGCCCAACTCGCATAAGTATACCTCTTAAAACGAGGTATTTATGGTGAGGCACTTATCCGGGTTTTACTGTAATTCCAAAAATTCTGTTTTAAAAGAAGGCAAAAATTCTTTCCGAAACTAAATTGGAATTTCTTTTATATTAGGTGGGATGTTTCTTAGGCTATAAATATTTACAAAAATACTTTTCGGACAAGCCCTTTCCTTGGCAGGAAATGGTCACATTGCAGGGCTCCTTTTTTAGCTTTACGGCCTTCTATTAAAATAAAGTATACCTATAAACTGAAAGCTATAGGACTGTTCTCTTGGTTTTTTTTTTTGGGCAAACAATTAATGTAGTCGAAATCACTGCAAGGAGGAGTTGGCGGTAGATTTTACAGATAATTAAACTTTTCGTTATAGTGAATTCCGGCCTGGTGCAATTGCTTGTAACCTCATTCATTAAAAATATTATTTTTACAGTGTATTTTGAACCGAAATGCAAATTTTGATAAAAAAAAAAAAAGGTAGAAGTTAAGTTGATCAGTTGTTGATTTATAAACAACTTTAAAAATGTTTCACTGAAAAAAAAAATAATTATGTTGTTTTAAAAATTGATCAAGTTATGCTTTTCATTTTCTCTCAGCTAAAAAGTTCTTTTCATCACATATTTTCAAGCTGGAATAACAAATTTGCTCAGCTTATTATTTTATGCTTTTGTTGCTGCTTTTGAATTATATTTAATTGAATTAAAAACAATTAAATAAAAAATATAATAAATAGAAATTATCCTAATTTAGGCTTCTATTGAAGTAAGAGAAGCTGGTAAAAGAGCAGTCTCACAAATACAAGCCCATCCAAATTTTATATCTCACGATCTCGATTCGAGCAGTGTCGAAGAGCAACCCCATCAGAACCACAATCAATCATCGAATAAATTGTGTCATTCTCCAAAGCAAATTCATCGAAATAATTCCATTATCAGCGAATTAGAAAAATCGAAAGTCACCAATATGAGAGATTTAAAACCATTGACAATTTTACACTACAATGATGTGTATAATGTTGATTCAAATTCAGACACTGAACCTGTAGGAGGTGCTGCTAGATTTTGCACTGCTATAAGATCATTTAAGGAACTGGACCCATTGATTCTCTTTTCTGGAGATATTTTTTCGCCAAGCATGTGTAAGTATAATTGACAATTTGGATTTTGAGTTTTCAAAATAATTTACATACTAATTTTTTGTTATTATGTACTTTTTAGTAAGCACTTTTACTCAAGGCGAGCAAATGGTACCAGTTTTAAACGCTGTGGAAACACACTGTGCTGTTTTCGGAAATCATGATTTTGGTAAGTTTACATAAACAGTTTCAAAAATTTCTAGATTAAATTCGTTATCGTGTTAAGGCTACGGTTTCGGTGGCAGCGATTTCTAATCGTGCGATTAAGCGATGATCAATTAAGCTATTATTTAAAATAGATGCTTACGGAATGTGAAGTTAAATATTTCACGTTGAAGACTTTGTAACAAACTTTAATTTTTACTTAGACGTTATAGTAATATGCTAAAGCTTAATTGTTTTCAAGTTTCAAATTAAAAATTCTAAATACAATTTTCAGATTAGAAACTCATATTCCACTGATTTTATTTTTAAGCCAATCATACTTTTTCACGCAATAAAATATTTATTTTTGACTTCAAATAATACAACTAAAATTAGAACGTGAAAAATTGTGTGGAATCTATTTTAAAAGTTTGTCAATTATCATTATTCGTCTAATAATTTCGTCTCATATTTTCCGTCCAAATTCTCAGTTCTTTCGAACTTTCGATCGAAATGAAAGCCGAGCATTCCGATCTTTATAATTAATAATCTCTACTTTCGATCTTAAGCCTAGTGTATAGATCGAAGCGAAGTGAAATTTTCATACAAAAAATAGTTTTTTTTTTTTTTAGGCTTGAAAAATGCTATAAAATTAAATGCAATTATTTATTTGTTGTTTCTAAACAGATCATGGCTTGGATATTCTCACCGAACTTATAAAAAAAACAAACTTCCCATGGCTAATGTCAAACGTAGTGGATAACGAAACTGGACGACCACTTGGTGGTGGAAAGATCAGTCATTTTATTTTTCACAACCAAACCTCAATTGGACTAATTGGTCTTGTCGAAAAGGAATGGTTAGAAACTTTACCCACTATCGACCCAAAAGAAGTAACCTTTATCGACTATGTAGAAGCTGGTAATAAGTTAGCCGAAGAATTGCGCAACGAAGGCTGTGAAATTGTAATTGCACTGACGCACATGCGAACACCAAATGATATAAATCTGGCAAAAAATTGTCCGGGTATTGATTTGATTTTGGGTGGACATGATCATGTTTATGAGATTTTGGATATAAATGGAATCAAAATTGTCAAATCGGGTACGGATTTTCGACAATTTTCAAAAATAACCCTAGACAAGACCAAAGGTGAAAATGGAAAGATCCAAGTTGATGTAGAGCCTGTTGACGTGACTTCAGCATATGAGGAGGAGCCTATTCTTAAGGCTGAATTGGCAAAGTATTCTGGTAAAAATTTCAATTTGGAAGAAGTGTGAACTTTAAAAAATTATAAGATTGGAAAATTTTCATTTCAGATGTTATTGAATCAAAAATGACAGAAGTGCTAGGGAACTTTTCTGTAGAACTTGATGGCCGTTTTTCATCTATTAGAACTTCAGAAACAAATCTCGGCGACTGGGTGTGTGATGTTGTTTTAGCAGCAACTGGTGCTGATGTTGTGGTCATAAACTCTGGAACATTCCGATCCGATCAAATCCATCCACCAGGGCCATTCACAATGAAGGATCTTGTCAATATTGTTCCTATGAGAGATCCATTGATTGTGGTCGAAGTTACAGGGGCTTGTCTATTGGCAGCACTGGAAAATGCAGTTTATATGTATCCAAAGCTGGAAGGACGTTTTCCTCAGGTATAATGTTTGAAATATTTAGTATTTATGAAGTTCGAAGTATGTTTTTAATTTTGAAGGTATCTGGTGTGACATTTGCATTTGATCCCTCAAAACCACCGGGCAAACGAATAGATCCCCAACTTGTTCAAATTGCTGATGAGTTCCTTAAAATGGACCAATTATATAAAATTTGTATTAAGAGTTACATGTATGGAGGTTGCGATGGATTTACTATGTTTAAGGATGCTAAAGTTCTGGTGGGTTTTCAACTTAAATTAACTTAATTTTTTTTTTTTGGATGTTGGTTTGACTCGATATTTTATATTTTCATGTTAGATGGATGATGATTCATGTCCAGAACTTGGGCTGGTGCTACAAAATCATTTCAAAGCGATAAATATGCGAACGGGAAAGTGCAGAAATTCAAAACATCGCCAATCGTTGGTTACACTTTCACGAAGACACAGTATGGTTCAAATGTTGGATAACTTAGACTTAGATGGGCCATCACCAATTAGAAAACTATCAATTGGACACAATTCCAAATCTATTGATCACAGCACAACTTCTTCGAAGGTAAATTATCTTATGGATTGGGATCATAATTCTGTATGTTCCAAAATTCGGTTTATAACATTATATACTTGATGCATGAAAAACAATATTTCTTGAATAGAATCTGCACAACATAGAAATACGGGAATCCGGAATTTCGGTACAGAATTTTGAATTTACAGAATTTTGTAATACAAAATTTTGAATTTACAGAACTTTCGAAACAGAATAATGGATTTACATAATATGGAATACCTATACAGATTTATGGTCATAGAGAGTTTACAATTCATTTACAGAATTTTGGCCATACAGAATTTTAAAAAACCTACTTTTTCCATGACATGAAATTAAAAAAAATTAGCCAGTTGATGTTTCTCAAGCTCACTGAGATCTCAGATACCTCAGCAATCTCAGAAATCTGAACATAATTCCTCACTTTTGCTGTCAAAAAACTGAGACACTGCGTTTCAGTCCAGTCGGAATAGACAAAAAATAGGCGTGAAATGGAAAAAAATTAGATAGGGTTTTTTTTTAAATTTTAATCGTTAGGGGGGCTTGTTAGGAGCTTACATTTAAGTTTTCGACTGCCTAGCTGCGTAGCGTTGGCCGCCATATTGAATTTAAGGAAAATTGGTTTTGGTTGAATAACTCGTTTATTTTCAACTTTTGGCTAAAAATGCACTTAATAAAAGTTGTTCAAAATTTAATTATCTACCACTTTGATAATAACAGTTTTTTTCCTATGATTGATATTTTTCTAATTAATCCAGAAAATACAATTACAATCGTTTTTTCATGTGTATTTTGAAGTTAAGGGCTTTAGTTAACATTTTTTTAAATAAAAACAAAAGGACAGAGTATTTTTGTTAATCGTTGGGGATCATCATCATCAGATTAATTTTTTTTTTAATGCTGACGTGACGATCGGTCCATTCTGAAGTTCTAATTTTCAATAAGGCGTTCTAGAACTTTGATTTAAATTTTGTTCAGCGATAGAGCCCACTTCAGAAGTAATGGCTGCGCCTTTTTATTTATGCTTAAGACCAACATGAAGAAGTTCAAAAAATGTCACCCAAATATAACTGTGAATTTTAGCCGTTATCTCTTTATTATAACGGAGTATTTCCTGTCTGAATCTTGACAACATTATTTTGTTCCAAAAAGACGGTGCTACTTTCTACACAGCCCATGAAATGATACTTTTTGGTGCATAATTTATTTCAATCAAATTTTGATACCCGGATTTTCGATTTTTATAGTCCTAGGTAATGGTTTCATGGGTGCCCAGCGAAGCTGGCGGGTAACATCTAGTTATACACACATATACTTCTACAAATACTTTCTCTTTGAACTACTTTCAGATGCTTAGACGCGCATCACTAGACGATTTAGAACAAATGAGCTGTCAGCTTGCGCCGAAAATTCAACATCGAATAATAATTATTCAAAACGAAGAAGTAATTTTTATTAATCCTACTTTTAAAATAAATCACACCTAAAAAAAACTATTTTTTTAATTTCTCCATAGCATTATAATCAACTTGTCCTGAAAAAAGAAACAAGTATTAAAAACTCAGTTATCACTGAAGCCGATGATGAATAGTTAATTTAAAACAAAAGTCATACTGCAAAGCAAAAGCTTTTGAAAACTATCAACTATTATCAGAAACGGATGTTACCGACGATATTTATAGTTTACTAAACTTTATTATTATAATTATATTTTACTAAAAACAAAACATAATTTTAGTCAAAAATTTAACTCAGACAAAAAGCTTTAAAACACATTATTAAATTAAGTTATCGTTTTCTTCCATTTCGATATTTATGTATTACGTTCACAGTTCCTTTGTATTATATTATATTAAATAAATGAAAATTAATTATTAATACTTTTCTGCACAAAATTAAATTTAGGATTAAAAAAATCCTTAAAAATATTGACCTAAAGCAATATAATTGTAACAGAACTTTAGAAAAAAAAACAGCTTTATTTCAAAGAAAAATGATGAAAATAACAAGAAAAGGGACCTAAAGGAACTAAAAATCTGAAAAGGAAAAATAATGTTATTGAAATTCTTTGTGACTTATGTTAAGAAATATTTATTTATTTTTTTTTTATCAACAAAAACTAAAACTAATTTAAAAACATAAATAAAAAATTATGCATTGTTTAAATGTCAAAAAACTTTTTTAATATATTGACAAAAAATTAAATAAAAACAAGAACATAACTTTAGCGTTTTAAGATACCTTGCAACGAGATAAATTTTATTTTATTTCAGTTTTTATAGTTTATTTAATTAAATTATATACATACATGCATATTTAAATTAAAGTAAAAAATAATTTATTTAAATTTTAAATTTAGTATGTAACAAAATCACGTTATCTGGCAAATTAATGTCGTACCTACCTAAAAGATCGGTGCCTCGTATTTACAAATCCATTTATTTGTGTTCATAATTTACAGAATATTTTTTTTTTATTATTATTTTTTTAAATAAAAACAATGTAAATATGTTATTAATATAAACATTATTATTACCAACAAAATGAAAATAAATAATATACATAATATAGCAAGTAGATTAAAAAAACACGCATTTTATTATTACTTTTAGGCCAGGCGCGCACATGCAACTAAACAGTTTGGTTTCAATTTTGAGTACTATAATATTATATGAGAGTCCGCGCACATAAACCGGCGCGCACTCCCATATAAGCCCATTGTGCACAAAATCGAAACCAAACTGTTTAGTTGCATGTGCGCGACTGGCCTTATAGTTATGGCTGAGTTCCAAAATGTAGAAAATGTTTTGATGCGGAAGTAATGCCTACAGTTTTCATACGCATCAGCAATGCAAACTTAATGCTCTGTAGAATACATTCCATAAGTCTGACGATACGGAATGCAAAAAAAAAATTAAATCAAAGCAGCAAAAAAGTTTTTGGATGCGCTGTTTGCGTCGTAAATGCGCATCTGATGAATTTCGGAACACAATTTTTTTTTAAAGTTATACATTTTTTCATCCTTTATCAGTAGTTTTTGTTAAGAAAGTCTTCTTCAGAAATAAGTTATGTAGGTATGTAGGTATGTATGTACATTATGTATATACATATGTATGTATATGCCCTCAGGTTAAGGGAATCGTGAGACTGCCGCGAGTCTCGATTTAAAGTTTAATTTGAGAATACATTGTTTGAAGAACAGAAATCCGTACGTAAACCCCCAATAACGGAATTTCTATAATTGATTAAAAATGCTGCAGGACTTCAAAATCGGCTCAGATGTTTTTGAAAAAATTATTTTTTTTCGAAAGATTGACCAAAACGATATCAAAATTTTTCCAAGCCGCTCTCCTTTTAACGGCGGCGATCTTAAAATAATAATTTTAAAATAAAACAAAAATATGTATTTTTAAAATTTTTATTTATTTAGAATGTGTTAAAATAACGTACGTATTGCATGCTTTAATTATATAACTTAATTTAAACCATTCTCCTTATCTACTCCGTGGAAATTATATTTCTCATTTGTCTGACAGCCGTTACCAATCGTGGCTCACACCCAGCACTTGACGATAAATAATTCTCTGGTGATGCCTTTAACAAATTCAAGATTTGGCTCAAACTCAAAGTAATGGACAGACCAAGTTCTTCAACAACATTTCCCAAATACTCAATATCGACTGAGAGCTGCTTGGCTGCTCCCGTTTGTAATGTCTTGACCTGTAAGATCTGACTCTGATACATAACGCAGCATTGCTCAACAACTAGCGATAGCAAGACATCAGCACAAGGAATACTCTGCGAATACTTTATATTGCACATTTCCAGGCCAAACTTGAGCAGAGGCGATGGCGATAGCAGCAGTGGCTCTAGATGCTGTGGCAACGTCAACAAATACTGTCCAATCTGAGTGATGCACTCTTGAGGAGCAAAACTGAATGCCGGCATATCGACTCCAACTGGATTGTTGGGGTTATCATGTGGTTGAATGTTCCTCAGTTGCTGTTCGATAGGGGAGAGGAGAATTGTTAAGCTAATGTCGTGAGTTTCAATGAAACTCGCCTTCAGAGCTTCGTAGATCGATGGGAAGAATCCAACTGCAGAGGCATCAGTTCGTTTTTGCTGATAGTCCCTGATACTAGTAAGCAGACGCTTTAGCTCAGACCTCTCGCAAATTGAATAAATTGCGAGTTCTTGAGATGAACTAAAATTTGTAAGTTTTTCTTCCAAAGAACCCAGTTTATCGTACAAGAACTTCTCGAATTTCGCCAATCTGGTTTGAAAATCACTTAAACACTGCAACAAAGACATGCAGTTCTGTAGCAAGGTCCAATTTTGCTCAGAATGGATGCTAAGATTTAATTGCCTTTGAGTTTTTACGTAGTTTTCCAAAACTTTTTTTTGAAAACCATTTAAAATACCAATTAGTTTACACAGACTTAAATCACCGGTGATGATTTCACATCTTTGACAAGCCTCCTGCTGCCATTCAAAGATTTTTCTATTACAATCCTCCAGCTGGTGGATGGAATCTCCAGCATTTGTCTGACTTAAAGATATCTTCTCGATTTGGTTGAAAAGATAATTCTCTTCGATTCGTGGATACTGTTGGATGAATTTCTGGAAATAGTCAAACACTGACTCGGCCAGAATGGTTCTTTGGTCTCTGGATAATGGAACTACGTTGCTATTTAGCATCGAATTCAATTGATTGACGAAAGTTTTGTTGGCATTTGCAAACTTCTCCAAAATGTCCAGTTTCTCATTGGAGTTTTTAAGAATCTGAAGAATTTGAGTATCTCGAGGTGGTTGAAGGTCGGGAAGAACCTCGGTAAGGATAATAAATGGTTGATCTTTGGAAGAATCTCCAAAAACTTGTTCACACCACTTGACCTGCTTTTGACAGTTTTCAGCCAGGTATTCGTAAAAATTCAAAAGGAAATTGTTGGAATTGTCTGCCAGTTCTACAGTCTCTTTCCAATATTGTTGAAGTGTCGTCTTCTGTACGGCACGATAGTACTGCTTGAGTTGAGGTAGACGGGAGATTCCATCGAAAATCTTTACGTACTTTTGAGAGTTTTTTAAATCTGACATGGAGAAAGCTTGGACAACACTGGGACTTGCAAGTGCTTCGAGTCTGTTTTTGAAATCTTCTACTTGACTAACTCTTTCAGAGTGGCCCGCAAGTTTTTCCTGGGCACCAAGGGATTTCTGCAGTGAGACCAGTTTCTCACAAACGGACATCAAGTCGTTTCTTTCAAAACTGTCCTCTAATTCAGATATAAGGTTGCCCCAACCATCAGATTCTTGAAGACTTTCTTTGACAATTTGTAATTTGGTTTGGAGTCGATTGAGTTTTTCTAAGGATTCCATACAATCGCCAGTTTCTTCTTGAACAGCTTGGACTTCCGAACGCACTTGCCCCATCCGCTGTTGCAGTGACTCCACATCAGAGTGTAGATTCTTAACATCTTTTATTATTCGGGGAAGATTACCAATCAACTGTTGACTGGTATCTTCAACGGCGAAGTTTACTTGCTGGACATAGAGTTGCAGCTTCGATACGAACGATGAAATGAAAAGGTTCTTGTCTTTGCCATCGAAGTTCCGGAAATTTGTATTAATCCAATCGGTAGAGTTAAAGTTCGTTTCGGATAATGAGGATATATCCATTTTGCGATGGTTTAAAACTTTGTCCTTTTTATTTGCCGATAAATATTGAGAGATATACCAAAAAAACAAATTTGTAGACTTTTCAAAAGTAAAATATTGAAGATTTTTGTTGACTTCAACGTCACATAAAAGTGACGTTTCTCAAATGAAATCATTCAGATCTGAAAAGGAGGGTTAGGTACGTTCTAGGTATTTGGTCTGTTTGGGAACGTGAAATTTCTTGCAAATTTTCACAATTTGCTCTTAAAGCCTTAACTACATAAGCCAAAAAAGTAAAAAAGTACAAAAGTGAAAATTTTCAAACTCATTTTGGGATAGTGTTTCTCACAGGAAAACTTATAAAAACGATGCAGAAAGCTTAAATTTTGGTTTAAAAATAAAATGTATATATTATTTTTCAAAAAACAACTGCGCTAGCTGGCCACTTTTGCAAGATCACAAAAGTAAAAATATTTTTTTTCCCGTTAGCGCAGTTGTTTTGTGAAAAAGAATGTATACAATTTCTTTTAAACCAAAATTTAAGCTTTCTGCATCATTTTTATAAGTTTTCAAGTGAGAAAAACTATCCCAAAATGAGTTTGAAAATTTTCACTTTTGTACTTTTTCACTTTTTTGGCTTATGTAGTTAAGGCTTAAAAATATTTTTTTCCAGCAATCGCAGTTGTTTTGTGAAAAGGAATATACACATTTTATTTTTAAACCAAAATTTAAGCTTTCTGCATCATTTCTATAAGTTTTCCTGTGAGAAAAACTATCCCAAAATGAGTTTGAAAATTTTCAACTTTATACTTTTTCACTTTTTTGGCTTATGTTTAGTTGCATGTTTGCGCCTGGCCTAGGCACCGTGTAAATAGTTGACAAAACAGAAATACTTACTACTCACCCTTAAGATCATCAACAATTTTTTTTTATTACTGAACTCGTTCAACCGGCTAACAGTTTGAGAAGCTTCACACTAATGACATTTCAATTGTTTACAAATTTTTTCAGGTACAAAAACCAAGCGTCATTTTACATATTCTTCAGTTTTCAGTATTCTATTAACATTTTTGTGTCTTTCTCAACTCAAAATCTTGAAATTAAGCTAGAAACGAAAAAATATGTCGGAAGCATGGGATATGGAAATAAAAGCAATTAAAAACAAACGTAATACCTACCGTGAGAAATTAGAAAAGCGCAAAAAAGAACGACATGATATCCTTTCGTCCACTGCCACCTTGCTGTCTTCACCAAACTGTGGAACTAGCACAAAAAATGATCTTACCGAAGATTCACAAGCTTCTATTAAAACAGAGACTGGTATACCTTATTTGTTTTTTATTCGACTTTGAATTTACTCAATCCTCTTTTTTTATCGCTTTAGAATCCGACACTGAAATCGAAAAGACTATCCTGCAGATGCTCTCGTCTAGCTCATTGGTGCTTCCTATTATATCGACACAGCTTATGGAGAAGCTTGAAAGAAACTTGGAAAAATCAGCCCCGAAGGAGTTGGTAAACTATATTTTGGGTAAATTATCAAATCAAGGTGCAATTGGGTAAGATAGACTTAAGCTCAAATGTGTTCGAGTGTCAGTGATCCAATAAAATATTTCCATTTCTTAGCATAAAAAGTGTAACAATTGGCAAAGAAGTTGGTTGCGAAGTAATTTCTGTCCATCGAACTGCCGTCCTAAATCTCTACAAAGAGTTCGTTTCTGAATCTTATGGGGTTAAAGATGAGTTCAAAAGGAAATGTAAGCTTTCTGAGAAGAAAATTTGACTCGTTTATCTAAAAGCCATTATTTCTAGATGAAAATGATGATGATGACGATGATAGCAACTCCAGGAAAGCAATAAAAATCGATAATGATCGGAAAATGAACAAAGACAGCAGCAGTAATGATGCTTCCGATGATATCATGGTTTGTCCCTTCGATCTTGTTTCGAATGTATGTTTCTAATTTTTTACATCTACAGTCCCTACTCTCGATGCCTTCAACTCGAGAGAAACAAAGCAAACAAGTCGGCGAGGAAATTCTTGAGCTCCTTACAAAACCCACCGCTAAGGAAAGATCTTTAGCGGAAAAATTTAAATCCCACGGAGGCGCCCAAGTAATGGAGTTCTGCCCCTATGGCACGAAGGTTGAGTGCCTCAAAGCCCAACAAGCCACAGCCGAGATGGCTGCCAAAAAGCGACGAGAAATCGAACAGAATGCCCCGTGCGACAAGGCCGAAGATTCTAATGCCGAAACAAACTCTAGTAGCACTTTAGATGAATCATCAACAACTAACTCAGAAGATTGCAAAAAAGAAGAGCCAGTTGCTGACTTGCTAGCTACTCCAATTATCGAAGAGATTATTATCGAGAACTCGGACAAATGCACAAAGTTGCATTTTAAGAAAATCATACAATCGCACACCGATGAGTCGCTAGGTGATTGCAGCTTTCTTAATACATGCTTCCACATGGCTACATGCAAGTATGTCCACTATGAGGTTGATGCCCATCCCAACATCAACAACAACAAGCACGAAGATGTCAAGACGAATCTCTGCATCAAGAGAAACACAGATCCTAGCGTAACACTGTACCCTCCCCAGTGGATCCAGTGTGATTTGAGGTGGATATGCAAAATTTCTTCGCTCCAACATATAAATCCTAATAATCTTGTTCCTTCCTCTTATTAGATATTTGGATATGACAGTTTTGGGGAAATTCGCCGTCGTTATGGCCGACCCTCCATGGGATATTCACATGGAATTGCCTTATGGTAAGTTTCTCTTTTTTTATGCAATGATTTTGTTCATGTTTTGTTTTTAGGAACCATGTCCGATGATGAAATGAGACAGCTGGGAGTCCCTGCCCTGCAAGATGACGGTTTAATATTCCTTTGGGTGACTGGTCGAGCGATGGAGTTAGGCAGAGAATGTCTAAAACTCTGGGGGTAAGTCAACACCTGCCATCTTAACATATATGTATATTTTTTAACTAAACAAATTGTATTTCCCCAGCTACGAACGTGTTGACGAACTGATTTGGGTTAAAACAAATCAACTGCAACGAATCATTCGAACCGGACGAACTGGTCATTGGCTTAATCACGGCAAAGAACATTGCCTGGTCGGAATGAAAGGAAATCCGACTAACCTAAATCGTGGTTTAGATTGTGATGTTATTGTGGCTGAAGTTCGAGCAACCAGCCATAAGCCGGATGAGATATATGGAATAATTGAACGATTAAGTCCGGGCACAAGAAAAATTGAATTGTTTGGTCGGCCACATAATGTCCAACCAAATTGGATAACGTTGGGCAACCAGTTGGATGGAATTCGTTTGGTTGATCCGGAATTGATCACGCAATTTCAGAAACGTTACCCAGACGGTAATTGTATGGCACCAGCGCAGGGCGCAAAGAAATGAGAAATTAATTGAATTTTATAATTTTGGCATTTATTTAAGAATAATAAAATATTTTTTTTTAATAAATAGGTTTTGTCGATTTAACTAAGACTGCGTTTAAGACAATTTTCTCATTAACAATACTTAATCAAACTTCTTATTCATTCGCTTTCCATGTGTTAAATAATTGCAATAACAATAACTACATTTTTCACTCGCAGTGAATACATTTATTCAAGAAATAGGCCTCTTGCGATGAAATCTTATTCGATTTCTCCCTCTACTGGGTCAGGGTCTTATGTATAACGAGAGAACTGAAAACTTTTACCAGCTTTTGCTAGGGCATTGAGACACCTAAGGACCTAAATGTATGTAAATTTATGTTAATATGCTTGTTGAAATAATAAATCTGATCAAATTGAAGCAATAATCCGAATTTTATTTGTTAAATCAATACGTTTCTTCTATGAGAAATACATAATTGTTGTTTGAATAATTTATATAAAGTGGTTATAATAATGTTGAGTTTATAAATATTCCATAAATTAATATATCAATGATTATAATAAACCTCTAAAAAGCTACGAAGTCATTAGACCTTTAGTTTAGATCTTTCCATTTAATATATATGTAGGTATGTATATGAGTAAAGCTTCTCTTAAAATATTAATATGAGAACAATCAAATTACCAAAATTTTATTATTAGTATGTATGTATGTATATCCTAAACCTGTTGCTATGCGAGGCTTACATGCATACCAAAAATTCCTTAATTTTCAAAATGGTTGTGAAGTTGTGATGAGAAAATTCCAAAAACTAAAATGTCCAAATCATCCAATTACAAATCGAAAAATTATAATCAATAAAAAAAGAAGAAAACAAAAAATATAAATTCAGTTAGAAAAAATTCTACTTTATTTTCATCCTAAATGCAAGCAAAATTATGTGTAAACAAAATACCGTCTTTTGTATTTTTTGAAAGTTAAAAAACAAAAATAGTTGAAACATAAATAAATAAATTACTAAAGCAATCGCATTAAAAAGAATGAAAAAGAGGTAGAAAAGCAGTACTCAATATCTCGGGGCGTAAAGTGTTGAAATAAAACCGATAACCGGATATCATTTCTTTTTCTTGTTCTTTCCTGAAGCTGGTGCTTCTGTGACACCAGTTAATGCGGAAAGTTCTTTCTTTAGACCCAACAGGATTTCAACTTCAGGCTTCCAGACGGCAGCATCAGAAGAACCCTTTAGTTTACGGACCTTTTCACCCTAAACAAATAAAAAAATGGTATCATACATTTTTTTGTTCGATTAAGAAATTTTAACCATTCATTACCTGTTTTGAGATTTTGTCCTCCAATTCCTTTATTTTGGTGTCATCGCTTAAGGCTGGAGGAGATAAGTTTGGTGTTGGTTGTTCCGCAGGTGATTGGGATTGGGCATTGGCAAGTTGTTTTTTAAGATCAAGCAAAATATTTACTTCAGGCTGCCAAACTGCTTTATCTGCCTTGCTCTGCTTGAGCGCGCGGACTTTCTCACCTTGAGAACTGACTGCCTTTTCCAAATCAACTACACTTAATAAACTCGCTACGGGAGTACTTTTTGCAGGAGATGAAAGAGCCGTCTGAGCGTTAGCTAACTGTTTCTTCAAATCCAACAGAATATTCACTTCAGGTTGCACAACTGATTTATCTGCTTTACTCTGCTTTAAAGCACGAACTTTATCACCCTGAACACTGATTGCTTTTTCAAGATCAGCAACAGACGTGGAACCTCCACTGGAGTTCGAAGTTTTTGGTGTTGCAGCTTGAGCTGCCTCTAACTTTTTCTTTAATTCCAATAAAATGGTAACTTCAGGCTGCCAAACTGTTTTGTCTGCTTTGCTCTGTTTCAGGACACGCACCTTGTCTCCCTGTTCAGCAATGGCCTTTTCTAATTCAGCCACCGATAATGCACCACCTGAACTAGAACTTACAACCTGAGGACCAGCGTACTTTTTCTTGAGTTCATCAATACGAGTCTGTTCGATCTTAGCGAAGAGAGGTACAGGCTTGCCGATTTTGTGACCAGTTCGAAGAAGAATACGAATCAACGGTTTCTCTGAAGTGATCAGCGGCTGCTGGATGTTGAGTTGATCAAACATTGTCCTTGCTGTCGTCGGCATGTAAGGGAATAAAAGACTCGCCAACAAGGCAGATATATTACAACATACACCGATTATTGTAGCGGCTCGAGCCTTTTCATCGTCTGTTCCCTTTAGAAGCACCCAGGGTTGCTGAGATTGCATATATCCATTACCATGTCTTGAAATTGACAGAATATGCCGCACACCATCCCTGAGACGTGCCTTTTCCAAAGACTGCACATATCCCTTAAATTCACGATTTACCAAGGCCAATAGGATAAGTTCTTCTTGGGTCAGTTTCATATTAGGAATGGTAGAGTCGTAGTTTTTCTCTAAGAATACCAAAGCTCGATTGACAAAGTTACCCAAGTTATTAAGCAACTCTGAGTTGTTTCTCGCACCCAAATCATTCCAACTGAAGCTCGAGTCCTGACCCTCTGGACGAGCTGATGCCAAGTAGAATCGCCATACATCAGCTGGAATACCAGTTTCCTGAGCATCATTGCCAAAGACTCCAATGCCACGACTTTTGCTGAACTTGCCATCCTCATAGTTCAAGTACTCTGTGGCCATGATGTGCGAAGCCAGAGTATGCCCCTTATCCGTCGCTAATAGCGATGATGGGAACATAACCGAGTGGAATGGGACATTATCCTTCGCCATGAATTGGAACAGTTCAACATTCACTCCAGCTGTTGGCTGCCACCATTCGGTGTAGTGATCTTTGCTATATCTCTTGGTTATGGATACATAACCATATGGGGCATCAAACCACACGTAGAAGACCTTCGATTCGAAACCTTTCAGCGGGACGGGGATACCCCACTTGAGATCGCGGGTGATGCATCGTGGTTTGAGGCCTTCCCGTAGCCATGAGCGGGTGATCACGCGGGCGTTATTCGTCCAACCACTGTCTGATTTATCAATCCATTCCTTGAGTTTTGGTTCGATCTTGGGAAGATCGAGGAACAACTGTTCGGAGCTACGGATCACTGGTGCTGTATTGCAAGTTTTGCAGCGCGGACGGATGAGTTCGATGGCGTTGACTAGTTTGCCACATTTGTCACATTGATCACCGCGAGCGTCTTCGTAACAACAACCGAGATGAGGACAGGTTCCTTCTACAAAACTAAATAATAAAATACGCGGGTTAGTTTTGGAAAAAACGTGATGAAACAATCTCACCGATCGGCCAAGAATCGATCACACTTTTGACATAGAAGCTGCTCCACACTCTCGGTCAGAATGAAACCAGCTTTGTATATATCTTGAAAAGCCTCTTGAACAACTCTACAAGAAGAAATTAGTAAAATCTCTTACGGAATTTTGATCTAAGTAACTCACTCAGTTTGTTCTGCTGTGGTGGTTCTCCCAAAATAGTCAAACCCAATACCAAACCAGCGATAGATTGAGTTGTGCAACTCAAAGTACTTGTCACAGATCTCCTTGGGAGTCAAACCTTCGGAAAGGGCTTTGTTCTCAGTCGCTGTACCGTATTCATCGGTACCGCTTACATACAGAGTATTGTAGCCACAAGTGCGAGCATACCTCGCATAGATGTCGGCCGAAAGGACACAACCAATGATGTTTCCTAAATGTGGAACGTTATTCACATAAGGCAGAGCCGATGTGATGAGAATATTTCGTTCTCCCTTCTTGGGCAACACAGTTCGCGGTTCTTTGCGTGGTTCGGCTTTATCGAACCTAAACACAGCTTTAGCGGCAATTTTCTCATCCTCAGTTATAGTTTCAGCAATATTACCACCGGTTTCGGCAAGAAGCTTGGATGAATCATCACCAGGAGTGGAGAGAACCACATGGTGAAGACCTCCGAAACGATTTGAATGCTGTAGTGAATTGAAACTCAACTCCTTCAGGGGTTGTTCCTCAAGAGCAGCCTTGATTTCAGGAAGGACGGTTATTTTACGATACCAAGCAAGGAGGTTCTCGATGTTTTGGGCGCCTTTGAGAGTCCCATCAGGTGCTAGGAGACACCAAACACACAAATCAGCTGCGGTTATCTTGTCACCAGCTAGGAATGGCGACGACTTCAATCTATCATCCAGTTTCTTGACCAAAACATTGAGAACTGGAAGGGCGTTTGGGTCAGCACGATGGCCAACGCCCATGTTGTGTGCCAAGGCTGGAGCTAATTGCGTAACTGACCACTCTAGCCACTTAAAAATACATTTTATAAAGAATTAACTGATGAAATACTAGGTGATACTTACTTCATCCCTAGACTTTCCTTCATTAGGGAAGAGCAATTTCGCTGCTGCGGTTGTTGAAAATAATTGGAGACCACAATCAAGTTCTAGGATTGGCAATTGTTGGAGACCTTTTATTGCTGGATCTAAACAGCGGATGAAAGAAGAAATAAAGCTATTAAAATCCATTTATAAACACATTTTCTATTGAAAGGGAAAAAATACCATTGAGGTTAATTTTCTTCACTGATGCATCCTTTTTAGCAAATTTCGTCAACGCTAGTAGTTTTAATCCAAAAGGATTACCTTCGTTCGTGTAGATAATCATTGTTTAACTTAACTTATATTTGAGATTTTGCACTAAATTTACGTGGCAAAAAGTTAGGAAACACGTTATTTGTGCTGCTTTGCTTAAACCACGGTTTTCGAAGAATTTTTTTCACAAGGGTCTTTTTTGTCGTGACAGTTGTTGACAGCGCAAGCAAAAAACTGTTTGACAATTGAAAAATGACTCCAAGTACAATTTTTAATACGTAATTTACGATATATGATTTGCTCGGACTAGTTCCGAAAGTTTTTGACAGCAAAACTGAGGAATTTTTGTGAGGAATTGTGCTTATGTATATTTTTGAGTATACGAATTCCTCCGAGATCTCTGAAATATAAGCTGGCCAAATAAAGTTGATTGACGAAAAAAAAAAAGAAATCGTTATTGATCGCAAGGTAATAAGGGGAACTATCGCTTTCTTGTGAGTAAACTAAAGGCCGTCAAACAGAACTCTGGCCGACGACCCGATCAATACTTCACCAGGGAAGGAAAGAACGCGACGGACAAATTTTGTTTGTCATTTTGTACAAAGACAGCCAGCCAACCGCTCTCTCTTTGACCAGGCCTTAACGAATTTTTCTGCCAGTTATCGTCGATTGTCAATCTTTTTAATGTCGAATTCCTTTTAACAAACAATTCGATTTGTTTAGAGGAAAAAAATCGATTTTTCGGCACAAATTCCCTGTATTGAAATAGAAAAAATAGATTCTGCTTAGAAAAAAAATCGAATTTTTTGTTAAAAGGAATTCAACATAATCTTTTAACGATATGAAGAGAACGCTTTCATATCGTAAGTATAGTGCATCGATTTAAAAAATTATTTAACTTGGAATCACTGCTTTTTGTATTATGACATGACGTTTTAAAGCATTTGGCACTTAAGTTTTATTTACGTTTAGAAACCGACACTCTTCTAGTGAACTTATTTCTTAAAATAATTTAAAATAAAATAAAATTGTGCTGTTAAAAGATGGGGGAACGCAAGGGTCAAAACAAATACTATCCACCGGATTATGATCCGAAAAGGGGTGGTCTCAATAAATTCCTTGGAACTCATGCTCTGCGAGAGCGAGCTCGGAAACTCCATGTAGGAATCTTGATAATCCGTTTTGAAATGCCCTATAATATCTGGTGCGAAGGATGTAACAATCACATTGGAATGGGTGTCCGATACAATGCCGAAAAAAAAAAAGTTGGAATGTATTATTCTACTCCGGTATACCAGTTCCGGATGAAGTGCCATTTATGTGACAATCATTTCGAAATCAAAACAGATCCTGGAAATCTGGATTATGTTATAATATCTGGAGCTAGGAGACAAGAGAATCGTTGGGATCCTTTGCAAAATGAACAAGTTGTCCCGGAGACCAAGGAAGTTCAGAAGCGATTGTTTGATGATCCAATGTATAAATTGGAGCACTTAGCAAAGGACATAAAGTCTGGCGAGGATGCCAAACCAATGCTGGAAAAACTTTACGAAAGAAACGAGAACGTCTGGGACGATTGTTACGAGGCGAATTCAAAACTTCGAGCTGAATTTAGAGTAAGTTTAATGATTCCCTTATCCGTGAAAGTCATTTTTTTTATTTGAATTTTTACAGAAACAGAAAAAAGAACTGAAAATTCAAAAAGAGTTGGATGATAAGTTACTGCAAAAAAGCAGTTTAGAAATAGGTCTCTTACCTGAGAGTGAGCAAGATCGCCAAATGGCAGCCTTGATGAAACTACAGTCCAAACCAGCCAAAGAACGGGAAGAGGAGAAGAGACTGGATATTCTGATGAAACCAGCGCTCCCTGGCTCCACGCAAACTACGTTTGGTGGTTTAAAAAGACAAAAACTCATTAATACAAAGCTTAGTTTAAAAGACTTGGGAATCAAAAAGAAGAAGGAAGATGAAGTTCTGGCGCAGGACATACCAAAAGAGGCAGACTTAACCAAAGTTGGAGAAGACTTAGAAAAACTTCGGCCTGATGATCGAAATGAAACCAAAAAGGGAAGCCTGGGACTTGTTTGTGACTATTCGAGCTCAAGTAGCGATTAAGTTTTAATTTTAGATAGTATTAAATAATAGAAAATAAAATGATAAATAAAAAAAAATAATACTGAACAAAAACGATTTTCACTTGTAAAACTGAAACGTTAAATAGTTGGGAGATATAAAACCCCTCAAAAATCAACCAAAGGCATACAACAAGGAAAGTAAACGTCATTCCAGATGTTATCAGGTGGTTTAATTTAAACATTACTTTCTATAAAAATTGGAATGTTTTGGATTCATCATGTGAAATTAATTTGAATAAACCAGCATTCATGCTTGCCTAAGAGATAAGGTGCGGTTGCAGCGCTAATTTGATTTTTTTGGTTAAGTATATCAAGCGCAAGAGTTTTTTACTAAATCCATAAGTGTAGCATTAAATTATATTAATTATTATCATAATCAATTTTAAACCAAGATTCTCGATAAATTAGTTTATTTAATTAATTATTATTGTAGGTAAGGTTAGGTACTTACACACAAAAAGTGTTCTCTACGAAATCAAGAACTCGACTTTATAGCTTGATTTTTTGTCAGATGGTTATATGTATTGTAGATATTTTCTTCCAAAAACTCAGCTTTAAATTTAATAAATCAGTTAATTAAAGCCCTATATGTACAATGTACCTATATACAAAGGTATGGTTATATACAGCCGTATATATATGTAAATTTCAATTATGATGATTTGGAAATTTCTGTGAAATTGTTTTTTAATTGATTCAATTCAACTTTGTGAAAAAAATTTTAACTAGAGGAATTTTTTTAATTTAGAATCAATTTTTAGTTTAAAAAAATTTATACCTGAAAATGAATGTGTGAATTATACATAATAATGTATTAGATCGGGTGGCGGCAATACTAATACATATATCGATATAAAGAAAATTTTATTTATGTAGTGTAGGACTAAGTGATATAGAAAAGCTTGGTCGTCCACCTCATATCCTGGACGGATCGGCTGGCCGACCAAAAAAGAAGTGCCGTTTTTAGGGCGTCAACCACCCATCAATATTAAGAAAAATTTTACCTCTGTAGCTATATACAATCATTAGGGCATATAAAAACGACTGGTCGTCAACCCCATACCCTGGGCAGATCGGTTGGCTGACCAGATTTATGCATTGAGCTTAGATACTGTCTCAGTCATTTATAAAGATAAAGTACTTACTGGTTGTCTTAGACTCATGCTTAATATTTTATAACTAAGTAAATTGAAATTACTGCCAACTTTTACTTTGAACTTCAATTTTTGGGTTGAATTTGTGAACAACTTAAAGGAGCTACCACCAATTGCTTACGAATTAATTTTTTTGAGTATTTTTAATTCATCTTATTTTTGTTTTGGCTGGAGATATAGCTATTTCAAGGGGTGCCAAGCCCTATCATCAGTTTCCTTTTTAGTGGTGCAGTCTTCGAAGCCGTATGCACTACGCATTCCGCCACTGATGACCACTGACGTCACAGGTCGAGATGTGAGGTTTGTTTATCAAATGCATTTGGAGCATCAGCATTTTTCTAAGCACTTAAAGTATGCTACTGAGGTTCAGTTCATGGTGTGAAACCCAAGGAGTTGAACTTTTGAAGACTTAAGTTTAAACTTTGACTGTGAAACTGGGGGTAAGAATTAGATTTTTAAGGACCACATCAATTTATACTGAAGAAGACTATTACGTAACGTTATTTAGACTCACGCAAATTCTGCAAGCTTCTTCTCATTATATTTAAGTTATTTTTCCAACCATTTATAATTATAATAATTATTATTCTCTATAGTTTGATTAGCTGAATCTCCACTGATCATAAGTTCTGGATTACTGAGATATTAATTCAAATGTATTTTTTCTTTAGAACCCGATAAAAAATTATTAGCCCTAAAAAAAAAAAAACAAATACAAAAGTTGAAGTTGAACCATCTTCAAAAATAGAATGAGAATAAATAAATTTACTTAACGAATAACAACCAAAACTCATCTCAACGAAAGGAAAAATGAAATAAATTATAATTTATAATTGTAATCAAAGAGTTTAATTAGCACACTCGATAAAAGTAAAGTAATTGTTTTTATTTATCAATATTAAAACAAAAATAAATTGCCCACAATCATGTCTTTCTAATAACCCATTAAATTGTTTCCGTTTCCTTTTTATGGTGATTATCTAACAAGTTAAGTTAAAGTACCTATCACTTTGCAAATTTATTATTAAAGAAAAGCAGTGAAAGTTATTTAAAACATACACAAAATTAAACTCACAAATAAATAAATAAAACCAACATAATAATTACGCAATTAACTGATCGGTGCATTGTCGTGCGTCGTGCCTTATAGTTGCAAATGACAATACAATATTATTCGTAACGGTACGCAGCACGTAGGTACGTGAGTATAATTCTATGTGAATGTTTTTCCAATGTCTATTTTCAGCTTCATTTCAACTCAAATTTCAATTGAAAGTTGCGATAATATTCAGCCAATTGGTGTCTGATAAATTTAATATTTTTTTTTTTTTTAATTTGAAGTCATGATTTGAATAATAAATGTTTCTTTTATTCCCGTCCCAATCAAATGTAAGCATTATTTTAATTGCACGTAAAATTATATAATAAAATAGATGAAAAACCTTTAAGGCAGTTAAGTCACCGATTGCAAATTATATAAGTAAGCTCGACGGTAGAAGTAAGCCAAGCTTTAAAAGTTGGTAAAAAAAATATATTAATGTAGCAATAAAATAACCCTAAGCCCCGAACTGCATGCTTTAACCCGAGATTATAGGCTATTGTTCATAAGATTAATAAAAATTCAGTGCAAAATTCTAAACAGCTTGCTCTTCAGGTATTACCATGACCACTAACAATTTGCGAACTTTAAAGTTCTTTGCTAAGACTTTCTTATTTTTAAACAGTTTTAGCTTGTATGATAGTAAATCTAATTTACACAGCTGAACAAGAATAAAATAGTGACAGTATATGCAGAAAAAAGCGAATGTACCCTTTTTAAATTTTAAAATGTCAAAGTGGCATATGGGGTTAGTTTAATGATTTTAACTTTAATATGCACAATATCGCAATGCTTAACTCGTTTAAAATTTTGCAAATTTCTCTTTTTAACCTGGTATTATATTAAAAAACCATTAACATCGTACTAAATCGACTAAAATTTTACGCAAATCGAGTTTAATTTCGACTTAAAAACTACAATCAACTTAAGTCATTAGACTAATTTTATTTTACACACTTCCTTGTCATTCACTTCTATAGCCATGATAGTTTTTTGAAAAATTTAATAAGCATCTTGAATAATTATATTAAAGACAAAACATCATAAAATTTGTATTTTCAAGTTTGATTCTCAGCTCTTTTGTTTATTTTATATATCTTAAATTAATTAGTAGTTGTTGTTTGTTGAACTGGTTTTAGGTTTATTGATTTATGCAGATTTTTGCCGATTTTTTTGTGTGTGTTCAATAAAAATGCAAGGATTTATAAAAGCAAGACACACAGACCCTGGAAAAGATCTCAAGGAAAATGCCCGACCAAACGATTGCAAATTTAGTAAAAAGAGTCCAAATGGCTGACAAAAATGTATTATCATTATAAAGTAAATGTAAATAAATAGTATATGTACATATGTTCAAATAAACATTCAAAAAAAATATAAAGTTTTACAGTAGAAATTTTGGAAACATTTGTCTTTCTTTTCAGTGTTCAGGCTAGTTTCTATAATTCAATTATAATTCTTCCTTACTTTTTTCTTACAATCTGACGTATAAAAATCATATTATTATTTATGAACAAGGCAGAGAACATAACCCAAGAATAATGGAAATATAGATATAACTATAGAATTGATTGCTTGCAATCGAGAGTATTTCATGCGTGATGTTTGCCTTTTCAAATGGAAACAAATAAAAAGCAGATCACTAGGCCTATTTTAAAGAAAATACCTTATCGTTTTCTTCAATTTTATGTTCGTATAAATGTACATATGAACATATAAGTATGTATATTGTATAGAAAAAAAAAACCGGTAATGGCAGACATTTTAAATGGGTTAGGTTAACATTTTTCAGCTTGTCGATGATGATACATGAAAAGAAAATTGATGAAAAATATAAAACATAATATTATTATTGAAAGAGATTTTTTTGCGAGCAGTATTTACTTCCATACTATACCACACAAAAACAATTACATACTGAGATGCGTTTTGTTTTTTAAATTTGACCATAGGAATTTACTTATACATATATGGGTGCGCCTTATATGTATGAAATTTTTATTTTTTTCTAATTTTAAGCGTCCCAACCCGTCTTTTTGTTCCTTTGCATGAAAAAATAATCTTCTGAGAATTTTATACAAATCGGATAATATTTAAAGGTCGCTACCGGTATCCAAATTACGGGGTGCTTCATGAAATTGTGTAGTATACTGAATACACGATTATGATCAATGAAAATAATTATTAAAAATTATAATTAAAGCTTTTTACACCAACTGGCTTTTAATTATTTATTAACCTTCGTTGTTTACTTATTTCAGCTCTGTTAAAATATTTTACACATTAAAAAGTAAAGAATTTAGCTAAAAGTTTAACTTCAGTAAAAAACAATGATTGTTTAAGCTTCAGGTGTTGTTTTTTGTACTCAAACTCATCCATAAGCTTTACTGCTCGCGCAGCGAAGTCATTAACTACTCTCATGTTACATTTTCGATGTTTCCCTTCATTCTAAAGATCTTGTCCTTGGGCCACTAAACCACATCCTTGGTCAAGAACTCCAAAAATAATCCTGTTATATTGAAAAATCGGCGAGTGTTAAAGCTAGAATGCTTCAACTCTTTTGACTAGATATTAGCAACGTGAACATTTATTTTCTTTTTTGGCGATTCTCTACTCTCTCAGTTTCAAACCATCTTCCTCTTTGTTACTGGTGCTCTATGATACACGTTTTTGGGAAACCCTTCTTAAGAATGCAATCGTCAGTAAAGGAGTTATTACTTATAGTAATCTCGAGGTTGGAACTCTAAGCAGCAGAGATTCAGATAATTTCGTCAGAGTTTTCACAAACTGCTTTGGCCTGTTGACGGTCCAAGTTATAACATCAGCTTCTAACATGATCTTGTTAATATGGTGACATCAAGCTAAGTAGGGCATGTTTGTTTCGAATTTTTCGCCAATTTTTTTTTTCCAGTATTGACTCATCCTGTGATGTTCAGTGTTAAATTTCACTCACGATTGGGATAGTAACGTTTTAATTCAACTGGTGTGTGTTGAAATAAAAAACGTTTTCTTGCCTTATAAACCGAAAACTTTTCGACTAATACGATGTGTTTTCAAAGAATGGTAGCGACCCCTAAAGTTTATCCCATTTGGATAATTTGGATACTTTTTTTTCTGAATTTTTCTTTCATGAAATGGAACCATTTGCCGGGTTGGGAAGAAATAATTTCGAAAGTTGCAAAATAAGGCGCACCATAGCATCCTAATAAAAATTCCCTGTTAATAAAGCCCTCAACTGATGAGTCTGGAACGAAACGACAATCTATCTATGTATAGGTACATATTATTTTTGGTACTTTTAAAATAACGCGTTTTACTTCAGTTTTTGGAAGTTATAGGAAAAGATATTCAGTGACATGAACAAAATTAATTGCATAATTATATAAAAAAAAGTCATAACCATAGATAATCTGCCTTTAAATAAAATATAAAAAAATCACTCTTCAATAAAATCTAAAACACAATTTAAACTAGGGCTGGCAACGAGACGAGACCAGGCGAGACTTTTGTTAGTCTCGTCTCGGTCTCATCAAAATCGAAAAATTTGAGTCTGGTCTCGGTATCGGTCTTGGTCTCGCCTCACCAAGTCTCATCTCGATCTCAGTCTCGCCTTTTTCTCGTGAAAATTTTAATGTGCCAGTCTCGTCTCGGTTTCGGTCTCGGTCTGGGTCTCAGTCTCGGTCTCGGTCTCGTTCTCGTTCTCGTTCTCCTTAGCCTTGGTTTCTTTCGTGTTTTTTGGTGGTAAAAAGATGTAAGATAAGACGCCGGTTTAGATTGAAAAGATAGAGTACCTACGATATCTCGGCAGTTTGTTGGTAAGAAAAATGCGGGGTTTGGAGTCTTGTGTGAAGCACGAAGAAAATGTATAAAACAGACTCGTGAGTCTGCTTTTCTTTTGTTTTTGTTTCAAACAGTGGAATTATTAAATTGTTTTTTTTTTTTAATGTATCGGAAAACCTTTTTCCGGCGTGAAAAATCCGGCAAAAAAATCTTGTGAATATTATAACAATTGAACAAGAGTACCTACTAAAAAATAATTAAATAAAAAAATATTTCTTGTAGCGAAAACCGAAACCAAACCACCGAGACTGGCGAGGCCACCGAGACCGGCGAGACCACCGAGACCAGCGAGACTCTCGGTGAATTTCGGTACCAAAAATACGATCTCGTCTCGGGTGCTTTTAAAGTAGTCTCGGTCTCGTTGCCAGCCATAGTTTAAATTAAAACATTCCAGCATTTTTCTTGCAAGGGTCGATCATGTGTCTCGAATTATTATTGTTTATCTGGCAGTTTTACTATATCGGCTGCTTTAGCTTTGAATCACATAATAAAGGAATGCGATATTACATCTATGCCAATATGAATAAACTCGACCCATTATGCATTTGGTGTGTTATCATCTATACTGATTTCCAACTAAATATAGTTATCCATTGCAACATGAAAACTGTGAAAAAAGTTGACAAAAATTGTTCTTTTCTTTCCCATTTTGATGACAATTTCACAATGTTTATGAAGCACCCAATTTGTTCCTTAAATTGTTTTTTACGACTTTGATCATTCGGTACTGGAAAACGGTTCAATGGATTAATTTGAAATTTTACAGAAATATTGGTGGTCTTCAGTTCTTAAACATTTCTTACCAAATTAAGTCCTGCAGTCAATATTTGTAAAGCAGTAAAAGATTTACAAAAAGTCTTTAAACAGTCCTTTTCTTGACCTTTTCTTAATGTAACGGTGAGGAGCCAAAAAAAATAATCGTTATAATGTTTTGAAAAAATCTTATAGAAAATTGATTCCCGTTTTTAAAACCACCCTTAATTTTCCGTGTCGTCATTCCTTGCGAAGATATTGGTAGTCAAAGTCAAAAGTCTGTTTTTTCATTCAAAGTCAGATATTGTAGAATAACGAAAAAAGAGGACCTTAAAACTGATTAAACAAGTTTTCGAAAAAAGCATTGATTTGGCTCAAAAAAAAATTTCAAAAAAAATGCCAATGTTAAAATAAAAATTAAAATTTTTGGCTCTTGCTTCTTCTTATGATTGCGCAATAACGGTACCTTAAAAAATTCATTTGCTGAAATTTCTCAATACATAGAATATAAAGCTTTAGAATGCTTTTTGTTTTATCTCAATACGACCACTTTTTACAGAGATACAGCTTTTCAAAAAACATTAAAAAAAAGTGATTTTATTTTTATTCCCTTAATTTTTTTGACAAGTGTAGAAACAAATTCCAAAACATAAGCCAATGAAATTTTAAATAAAAGATTGCCCAAAAATTAGCACAAACAAAAATAACAAAAAAGTGAAAAACCACTTTGCACTTTGGTAGACAAACACCAAAAGAAAGATACCACGAATGAATACAAAAAAAAAATATGAAGCTATCAAAGTTAAGCCATCTCTAACGATAGGCTTAAATAAAAAGTATCTAACTTGCGCTCTCTTCTTTTTCTGGTATTATGTTGTGATTGTTGTGAACTAAAATATTTATATACCTACACTTGGCTCTCTCAATGACGACAAGACTACAAAACTCAAAACCGGCCAAAAGAAACAATTTTGCTTATTGCTTTCGAGAATGTATGTATGTGTGTGGAAGCCACAATTGGATCTGGTATCTTTCTTGTGGTGAGGGTCCGCTGAAAGAAATCCAATTGCCAAGCGTCAGTTTTTTCCGAACCATCATCTAGAGCTGAGGCTTGGATGTATCTTTTCTGCGTACGGTGTAAGACTTTGGGCTAATGTCTCAAAGAGAGTTCTTCTATTTCGGTCTATAAAATAAATGGTTTTGTAACTTTCTGATGAAATTTGGTGTTTAAGATACAATATCTAAAATATAGTGCCGCACAATAGTTACCAATCAAATCTTTGTTAATCACGAGAAATATTTTAGTGCATCTCAAAAAGGGAGTGTATAGATTATTTGAATTTTTAATCTTTTTGGTGAAAACAATTTGCCTACTTACCCACTGAATGTGAATCGGGCCACATAACCACATTTTTCATATTTTTTTTTTAATATTACATTCTTGTGTTGCGTCCGCCTTACTTTTCATTGCTCGCGAGAGGTGCAAATCTACACCAAGGCACCGCGGATGGTGGATGAAAAAAAAAAGAAGATTGTAAAGTGAACCTCGTCATCACTGAGTGATCCAAGAAAGTTGAAAGCAAAAAAAAAAAAGAAGTATCTTTACTTCATGTGAAGCTGCGCGCGAATTCCGGATGTCGTTTATTTTATGAATTGAATCGCGTGAATCGAAACGTCGTCGTCGTCCGTCTTGTTGATCTTTGTTAAATCTCCTATACCTATATGACAAAAGTGCAACATAAGATCATACATAGTACTAATAAGGAATCTATACCTCGCAAACCCCTTTTTGCGTCTTCTGTCCATTCTATATAATTGAAGAAGACCAAACAGGTAACCCATATATGCAATTGCACACTGAGGATACTCGGTTCGGAGTAGCGTGTTAAAAAGTTGAATTCCACACCTGGAACAAGGTGACTTGATCGGGCAGATGATAATTGTTCCAGGCTTGTAACCAACGAACATATAATAAAAACCGTTTCTTGTACTATTTTCCTCTCATACCGGAAAGTTGGACTTAATTCGAAATCAAACCTGATACTTAAATAAATCACATTTATTAGGAATAGCAGATATATTTTTTTATTTAAGGTAAGATTTTTTTTTTTGATATTTTTGTACCCTGTAAAGCCCAAAAGTGATTAATCTTCTTAGGCTCTACTTGTATTGTAAGACAACTTGATATTCAAGTTCATATAGGAATGGAATTCCTTTTATAAATTCAATGTGCTGCTTCAGAGATTTTTTTTCGCGAAAGTGAAAGCAAAATTTGGAGATACGCACGCAATAATTTTTCTTTTTCTTTTTTTTTATCTTACTGACTTCAAACTGAATTGTTGTTTTATTTGATTGGATTTTTTTTAAAAGGATTTTTAAGTACAAAAAAATGTATACTCTTTTACCTTTATAAACATATAATTTATTACTGAATATCTTAAAATCAGCACCTGCAGTTGATTAAACTGAAGATTGTAAAAGTTCAACGAAATAGAAAGTTTTATTTTTTGTGAGTACATAACAGCGAGATTCAAAGAAAACGACAAAAAGAGACAGAGATAAATGAATGGATACAAAAATGGTGAAGAAAAATACATTTATAAAATAAAATGCAATTTTTTTTTGTTTATTCTTCGTTACAGTTAGTAGTTTTAAAAATTACTTGTCTCTTTTTTTTTTGTTAGTCTTGTTTTTTGGTAAGAAAAAATATATTCAAAATTGGGTGGTTACTTAACACAACCAAGGTTTTAACAAAAAATTAAAATTGCTTTAATGTTTATCTTAATCTTGATTTCTTGATGTTATGTAAAAGCACACGGTTGGTGGTTTTAACTATATTTTCGGCAATAAATAAATTGGTTTAATAATAATATTTTAAAGATGGTGTGATATATTCAAGCAATAAGTCAAAAGGTATTTTGTATTTACCCCTATTACAGAATCCAATGAATGGGCTACGGAAGGAGTCAGACTCAATTTTTACATTTTACTATTAGCGAAATACCCGACTTCCTCTGCCATCGCATTCTGGGCTCATTATATTATAAGGATGATATATCTAAGCTCAAAATTCTTTTTTTTTTTATACCACAACTTACATCACTAGACCGCAAATTGTTGTGTAGATAAATAATTATTGTTCTAAAATAATATATTTTTATTGATTTAAGAAGAATAAAAATAATTTAGGATTTCTTCAATAAAAATTAATTTTTAAAAAATTGTTGGAATTACATATACAATGTATATATTACCGTAAAAATCCGAAATAATGAAATTAGAGTTTACCGGTAAATCCTAGATAAATACAGTGCTAGCACTCAGGCATAACGGACGGCGGCGGCGTATAAACGCTGAGATGTATGGTGGGTATGATGCCGCCCTGCAACCCCCCTGCTTTGTCCACTATAAGATAAGGGTAGGTGTGAGGTTGGGTGTAAGCAAAGTTTCTTTTGCATTTAAAAAATCTGGAATTAAAGAAAATCCTATGTATAAACAGTGAGGTAGGATTTACCGGTGAATTCTAGAATTTGATTCTTTCGGCTTTTTACGGTAACACATTATCCATCTAGAGCATATGGACTGGTCTGGCACGTCTATAATGATGTCATTATCCAATTTAAGTCACAATCATCGTTTTTTATCATATAGAATAGTATATGCTCGCCATTGACGGTTATGGCTTCGGTTTACTCGTGCACCATCGCATATGCGTTTCGGTGAGTCATGGGTATTGGTTGATTTATTTATGAAACCAATTATTGCCACCAAAAGGCCAAATAGTTGACTGGTAAGAACGGTTGTGGCCCTTGTCCAAGGCTAATTTTCCAGCTCTACATAGTAAAAATTTTAATCTTGTTGGATATTATGTAGATAACAATGAATCTTGTTAAAAATAATATTTAACTTTAACAAAAAAAATTACTTATTGATAAAGTCCTCACCAGTCAACTGATGATTCCAAGTGAGATCACTACTGCAATGAAACCAAAAAACCTAGAGATGGTTGGCTTTATTTGCAGAGATCAGAAATAGCTTCTGAACTTTATTTTCAATTGGTTTCTCTCTGAGAATTATCACATTCTCTTAAAAATATCTTTTTTACGTATTGAGATTTATTTAATTAAAAACAACATTTCAATTGTCGGTTGAGATTTATTTTTTATTTTTAAAAATATCCCTCAATGCTTGAGTTTTTTACGAAAAAATAAATGGAAAAGATCATCTTTTAACAAAAAATTAAACCAAAAATGATTAATTCGAACAACAAAATTCGAATATGTCGAGAATGTCTTTATTTTTCAAACATACGAGTAGGTATAATATGTAGGTACCAGTGGCGTGGCGTAGATGATTTTAAATGGTAAGTCGAAGAAAAATTAGTCACCGAAAACGTAGGTAACTAAATTGTCTATATCGCTTTCAACGCCATGATATAAGTTTTGATTAACAAATTTTGTATAGAAAGGGTCATTCATTCTTATTAAAATTCCCAAAATAAGACGCAGAAAACCGAGTTATTATTTTTCTTTCTTATGGAAAAAAATAACACGGATTTCTTTGACATATTTAGGAAATTTTCTAGTAATTTAGATTAATGTTGCTCGTTTTTTAATAAACATGATTGAGATTTTCAAAAGGTAACTCGATAGGAATCGTGTTATATGGATGCCACGCCACTGGTAGGTACAGAGTGATTCGCATACAGTGTAACAAAAAGTAGAGCTAGATTGAGTTGATTCAAGAAAAACATGGTATGGGAGGGGGTCTATTTTCCCCCGTGTAGGCGGGAGGGGCAATTTTCTATTTTTTCCATTTCGACTTGAAAACAAATCAATTAAAAAACAACGACAACACCTACGACGTCATGTTATACTTTTTTTTTTAAAGCAGTTTTCAAAGTTTTCGAAAAATTAATGTTCAAACTCAAAATGTCTCAACTCAATCTAATGGTTCTAGCTTCTTGTCTCACCGTATGCGAATCACCCTGCATAAGAGATTTTTTTAAATTTTTTTCTTATTTGTATTACATTTAACTAATGATAAACTCTCAAGTTTTTTTGACCCATGATTGTCCCTTTTTGTCGCTTGAAATAAAAATAAAAGACGAAAACCGGCTATGACTTCAGTCGCTAGGACGCCAAGCAATTATGTCAGAAAACTTGATGATGATGACTTAAAGCCTAATTAACTGCATTTCAGCATGCAGTGCTATAACAAAATACTAAGGGTCATACTAAGAGATTCTGATTGATAAAATTGCAGATGAAATTTATATTTTCTCTCGAAGATAAATCTCACTGGTTGACCGAAACATAAAAAAAAATCTGAGTAAAGGTTTCACAGACCTTGAACAAAAAAAAATTAGAATAAAGGTTATTGGGTGACCTTTATTGAAAATAGCAACAATTAAGAGTTATTAAAGAATCTTTCAAAAGGTTGAGATTTATTTCTGATCTTTGTTTATTTCAAATTTGATATCTTCATATATTTTTTGCTGATATTTTCTCTAAAAGAAAAATAAGATTGGGCATTGATTTTCTCAAAAATGCGATTTTGAACTTAATATGTCATTTATAAATGTTCGAAAAAATTTTAATAAAATTGCGTTTCAGGCGTTTGTCTAAAATTTATATTTTTAAAATATTGTATTGTACATATTGTACATTTATAGGAATAATGAAAATGTATGCTTTATTTCAATTCTGGTTTTAAACAAAACGTTTCGTCATATTTTTTTAAATTCCCTAGGCTATATAAATAAAATCAAAGTCAACAAAAATGGCTACAAACGTCTAATTTTTCAAAATACATAATATAATTAAACTTTTTCTTAAATTATGTTCTAAATTGATGTACATTTTGTTCAAATTTTTATTTTAAAATCGCATATTGGTGTAAGAAATCATTACCACCGACCTAAAACAAAAGAGCTGAGCTCAAAACTTGTTTATTGTTTTTAGGTATAACAAACTAAAAGCAATAGCTAATATTGTAAACTAACGATAAACAACACAATCAAATTATATACTTTTTTTAAATTCCATAAATTGGTTTTATTTTATGGAATGGAGGGAAAGTGCAAGCTAAAGATACGCAAAAGTGAAACTTAATTGAATCATACGTATTAAATCAAATGAACGAAAGAAAAATTTAGCTTTGCATTTTAAAATATCAAAGATGCTTTAAAATGTGTCATTCGTGTTTATTTGATTTGAATAAGAATAAGGAATTGAATTAAGAAAGAAAGCTCAATTTACACATTCCAGCATGCCACATGTTCCCACTCAAGTGTAACCAAAAAATGATGTTGAATTTAAAATTTAATGATGTGCCTATGTTTTTTTTCTTTTTAGTATTTAAAATGGAAAATTTTCATAAAATTGTAGGTGTTGGTTGAATTAATAAGGATTAAAGTAGAGAGATATTTCTTTCTTAAAATTTTAAAACTAGATCTCACAGATTCAAAACTTTTTTTGTGATACAATTTTAAATTTTCTGTAAATAATAAAATCATATTTCTTTTTCTTACAGAAAATGAAGGCAACCTTTACCAAAAATGGATAACTTGACATCGATTTCAAAAATAAAATAATCTAAAAATCATTCTTAGTAATATAAAATTAAAGTGAATTTTAAATAATTGTAAATATTTGTGTAAATCAAAATAGAGTGATATATTAAACAAGAAAAAAAAAAGAAAAGATAATGTTTATTTTAAATTGAAGTCAAAATTAAAGAAAATTATAAATAACAATTAAAAGATAAAAATGTCAACAAATAAAAGGGTTTGGATAAACATAGCAGTATGCATCGGCTGCCTGCTGGTGTTTTGTGGTAAGTTGTTTCAATCTTTTTGTTTTTTGTAACTTGCTAAAATAATATTTTTTAAATTTCTCCATTTAATATGAATAATTTTCAACACGTCCCCATACAAAAATCGAGCAATCAGGTCTTGACCTGCTAAAAAATGCAAGCAAAGTGTAATGAACTTAAGAAACAAAGTCTAATATGCATGCAATCATGTGTGCATACAAATTTATGGAGGAGAAAATGTCTGCGGACTTCTGCGGCAATTGCTTTAACCTAGAAATCTCCCCCTGGGTCTCATCTCTATTCAAAGATCAATTCCACAATTTCTTGTAGACTAAATGTGTTGTTGTACGTGTTTAAGTTACACAAGGTGGTGATGATAATGTTGATGGCATTTGGTTTTGACCAAAACATGATGTAGAAAATGCAAATTAAGAGACACTCTTTACAAAAAGAAGTCGTTTAGAAGATTTCGCTGGGTATCGAACGTATGGTTCAATGGCTTAAAAAGAATTCCACTTTTATATATTTTTTTTTTTATTATAAAGAAAACTTAAGGTACTCTTATATTTATGCTACATTTAAATGCGTGATAACAATATAATTTACTTTGCACATACTTTCAAATATAAAACATTTCTGTAAGTTTTTAACGTCCTCAGGCAGGTTGGATATTTTTTATAACTTTCACTTTACAATTTAAACCTGAATTGGAGGGTTCACAGCTGTAGCGAACCAAGTCAGAAAAGGTTAAATTCGAAGATATTTACAGGATAAGCAAATACACTGCCATATTAATTACCAAACTTATATTTTACTCGCATTGCAGGCAAACTGATAGTTTATTCTCTAAAATCTATTAACTTCCCATTGAAAGTTATTGTAATCGGTCTGATTTGTGAAATTGAAAATTTTGACATTTCTCGACGTTTCGAGGTCTCTGTAGTCGGATTACATTGTTTTTTGGGAGATGTCTGTGTATGTACGTTCGTACGTTCGGAAGCTTTGTTTCGTTCACGATATCTCGAGAACGCATTGATATATCGACTTCAAATAAATTTTATTTTACAGACAATAATGCCATAACGTGCAGAAAGGATTTTCAGAAAAATTCAATTAGCGTTTTTTTTTTATTACAGTAATTTTTAAAAAAGTTGTAAAATGGTTTGTTTCTCGAATATCTCTCAATAAATGCTATAGACTTCGGCCAAGTTTCAATCTATGCATAATATGTTGGTGAAAAATTGGTAATACTTAAAAAAAAAATCAACCTATAATTTTTTTTTTGAATTAAAACAATTAAAAATTGTTAAAAAATATCGAGTATCTTGAGAACACACAAAGATATTAATTTCGGGTTAATTTTATTTAACACATAAAGCTATAGTTGATAATCGGTAGAGTTTGTAAAAAAATTCAATTAACGGTTTTTTTCTAGGCAACAAAATGCTAAAAATTGTTAAAAAATGTTTTTTCGCTCGAATATCTCGAGAACAACCAATAATATCAACTCCGGGATAAATTTAGTCTACACACAATGCCATAATAAGTAATTGATAAGGTTTGTAAAAAAAATTCAATTGACAGTTTTTTTTTTTCTAGGCCAAAAAAACTACAAAAGAAACTGCTAATAATTGTTGGAATTTTTCGTGTCGCATATATATTTAGAGCAAATAGCCTTCCCTTGATTGCACAACTGATAAGTTTTTCGAAGATTTTAAATTGGTAATTTTCTTATAAAAAATAACATCGGATGTCGATTTTCAAAGGGAACCAATGGGAAGTTATCAGTGTGGGTCAACCCCAGCCTCGTTTTTAAAAATAAAATTAACGAAATACGCAACATTTAATATTAGTTTTAAAGGTTTCTTTTTTTTTTGTATGACTTGGTTCGATACAGCTATGAACCCTCCAATTAAGGATTGGTATGTCTGATTTTTCGAAAAAATTTGTTTTCGTTTTGAAAGAAATATAACCTTCATTTTCTGTTTGCAATTTTATCGTTTTACAGTGATTTTTCTATTATTTCATATTCAAATTGCTTCCTAAGTTATGTAACTATATTAAATAGCAAAATCAAGTTTGCAAGACAACATAATTGAAATAATGCTAAAGATAAATAGAACTATGTATATGCAAAATACTTTGAATAATTTTATAAAGTCGCATAATGCAGATGTCAAGCTAAAAATTATAAGAAAACAAAATTTGAAAGTATTATCTTTTTGGGAAATGAA
This sequence comes from Epistrophella euchroma, assembly GCA_947049315.1. Lineage (NCBI taxonomy): Eukaryota > Metazoa > Arthropoda > Insecta > Diptera > Syrphidae > Epistrophella > Epistrophella euchroma. Next base: position 143,987,668 of record OX346245.1, read on the forward strand.
AAATTGAAAATTGCAAATAAATAAAATGAAAAACAATTACAAAAGTAAAAATATGAGAGAGATTTTGTTTAAAGGTGACAAATTTAATTGGGTTAAGAGTATCATCCAAGCGTATCACATTCCAACTTTTTTTTTTTTTAATTGTTCCAATAAAGCATAATTTCTTATAAGTTATTGATATTATAATAATCGTAAGTTTTTTATGAACAATTGTGGTTATGCCTAGATGGCACCATTAAATATAGAGAAATGTTAACATTTCAAAGAAATGCAGTAGTATCGCATGTCAGTGAGAGACAAGCAAAAAATATTGATATGCTTCAAGGGTTATACATATCTACTTTTCTATTATACTGAGCTTCATTTTATTTCACTTCTTCTCTACAAATCTGCTTAAGACTGAAAGATATGAACATATATATTTTTGGATTCATGGTTTGTTGGTTAAGGGTATGCAATTATTGTGAAACTAATGTTTGTGTTACATTAAAGTTATTAATGCATTATTTTTAAAGAAACAGCTAATGCCACGTTGAATGTAGCTTTATTTATTTGATGTTTCATCGTATAAGTGAGAATATACATTATTTTGTACAATCCTTAGCATTTCTTTTTAAAGAAATAGTTAGTACTTAGTAAAATACATATACAAACCATGCACCGTAAGATGACACAACTCTACTTCTGGAGTGTTAACTTATGATTTTCTGTTTTAAAAGCATGGCATGAAGGATATGGTGTGGCCAAAATTTCTCAATGGTTTAAACAAAAGGCCACAAGTTGTAGACTAGGAGTTAACCAAAGTAAAACTGAACTGATACTTTTACTACCAAAACTAAAAAAACCACCCTTCACTCTCCCCCGACTAAACGGCCAAACCCTCTCATTGCCTTCCAGTGCGAAATACCTTGGCGTAGTTATCGACCCTAAATTAGACTGGACACTGAATATTGAAGAACCGGTAAAGAAAGCCTGTATAGCCTTATATGCGCCTGCAGCAACACATTGGGTAAAAAGTGGGGCCTCCAGTCGAAGATGATACTGTGGACGTACACAGCCGTGGTATGACCAATCCTCACGTACGGTTCGATTGAATGGTGGCGGCCCGCTCTTAATAAAGTCTGCAACATCGATCAGTAAAAAAAAAAGTACAAAGAACAGCTACCATTGGCACCACAGGGGCCTTAAGAACATGCCAAACAGATGCCTTAAGCAGTTTTCTACACCTTCTACTACCCGGCTTACATATAAAATATCTAAAATCCTGCAGCGCGATAAGACTATAAAAGAGTCGAATTGTTGGTTTTCCAGACCATATGGTCATAGCAATATTACAAATTTAATCCCCATGGACATGTTTTCAACAACAACTGACTACTGCACTCCTAATCTGGACCTCAGTATGGAATTTAAAGTTATTTTTCCTTCCACGGAGGAGTGGAAAGCTGACCTCGTGACGAGTGGCTTCGACACAACTATCTTTACTGATTGTTCAAAGATGGAGTGTAGAGATGGTTCGGGTGTGTTTTCTGAATATCTCCAAACTTCGCTAGTGTTTTCCAGGTGGAATTGCTGGCAATTAGGGAAGCATGCAAGATACTCAAACAAGACCCTAGCCAGAACCGTAATACTGCGCCATCCAAATCGACAATCAGGCAACCGTTAAAGCAATTGCTTCGCCACTATCGTCTTCCAAACTGGTTTGACAATTTCGTGATGAGCTCGCAAGCCTAATTGCGAACCTCAGGCAGGGTCTCTCTTATCTGGGTTCCAGATAATGGCATTGAGGGAAACGAACGGGCAGACGAACTGGCCATCAGGCAAGGACCAGCCCTTCATAACTCTCTTGCGCTGGCGCAGTTTAGCTAACTGCGTCATAACATAGAAAGACGTGACCCACCTATAGCAAAACCCGTACAACTGACCTGATATGCAGACCCAGGTAAGATATTATACATTATAGCCAGGGTCGTTGCGACCTTTTCTGGTCACTGGCTGATCGGAGAACATGCGGCGAAGCCGGGCATCCCTCACAATACTTACTGTCGTAGCTGTGGGGACCAGCAGGAAAGGGAATCTGTCTTTCATTTCCTCTGTAAATGTCCCGCTCACAGTCATTTGGAAAGGCCTTTTTTAGACGATCTCAATGAACTCTCCAAGCTGAAGATCAAAGACTTGATCTCTTTCCTCAATGGAACGGAATGGCTCTAAAATGAACTTGGTAGCTATACTACACCATATCTCCCGTCAGGCTCGCTACACCACAAGCAGGTGGTAAATGGATTTCAGAAACCAACAATCTGCCTTGCCTGGCATTTTGACCCGCAAATCGCCCTTATAAAACCGTTCTATCCAAATAGATCACAAGAGTTACTGGCTGAACGGAATAGAATGACGGAACTGGAGCCGCAGACGGAACTGGAAGAGCTGTCAAAAAGGGTCGTACGTTATTTTTTTTACATGTCCACAATGGAGCTGTACAGCTTTGAAAGTATTTTCAAGAAAAACAAAAGAATATTCTTGTGTACAAGTTCAGAATTCACATTTGTTGTTTCCAATAATTTTCCTTTTAATAAATAATTTTTTTCGCGATACAAATAACCGCACAATATTTTTTTCTGACCCAAAAAGTTTTTTTTTTTCTTAATACAATTTGAAACGTCAAAAGTGCCGTACGTCAAAAGTTAAAAGTTGGTGAACTCTTACGTCTGCGGCTGCAGCTGCGTATGCGGCTACGTTCTGTTGTGTTCGCAACATTGAATTTGCTTGTATTCAATATTTTGACAGCTTTTCCAGCTCCGGCTCCAGTTCCGTATCCGTCACCATTCTGTTCAGCCAGTTATGGTATCAAAACGGCGCTCTGCAGCGCTAATTGGTTGGTCGGGCCGCCATTTCTACCTACCCTGAAACAAAAGGCGACGTTTTTCTTTTTTAGTTCAGAGTTTGTTCAGAGATGAACACTGAGCAAAGCTTGAGGGAGCGGAGTAAACTCTGTGCAGAGTGTGCTCAGAGCACCTCGATTTATTTATGAAACACACCTGGAGCACTGAATTGTCATATCTGTCAAATTGCATGATATGAAGTTGGCTACGATCATCTTTTTACTCCGTTTGTTTGGTTATTTAATCCTAAGCTTATAGACCACGATCCGATCAAGCTCTGAACGAAAAAAGAAACACAAATTCCGAGCTCTAAGCGCTCTAAATTGAAAAAGAGAAACACAAAGAAAAACGCCTAATGTAGTAAATGTAAAAGTACCCATTCTGGTCATAGAATATTATATAATTGGTCGTTGTTTTCTATACAAGCTATAGTCCTGTGCCGAGATTTAGCTAATTCGAAACCGCAGCGAGTGAGTGAGATGAGTCACTTTTCACTGAAAATCGATTTAGCTAGCAAAAGTGAGTGAGTGAGCGAGTGAAATGAAATGTCAGATTACTCGCCGGATATTTCAGCGGTGACTTGATGTATGTGTTGGTAAATTTATACTTTTGCATTAGTATTTGTTCTTTTCTAAAGGAATTGTTAGTGTTACACATCCTACGCACGTTTGTGAAATGAAATTGCAAGACAACAATGTATAGTTAAATGTGTACATATATGTATGCACTGGATTTATTTATATATAAATATACACATTTAGTACAAAATACTTCATGAACATTTTTTTAATTTGTTGTTTATATTTTTGTTTATTTCAATTTAAAAAAAAAATTAAGTATCGCCATCGAAATGAGAACCTCATCGACATACTAGGAAGTTCCAATTACAAAACATTGGAAAAAGATTTAGAAGGCACTTTACACTAAAATCACACATTTATTTAGTTTAGTTTTCCTATTTTATTTTATTTTTCAATTTTGTTGTCTATTTAATTGCTATGATACACTATTTTTGTTAAATTTGATAAAATTGAAACCTCAAATCACAAAAAGAAAACAAACCAAAGACAACAAAATAAAATATAGTCTTTGGTTATGACATTTCATGTGTTCGAAACTAAATTCGAAATTACTCATTTCACTTAAATAGCTAAATCACTTTTGCGAGTGAAGTGAGATGAGTCGGCGAGTAAGGCGAGTCATCTCACTTCACTCGCTGAAATAGCTAAATCTCGGCACTGTAGTGCCACTAATTGTTTTATTTTGTTTTATTTCTACAACAGAGTTACGCACAATACCTTCTAAAACTTTCTGGCCAACCTCAGTTTTTACTGGTTTTTAGTAATTGTCTTTCCTTTAAAATATTCCTACATAGCTGATTGAAAGAATTCCAGGCGTTGTTTTATAAAGTCCATTACTATAAGCTGTTGTCACAGGCGTTTTCAGAAGCGGACGATAAATAAATCATCGATTGGAAATTCTTTGATCCCTTACAGAGTGTGTGTCGTAATACACAGATTTTGCTAGTCGTAGATTTTTTTAAGGTTTTGAAAAAAAATCTTCGCTAAAATAGTTATTTTGAGTGGTTTCAATTAAAGTTATTTAAGATTTGATCGAATGGTTCACATAAAATGCTGAGTATTTGTAATCTAAAACAATGAAGACTAGAAGTCTGGAAAATTAATAAATGTTCTTATGAATATGTAAAAGTATTAAATTTTAATTGTGACATGTATTTTGGGTAGCATCTTACCTCAAACTTATCCTTTCATAGGGAAATTAAGTGAAATTTATCCACGATTTTGGCCTCACCATTATTACTTGATAACGAATCACGACTTTAACATATTATGCCTCATTTGAATCGCTGAACGATAACTCACCCATACATTGTTGCTAAGTTTTTATTAGTTGAGTGCATATTGTTATACCCCTCACGATTCTACTGCAGACTTTGTAGTTTGTATGGAATTACATATTACAATCGAAAGTGTTGATAGTCATGAAATTATATTGAATCCAATACTTCCTCTAGCATATACATATGTACAGTACATAAGTTCAATCAATCTTTAGGTGGGGTAAATTATATATGTAATACTTCTTGAATTAAATTGCATTTAATATAAAAACATTGAAGAAATCTCTGGCCTTCATTTCATGGCTGAAGCCATCTTCAGTTCCATTTAAAGATAAACGAGTCCGAGAGAGAGAAAATAAATTAGCTCGAGTTTCTGCGCTATGCTGTGCTGTGTAGCTATTAAGCTGGCGGTGCTTTTATAACAAAACATGCAAACTTTGCCTGCCATGTCTGCATGAATATCTCTGCTCCACACAACGAGTGTAATATCAATGCAACCAGTTGCACATGCGAGCAATCTTCTCTCAAAAGCTATAATCTCTAGCCAAGCCAGACGACGTCCACCATCAGAGCGAATGACCTTAATCAAGGTCTGTTCTAATATCACAAAAAAAAAAAAAGAGAAAGAGAACTCTAAGGAAAAAAGGAGTTATATCATGGACAACAGCGACAACGACGAACGTATGGAAAAGCACCTCTAACAATAAACAACCAACGGACCACAAAGAACTCGCTCCGATTAGACAGATTAGTCCTATAAGCAGGTTCTTGTTGCTTAATGTAAGAACGAGATCCATGCGGTGTGCAGCATCGACAAAAAGGTATCATTGGTGATGGTGACATTGTGTTAGGACATTAGCCACCAAATGCATACATATATTGAATGCCGTCGTCGCCTGTGGACATTTTAAATAATTACACACATTCGTTTATAAATTGAAACAATAACGATGTTTTTAAATAGGAATTTATTTCTTTTTTTCTCTGTTTATCTGCATTTACTTGTTTCTAGAATATGCCGGTTAATTAATTGAAGTCATTAAAGCTGTTGATCATTCGTAATGAATGTAAGCAATAATGTTTTGAGTTTTTCTCTCTTAAATGGTCTTACAAAAAAAATTACTTATTCTTGGACATTTTAACATGCAATATAATTAATGTTTATATTCTATTTTAATTCGTTAACGACATATTTCAATAAAATTCTAAATCTAAAAGAGTAAATAAATATATATTTGATTAAAAAAAAAATAGAAAACCATAATAATGTAGATTTTATTTTAAATTTAAAAAAAAATCACAAATGCTCAAATTTGGTGAGCGTGCAGGTCACTCCACGTCATCCCTCAATCTCGCCATTGAAATCCTAGCAGTGTAGGATTTAGCCCCGTCCTGTTGGAACCAGATGTCTCCCAGATTAGTTGCTTCACTCAATTCTTTCAGCTCGGATTCAAAAAACTCTTCCAACATTGTCACATAGCGCTCAGCGGTGACAGTGACGGTTCGCCCATTATCCTCGAAAACGTATGGACCAATAATTCCAAATTGGGATACTGCACACAGCATAAAGTCATTTTTTAGGGGAGTGAGAGGTGGCCTTTGGTGAATTTCCCTTTGGTTTTAATGAGCCCAATATCGAAAATTCTGTTTGTTAACAGTTCCACACAGGTGGAAGTGGGCCTCGTTAGAACGGCCATTTTCAAAAAAAAAGTCCTAACAGCAAACCCACGACTCTCTCACTGCCACATTGAGACCCCTCCCCTTTTCCCACCACAGCCACAGGCCGAGCACAGAGTGGTCAAAACCGGTTCATACCTTTTGCCCCACCCTGTATTAGGCGAGGTGAAATTGAACGCCTAATCATATCAAAAACAAAAAACTGTTATACCTTAGATTTTAGCTTAGTGTTAAGCTGGATTAAAATGGATTCTCCAGTTTTGCATTGCAAGAATATAAAAAACTAAAAGTTAAAATTTAAATAAATTAAAAAATACATACAAGGTGATTCGCATAAGGTGTGACAAAAAGCTAAAGCGTTTGAGGCAAGAAAACAATCGTTCCCGCCTATAAACAGGGAAAAAAGTCCCCCGTTTAGGCGGTAGGGGCAATTTTCTAAAAATAATTTTTTTTTCTATTTTCTTGAAATAGAAAAAAAAAACAAAGGCAACACTAACAGTGTCATGCTCTACCCTCTGTCCTACTAAACCATCACTTTCTTTCTTTTATTTTGTTTTTAATTGAAATTATTTTTGAGAATAGTTTTTTGAAAAATTTATTTTCAAACTCAAAGTTTAAAAAAATAAGGAACACATATTTGTGTTCAAAATAATTTTATTCAAAATTTTATGTTATTAAGAAAAAAAATAAAAAAAAAAGTATTTTTCTTTTAAATATTCGATGCTCCTTTCAATTTCTAGTCAAACGCTCACAACCGGATGTCTAAATGTATTTTAATTTATGAAAAAATTGAAAATTAAAAGACGATTTTATTTTCTTACATCATGCATGATGAATTTAATTTTTGTATGAATTTTCCTGTGCATTAGATAAATATTTTAAGTAAAAAGTGAAAATCAATTTCAAAGAATTTTTCGCTGATAGTTGTCATGAGTACAATTGATTTTTTTTAAGTTAATGGCTATTACCAATAACCATACGTTATGGATCCTAAATAATTAACCATACATTATATTCTCAATTTTTTGGAGTCAATTCGATACATGGTTCATTATTTATAGTTCACGTAAATATTTATGTAATATCATGCAACGTTCATTATTTAGAGCCCATTCCATTATGGTCCATTTTACAGAAATACTTAAGTCGTAACTAAATTTGATTATTGGTAGGGTCCAATGTGTAGGTCCAATGTACCGTTATCCTTCTCATGAGTTCTAATTTAATAAAAAATATAAACAACATTTATTCCTATACCGTAAGACTATAAGATACAAAATGGGGTCTTATACTGACTAGTAAGTGTGTCAACACACAAAAGAGCTAACCATTGGTCATTTATCTTCAGTGCGAAATCAGATGTCATAAACCAGCTATTTCACTAACCATATACATACATAGAACTAGAAGCTGGATTAAAATTATATTCTAGTTACGACGAATTCCAAACTGGTAATGATGGTGGTGTTGTTGTCCCGAAAGAATCTCCGTGGCCGCAATTGTGCGCGAATTCTCTTCGAATATTGTGTCATGATGCTCTTGGTTTAGTTTCCGTAAGAATCTTTTTAACGGAATTCTATTTCTGGTTTGTCCAGCTACAGAAAAGAGATGTAAGAGTTTGTGTGACGTGTGTTCTAGGCAATTTAAGATTGAAAATGTTGCAACGTTATAAACACAAATTCAAAAGACAGATCTAAGACCTAAGCCATTACGAGGATGCTGGGTTCTGGTACAGAATATGATGTTCTTCTTTAGTATTAGAAGAACAACCATCATGTTTGTAGATTCTGCTTGTAAAACTGGTTACCTGTTGATGGAGTTAGTTAAGAGCCAGTCGTTGAAACAATATTTTCTTCCTGCAAATGACTTCGTTGATTTGTTTATACTGAATTGTGAGTATTTCTCGCAATGAATATTAATTTGTTATTTCTATTGATGTTTTTAGGACAAGCGATAGTCAGCTGTTTGGGTTGTTTGCTGGTGTCCTAGATACAAAATTGAAAGGAACCGTTTGTTGGAAAAGATGAATACTTGGAGAGCTATACTTAATTAAGTTGGCACACTTTTTTTTTTATTTTTTAAGATACATTTAATAGGAAATACATTAGGACATCTGTAGGTACTGCTGAGGTAATTAAGAATTTGAAAGTTCTAAAGTACGAAAGTAGTTGAACACTAAGGCTACGGTTACGTCTAACGCAATTAACGAGTGCACTAGTTGGTGCTAGTAGGCTAGTAAATCTAATCTATAGATCAATCACGTGGTTATAGATCAAGCTAGTTGCTTTTGCGCCAGTAAGACAGTGCGCGCTAGTTGACGCTAGTAAAGTAGTAGATCAAAAGTAGTTGAATTTTCAAGTTTACTTGCGCGAACAGTTCTCTTTTTAAATGCTTAATGTGCTCTACAAACAAACTGCAGCAGAAATACCATGAAATGTAAATCGAACTAGCGTAAACAATCATCCATGATTTTTTTATTAGCGCAAAAAAGCGTGAACTAGGGCTAGCTAGCGGACTCGCTTACTAGCATGGGACTTAACCATAGCCGAAAGATGAAAAAAAAGCCATTACTTTGGATTTTAAATTCTTTTTTCAGTTGCATAATATATCACAAAATATATTTAAGATATCAATGCACCATTAAGAAGATATAGAAAACAACTTGAACTACATATATACGTAAATATTGAAGAATGGAATTGTTTTTTAAAGGTTTGAATAAAACAACAACAACTGGAGTGAGCTACCACCAAATTTTATAGGCTGGAGTAATAGCTATTTCACGGTCGCCAGGCCGACCAAACAGACTTCTAGTGGTGCTTATGTCGTTTTCCATTGGTTTCACTCAGGGATTCACTCATTCTGAAATCCAATGGAACAGTACTAACTACTTCTACTCAACTTACAAATTTTGTCATTGTATTGGTGAATCGTTGTATCATTATTTGATTTGATAATTTTGGCTGCAGGAGAATGACAAGCATGGCGGCCTTCGATTTCGAAGATGTTTTTATTTTCTTACATTGAGTGAGTTTGTTCTGACGTTAGAGCTTTTAATGTATTAGTGCTTCTTGAGTGGATTCTGATTTTAAATCGAGAAGCGAAATTCTCTTCTCAGAATCGTCGGTTGACCGTTTTTTTTTGCCAATGGAATGGTTTTAGAAGAGTTTGGTTTGATTCCGGACGCTTCCAGACGTTCAATGGAAAACGACATTAGTCTATGTATGTTTAATTTTATTTGAACAACTTTTTGCCGTCACTGGGAAATTTTTTTTTGTACTGATTAGATTTATTGAAAAAGCATAAAACAACAGTATAAAATAATTAGTAAAATTTGATTTAAGGTCAAATGTTTCAAAAATCTTTTATTAGTAGGTATTATAATTTTAAACGTGATTTTCAAGGTTTTAAGCCTAAGTAAGCCTTCGATTAAAACATCTACATTATGTATATGGAAACACAAGTTCAGTATAAAAACTGTCAAAAGCTTATTTATATTTTGTCTTTTGTTGCATTTCATTGTTACGGTAATTTTCATCAAAAGTATATTAACAATAACCATGTTATTATAAAAGATTAATATCTCGTTTTGGGGTCAGGGATTTTTGTAAAACTATGAACAAAAATACTATTGCTCAAGTTTGTAATGATCTTAATCCATTAATAATTTGCATATTTATACATTTATGCATGTGTCTAAGTTTATATGGATTTGAACGAACTAAAATCAGAATTTGGATCTGATTAACCTTTTAAGTTTTGATGATAAAGAGTTTAAACCTTGTCTTGTTGAAAATATAGTTCAAATAAGATGTAAAATTAAATTAATTAACAATAAAAACGCGAGCTTCTACTCGCAAGTGATGATTCCCCGGTAAAATTCCAAATTCCAAATTCAAGATGGCCTTTGAAACTTTAAGAAAAAATTAGTTTCAAATTATACGAAAAATATGTGTATGGTATACTTAAAAAAAAAATGTGTGTTTTTATTCTAATAGAATAAGAGCTTGTGTATTATAAAGCTTCAAATTTTATTCACATATAATATTAATATCTGTCCAAACTAAATTCCACCAGTCTGGCAGCGATACATCACCTAACACCTTCATAATGCACTTTCAAAATGAAAAAAAAGCGTTTTTAACCCGCCCAAATACATATAAATTAATTTGTATGGTAGCGATACCGTGGGCCCAAAACTACCATATAATGAACATTTAAAACTTCTCTTTCAATATAAGGAATTTGTTCAGAAAAATGGATTTTTTCTTCCAAACTAATAGAATTTTTTGTTAAAAGGAATTCGATATTAGATGGGATTTTTTACGGGTCGTTTATGATTTTCAAAAAGTGTAAATTTTTTGTTGAATTTTTTTTAACTGGGCTGGTTGGAAAATCATACAAAAATGATAAATCCTATTGAGTTGTCAATATAAAAAAAAAAAAAAAAAACGCACGACTGGGTTGCACAAACTTGCTCTTGTATTAAAATTTTCTTCGAATTTTACAGATTGAGTGTATTATAAGTAAATGATTTTTTTATGGGAGCCTTAAGTTTAAACTAGTACATTTAACATTGAAAAATTATTGAAAATTGACATAATTCAAAATAAATCTATCAAAAAAATCTTCTTAAATTGTTTTGAGAACTAAAAAAAAGTACATCATCTGATTTCTTTAACTAATCTTAGTTTTTGAAAAAAAAATTCAAAATCGTCGGAGCGGTTAGTTTTTATATATAAAATTTTATGAACATTTTTAGGAAAAAAAAAATTGATACACAATTTTTTAGTATTTATTTGAATTTAAAATTTTTGAAATATTAAATTTAAAAAAAAAGTTTGAAATTTTTTTTAAAATACAAAATTTGTTTTTTTTTGAAAATTTTGGTATGCAGTATGATTTCGACTTTTGATAAGATTTTGTATAAAAAATTTAATTAAAATCGGTTACACACACAATGAGATGAGATAGTCCAAAAACAAAGAAAATGGTTCTATGAGAGGTACCGTTAATAATGGCTAACTGTAAATTTTGTTTTTGTCAGATCATAGACCATTCTAATATTAGTATTCAGAACAATTTTAATCAAAATCGTAGGAGTCGTTTTCGATATAATATATTTTTTCTGTAACGGTTTTCTAACATTTATATGGAAGGTACCGTTTATTTTGACTAGGTAAGGTATAAGAAAAATTTTTGTTCAAAATATTTTAGATAATGTTAAAAAACCGCTTGGTACCAGATTCATAAGAATCAACCAAGTCGTTTTCGAAATATTTGGTTTTCAAAAAAAATATTTTAAAACTTTTTTTAAAAATCCAAAAAAAAAGGTTTTTTGAAAATTTTTGATATACAATACTATTTAATTTTTTCATACGATTCTCTATATAAAAAAATTATCAAAATTAGTCTATTCCTTTTCGAGAAAAACGAAAATAATAAAATGGTTCTATGTGGGAGGTACCATTTAAAACAATTTTTTTGGACATTTATTTTTACAAAAATAGCATGCCTAAAAAAATGTATTGATTTTTTTTTGCTAGAAAAATCTGTTGAGCCATTTTTGAGAAAAATAAGATTTTCGAAAACTGCTAAAAAAAAATTATATGGCAGGTACCGTTATTTTTGGTCCTAAAAAGAAAAATGTCCCAAAAACACTTTATACCAAGTTTTATTAAAATCGGCCCATTGACTTAGGCTGTAGGCGAGTACACAGACAGACAGACAGACGGACGGAATTGCGAGACCCACTTTTTTCGTCTTCCCTATCATCGTAATGTCAAGATTGATCAAAATCTCGAGTTCAAATTTTTTGACGAATCCAAAACTTGCCATATAGTACACTGTTAAACGGAGTTTACCTCACGTTCTCTTATAAATTTATATGTAAATATGTAAATAGATTTTGGGTTACTCCAACATCTTAAATCGCTAACAACCATTTCCATTTATTAGCCGCGAGGTGTTAGTTTACTTAGCCTTAATTCAGAGATAAGTCTAGCTCAAATACATGTGTCCATTAACCTTTATAATAGAAGTATCTAACGCCAGGTGTGTTCATTTCATAAATGCGTCTACAAATCATTTTACGTACATACATATATCACAACTATATCTTTGCTCGTCGAAATTATGTATAAATTGAAAGAATGCAATAGAAAATCGAAAACAAAAATAATAATTGAATAGAAAAGATCAAAAGTAGGCAGAATGTTTGATTGAGTGAAAGCAATATTCTTGAAATTTTAAATTGCTGTCAGTTATACCCAAAAGAATTTCAATTAATTTTAAAAGCTCTTCGGGCATTATCAGCGCAAGCAAGAACAACTGTCAAAACAAGTTGATAATATGGATGTTTACTTCAATTTAAGTAATTTATTTATCGATTCTTATCTGCACTGGAGTCAAGTTTTATAATCTCTCTAAAAGAAGGTGCTCAGTTCACTTCAAAAAAAAAAAAAAAAAGCTAAGACATTCCAGTTTGAAAAAAAAAAATAAATAAATAAACAACATAAATGTATTCTGGGAAAATGCAAAAAAGTGAAATTTTTTTTGTTCTCTCCCATCCAATAACAATTTGGAAGAAAGGTAAAAAAATAATTTCACCAAGTTGAGCTTGATCTTAAAATAACAGACACAGTGGTGATAGAAAATACAGAGATGTTGATGATGATAATAATACTTTGCCGGCAGTATAAATGTGGGGGAAAAGAAAATGAATAAAGAAGTTCATATTGCGGCTCAGATAAGGAAACAATGTCAGCTACTTCTAGGTTTTGTGTTCATATACCTACATCACATGCTCCACATTTTATATGATAATTTTTTATATGGTATAGATACACAGGTTCATGTACGGTTTTGATGTTTTAATTTTGTATGTTTTCTTCATTAATTAACACTTATTTTTTGGGAACTATAAATATTCACAATTATGCGGGTATGTATCTACATTTCTACAGTAGTCAATAGGCCCCATAGCGAGAGGTATTTATTTCAGCCAACGATTTCTGAAAAAAGTATACTAATTTAAAAAAAAAATATATATTAGCGTTCATAGGCTCTTATCAATTTCTATTCAAATGCAGAAACCCAGACGATTTTGGTGTCTTTTAAATTCAAAGTAGGTTCGCCAAAAAAAAGTAAAGGCAACTGTGATTAAAGAGGTAAAAGGTGTGGTTAATAGACACAAAGACACAATCGAAACTTGTATTTAGAAGCGTCGTCGTGCGTTATAAATCTCAACTTTTTTTATAAAATTCAAATAAAAAAAAAAAAACTTTTTTTGATAAGTTTTGAAAGCTTTATTTTTAAAGCCTATAGTTTGTACATCAATGCGAAGTGAAATCCAAATCGAAATGAAACATTAATAAATATTGCCTCGAAAGTTTTACAAAGAAAATAAATTTTGTTTTATAGTATTTGATGGTTAAGATAAGTCCGTTGAATTATATTCACTTCGAACCAAATTTCTTTCTCCTTGTAATTGCATTTAATTTTATAGTATTATTCACGCCTGGGAAAAAAAAATATATTTTTGTATGAAAATTTCACTTTGCTTCGATCTATAAATTAAGCTTAATCAAAACAAACTAATATTGAATAATTTTGTTCATTTTTTCACCTGGAATATAAAATATGTAGGTGTGTATTTTATTTTTATCGCCGTTCTCCTCATAGGATATTTAATTTTTACCCGTAAATCGTAAAATACAGTACCTTTTTTAGGCTATGGCATCTTACACTCCATTCGCAAAAAAAAACATGTTATCTAAAAATTCAGTAGTTAGTCATAAAGGATCAACTATTTTCAGATATTGGTCAGCCTTGAAAAAAATTTTATTTTTTAATCTAAGGTTAAAGTTTCTCAAGGTCATTAATGATTTTTGGCACCTTAGTTATGGGATATTCGCAAAAAAAATGTATACCAGATCGTTATAAAAGTTCAGTTTCACTAATTAGTCAGCCGTTTTATTTTATAAAGTTACTCAGTAACATGCCTGTGCAAAACTAACCGGATTTCAAAAACATTGCGAGTCTCGATGTTAAAGTAACGGTTTTTTTCGAGTCTTTTGACTCAAGCCGTAGATTAAAACGTTTTTACAAGTTGAGAGCTGTGTAAGTTGAAATTATAGAAATAATAGAAAAGTTTCAAGCCGGTATAAAACAAAAAGTAATCGCTGAAATCTTAAAAATTCCAACGTCAACGGTTTGCGACATCATTAAAAAATTTAAAAGTGGAAAACCAGTGGAAACAGATCATTTTGGTGGACGCCCTCGCAAAACAACAATTAAAACTGATAGGCGCATAAAGAATTTCGTGCTTAAAGACCCTTTTGCGACTTCAAAGACAATTTGTGATGAGCTTAATCTACCCATAGGGCCAAGTACGGTCAGGAAGTGTTCAAGAGATTTCGGTCTTTTTGCATTTCGACCAGCTAAAAATCTTCTTACTGCCAAACATCGTAAAAAAAGGTAATCCGTAAAAGTTATTTGGGAAAGATTTAAAATTCCTAATCAAAACATTTAACCCAGGGTTGAATTTGCAAAAAATCATCTTAACCGGTCTTTAAGCAAATGGAGGAGTGTTCTTTTCAGTGATGAAAGCAAATTAAACTTATTTTACTCCGATGGTGCAAGGACAGTAAGGCGCTCAAAAGGTACGCGATCAAAGCCTACAAATGTACTCCCTACAGTAAAGCACGGTGGAGCCTCGGTGATGGTTTGGGGCTGTTTTTCAGGAGTATGTTGCGGTCCTATACACCAAATCACAGGAATTATGGACCGTTTCCAATATAGGGACATTTTGGAGTCAGTAATGCTTTCCATACGCAGAGGAAGAAATGCCTCCACGTTGGATTTTTCAGCAGGATAATGACCCCAAACATTCTTCAAAGCTGCTAAAAGAGTGGTTTGCAACTAAAAATATTCGTGTCTTAGAATGGCCATCTCAATCACCCGATTTAAACGTAATAGAAAACTTGTGGGCCATTTTAAAAAGGCGGGTTGGGAAAAAAAAGCACACGTCAACAACTTCTCTTTTTGCAGCTTTGAAAAATGAATGGGAGAATATTCCTGCTTTTGTTTTCGAGAATTTAATCCAGTCAATGCCTCGTCGATGCCGAGCTATGATAAAAAAACGGGGTTACTGGACAAAATATTAAATAAATAATAAAAGTTAATTGCAAAAAATAAAATCCGGTTAGTTTGTCACATTAAAATTTTGAATTTACTTTAATTTTTTTTTATTTTGATGGATAAAGTTCCATGGTTTTTGTTTCAAATAATAAAATTGTTCAATAAAAATGGGAAAAATTGCAAACATTTGATTTTTTTCATTTTTATATCACAAACCAACAATCCATGCAGTTTACCAAAAAAATCCGGAATGTTTTTCACACCACTGTACATATTTTTTTCGAGTATCCCATAAACAAGGTGCTACAAATCGCAAATGACCTTGAAAGTCTTTAATATGGATTACTAAGCCTGACCAATTTCTTAAAATAGTTGACCTTTTTTAATTAATTACTGATTTTATAGTAGCATATTTTTTTTTGCGATGTGAAACGCAAACTCAAAAACCAAAACATACAAACTCTGACCAAAACGTTGGGCTTAAAACAAAATAAAATAAGATTTTAACAAGTTATATTTTCGGACAAAGTTTCGCTTAATACATTCCAACAAGAATTTAAATACATTTATACATTTAGTTTGGACTTGCAGTAAATTTACCTAAGACTTAATAACTTGCCTTTTAACTTGCCAGAAAACTACCTCTTTTATGTACCGAAGCTTCAACGGGATGCACCTAAATGTATCTACTTATTTATAATCTTTTGAGCTCACATAAAGAACATTAAATGCATATAAATGAAGACAATTTTCCAATATAAAATGCTAAATGCAGTTGCATTTGAAGCATGAGAAGTATGTATGTACATTCGCAATAGGTTGTTTTCTTATTTCAATAGTTAGAGTTCGAAAAAGACACGAATATATATGCCAAAGACATATGTAATTTTAGAAATTTTATCACGAATGCATGCAGATTTACCTCGTTTCGCAATAATTCTTCCCGCACAAATGCAAGACACGAAATGAAGTTGATAGACACAACAACGGACTACAATGCAGTATGGTATGATGGTTGGAGAGGAGGTCTAAGTTGTATAAGATTTAGATTGTATGGATACGTGATGTTCTTAATAATTATGCATTTATGCTGGTTCAATTGCATTTATTCAAAAATTCACTAAAAAAAAAAAAAACATAAAACTAACATCAAAAGAAATAACTCATTTTCTTTGCAAATGCCGATTCTATACGTTTTCCAGAGAACTCTCACTGTAAAATACACACCTAAAATTTCATAGCGGTTCTTCTTTCTCTTGGGCATTAATCCATGTCTTTTTGTTTTTTTTACCTGGAAAATATATATACATAGGTACTATATATGGCAAGTTTTGGATTCGTAAAAAAAATTGAACTCGAGATTTTGATCAAACTTGACATTACGATGATAGGAAAGACGAAAAAAGTGGGTTCCGCAATTCCATCCGTCTGTATATGTCTGTCTGTTAATTTTATATATAAAAAAAATAATTTAAAAAAAACCGCACCTACGATTTAAAATTTTTTGTTCTCCAAAACTAAGATTAGTTGAAGAAATCAGATGGTGTACTTCTTTTAGCTCTCAAAGCAATTTAAGAAGATTTTTTTAATACATTTATTTCAAATTACATATGTATGTTGATTTTAGATAATTTTTCAATTTAAGCTCTTAATTACATGTATAATACTAGTTTAAACTTAAGGCTCCCATTAAAAAATATTTATATATTTATAATACACTCAATATTTAAAATTCGATTAAACTTTTACTACAAGAGCAAGTTTGTGCGATCCAGTCGTGCGTTTTATTTTTCTAATTTGTTACATCATAATGATTGTGTCGTCTATATAAAAAAAAAAAAAAAAAACACACAATTTGACTCATGGGTACTTTAAATGATTGGCACAATCTTATAAATCAGTCACAGAAAATTGCGACACAGTAAAAATGACGCACGAAATTGAGGTAGGCATTACGCCAACACGGATATCGTATTTACATACATACATATATATGAAGTAACCTATATTAACTGTAAAATGATGAGTAATTTAAAACCCGCAGCCAACTTAATTCTGAAAACCATATCTTTGCAAAAGGTTTCTTCTAATTCACCGAATACGCATTTATTTAAATGTGATGGTACGAATCTTTTCACATATGTGTATTCTCGTTAAAATGTATATACAATCATAAAGCTATTATGCGGGTGCGACAGACAGCTGCTTCGACAAGAAACCGGACATCGTGATAAATGAAAGTTGCACAAAATGAAGCCAATTTAATGTTTAAGATGACTCGGAAAGAAGTAATGAAGTCAAGAAGCATTCCTAATCTTAGAAGAATATTGTAACGTGAGTTGAATTAAGTTTGAATTAAATAACAAAAAAAAAAAATATTGAAATATAGCAAACATATTTATACAAAACGAGCTGACCAGGTGAACTTCGTTCCACTTATAATTGATTAAATTATTAATGTTCCTTTTGAAAGTCAAGCAAGCTCCAATTGTTATCATAACTTTCCGCGAATTTTCCAGCCTAATTTTCCAATTCTTATCTCCGTATCTGGTTGAATACAAATCCAAGAAAAAATCCCCATCCAATTTGGATGATGTTTAGCCGAGTTATGTACGTATACACAAAAAAGAGATTCATTTTTATGTACCCATATAGATTAAATACAATTTTAATTTTTATATATTTTATTATTTGTTTAAGGATCAATATTTAAGACTTGAAAAACAAAAGTTCGTTTGCCAGCTCTTTTGTTTCCCTTAAAATTGTACCTCAAAATATACACGGTGAAACATGTGCGATATTTTATTTGACCTATTCGAATTTGATTGCATAAAATCTTTTAACCTTCAAAAATTTAATTTTTAGAATGATCGGAGTGGAAAATACTAGCAAGGGATTTTGACATAATTTGCTGAAATTTTAGAGACAGTTGTACGAATATTTGAACTTTGGGTGTAATTCAGCAATTTTATTCCACCCATATCCGCGGATTAACTAAAGTTCAATGGAGGTTCAGGGTTCAAGTATATTATAATAGCTCGTTGAACTTTTGAGGATGAACCATATTTGTACAATTGACATTTAAGCAATTTAGGGCCAGTTTTACAAACGTAGTTTAATATTTAACCTGTGGTTAAAGAAATTTAATTCGCAGATTTCAGCGGATTAACTGAGGGTCAACGATGGTTCAATTCAAATATTTGATAATAGCCAAGTGCCTAAACCCAGCGCTTAACCTCAGTTAATCCACTGATATCGGTGAATTAAAAATACTAAAATACGGGTTAAATATTGAATCTAGTTTGTACAACTGGCCCTTAGTAAGAAACTTCAAACAATATGTATATTTTTTAGAGCTTTTATTACTTACAAATTATTTAAACATTATACAAAAAAATGATTTTTTTAGTATTTTTGAACGTTTAGCATTTTTTCGTTATTAACATGATAGACATGATAGACGGTAGGAGCTACGTTCGTGTGATTAAGTCGTTCATATGTATATTTACAATATAAAACAATATGATGAAATAACTGGACTTTTTATTGAATTAAAGGAAAACGTAGCCAGTTCAGGTCTCTGGAATCAAAAAGATCTCTGCATTTTATGAAGTCTGCAACCAACTTGTTCTCTGCAAACTGAGAATAGTTTTGAATTAACTTGATTAATTATTTTATGGAGATTAAAAATAATTTCCTGTGTGACGAATAAAATTTTATGAAATCTCAAAAATGAATTGGCAAATTAATTTAAAAAAAAAAAAGCAATTTCCTGAAATAATTTCTGACATCAATACAAAATTATTTAATTCCATATAGCTTTTACTGAAAATAATCAAAAACTTAACTATTTCAGAAAAAAAGCAATAAAAGAAAAAGTTTGTTAAGATAGTATACTATGTATACAAAAAAATAAAAAAAAAAAAAGTTCGGACGACAACTCTTTCGTTTACGAGAGTCAATATGTGATAACTTTTTCTGGTTTTCTTTATAATACAAAATCGGTCACTCATTGCATAAAAGCTCTAACTAACTATATGTAGAAGGTCTTTGGCTTTAGCTTAGGAATAAATCAACTGGTAAATTGTTCTTTATTCAAATTTTTGTAACGGTATCTTCTAAATTAAATCATAACAGGTTCGTTCACTTTAATACGTATACTCATATTTGAAATGAAAAAGCCATAACACTTGCCTAAACTGAATAAATCTTCAATTTGACTTAAGTAGCTATTTGTCTCAGAAACTCCTCATCTCATTGTATTCATTTTAAAAGAACGCTCATTAATATTTAAAGAACTTAAAACAAACAAAAAGAACTAAAAAATTGATAGATAAAAAAGAGAACAATAAAAATGAATACTTTTGCTTTTTATTGTAGCTCACATTATAGTCTCAGGTCAATGACTTAAAACCAACAATACCTTGTAAGACAGAACTTCATTTTCAACACCCGCTAAGTAAAGAGTGGAAAATATGTGGAAAGTTCAACGGCACTACACTAACTGAGATATACCATAAGACTGTCTCGGTCCGAGATATAGTTACATTTCTTATAGGCTCTAGTTTGGTTTAGGTAAACGGCATTTCACTTTCTACAATATTTTGATAGGTTTTCCTGTTCGTGCTTATGCAGTACAGACTATACGAGACTCTGCAGCTGACGTTCTACGTAGGCTTCGATGCCCGCTATCTTTTATAGTTTTGTTGTACTGTGATGGCCATTTCAATTAAGTTTTAAAGTATATTGGAAGTGATTGTGCGAGAAAAGCCTGCTGCTTGTGGCCATCAAAACTGAGTTCGCTACATTATAATGCACTCTATGAAATTGTTGTTGTTTTAAATTAATAATGCACAACGCTTGAGCAAACAAAGTACACCACACATAGAGCCTTTTCTTGTTTTTCTATTTCATAACATAAATTAAGTAATTTCAGAAATAAATTCAATTTAATGCGATGATTTTATAACGGTGAAAATTAAGCAACATCATCCATGTGTGAATGTAATTTCTTTTCTACTGCGGTGAAGTATTTAATTTTTTTTAAAGGTTTCAGGCCTTCTTCTGCACGTCCAGATACATAGTTATAGGCTAGTTTCAATATAAAATTTGATCAGCATTTTATATTTCGTTAAGATGCATCAGAATTTCTATTGATAGGAATGTATAACTCCAAAAAATGATATTTTAAAATTGTTATTATTTAAATCTCGCTCATTTTCATAAAAAAAATACTATTAATGCAACGAAATCACTGCAGACATTAGGGCTAAGAGAAAATTATTGATAAAAAAACATCTAAGCTTCTTTTACAATTCAACTTAATAATGATAAAAATTATAACAACTTGATCAGAGAAAATATTGAATTCGTGCCTATATGTTTAAATAAAATAATTAAATCAGGATTGGCAAGGCTGTATGATCCTAGCTAAGATCAGACGGCCTACATTTTTTTGATAAATACGAGTATAAGCTTATTTTTTAAGTTTTTAATGTATGAAATTTTGATCTTAATAATTAATGAATTCTGTACATTATTTTAATAAGCAGGTTTGCCAGGTACTTTTAAAAGTAGCTGAAACTGACAATTTTCTGTTTTTATTGTATACATATACAGGGTGCCCCGAATCTCAATATCAAGCGGGTACTGGGTTATAGGGTAGGTTGTACCCGTTCTGGAAAAAGTAAGAAAAAAAATCCATCTCGCTTAGGTAAGTAATAATAGCAATATTAAGAAAAAATGAAAATCGATACCCTAGCTCACATTTTTAGATACAGTGGTCACAAATTTTCAAATTTTGGGGTGTTTTCTTTTTGTTTACGTAATCCTTAAAACTATTCTATTGATCACAATCACAAATTCAAGAATAAATATTGTCAGTTTCGTAAGAAAAATAAAGTTTGACTGAGTCATGGTTCAAAAAAAATTTGGTAAGATAACTTTGATATTTAATATTTTAGAAAAAATGTACTACACTACTATCGGCAATTTATTTTAAAAAATGGCTCACTGTATCAAGATTTTAAAATGGTACAATACTTGCTACTTATTTATTCATAAAAAATATGATTGCTTTTATATTTGCAAAAGGACCTCAGTTCACTTCTTATCACTTTCACGTAAATAATGTTTTTTTCAAATATCAGTTTTACCGAGGTGTATGTAAGATAAACAGAGACACTTCAATAAAGCTCTGTTTGCCCGGAATTAAAGTGCGACAGATCAACATTAGATACGGTACGCTCGATCTACGTTAGGTACGCTACGTTTCTGCTTTTACTAACAACTTCTCGTAATTGTGCGCCTTTGTGTTACCCTGGAATCGATATGTGTTGCGAAAATTATGTCAGTTAATATCTAGTAACAGGTACTTAAAACCTTTCGTGAATAGCATATTTGTACACAGCTCAAGAATATGAGAACATATTAGTCCATGATGCTCGTCTCTTGGGCTATTAATCAAAATCAAAATGCAAAAATTTTCATTTTTTTTTCGATTCCCCATGTCAAACTATTCACACCACGGCACTGGTCTAACGTATAAAGGTATAAAGTCCACCAAAACACATCAAAACAGTTATTTTCATAAACATTCAATCCCTTTGTTAAGGGTAATTGCTCATTTCTTAGTTATTATTATTATTTATTGTATTATTCATACTAGAATGTCAGTTTATTAGACTTGACCATTCTTTATTCCGTCAATTTCATTGAATTTTTGAACAACAACAACTTAAAGGCGCTTCCACCAATTGTTTACGAATTAATTTCTTATATATGTAGATCTAGTAATTTTGTTCATATTAAATAAGCCATCAGTCAACGTGAAAATTTAGATAATCCTCCGCATTCTCAGCTTTTCTTTAAAATTCTCAGGAGAACAATTTTGGGATAAATACTCAAATTTTGAATATTGGCTGATCTATGGCGATTGATTAACGCACTTCATTAAAATTTAATATTTATTTTTTTTAATTTCCGTAAAAAACGACGCACGTTGTGAATATGCAGAAATTAGCCAATTCAGGTTTCTTAATCTCCCTGAGATGACAGAGACCTCAACGATCTCAGAAATATGAACGTAATTACTCAGCGAGATTCCTCACTTTTGTTGTCAAAAAACTGAGACTGATATTTTTTGGATTTGCTTGCTCAATTATTTTTTGTCGCAGTTAATTAGTTATAAAAAAAAGTATGGAAAATTGGTTTTGACTTCTAGCGGAGAAATTTTGTTCAGGTTTGTCCTCCTGCTCAGTGTGGAGCTGACGAAGCTTACTCAGTGAGACAATGGAGACAATCAATAAGTTTGTTGTCATCAGTTTTCTCTTGTAGTAGCCCGTGGCGTAATGTTTAGTGCGTTGGACTGTCACGCTAGAAGATATTTGGATTCAATTCCCAGCCTCTGCCACCTAACAAAAATGTGTTTCAGGGCTACTGCCTCAGGCGAGAAAATGGCAAATCCTCCAAGAGTATCTCCTGTCATAGAAAAGTACCGCTCACCTGTACCCCCCCCCCCCCCATTCCTACAGACATGTACACAGGAATGGTTGAGAGTTGTAAGTCACTAGGCCTTAGTTCTTCATGAGTTGTTGCCCCACCAAATTTATTTATTTATTTAGTTTTCTCTTATTAATTAGTTATAGTAATGCGGTTAACACAATTTTAGACGTTTTAAAAAAATAATGTTTTGCTCTCCAAAATCACAACTAAACTACGCCCATGACCAATTGCAAAAAAAAAAAAAAAAAGAAAAAAACAAATTGACGAAAAGAAAAAACTTGAATTGCCGGAATAACGTGCAAAAGTCATACAAAATGTTTAAATAAGTTGACTGACCCAATGTAAGAATGATTTTTTTTCTGACAGAACGCACAGTCGTTCTACAGTGGGGTGAACTATTTGAAAGAGTCGGAATAAATTCATCAACACGTTGTTGTTTTCTATTGACGCGGCGATTAATCGCGTTGGTTTGAGATGGGAAAGCTTTTATTTGAGTATTTTTCTTAAACTTGTATTTCAAATTTATTGTATGTATGCTTCTATCGTATGTTTTGTCCTATAAGTTTTAATCTGAGGAGCTAGTCTCTAAAGATATAAATTCCTAACGATTTTAACAATTAAAATTCAATTGTTAGGACAAGTATTTTCCCCACTGTGCGGGACTGCTCAGCGTAGTTTTTATTAATAATTTCTTTTATCCAAAGCTGCTTTTAGAGAAGATGGAATTAAGCTTGACATGGTGTCTATATGTATCTTGTTTTGGGGCAGAAACAACAAGATGTCTGTCTATTCGTCTGTGGATTGTGGAAGTTATTATGACGATGACCTACTTCAAACCAAGACTGGTTGGTATCGTTGGTGGTTGTTAGTTTTTTTTATGATCGAACCGTAAAAGTGATCAAATGGAGTTGTGAGGCTTTAATCAGTTGTTAGATATTTTACAAGGAATTTTGCACGATTTGACTGACATTTTCTTTCCCTATAAAGCTGTTTGTATTATACACGCGGAATTCTGATAATAAATATGCGAGAAAGTCTGAGAAAGAAGTTCGAATCAAACGAATTTCAAATGCAAGGTAGGAAAAAAAAAACGACAAATATTTTTCCTAGTTCATCGCGTGATGCAGGTTTAAAGACAGGCTTCCCAGAGAGACCCGAACCCACGATTGAAATAACATGCAATAAAAGACAAGTGCAAGAGAGCAATCATTAGGATTGCATTTCAAACTTGTTCTGGGCGATAAACAGGGAAAAGTGTTGAGAAAGAGATAATTGCTAAGTCTTTCTGACAGACGGCACAGGGCTGCACTTAACGCATATCATGATTGTGTGGTTGTGTGGGATGTACAAAAAAGTGAAAGTGAAAGTAACCGATGGATGGTAGAAGAATAAAATTTGCCAGCTTAATATTATGCTCTGCAGGTCAAAACATCCAAAAATAAACTTTTTTGTTGGTGTGTCACTTCGTGGGAAAAAAGAACATTGTTATGTTGTGGATCGTAGACAGGGACAAACTGACAGATTAACGGTCAAAACAATTATAATGACTAGACTAAACTGACTAATAAGCTTTCAAAGTAATAACTATACTAGACACTTTTCACATAGTTATTTATTATTTAATTTGTTGGCGAGCATTTATTATTATTAAGAGTATACAAATTTGTATAGGCTTTTTCATTTTTGACAATGACTGGTTTTAGATTTCATAGAATGATATGTATGTTTTTTTTTAAACCACTTTATTGTGACAAAAGAGTTAAATAACAATATAGTTAGGTATGCCAAAACCATCAACTTTTCTTCTTTTTTCTTTAACTGTATTGCCTTTATTTCAGAGCGTTTGAATAACACAATTATAAATTTTTTTTCTTGCAGAATGCGTAAATTATATGCCTTCAGTATCTCAAATTTCACCAAAGTCCACAAGCAGAGGCTCATCAAAGATGACTCCAAGGCTTGAAAGTACTCTAATAGATCCAAGCTTTGAAAATGATAAAGACGAAACACACGATCATTCGCGAATAGAACGATCAGCCCTACCGATTCTTAACGATATAAATGGATCTAAGAAAAATTTGAATGAACTAGATGATGATGAAGTCGATGGTGAAAAAGTTGAAACTGGAAGATACTTTCAATATAATATAAAACCAACTGAAACATTGAGTGATTTAAGAGAAAATGCGGAAATAACAAAAAGTTCCCGTGAGGCCAAGGGTCTAACGGTAGATGATTCTTTTTTATCGAAAGGGGACCTACGATTGATTTCATCGGGGTCCCCCAACGCACCCAGCATAGCTCCGAGTTCTGCTACTCCGATCTCAGCGACTGCTCAGGTTCCTAATCAGGCACGACAAAATCCGAATCCAGATATTCAGGATATAATAACGGGAATAGTTAAACTACTCAACGGAAACGTAAATGTTCATGCAAATAATCAAGTTGGTCATCGAAGGCCCACAGCTAGTAGGATTAATAATCGTGGTCCTCCGAGGATCTCTGATGTGCAGACTCTTCCAATGGACTATGATATTCAAAAGCCTTTGCCAGATAGCTCAATTCGTCCACCTCCATATCCCTTTGACCGACCCGAAAGGCCATTTATTACTGGGGTACCGATTCCAGAACAAATAGTTCCTTATAGACCTGGTTTTATAAGTAACCGTCCTCCATGGCACAGAAATCGCCCAAGACCACCTATAAACACCAGCAATGGAGGCCGTCGACCAATACCTCAGTATATGCCACCTCCAGATTTGAACGAACATCCCGAGCCTTCCGATCATCTGGAAGTTCCCAATCTCAATCAGGCAAGCTCATCATCAGAGCCAGACGAAGAAGTACAACTTACCACATTAGAAAATGAAAATAACGAGACCATTGAGGTAGCTCCAACTGACACAACCTATGACAATGATCTTCCTAAAGACGAATATCCCAATCATAAAGATGAGGATTCATCAAGCGAGCTAGAATTGGAATTGCCATCAATTATAACAGAGGAAGTGCCTATCAAAAAAGATGAAGATAAGAAAAAGAAACTCACTTCAAAGACCAAGTCAACAGAGAAAAAAGTTATTCCTTCTATTACTGAAGATTTTTCAAAGATCATCGAAAGCACTTCTGTTGTGAGTTCTATGTCCACACCAGTTTTATCGTCATCTTCGTCGAACTATGAACCAATGTCGAATGAGGACGTTATCAATGCTTCATCAGAAGATATAATTTTTATGACAACATCAGCACCCAAAAAGACTCCATCCCTGGAAATCAGCTCAAGTTCGTCTTCAACCATACCAAGCATTTCGATAAAGCCTCCTGAGACTACTACCTCAACGGAAGTTCTAATTGAAACGATATCTAGCTCAAGCACCGAAGAAGCACACAGCACATCTCTTACGTCCAGTTCATCTGCTGTTTCCTACCACCCTCGTCCCGGAATCGTTTTAGATGATCCAGAGTTCAAACCCGGTGGACATGGTCGACCTCCTCTTGGTAGACCTCAGCGTCCACAACCACCAAACATACAACCAACTCGACAGCAATTGCCACCTGGGTATGGAGAAATCTTCGATGTAACTCTGTCGGCAATTCAAGGTCCAGGTTCAGGGACAGGATCCCAGCAAACCATAAACATCAAACCCTATGGTTATGGAGGGGGGCAACAGGGAGGGGCTGGTAATGGTGACATCATTATCTCACCTTCCGGTGATGATGGCTTTGTTTCAATTGATGGTAAAAGAACGTATATAAATCTGTTCGGAGATCCTACA
Source organism: Epistrophella euchroma (assembly GCA_947049315.1). Lineage (NCBI taxonomy): Eukaryota > Metazoa > Arthropoda > Insecta > Diptera > Syrphidae > Epistrophella > Epistrophella euchroma. The sequence goes on from OX346245.1 coordinate 144,014,508, forward strand.
GATCCACCAGCTGTTGCTGCAACAACTACAGCTGATAGATCTACAACCCCAACTACATCACAGATTTTAAATAACTCGAGTCCACAACCGAAACCGCCATACCCATCGACACCAGCCGGATCAGGAACAGGATATGCCGTGCCAGAAACGGAAGTGGTGGATGTTACTCCATCAAAATCAAATACTAAGCCCACAGTGCACACGAACCAAACACCATCACAGAGACCCCATTACAGACCAAGGACTACACAGCCTCCAGTGAGGATAGACACATGCATTGTAGGGGATGACTCCACATGTGATCAGGCACAGCATGAACGATGTAAGACAGAAAACGGAGTGTCCAGTTGCCACTGTAGACCTGGTGAGTTATTTTTTTATTTTTGAGGTCAAAAACTAATGGCGGCTGTTTTTTTTTTTTTTTTCATTTTGAAACTAATTTTTTTTTCACTTTTCTGCAGGATACTCACGTAGAAAACACCGTGAACCGTGTCGCAAAGTTGTTTCATTCTTTGTTGGACTTAGGGTAGATCGTTTCTATGAGCACAGGATAGTTTGGGACAACAAGCTGCTAGATAGAAGCAGTGAGCCATATAGCCAATTGAGCTACGAATCGGCCAGAGCTGTGATTACCTATATTTAAATTGCTATTCTTTTTGAAAATAATGACCTTAAACTATTCTTAGATGGATTCTGCTATGTCGATGACTCCTTATTCTGATGAATTTATAGAGGCGAAGGTAAATAATATCTATAAAGGAGATGCAAGTCAAGGTTCACCTGGAGTTTTTGTCAATCTAACGTTAAAGGTAAGTAGTCAAAATATACTAAAAACACAAGATATTGAAGCTTGCATTACTGAACTTAATTACAGATTGAGGAAAATGCTGAAACCCTTCGACCAAACTTGCGAAGTGATGTTCAAAAACACTTGCTCGGTGTGATACATCGCCGAAATAACAACATTGGTAATTCTGTTCTCTATGTTGAATCACCCCAAGGTGCAGTCTCAAGTATTCAGGACTTAGACGAATGTGAATCCAATGAGCTAAATGATTGTCACCAACATGCTTCTTGCAAAAATATCTGGGGAAGCTTTAGGTGTGCGTGTGAATCTGGCTTCCGTGATCCCTGGGCTGATCAATTTCAACGGTCTGGTCGGGAATGTCAGTCCTGCCCAGATACTTACTGTAATAACCGAGGAACTTGCAGTTATAACGAAGAGGGTGCACAATCTTGTACGTGTGATGGAAGTCATTATGGCGGGCAATGTGAAATCGATGGCGAAGTACTAGGAGTGGCTATTGGAGCATCTGTAGCAGCACTTATTATCATTGTACTTACCCTGGTTTGCTTGATAATGTGGTCAAGAAGATGGCAGAGAGAGCAAAAGAATGCTATCGGATCACCAGTTTTTGGATACATGAATACGACTCCATTAAAATCAGCGGGTATGCTTCAGCCAGGCTATCAAGTTACTTTGGAAGATCGAATGCGATGGGCGCAAATTGCAGATGTTATGGCTCAGGCCAATCATTATGGGGTAATTTGACTTTAAAAATTTGTGTATATGCTCTTGTATAAGCCTTATTGATTTATTTTAGGCAGAGCCAATTGCGCAGACCCGACCATCTTCAGCAATGTTCGGATATCCAAATCTTCATGCCATGGGACTGGGCACAATGGGTACGTGTAAATTTTTTCTAAAGTTTTTTGAAATTTCATTTGTATTTTAATCTTTTAGGTGGAATGTCACACATGGGTAGTACAATGCAAATGCATCAAAATGGAACCCTCCCGCCAGTTCCGTTGCCAAGGTTTTCAAATTTAATATGTTCAACTCAATTTTCACGAATTTTTAATATATATTTTTCTTAAGTAGATTAGGCCTGGGATCAAGATCAAGTGGAATGCGAACACTGGAAAATTCCAGTTCTAGTGAGGAAGAAGATCGAACTGATCTACTAGGAAGAAATTTCCAAGTTCCTCGACCAAAAAGTCGAAGTAACAACAGTATAGCAGTAAGTTTTTTAAAGTCCATTAAACATAAAACAACAACTTTTCTCATGGTGTTATTCTATTTTAGAATCAATCTGGTATTTATTATGATGTGGATTATGAGCCATCTGGAAATGGTGGTGGCGGCGGCGGTGGAGACATGTATGGTTCACATAGTCAGAGTCATATGTCAACGCATATACCAGGGCCCCAAGGTATACCAATGAGTACGTATACGTCTGGAAGAGCGCCTAGTAGCTATTATATGAAATAATAACTTGGACTAAATGTATTTTATGATTTCTTCCTTTTTTGGAAGTTTTGTATGTAATATGCCATTAAGGAATTAAGAGTTAATAACTTTAACCTTATTTAAGGATAAAAATATAGACTAGAAAGAATGCCTCTATTCTCTACAAATTAAATAATTTAAAAAAATCAGAACTGGGACTGTTTTTGAAGTAGAAAGTTTTATAAATAAATGTTTGTTTGCGGTCGATCTTCCAAATTCGTACGTTCAGCTTTAACAGCAGTAATACAAAACACCGACAAATGGCAGCATTGAAACAACCTCATTTTAAAACAATGTCATGTGAAATTTTGGCAAATTACTAAACCCTTGGCAACTAATGTCAAACTGTCAGAAATATCTAGTCAACTTTTTGTTGATACTGACCACAGAAACCCTTACACATTTCTATCAAATGAGTTGCTCATCCAGAAGCTTTCTGATGAACCCTTCAATATAAAATTTTCCTAAAAAAAAAAAAAGAAACAAGGCTTGTGTATTTGTTTCCAGAATCAAAACCAGCAAAAATGTCGGCATTTTTACAGTTTGATGGCTTTGGTTTGTTTTTTTTTCCAATTCCATTACTAGGACTTTCAAAAATACACGCCCATTATGAGTTTAAATAATTATATTTCTGTGTGACCAATAAATAATTTGTACTGTTCCTCGGTCTCTTTATGCCACAAATTGCGTACCTATAATAAATAGGTAACCATTAACTCCTAGAGCATTCCGAATGCGTACCTTCATACGTTTCCATGCAATGATTTTATTGATTTTTTTTAGTTATTCGACTTATATCTTAAACTACCCTGCCGACATTGATTTCTTTCCGGACTTTTCTGAACAGCCACGAGTACTTCATAACTTAATCTTAAAAACTATACCTGTTAAGTCTATAGTAAACTAAATTTTCATATAAAAATTATTTTTTTTTTAATGGAATTATTTTGATGACAAGGAAGGACAAATTTGTTTCGAAACAAACATAACACAATGGAATTATCAAATGTATTTTTTGTATACATTTTGATCCGAGTTTTAACAGACGTTTTACTTCCATTTTGAAATAAACTAGGATTAAAAACAAGATGCACTTAGGGCCTATTTCACAACATCCATGTAAAGTTCAGTTAATACACATAATATTAATATTGGCACAGGCTCATAAGTCCACTAGAGAAAAAATCCAATTGATATTATTCTATATTGGTTACAAATCCAAAAATATTTGGATGTTCAGAGATTTACTGAAACAAGCTCTATAACAAAGTAAAAACCCTATTCTCAATTTTAGTCACATTTAAATTAATAGAGGTTTATAATTTTTACTACTTATTTATTAAATAATATTATACATGTAAGTGTATATCTTAGTTTTATTGTAAATAGTAAAATTTTAATTTTATATAATAATTTGTTTGTATTAGTTTAAATTATGTATAATAAACATGCTTTCAAAAGTATGGATAAATCAATATTAATTTTCCTATTAAGAGGAAAAAGAAATTTAGTTTAAAAACACTGCAAAAATATTTTTATAAATAAAAAAAGTATATTTAAAACTTGTGTAAATATTTGTATAAGAAAAAAAAAATTAATAAAAGAATACCTACTTTACTATACTATACTTTATTTATTTATTTTTACCTTAAAAGTAATACAATATACATTATATAGGAGAATTTGTCAGCCATTGTGTATCTGAGACTTCTTGATCGGTTCTGAAGAAAAACCACGAAACTCAACAAATTAATTTTTGGAACAAAGGCAGAAGAAAATAAAGTAAAACTTGGGATTTCTATTAAACTATAATAAAATATCTTAATTATAAATATCTGGACCAAACCCTAGCAAAAGTGGTGTTTGTTTTTGGTAATCATTGGGAGGTCTAAAGGTGTTTTGTATGAATTCGACGGCTCTCATCATCGGCTTTAAATTTTAACAAAAGGGTATGCCATATACAATATAAATTTTTTGCTTGCGCCTCCACAAAATACATACATCATGTACATCAAAATCAAAGAGATAAGTTATAAGAAAAAAATGCTAAAAATTATGTGGGATGATGTGATAACAAAATACACACCACCTTTAGGCCAGTCGCGCACATGCAACTAAACAGTTTGGTTTCGATTTTGTGCACAATGGGCTTATATGGGAGTGCGCGCCGGTTTATGTGCGCGGACTCTCATATAATCCTATAGTACTCAAAATGGAAACCAAACTGTTTAGTTGCATGTGCGCGCCTGGCCTTAATCGCATACAAACCCATATAGGGTTTACCGAATTCAGTATGATTTATTTCCGTTATATTGCACTAATTGGAATAAAATGCATTGTCTCTTTTATAAAAAGAAAAATGGTTTTTACTGTAACTAACAAAGCCACTTTTCTGTTCCAAGCGCACCCCTCAGGTGTAACTTAGAAACCATTTTTTAGACATATTTTTTTATAATAAACCAGTTATGGTACATCTAATTAAAAAAATCATTCTTATATTTTTATAGTTCTTTTCAATTTTTGTTAAAGTTATTAATTTTTTTTATAACAGTTATGCCTTTTTTGGCTTTTTATTTTAAAAGACCATTATGGCCTTTTATACATACATTATATAAATATTTTGTTTCAATTTTGCCAAGAACATATAGGATTATACATATGGATTGGTTGGCTATAACTGATTGAATTTTATGGAAATGTCTTATTTTAATTTAAGATCGGATATATACCTACATACATATCGATACATATGTACATATATACGTACAGAGCTTTAAAGCAAATTATAAATGTGTTAATCCTTTCCAGGATATACAAATACATACATATGTGTTCTCAAGTAATCAAAATATTTAAGCTAGTGACACGAAAAACAGGAATTTCTGCAAGTCTGCTCTGCTGATCAAAATCAGAAATGAAAAGCCATTAAGCACCATTTGTAAAATCGTGGGTTAAATGCTGATCAGTGTTTCGAGTTGTCTACTAAATGAGCGATGACAGCGATTTTAAGCGATTTTTGAGCAAAAATTAATTTAATAAATTCAGGCAGAAAATTTACGGCTTACTAAGTCAAGTCTAGAACCAATAGAACACCCAGTTTGAAGAGTATATTGACTTTTGTGGCACGTTGTAATTTTTGTTAAAACAAATTCAAATAAACGTGTAGCGCATAGCAACGGTTGATGCAGGATACCAAAAGAGCAAGTTATGTAAAAAATTCGATATCCACATACAAATTCAACAATACATAATCACATAGAGGACTTATTCTTCGTTTTCATTAGAGCAAATGAGGTAATTACGTTCAAAATTTCCAAAATCAATTCGAAATCATCTCATTTCCCATACAAATTAAAATTACCAAATAAGGTAATTTCAACCAAATTTGCACAAAATTCTGTAGAAAATTACGTAAAACTTTCATGAATACACCCAAATGGATTCCATTCAAAGTGGATCCCATTTAAAATAACAGAATTCACTGTAAAAAACAACAAAATAAGGGATTGACAATCTGGACCGTCAAACAAAATTACAAAATTTGAAATGTAAATACCTACTTTTTTTGTAATTTGCCAAATTACCTCATTTCAGCTCTAATGAAAACGCAGTATTACATTACTCAAAAATAAATCATTAAAAAATTACTTAAAACTATTTCTTTTCTTTTAATTCTTCCTGTTCTTTTATTAGTACAAGTCTGCAGTCAGATTGTCAAGCACTTGTTTTAGTTGTTTTTTTTTACATTGAATTCTGTCATTTTAAATGGGTTCTACTTTGTGCAAATTTGGTTGAAATTACCTCATTTGAAAATTTGAATTTGTATGGGAAATGAGATGATTTTGAATTTAATACGGCGTTTTCATTAGCGCAAAAGAGGTAATTTCATCAAAAATTTCCAAATTAAATTCAAAATCATCTCATTTCCCATACAAATTCGAATTTCCAAATGAGGTAATTTCAACCAAATTTGCACGAAATTCGGTAGGAAATTACGTAAAACTTTTATGAACACACCCAAATGGATTCCATTCAAAGTGGAACAGGATTCAATGCAAAAACAACAAAAACAAGCGATTGACAATCTGGGCCTTCAAACAAAAATAAGAAATTTGAAATGTGAACACTTTTTTTGTAATTTGCCAAATTACCTCATTTCAGGTCTAATGAAAACGCAGTATAATACTGCGTTTTCATAGCAAATGAGATAATTTCGTTCAAAATATCGAAATTCAATTTGAAATCTTCTCATTTCAACATGTCAAAAAAAAGTGGGATAGAATTACTAACGACTGCGATTTTCAAATTTTTTCCACAATTGCATCCAAAAAATCAATTAACCATAACCTCAAACCCCAAAGTGGGATAGAATACTCTCCTTCGCACTCAGTTAATTCGAAAAGAGTCATGAATCTTGAGCCATTGTGTCATAGCTGACTTATTATATACATGAAGTGCTAAAATGATAAAAAGGAACTGCATAGCAAAATTGCACGAATAAAGAAAATCTAATAGGTAAATGTATCCTTTAAAGGCTCTCCCAAACCAACGCGATTAATCGCCGTGACAATAGAAAACAATAACAACAACGTGTTGTTTTGTTTGACAACCACGTGTTGTTGTTATTGTTTTCTATTGCCGCGGCGATTAATCGCGTTGGTTTGGGAGAGCCTTATGCATATTAGGCCGTAGGCTCTAAATTTTAGACAGAAAATCGTTTTAATGCATAATAACCCATATAAATGGTACGAAGAAGAGAATTAACAAAAACAAAGGAAAATTATTTTTGTTATTGTTTTAGTGGACTGTGTTGAATTAAATTCAAATGGAAGATTTTTTGCGTTTCGCCCAGGCACGACAGTTGGGCTCAGCAGTTAGATGCTGTCGTACCTTTCTAAGACGCAATTTTTGGTCGATGAATATCGACTCTTTATAAAATCTACAGCGCATACGCACTGTAAATTATATGGTATGTAAAACATTCTGTCGTATTTATTAGGTGTGTTTTGTTCAACATTCAGAAATTCTTCACATTCAGCAAAATTTTCACATGCAAATTCTACCAACAACAAGTTAACAGCACATTTGCGCTTCAGTAACTCTATGGCTTAATGTGGAACATTGCAGAATCGGCACAGTAACTAGCTCAACAAAACACAACTATTTAAGTTTTTGCTCTGAGGTAATATTCGATGTAGTCGCAATGAATATTATACCATTTGTGGTCTTTATACCATTAAATAAATTCAAGTGTGGATCGAGACTAGACAAATTATTTGCGTTTGCACCTTAAAACCATATATTGGGCATCTGCCTGAACGCTGATGACAGTTCCCTAGTTAAAATTGACAGGTGTATACGTCTCACTTTGGATATTTTCTTTTTCTTTTTTTGTTGTATACTTTTGTTCTGTGTGAAGTGAAGAAAAATATAATAAAAAATGGCTGATGAAAACGAAAACTAAAATCGCACTGCAATAAAAATTCCAATTAACAAAATAATATAATAAATAATTTTGTATGCAAGAAACTTTGTAGTTACTTCCATATACAACCTCTACACAAATTAAAATCTTCCATACAGGTGTGAAAATCATTCCACACAGTGGTAGTGAAAACTATTAAAACAGAAAACACTCGAAGAGAAACAAAAATGGACGGAAACGATAGAGAATCACAATTCGGACATATGGGTCCCATTTCTCCCCCAGAAATCAAACCAGATATTTCCCTTCTCAATGGTAATAGTGTCGAAGGATTCTCTCCAGGCCCTGGCAGTCCAGGACAATTCGTTTCCATAAGCAGCCTGCAGGCTGTGAATGCAATGAATGAATCTCCAACCAACCAGAATCGCCTCCATTCCCAACAGCAGCATCAACATCAGCAACAGCCGCAATATCCCCCAAATCATCCTTTGAGTGGTTCGAAGCATTTGTGCTCCATATGTGGTGATAGAGCCAGTGGAAAACACTATGGCGTCTACAGCTGTGAAGGCTGTAAGGGTTTCTTCAAGCGTACGGTTCGCAAAGACCTCACTTACGCATGCCGTGAGGATAAAAACTGCATCATTGACAAAAGACAACGGAACCGATGCCAATACTGTCGATACCAGAAGTGCTTGACGTGTGGCATGAAACGCGAAGCTGTGCAAGAAGAGCGCCAGCGTGGCGCCAAGATGGCCAACGCTCGCACCGAAGATTTGAACCCTACAAGTTCAGTGCGGGACCTGACTATCGAAAGAATCATCGAATGTGAACAAAAAGCCGAATCACGATGCGGCGACAATGTTGTACCTTATCTGCGGGTTGCTGCCAATTCAATGGTTCAAACCGAATACAAGGGAGCTGTGTCTCATTTATGCCAAATGGTCAACAAGCAGCTATTCCAGATGGTCGAGTATGCTCGTCGCATGCCACATTTCTCGCAGTTGCATCGCGAAGACCAGATCTTGTTGTTGAAATCAAATTGGAATGAGCTACTCATTGCCAATGTGGCCTGGCGCAGCATTGAATACCTGGACATCGAACACGCCAATCCCGATGGAACCGTTGATCGGCGAACGCCCATCAGGCTGCCGCAGCAGTTATGTTTGGCACCGAATTTCACCTATCATCGGAACAGTGCCATCCAGGCAGGAGTGGCCACAATCTTCGACAGGATTCTCTCAGAGCTTAGTGTGAAGATGAAACGTTTGAACATCGATCGATCAGAGTTGTCATGTCTAAGGGCGATTATTCTTTTCAATCCAGACATTCGTGGGTTGAAGAGTCGCAATGAGATAGAGATGTGTCGAGAGAAGGTCTACGCGTGCCTAGATGAGCACTGTCGCAATGAACATCCCGGAGATGATAGTCGCTTTGCTCAGTTGCTGCTTAGATTGCCGGCCTTACGGTCCATCAGTCTCAAGTGTCTAGATCATTTGTTCTTTTTCAGGGTCATAGGCGAAAAGCCAGTAGAGCACTTTCTCGCTGAAGCTCTTAATACTCCACTTCCATTACCTTAAAATGGACTTGTGAGACGCACGGTTGGACGGGTTTAGTTTGTTTCTTAAGTTCTTCTGCTTTATAAAATTTTCAAAGTATTTTTTTTTCTATTTCCTTTATTTTTATCGGTTTTATAAAAACAAATTAAAGTTGTAATAAAAAAAATAGTACATAATGTATGCATTACGATTATATAAACAAAATATATAGATTTAGATAATTTATATATAAATATATAATAAATTAACGATTTTATTTATGTTTGAATGCAATTTCAAAAGTTGTTATATCTCTTTCTAAAAAAAAAAAACGCAATTTATAGTATCAAATGCTTTTATTGTTTTTCTTTTACACAAACTGTAAAGTTATAAATAAAATATTATTATTATTGTTTTACTTTTGTTTCTCAGAGCAGAGACAAGAAGAAAATATTATTAATTATTATAGAATAATAATGTTATTATTGGTCGGTTAAAGACTTTCACTCAAGATATATAAAAATAAAAAGTTACATTAAATAATATATTAGTTTGTTTTAATGTAATTTTTTTTCTTTCGGTAGTTATCAATCTTGAATTAACTTTATTTAAATATGACATAAATAATGGTTTTCTGTCTGTCAGTCGTATTTAAGGTATCTCCTTTCCTAGATTAGAAATTGCACAATGGCTGTTTTTTCGAGTTCATACAAATTCCCTTTTTAAAATTCAAGACCTCCTATTAGTCAAAAAGATCTATCGCACTAAGATTTTTAATTGGATGCATATATGTACATATGTATAGACATGACTAGCAGTCAAATTAAGGTTTAACACCTCAAAAACACCTTGAACTGCACTAATCGCAGTGTATTAAAAATATGTTCTATTTAAAATGTTGATCATTTTATGGCGTAAGTAACCATAGGAATCTAATCCATGGTAAAATACCCAAAAATAAATAAATTACCTACATCTCAGTACAGTAATCTTCATAAAAACAAAGCATAGCACACGTGAGATTTCATCAAAAATTCTCGTTAACATCTGTTAACTTCAATTTGATAATTGGTCAATTTGAGACTTCAGAAATCTTAGCAGTCTCACAAAAATTGACGGAAATAAAATTCGACTTAAATCTCGCAGTTTTTGTGTCAAATACTGAGGAAATAAAATTTTGGATTCGTCTACTCATTTTTTGAAATAGCAAGATTTGTGAGAGTTTTGAAAGCCTGCACTCTCAGCTTCATGATTAAAATCGACTTAAGATTGAGTTGGTGTTTAGAGATTTTGAAGAAGCAATATTATAATGCTGATACGCGTTCAAGGTTACCAGCCATAGACCATTATTACGGTTGTCAATGATCAAATTGATTATTGATAAATATAGAAATTCTGGACCTTTTAATCCAATTTACTAAAAGGTTGTTCAATAATTCTTGTATAATTGTTAATTTTCCTGTAATTCATAACGGTCCGCATAATTCTCATTAATACAAAAATTCTCAGAAGGGTTTTTATGTATCAAATTTGACCACGTTTTGCATATCGCTCAACTTTAGACGGTCTTAATATGGTATAAGGTTATTCATCTTTATATATATGATGCCATGATTAATAAGTATAACTTCGAAAAAGAAATTTCAAATAGAGTTAAGTAACCAGAAATAGTGGGTAGGCGAAATCGTGAACTACACTCAATCCTTAAGCAAATGTCATGTGGTATACTGATGGATCGGAAACAATGAAAGGACTTGCAGGTTCTGCAACACACATGAGAAGCCGTACAACTTATTGGAGGTTTTCTCGAGCAAAAATTTTATTTTTTCAAACATTGGGAACGTGAATGATGCTCAAAAGTTTCCCTTGGAATTTATTGGTATTGGGAATAACAATATTCATTAAAGAATTCATTTTATCATACCAAGGAATATAGCGAAACGAGAAAGTCTACGTTGAACTGCTTTAATGCGCAAAGAAAGAGTAACGTAACAAGGTGACCCGACTTTGCTAGCATAATCCAGAAAAGATCTTACAAATGGTCCTTACTTACACCGGAGTTTCATAAAACTTAGAGCTCAATTGGTTGTTTTATAGAACGAAAATGTTTAAATCTTTATCGCAGATATGCACCTACATACTTAATGTTTCACTGTTAATTAGATGTAATCTAGGAGACAATGAAAGGTATCCACGGGAATAAATTTATGTTTTGATATATAACATAAAAGGAAAACAAAGCAGTTTATATGGACAGGCAAAAACACATATATATTCGACCTTAATTTCTAAGAAAAAAATAGCTTTACATTTAAATTTAAAAAAATAAAACACACATCTTAAAGCAATCGCTGTCGACAATTGGGCGCACCACATTGACAATATAATACTTTTCCCGGTACCACACCCACTTCATAGTTGTAATTCCATGTAAGCTCAGTACCAGCTCTAATATGAGTCGATGCAAAGAACGCCACCCAAGGGAATCTCAAGTCATGAGTGTCAACAAAAACGTTTTGGACAAATAAGTTCGGCGAGCAAGAATGCTAAAAATTCACAAAAAAAAAATAAAAATATTATTTATGAATAATGATTGTCTCAAACAAACTTACATTAAAGTATCTTCCGAGATTGCCTCTGACTTTGGCATCCATGACATAACAGCTTTCATCTTTGCCAAACAATTTTCGTATTGTTCTGAAAACAAAAATAATAAATTTTCTTTGAAGATATATTAATCGATGAAATAAATTACGGTTTTTCATTGGGTTCATTTGTTGTGTCCATATTCTTGTTTGGCTCGAAGCTTATAACCTGTCTCTCTTGGGAATCAAACTCCCCATCCGTGCTGTTTTTGTTGCCTTTTCGTGCTCTTAAACGAGTGTTGAATTCCTTATCTTTAAATGATTCACCTGGTGCCCGGAAATCAATATCATCATCCTCTCTTTCGGGATTATAAAGATCCTAGAATTTATAAATTGTAATCAAACCTACATAGCATGATAACCAGGCAAAAAACCTCGTCTTCATCAGGCTCCTGAACATCAGATTCATAGCCCTCCTTAATTTGTTCAGCTACTTCAATATAATCTAATTCAGCAAAGTATTCATCCCCAGCATCCAGACCACCTTCATTGGCAACCTGTTCTGTAAGCATTTGGCCAGCATATACGCAGATGAAGGAACCACGAGGTACGTCATTTATACACCGGAGACCCCATCCACGGTTTGATGTCTTGAAGACTTGTAACTTTGACTGAAGGGGCTGCTGGACAACACGATTCACGCAACTTGCTTTGCATTTACACCTGAAAAGGAATTCAAATAGTTTTATTACCTATACCAAAAAGAAATCAATATTAAAAAACAAAAATAACCTTGAATTGCACTCGTAAATTCCTGTAGGTACATGTTCGTACAATCGTTTATATTGATAGCCAACCATTTCTGTGGGAACGGTAGGCATTCCGTATTTTGCTCCAGCGTAGGTCAGTTGCCAGCATGCGCATTTTGTTTTATCCTTTGGAAAGTTATTTATAGCTATCAACATAATTGGCTTTTATAAAATTAAACTCACCGAACAATCATCTTCGCAGTCGCAGCCACACATAAATTCTTCATCCAAATTCAATGGAACACCTTCGGTGGGAATTCGCACAGCAGAATATTCACAGGCTGGTGGCATTGTTTCATCGTAGTAATTTACGCATGGAATCGGCATTTTCTCTTTGCCACACGATATATCCTAAGGAAAAGAAAGCAATTAACCTAATAGTCTAGTAAGAATAGACGAAAAAATGCCAAAGAAAGGAAATAATTAGTTAGAGTCTGTCCCTTTTTTTTTAGAGATTTTTTGACTTTTCGATTTGCTGTAACTTTTAAACAGTTAATGTAAAGAAAAAAGTTCAAAGCCATTTTTATTGAAAATTACATGGGCTACAAGATTGGGGAAATTTTCGTCTAACACAAACTTTTTTTGAGATATTTGAAAAAAAACTCCCATTTTCATGACATTTGGCCCCTTTTGAGAGATTTTTTAACTTTTCATTTGCTGTTACTTTTTAACGGTTAATGCTACGAAAAAATCAAAAAGGCCATTTTTGTAGGAAATCGCCTCAGCTACAATATTGAGAAACAAAATTTTTCTCTAGCACAAACCGTTTTTGAGATATTTGCAAAAAACTCATTTTTAGACCCTAGGACCCCTTATATCTGACCTAGCGGTAATCGGATCGATGAGGAACTCTCTCAGTTTTTAAAAAGTTCCATTACCAACGTCCATGCCAAATTTCAGCCTCTAACTAATTTTTTCTTTGTAAAAGTCTATTTTTCCTGGACTATACTTATGAATAAGCGCTTAAAAGTGAAAACCATAAATCAAAGGATCATCATAGATCAAACAATCTGGAATTTTTGTTCCAACAATATGGAGCCACATAATATTGCGATTTTCCGCAATCTTTCCATTTAACGGCATTAGATTTGTTCTTTGGAGTTACTTAAAGGGTTTACAAATAAACCAAGAACGGCTTAATGCCAATATTGAAGAAGAAGCGAAATTCTAACAAGAGTTATGTAAAATGGTAGGTAAAGAGCATTTAAGGTCAAATCATAATGGACCCATATAGAATCTCGGAGGAATTTTTCCCCCATTTATCTTAAATAAAAAAAATAAAATAAAAAAATAAATTTGATGGCACAACAGCTCATGAAGAACTAGGGCCTAGTGACTTACAACTCTCAACCATTCCTGTGTGCGTGTCTGCAGGAATGGAGGGGACCTACAGTTTATTGCCGAATCCGAACGGCTAACGAGCGGCACTTTTCTGTGACAGGAGATACTCTTGGAGGATTTGTCAATTCCTCGCAAGAGGCAGTAGCCGTTTTTTCTTTTTAAATAAATAGGTGGCGAGGCTGGGGATCGAACCTTAGACCTCCGGCATGAGTGTCCATCGCATTAACCATCACGCCACGGCTACTACATTTATCTTAAATAGGATATAAAATAAATAAAAGAAGATAATGATATTTTTCTTGACAATCATCTCTTTTTGATTATAACTTTTTTGTTTTCAATTTTACGATAAAAAGTGCATTAACACAAATTGTATCTATACAATTGTGGTAAAATTTTGTTTGTCCTTTACCAAAAAGGCGGCCAAATGGGGGGAGTTCAATCCCGAAAACTCGTTTGTACACTCACACTGATCCCTCCTACAGATCCATAAAAAAAAATTGTCCTGTACAAAACGCAAGGTTCGGCCAAAATTTTGTAACATTTAAATGGACTAAAAATAAATTAAGAGATCTTACATTGACGGGTCACTTTTTTAAGGTTTACCTTAACTATTACGAAGTTAAAAATATACGCGTCAATTTTACTATGTATTTTTGCTTAATAAATAGGTAGGTAGGAACATAGGTATATTTTTTTCAAGTATCATGTGTTTTCTTAGAAACTCAACTCAATATAAAAGTTAGGTAGGTTGTAGGTAGTTATTTTATTACTAGGTTTTAGGCCTAATTGCTACAATGTCAATTGTGAAGTCGTTTCACTGGAAGCACGGCCCCACCGTTAAGTATTTAAGTAAGGTTCAGGTATTTTTCAAACATTTCATGTAAAAAAAAGTCGCCAAGACTCACATGCGTATAACGCTTTCGCTGTGAAAAATGTATGAGATCTCATGAAGAGCCAAGCCCATAACTCTACAATTGATATGAAATGTTTTTGGTGGGATTATCATATTTATAAAATAAATATAAACTTACCTTTTTATTAACGAGACATTTCTCAAGAACATACTCAGCTAAACAGTTTGTATCTGGACTGAAATCAAAGTTATCGACATTTAATTCATTGTCAGTGACTCGCAGATATCTATGAAGTTCCTCAATATTACGCATTCGTTTGCCACAAGGTCCTCGATATACAATAAACTTCTTCGATTTTTGCCTAAACACCTGTCGTTCCCAGCCAGATAGCAATGGCTTTGCCAGCGGACTGTAGAATGATAGATTATGTGTAATATTAAACGGACACGATGGGTTGCATATGTGGGGAACGTAATTACGTGGAGGCAAATTCTTTCTTGCCGTATAGTACACCACCTGAAAGATGCAAGCTTAATTAAGACCCAAAAATCAAAAATAAAAAAAAATAAAAAAAAATAGTTCACATAAAGCTATTACCTTTCCTTTAGGTTTATTATCATCGTCGACAAAGATCGTTGAATTATTTAAATGACGAACTGTAGGCACTGGTTGTGCTGCAGAGCTGGTAGTGGAATTATTATTATTATTATTTGAAGTATCAACTCGACTAACGCTCTTTTTGGCAACTGAACGAATTTCACTGCTTCCGGCTTTAGTCTGAGGTGTTTCAGTTTCTTGTACTTGTTGTGATGATGATGAATCATCACCGTTAATGTATCGAATGAAAGGTTCTGTGCGCTATTAATATAAAAAAAAGTTAATTTATATAAAAAAAGATCATTATTTACAGTTGTACTGTTTTTCTCTGGGAGTAGTTAAAGACAAAATTAAAAAAAAAAAAACTTACGCCCATGTATTTTTACATTTATTATTATAATTTATAAATTTTTGATATTGAATACTTTTAAATTGTAAAAACTAAGTGGTTGCAAACCAAATTAAATAATTTTCTCTTAACCCTTTCACGACCTTACAAGGTTCCCCAAAGCTGAATAAAACAAACCTTTTCTTATGACTTGATAATTTTGACAGCCCCCTGTCAATTGTCTATTAAATTACAACCTACTAGATTAAAGGCTCTCCCAAACCAACGCGATTAATCGCCGCGACAAAAGAAAACAACATATGGTTGTCAAACAAAACTACACGTTGTTGTTATTGTTGTTGTTGAGATCTCAGAGATCTCAGCAATCTCAGAAATCTGAACGTAATTCCTCAGTGAGATTCCTCACTTTTGCTGTCAAAAAACTGAGACTGATATTTTTTGGATTCGCTTGCTCAATTATTTTTTGTCGCAGTTGATTAATTAATAAAAAAGAGATGGAAATTGGTTTTGACTTCTAGCGGAGAAATTTTGTTCAGGTTTCTCCTTCTGCTCAGTGGAGCTGACGGAGCTGACGGAGCTTGCTCAGTGAGATCTTAAAAACGTGAACTGGCTAAATACATAATGATTCGCTGCATTATTAAAAAGACAAGCAATAATTATTTTGCATAAAATTTTTTTTTCAGCTATAAAAAGTAGAAGTAAAGCTTAAACGTCATATTAAAGGCTCTCCCAAACCAACGCGAATATCCAGCGCGACTCAACTCACTTAAAAGCTGCGTAATATCAATAATTTGACATTTGTGATTATATTTCAACTTTATTGTCGCTTGCTTTTGTATTTTATATTTTGATTTTACATCCGATTTCAATTTCTTTAACTGCTCTCTTTAAATTAAATCGAATTAAACTTGACAAAGTTTAAACCTATTTTTATTTCCGGGTGTAACGAGTGAATATAATGAGCTTTGGGTTTAAGTTACTTTAAGACATGATGTATATTTAAAACCGGATTTAAGTCACTGAATAATATGGCTGTAACATATGCATATAATATTCACTAAAAAAACACCAAACTCGGTGGAATAAAAATGAGTTAACTTAATTGAAAACTCATTTAGAAGTTCATATTATGGATAAGGTCATTTTGCCGATGTCTACACTTTTATTCAGAATATAGTCGTAATTGACATTGTACTGGAATGCAACATTATTCAAGTCAACATTCCCTATTTGTCGAGATCGAGTAGCTCGTAAGCCTTGGGTTTCTTCCTTCAGATTCCAATGCACGCGATCGAGTTGTTCGCAGTTACCTAAAATCCTCCCTGTGCGTTGCTCTTCTTTTTGATGCACGCAATTAAGCAACTCGGAAACAATCTGCTCCATTCATATCTTATAAAACATATGATGACTGTAAGACGTACGTATTTACTGTGGGAGTGGCAATAAAGGAGTTTGGGCAGCAAGCCTTACACCAGTTCTTGCCGCTCATGCGGTGAATGCGAGCGTCATTGAAATTGCGATGGCCGCCCCTCCGCCTCTCCACAAGATTCGTATAATACTCTTGTGGTAGGGGGCGGCCCTCTCGATTCATTCCAGCCTGACATAACAAAGCAGGCACACACACCAAAACCACTGACCTATCAAACCCACCCACCAGGCGTTGTGGGGAGCCAAACGCTATACCGGGCCTGGCGGGGGGGGGGGGGGGGTAATGATCCGCCCAGTGGGGGTAAAGGAGAAGATCACGCCCTCAAAAGACAGCGGTTACGAAACCTCCCCTCAACCCGGTGTCTATGTACTGACGACATTTACAAAAAACTATTTCCTGTAACCCCGATAACTTAAAGCAACTCCTTGCCGATATCTATCCCTCAGAGGGGATTATGTCATGTCTTGATTTATGATAGGTTTCTTCTAATAGGGTATCACAATGGATCTACTTTGATCTAAGTGTGACGGTAACAAGATCAACTGTCAGCCGACTAATTTAACCTAACCTAACCTTCATTTCTTATTGTTCGTCGCTTGTTTGAAAATCTCGCAATTGTTTCTTTTTTCTAGCTCCGCTGGTACGAACATCTTCCAATTGATGAGCGTTTAGGATGTATTTTATTTTGATTGCTAATTTTATTTTTTTTTTTATTATTGTCATACTTTTCTATTTCTTCATTTTACGATGTTTTTTTTTTCTTATACAGATTATGTATAGTGTTAAATTTCAAATCTTGTAATTATCTTGGCATTGACGGATTTTACTAAAATCACTTCACAAACCCTCCCACTACTAATAAGGACAATTTCTGTAAATTTCAAATGAATCAGTTTGACGAACACACAAACATTCATTTTTATACATACATTACATACATATATACAAATTGAAGATTTTCCGAAATTTTTGTGCTTTTACACGCCGACTCCACAGGACATACGGATGCCCAAGATCCAAACCACAATCTAATCAACAATCAGCTTGTTTTTTCGCACTGGGCACTTTATGTCCTGTCGATAGTTATGTCGATAAATTCCACTAATAAGTCAGAGCAAGAGAATCACACAAAAATTCCTTTCAGTACTACTTCTACCTCTCTCACACACATGGAACGTCAAATCTCATGGCCAAGCTTTGAACAGAGCTCATGTCTTGTTCAAAAATTAGTTTTCGTCGACATGTTCATGACATGGACATGGATTTTTGTGCCTCCATTGGATTTTTTGTAGACATGTTCATAATCCTGCCATCGTTCATGGCCTGTGGAGGCGGCATGTTAAGAAGACTAGTATCGCCCACCGGTTGAAATTCGGCCAACAAAAACTGACGCAAAAAATTTGTTTGAAAATATTGAAGGAAAAAAATTTTTTTTTTAAATATAATTATTAATATGCACAGTGTTCGATAGTACAAAAACAAAAATGACCCACAGTGTGCAAATGCGTGCTCAAAAATATTCTGCACATCTCCGCAATTGTGGCTTTCCAACAATACATATAAAATTTATCGAAATCGGTCAAATACTTTTTGAGAAAATGGTACCACAAAAATTATTTAAGCCTATTTATATATAGATACTACGATATAAATAAATCTTAAAACATAATATATACCATGTTTTCCATGCAGAAGGACAAAGATAACACAATATCGAATCAACTTTAATCAGATTTTGATTAAAAATTCTTCAGATTTCACAGAAAACAGTCAGAGTGGGCAGGTTCGCTTTTGTTCGACAGCTCCTCATATTACTCATGGTCGTAAAAGGCATTAACCTTTTTAAATTGTTGCAAAGCACACATACGCCAATTAAGAAATTAGTCAATTTCAAATATGAAGAATACTAAATATTTAAAAACATTGATCAAAAAAATATCTTAACTAAATCAAAAACTTAAAGAACTATTTTCTCAACTAAATGAATATAAATTTCTCCTCAGACTAATTATTTTATTTCTTATTCAGATGGTTTCTCCCAATCGACTAAATTCTACCAGCGAATTGTTCAAAGATATTTTAAGGGAGAGGAGAAGCTTAAGAGAACTTTATGTAAGCATAAAATTATTATCATAACATTTTTAATAGCTTCATAATAGTGCTGGGAGCGTTTTTCATAGAAAACCCATCAACCAATCCAAAAAATTCCCCTTTTTCTCAAACTATTTCTTTTGTTCCTTTTTAGTTTCTCATAAAACAATGTACAGTAATGGTGTTAAAATTACAGGTACATCTGCCTCTGATTTAAAATAATTTGTTTTGAAATCCGAAAGGCAAAATTCGGTCCTTTGACAGATCTGGATATAAAAAAAATTAAATTTAGACTCATTACACAAAATAGCACCAAAAAGTGAACATTTTTAGAGCAAATCATAACAGAAAATTGCAGCTTTGAATTTAATGACGTTGACAATCACATGTGAAATTTTATAATTTATAATTTTTACTTGCGATATATGTATGTATGTACTATAGGGAAATTTTTGTATTCGCACCCGAGATTGCAATCGAACTTGACATTACGATAATAGAGAACACGAAAAAAGTGGGTCCCACAATTCCGTCCTTCTGTACCTCGACTTACAGCCTAAGCTACTGAAGCGATTTTCTTCAAATTTGGAGCATAAGGTGATTCCCTAGAGAGTAAATCGAGATTTTTTTGTAGATCAATAAATAACGGTACCTGCCATAAAACTGTTTTGAAAAGGGTTATTTTTTTTAAAATAACCCTAACTGGTATGATCTGCATTTTTGTAAAAAAAAAAAAATTAACCAAAAACTCTAATTAATGGTACCTGCCATATAAAACTATTTTAAAGTTTGAATACTGCACTTTTTAAAAAAATATTTTTTGGATTTTGAATAAAAAAAAGTTTATTTTTTTTTAAATCATTCCTTTTTTAAATAAATTTTGATGAATTTTTTTTGAAATTATGGTTTCATTTGTATATTATTAAATTCTTATTCACAATAATTAATGACAAAACTTAACTTCAGTCGAAGATGTCAGTTTTGTATGACGGAAATACCTACTGAATTTAGACCGAATTCGTGATTGACAAGAAAATAGAATAATTACAATTCTGTTTATAGAAAATACGGAATTAATAGAGAATTTACAGTAACTCAAAATTTACTGCAATGGCAAATGTAATAGAAATGACAATTTAATGCTTGACTGGGCATTAAATTGCAGGCAATTACCTTTCTAAAGGAAAAGGGATTTTTGTTATGATCCGAAAACACTGCATTCTGGGGTTCACACACATTTAACTACATATTTATATCCATCGACGCGAGTATGTGTATAATATTCATTATAAACAACTACAGGTGCACCAACACCAGCGCATCAGTATATGTTTCCGGTTTCTTTCTTTCATTTTACTTCTTTTTTAAAACTATATGTATCACATAACTCTTGAAAAAAAAAATACATTGAAGCGGGATGGGAAAGCGTTCACATTGAGTTCAACTTCCAAATCTTCATAACCTATCCCCATATCATTCTTCTTAAAAGGGCTATTGCTTATATTGCGGTTTCGATCATTGATTCACATGAGCGATCGGCAAACTAATAAACTCCTAGTATGGGGCTCGATTGCGGGATGAAAGAAGCTGCGATAGAAAACAGTTGCAAATACATTTCATGGAAAAAATAGAGACATTTTAGGAGGAGTGTTCGAATACATAGACGATGAACCAACAACGATGTGAGAAACTTTATGAGTTGATTTTACGACCGTCCAGATTGAAACTCTTAACCGCAATAAATATAGTGCTAACAGGACTGTGTTATTTATATGTTATCGATAATTTGTATGAAAATATTATAATAACTTCGACTTAGAATAATACACATATTATGGACTGCGAGCAGTCAACCTCAAGATAGTTCCATCATTGTAAATGTTAAATGTAAAAATTGAATTACTTACCCTGCGTGTAGCATTAAGTGTATTTTTTTGTGATAGATTATTTGATTCCTTATAAACCGGCCCAAGACGTGTTGAGCCTCGATATATCCATTCGGAGCGACTCTGTCCCTCGAACAACATTTGAACCAAACTACAATCGACATCGATAACACGAGCATAAATCCATTTGCCATTATAATCGACCAACATGCTCTGACCTTTTTGAGTTTGTACCATTGGCCTATTAACAGCATATTGAGTAAGATAATTGTGAATAAATTCACGTGATTGATGATGCACATCCTCCCATACATTTTCAGAGGCTTGACAAACCAAACGTACATCCTTGTGATTCACATACTGGAAATAACCATCGTCATAGAAGACTAAATATCTGTTAAGTAGAAATGCATTTTTTATTTAATTATGATTTAACGATTTTTTGCCAAAAGGTATATACTCTGTTTACCTGAATTTATTGCTTTGTTTAAGTGGTTCTGCAATGATACCCGGATAGAATGCACTCGGAATGAGCATTTTTTCTTTTCCCCTTGATAAAGATGTTGCATCAAAGTATGCAATTACTCGTGATCCTTTTGTTTATTTAAAGACATTTAATAATTTAAAATTTGTTAAAAATAATGATTCCTACCAATTGGTAGCCTAACATTTGGCGGGTCGTAATATGCCATATGTTTGGCATAGACTGTTTTGAACATTGGATACTTTGCAAGTTTAGTAAACTTTATTTTATAAGTCTTCGTCGCATTATAGCCAGGCGGATAACCTTCAACCTCTTCTATTACTTTACACGGAACCCAACTAGCAATGGCTTTGGTCTTTACGGCATAGTACTGTTCGTTTACACAAATTGGATTTCGAATAATATCTCCTGGCAGGGGGATCTGTTAAATACAATTTTTAATTTACATTATTATAACATTTTATATGTACATATATATTACTTACACTCGTCGTATTATCTGATTCCGGGTTATACATTCGACCGCTGTTTAAATCCAAAGGTGTTAACTGACGAAGTTTTATTTTTGGACACTGATATAGTGAATTATGCATATGATCGGCCTTTCGTTGAAGAGCCCGTAATTGTTCAGATACAAAGTCTGAATCCTCTTGAAGATTCGTTAAACGTTGTTGTAATATTTGCTTTGTCCATGACAGCTGTTTCTGAATATCAACACTGTGCATGACTTTGCGAATTGCTCCTTCAAGTTCGGCTTCAAGCATTTCAATGCTTTCTTTAGGTAATTCATTTTCATCTGAAACTTTAGGAATAGTTATTGTATCGCATGTATAGATTGTTATTTCTAAATTTTATTTAACGCAGAACTTACCTTTAACTTTGTCTCCCCCAGTATCGCTTTCGTCTTCGTCACTACTGTCAATTATTTCAACAAACTCTTGACATTTGAACGTAGTTCCATGCAAAATAGGTTGTTTCATTTTAAGCGTTTTACATAGTTCCTATTAAAATCAAAACACACATTCCTTAAACTACTCATTTTGATTTGTTATTCTTCACAAGCTCACCTCATACGAACTCAGAGCTCGATCGTAACAATCCTCACACACAAATTGTGTCTTGCTGCGCTTTTTTGATATTTTAAAATAATTCATTACAAATACTGCCGCCCGGTAGAAGTTCTTGCTTGCCCGCTTGCACTCATAGTTCACGCATTCCTTATCATAAAACACTTCCAACGAACCATCACTACTAGAATCAGTTGTTGTTGGTGCTGATGTGGCTGTTTCATTGTCCATAAAATTACTTTCGGTGTCATTGTCTTCTTTATGAGATGTATCGATCATCAGGAGTGGTTCTTCCCCATCACCTAGAACTTGAACTGGAATTCCTTTCATCGTTACATCACCATCTTTAACTGCGGATTCTTGGTCTGGTTTGGGATCTTGATTAGCAATTTGGTCTTCTACTGACGGTTTCTGAGCTGGCTTTTCTGTTGTGATTTCTTCATCTATGTCCATCGGAGTGACAAATTCCTTAGCTTCTTTATTTTGAGAAGTCTTTGTAACATCGTCAAGTTTTTTGTCTTGTAATTCTTTTTCACATGTTGATGAATAAGTTGTCGAAGATGAAGACTTTTCGTCTTTTTTTGAGCTATCTTCTGACTTTTTTTCCACTTCGAGGTCATCATCATCGTCAATTTCAATTATATCAGGATCAACTTTTGCCGGTGTCACTTCCTTGGACGTTGTGCTATCAATTGCTGTTGCAACTTTTTCGACAACAACTTCTTTTGACACTTCTGCTGTGGTTTCTAAAGTTTCCTTAATTGAACTTATCACTTCTGGAGGTTCGATAAGTTTGATTCCTTCAGATTTATTAGAACATACAGTTTCTTGAGGTAAAGCAGTTTCTTCGGTGGATGCCTGCTTTTCAATAGAATCTTTTTCTAGGGATTCACCAGGTTCTTTAGGGGATTCTTGCTTTTCGATAGAATCTACTTTTTGGGATACAACACTTTCTTTTAGAGATATTTCTTCGAGGGAGTTCTGCTTTTCAATTGAATCAGTTTCAGATTCATTCTTCTCTTCTATTGGCTGTGGAGATACCAAATCTTTTTCTTGTTTATTTAATTCTTCTGGTGTTTTCTCTATTTTCTGAAAGGAATCTCTTACCTGTACATCAGATTCATCTAACAATTCCAATGTTTCGATTATAGATTCCTCTTTTTCAGAATTTTGCTCTTTTGTCTGTTTGCTTGATTGCTCTGATGTTTCCAAACTTGTATCCTCGGGAGATTCTTCTTGTTCCCTTGATTCCTCAGCAGGTACCAATATTTCTTTTGAAGATTCATATTCTTCAGTAGAATCACTTAGTTGTTTATTTGATTCCTGTGATGTTTCCCCTAGTTCCTGTGGAGATCTTATGTTTTCCTTTGTACCTTCTACACATGCATCCATTTCTTTAGTAGGTTCTTCTATTTCCTTGGGAGATTCTTTCGTTTCATTAAATTCATTAGTTGCTTCAGATGTTTTGCCAATAACTTTTAATGTTGCTTCATAAATATCAGTATTTTGTATTTCTGCTGTTGTCTCTGTTCCGTCTTTTATTTGATCGTCCGAACATTTTTCAGGTGTTTGCGGTGATTTTTTTGCTGTATGGTCATCTGGAGAGCTGGAGTTTATTCCTGACGGTTTTTCAGTTTCATCTGCAACTTTTACAACATTATCTTGATTTTTTAACAAAACCTCTATTTCATGGCTCTTATTGGTCACGTTATCTGGATTTTCTATTTCAGTTGATACAACGTCTTTCATCTCGGCATCAGTAGATAGTTTTGGAGAGTTAGAAAGTTTATCGTCGGTTTTCGTTTCTTTAGAGTCAATAATCGGTAGCACTTTAATAGACTCTCTCAGTGGCGCTGCTTCGTTTGAATGCTCTGCTTTATTTGATTTTTCTATTTCTAGCAAATTTTGGCTAAATGCAGTTTCGCTTGTATCCGCAGGCGTTGGCTGAGATTGCTTAACCTCACTTAATTTACCGTCAGTTGCACAGACTTCCGTTGATTTCTTAATTGATATATTCATCTGTTGTTCGTCAGGGTCTACAATATTTTCAACAACAATCGGAAGATCTTTATTTTCTTCAGGAGCTTCATTTGATTCTAAGTGTATTTCTTGTCCTTCAGTTAATTCCGATTCTGGTTCTTCTTGGACAGTTTTTAGTTTTTCATATTGGGGCAAATATTGATTGTCCGTTTTGTCTACCGTTGTGTCTTCTTCAATTGTTTCCAAATCTGAAACTCCACTTACTTTCAAGATTGTTTCGTCTATTTCCATAGGTTCTTCTACTTCAAGTTTTTCATTTTCGGAAGCAAGTGATTCATTTAATAGCTTATCTTCCATCTTATCATCGCACTCTAGATTTAATTCTTCTTTGAATTCAACATCAGTTTTCATGTTTTCGGGTTGAACAGACGGGGAAATGTTTTCATTTTCGAAAAGAGTTGGACTCATCGGATTATTTTGAATGTTTTTCGAACTTTCGAAAGACTCAAAATTCTTCTCTTTTGTCATTTCAACATCTGTTTTCGTTTCTGGATTAACATCGAGAACTGTTGGACTCGTTGGGATATTATCAGGATCCTGTGGTAATCCCTGATTTTTTTCTGAGTTTTCGAAGTGAACTTAAAAAAAAACACAAAGTAGGTTAGTGTATCAGTGCGTTAACGCCTAAGAAGAGAAACTTCTATAGTTTATTGGGTACGTTCCGAAGACACAGAGGACTTAATATGCAGTCAACTAAATTCGTTGAAAGCAAATCTGGCTAAGAAAGCTATGTAGTTATTTTTTGATATTTCATTAATGCCAAACTTGGAAGTTTAATTTAAACCTTTGCCTGTCATGGGTAGGAAGACAGCATTTGTAATAGCTGCATTTTATTTTCCCCCAGATCTGATCCGGATTGGATTTGGAAACATAAATACAAGTAATACAAAAACAACACAAGATCCAGGTCTGCTTCTAGATTTGGATTTCGAAATCCATTTTTTGAACACTTCCCTAGCAATATTTTAATTTTATAGGTTGGTACCACTGCTGAGATTTACAGAAAAAACTCAATAAAATTAAAAATTCTCGAAATCAAACAAATGCCGCCATCATTCCAATTTTTTTGTATGAGTTTTTCTTCATTCAAAAGAGCCGACGCGTCGCGAGGCACGGAAAAAATACATAAAAACTATTAACTTAATGAAAATTAAACTAAAAAAATAAAATGTTCCATTTTAAACATGCAATACAAAATATTATTTCAAATAATATTTGTGAAAATTTTCCTTCTGTCAATTTTATTGTGCAAATAAAGCCAACTGTGAGAAATAAATAAATTTGTGATCCAGTTTGTTTTATTATCATGATCTGATCCGGATTAGATCTAGGGGAAAATAAAATGCAGCTAATAATATTTTATATTTTTATCCAAGTAATACTCTACACAAGACAAAAACAAATTTCGATTTGTGAATTGTAATTTTTAAATATTTAACAAATGACAAATTTTTTTAATTAAATGTTTTCCCTTTCACGCAAAACGTTGATATGAAGATAATTTCTTTTCATTGGAATGCAATTTTTTGATAGCTGATCAATTAGAGACTAGAATCTAGGCTTGCCTTCAAGTCCTTTATTTCTTTTGAACGTACCCATTGTTGCTACAAGATGGTGTTAACGTTTTTAATTTAAGTGTCTTAAGTTAGTATGCAAGACAATATGTTAGAGGGGTTGAAAGTTAAAAACATAGCCATACTTTCATTCTCGATCTAAGTATATACATAGCAATGTGGAAATTCGACTATAGTTTGTACAGTATCTCGATCCCAGATAACCCTCTCCCATACGATTTGGTTCATTTTTGTAGTAAACCTAGCAGATTTAGCTTTTTGTCACATATTTTTTTGAGACTACAAATTCAACCCCGGTGGATAAATAAAAAATGTATGCTTCAACATCTAGTCTTTGTAAAATCACTCGAAAGCAAAAACTAAATAATGGCAAATAGTAAATTTTTAATACTAACCATTATTTGTATTAATTTTTAAATTTTGATCAGGCTGTCTCAGCCTGTACTCCCGCACGCGTTGAGCAGCACTTTTGGCGAATAACCGTGGCCGACCTAATATCGGTAGCTCGGCTTCCTGTGAAAGTGTAGGAATGCACTTTTTATCACACAGACACAACTCAACCGACTTACATGAAGTGCAAACTGAAAACATAGGGCAGAATAAAAAAATCACTGAAAGTTTAAAAAAATCAGACAAATTTCCTTCTTATCTTATTGAATTATTGTGTTGTATTAGTACAAAATAAAACAGCATATACATAAAATTAATTATACGAAATATCGCATTTTTTACTTGTTCTGTAAGGCAAGTATTGAATGGACGGATTTTTTTAGGCATAGACGAATTAATTTTGCGATTCCCTAGAAGATAAATTCGATTTTTGTTTCGAGTTGATCTTTAAGTGTTTATTCTCAAAAAAAAAAATACCAAAAAAATCTTTAAGAATTTAAATTAAAGTTTATGCCCTTGTGTTTCATTTTATTTGTAAAGTAACAATATAACAAGACTCTCAATATCTGCAAAAATTCTTCTATATAAAATCTTGTCATCAAAAATTGATTTATATAATTAATGATTTCAAATGTTTATTGATGTGAGTTTGGTACTTTTGAATTTTGAGATTTTGAAAATGACAAATTTCGTTATATTTCCTTAAGCTAAAAAATGCGAAATTTGGTTATTAAAGTTTATTTTTGCGGTTAATCGTCCAGCTCTTATTTTGTATTAATAGTTAATACGTGGTCGAGTTAAACGATTTCAATATAAAGATTCTTTTATATAGCGTTTCAGCATCCTTTTTATAATGCTTTAAAGCATTAAAGCATGCGTTCAACAGCACTTTTGACAAGTACTACTAACCGTGGCCGACCCAATTTCGGTAGCTCTTCTTGTCGCCCGGGACGGCATATTCTTGATGAATCCTTTTTAATTTTTAAATTAAGTTTTTCTGAAAGTGAAACAATCTAATTGTTAGCACACATACACGACTCAACTAACGTAGTACATGAGGTGCAAAAAAGATAAATCACTGCAAAATGTAAACTGAAAACAAAAGACTTTTTATATTTATATTTTGGTAAATTATCAAATTTAAACAATACGCATCAGAGTAACAACCGTGCCTTAGGTCTATAGAATACATGGTACAAGTACCAGTATCGAACTTGTACTTGTACTTCAGTACTCTGATACCTGTACTTGAAAATGCCAAGTACCAGTATTTCTTAAGAAATGGACGTTGAAAAATTGAAAAAAAAAAAAAACAATACTTAATGCGGAATAGAAAGTACTGCTCAAGTACTCAATACTTGATACATGTATCCAAAAACTTGAAAAATACTGGTACTTGTCTTTCTCACATGGATTACGTTTTTTTTAGAGGGTTGCGTGGTATGCAGCGAAAAGAGGACCGTCACGAAAACATGTACCGTTCTCGTCCTACTTCTCAGTGACTGTTTGCACTACAGACATCCTACGTATACCAATCGATAGATAAGGATTGATATCTCATTCGAAAGGGTTTGAAAAAGGGCATCCCTTCTACATATTACCCATCGTTTATTTGTTTTCTTCCGATAACCTAACTCCACGGACATGTAATCCATATTCGGTAGGTGCCCCAAGGGCGATCTAACAAGGGTATTTTTGTACGCGTTTTTGTCATAATGTGGTTTTCAATTCTACTGTTTCAGGTAAGGGGGCTAAACTACAAATCAGTGTGGTAAATGGAACGTAAAACCAGAATGATATTTTTTACAATTGTGTGAGTTTACTTAAAAATCTTTACAAAGGCTTAATGTACACTTACTACGTTAAGATAAATGTCACTTTTCTTTGGTGTACGTGCAAGTGCGTTTAAAATCCAGTGTAAATTTGGTTCGAAATCGAGATTTGAAAGATCAATCTTAAAAAACAACAAACACCAAAATATCTAAACATGACTAGAAACAAAAAACCATAAAACTAAAGTTTTGTATCATTAAACTTTTTCCTGATATAGAGCAGGAAATCATGTTGTAATTCATTTGTTTTTATGATCTACATACACATATGGATCAATTTCGCTAATAAAATATTCAGTTGTGTTTTATTATTTTTATTTGTAGTGTTAATGAAGAATAAAAATAAAAAAACAAAAGAAAATTATTTTTGTTGTTGTGTTAGTGATTATTTGCGTTTACCTCTTTTATTAATAAAAGTTAATGACCGATCAATGTATATAGGTCTTACCCATATCCAAATTCGTTTTATCAAATTAGAAGTTTATTGATTTATTCGAACAGTGAAACCATAAAAGTTTAAAAAAAAAAACAAACAATTCAATTAAAGCTGCTCTTATCGTAGTAACCGCTTATTGCAACAGTTTTTCAAACTTGCACGCATGTCAGACTGATTTGCAACTCGAATTACAAAGCGGTATTCCTCCGTCGTAAATTAAAAAAAGTTAGAAGGATATACTTTCTAAGCCTGAACAGATAATAATTGAGTAATGAATCCAAAAATATGTTTATTCATGCGAACTTCTTGACATCAACATTTCTGAGATCCTACAAAAACATAAGCAACCATCTAAACAAACGTACTTTCACAGTATGCATGTATTTGTATAGGTATTACCTAGTATGATTAGTATGAAACTAAATTTTAAATCAACAAGCTTAAATT
The DNA here is from genome assembly GCA_947049315.1 of Epistrophella euchroma. Lineage (NCBI taxonomy): Eukaryota > Metazoa > Arthropoda > Insecta > Diptera > Syrphidae > Epistrophella > Epistrophella euchroma. The sequence continues at coordinate 144,043,972 of OX346245.1, forward strand.
AGTCGAATGTGCCTAGACTTCTTTAATCAGAAATGGGTTCGTTTTTATAAATATTTTTGTTAGTGTTTTTTGTTATAGCGTACTACCTACATAATTTTTAAAAATTTCCACCACATCAATGAAAGCGTTAATTTTATTTAATATTTAAAAATATTATAAACAAAAATGATTGTGTTATCCAAAGCTTAAAAGAGCATTCAAAACTATAAAATATTCTTACCAATTGGAAGAGCTTCTACCAGTTTTTCCGTTTTTCCATCTGTCGTGGAGGTACTGCAAGAAACTTTCATAGAGTCAAATAATACTTTTTCTCCTTGTTTCGAGATTTCTAAAGTGACTGTGGTATCTTTTTCTAGTGACTCTGGTTCACTTGTTGTGTGTTCTTCCTTTTCTCCCAACAACGAAGAGCTTGGCGGAACAACGATCGCTTCGTTTTTTACTTCTGAAACCAGCGCGGAACCAATTGAAGACTCTGAATCATTGACATCTGAAGATTTATTATCAGGTAAGTCTTGTCTTGATAAAATTTCTGTAGTTGTCATAACATTCGCTGTATTAGAAGGATCTGTTGAATCGTGAACAATTTCTACTGGAATATCTACGGAGCTCTCTACAAATAAGTCCATACTTTGAAATTGTTTTGATGGACTATACAATGTTTCTAAATTAGTTTCGTTAGCCATAGCTTGATTTGATTGTACGCCATCGGACTGCAAGTCAAGTTCTGTAGACTTATCATTTTCTTCATCAATCAATGGAGTCGACGATCTTTCTTCTTCCTCCTGCATGGTTTTATCCGATATAGTTTCTTGCGAAAGTTGGTCTGTTTTTTGTGGCAATGGAAGTTCTTCAAAAAATTCTTCATCAGACTCAACGGGATCGAACACAGATTCAACCACTTTTTCCTCTTCACATTGACTTCCAGATATATCATTAGCTGGGCTTCCTTGCTCTCTAGATTGGCCGTCAGCTCCTGGTGGAACTGCTGGCTTACTCTTGGGTTCATAACCAATACTATCATCAGAACTTTCTATATCAGAGAATAGGTTATCGGATTTGTTCAGAATTGCAGGTTTAACGTTAATTTTAATTCCCTTAGAAGCATCTACTTCATTGTCAATTGCGTCTTTAAATGAGTCTTCATCACTTGATTCTAATCGCAATGAGAAATCTTCATCAATTGTAGCTTCTGTTTCTTCGGTGGCGTCATGTTTACCTTGCGCAGAGGACGCAACGATGGCCGAGCTATAGTCGGTGTCTGTTGTTACCTTTTTTTTGTCGGAATCGTTCGCATTTGGCCGAGAAACATCATTAGATTCCTCGTGTACGAGACCAACACCACTGGAAATAGTTGTTTCTTTTTTTAAAATTTTACTTTTCTTGTCATTCATGGTTTTAATTTAATTTATTTGTTGTTCAAACTATGATAACACATTCCTTTTTTAAGTCGAAAATTTGTTTAAACAAAAATGTGTATTTTTTCGTGGGCATTAAAAATCAACCAAGCTTTCTTTTTATGTAAAAAGTTTGACAGGAGCGATTTTCGTGCAGAGCTTCTCAAACATGTAATAAAAGGGGCTGAATGTGCAATGTTTGCGTTCAGTGAAGTAAGGCTTTAACTACATTGGCCACTTTTTGCAAAATTAAAGGCTTAACTACATCAAAGACTTTTTGCAAAAAGTAGGGCAAAAAGTGAAAATGTGATGAACAAAAATATGCCAAAAGATGCCTGTGTGCGAAAAAATTGTGCTTTATCTGTAGTATCAGTCTGAAATGATATATCAAACACTATTTTCGCCGGCTTTTTCGCACACAGGCATTTCTAGCGCATGTTTTAAGCCTTAACTACATTGGCCACTTTTTGCAAAATTACAAAAGTAAAAATATTTTTTTTCCCGCTAGCGCAAATGTTTTGTAAAAAAGAATGTACACAATTCTTTTTAAACCAAAATCTAAGCTCTCTGCATCATTTTTATACGTTTTCCAGTGAGCAACACTATCCCAAAATGAGTTTGAAAATGTTCACTTTTGCACTTTTTCACTTTGTTGGCTTATGTAGTTAAGGCTTTAGATTTTCACTTTTGCACTTTTTGCAAAAAGTAGGGCAAAAAGTGAAAATGTTATGAGCAAAAATATGCTTTGAGATATCTCGATTTAATTTTAGATCTGCATTAAACGAGTGAATAATATGGCCGTTATTTTCGTGTAAATTTTTCATTAAAGGGCTCTCCCAAACCAACGCGATTAATCGCTGCGACAAAAGAAAACAATAACAACAACGTGTTGTTTTGTTTGACAACCACGTGTTGTTATTGTTGTTTTCTTTTGTCGCGGCGATTAATCGCGTTGGTTTGGGAGAGCCTAAAAATGAATGAAATAACATTTAATTTTTTATGACGAAAATAATGGGGATTTTGGAGATCATAAACCGTACAAACGAGCGGAAAATAAAAGCAAAACAAAAAACAACTACAGGCTCAAATCAATTTAAACATTGTACAACAAAAAACAAAGTGAAGATTATTTATATTTTCAATTTAACAACAGAAGTCCTTTCCTTTTATGAAAACTGAACTTACTTGACCACATATATCTTTTTATTATGCTTTAAAAAAAAAATGTTTAATTAATTAAAAAAAAAAAAAAAAAAACACTTACAAGGATTTTTTTTCTATGCATTCGACATGTCACACACACAATTGCAAACAAAAAAGAAATCCATTCGGTCAGTTTATCTGAAAGAGTAGTAGCATTAAATATAAACAAGATTCCTCAAAAACACTTGCTTTTCCATTCTTTCTTATTTCATTTCTGCTACAAAAAAAAAAAAAAATAATTGAGCAACGAACCCAAAAAAACGTTCCTCAGTTTTTTGACAGCAAAACGGGGAAATTTTTGTGATGAATTGTGTTTAAATTTCTGAGAATACGGATTCCTCCGAGATCTCTAGAATAAACTGGCCAATTCTGCGTTTGTTTTGCATACTACGTTTATATGCAGGATCGAGTGTTCGAGTTGGATTAGGGTTGGATTTTCGACCCAGGTTTTTCGTTCATAGATTTGAGAGCTCGATATTGAGTTGAATTGAAATGGTGTTGAGATGACATATGGTGTTTCTCAAGTTAACTCCTTAGCACAAATTTCGACTCGACTCCACTCGTGAAGTGGAATCGAGTTGGTTCAAGCTCATTTCAACTCGATGCAGGTATACAAAGGGTCTAAGTGAGCTTCAAGCTCGCTTAAATACCACATGGAAACAAAGTAACAGATTCAAACCACAATCCAATAAACAATCAGCTTGTTTTTTTCGCACTGGGCACTTTATGTCATGTCGTTAGTTATGTCGATAAATTCCACTAATAAGTTAGAGCAAGAGAATCACACAAAAATTCCTTTCAGTACTACTTTTACCTCTCTCACACACATGGAACGTCAAATCTGATGGCTAAGCTTTGAACAGAGCTCATGTCTTGTTTAAAAATTAGTTTTCGTCGACATGTTCATGACATGGACATGGATTTTTGTGCCTCCATTGGATTTTTTGTAGACATGTTCATAATCCTGCCATCGTTCATGGCCTGTGGAGGTAACTGCAAAAGAAAAACGACATTTTATTTCCTCGTGTGGTCTAGGCTTATGTCGTTTTTCTTTTGCAAATAGGGATTTTGATCCCGGATCACGAATTTTCTTGGCAAAAGAAACGCAGATTGGATTTGTTTTTTGTTTGCAAATGTATGTGTGGGATGTCAAATTTAATTTTGTCAAAAATAATTTTAATTTAATAAAGCACAAAATAATTTTGATAGGCAAAGAATCAAAAACGGAATGCAAATGAAATAGACAATCACAGAATCACAGAAATGCACAAAATGACGTTTTATAAATAGTGTGTGTGCAAGTGCACACATTTTGATCCCGAATTGTCAGGGATTGATTTTTTTTGGTTGCATGTAATGCAAAAACTTGTCCGGGATCAAAATTCCTCACAGGGATCAATTTTTTTTTTGGCTGAAAGAAAAACGACATTATTAAATAACTTTTGGCATCACTGTCTTAGCTGTCAACAAATTTTGACAACGTTGTCAAACGAAAGGAAGTGTTTTGGAAAAAGGGAATAGTTTTTTGTTTGTTCAAACTGAAAAAAAAATAAAAAATTGCAGAAAATTTCTTTTGAAATCAAGAAATGGCAGATGATTTGCAAAGTTATAAATTACAACTTCAACAGGTAAATTTGTTTCTGTCCTTTAAACCAGCTAATAAAATAGAGTTACTTCTTAACTTATCGGTATATAGGTTGAGGCAGCTCTCCTCACAGACCCTGAAAATTCCGAGTTGCTTAAGCTGAAAAAAGATCTCGAAGAAGTCATAGAGCTAACACGAGACTTAATTAAGACACAACTTGAAGAACAAAAGAAATCTTCGTATGTCGAACCAGCCACCTCAACATCGTACTACGATGAAATCGAAGCTGCCTTACTCGAGGCGGAAAAACTTGTTTGTCCGGCGAAGGTGTGGAAAATCGGTGACAAATGCCAGGCTAAGTGGACTGAAGATGGTGTCTACTATGATGCCACCATCGAAGGCATCACGGTCGAAGGCGAGGTTAGTGTAATATTCGAGGCATATCAAAATCGTTCAACAACAACGCTTAAAGAGTTGAAAGAGCGCACAAGCCGTAATGAAGTCTTCCCATCAACAAAGTAAGTCTTACCAAATCTGAAGGTTTATTTGACGAGTTTTTTTTTCCAGGCGACATCGACCGAATCAAAAGGAATACCTCAAAAAACGTAAACAAAAGAAGCAACAACGATTCAAAGAACTAGAAGAAGAGCGCGAGCACGACAAAAACAAGTGGCTTAACTTCACCACGAAGAACTCAAAGAAACCCGGTATGAAGATAAAGAGTATATTTGCTTCACCCGAAAATGTCGAAGGACGCGTCGGTATCGGCACTTGCGGTGTTGCCGGTAAAGGAATGACAGAGTTCACAGTTGGAGAGAAACTTCGAAAAGGCATTTAGCTGCTTGTTCGCTTCATAATTCTGTTTGGTTAGGCTAATTTTTACCCACAACAATTTTCGCATAAAAAAACATCAAAACTTCAATAAAACGATTTATTCCGTTATATTTTATCTCAACTTTTTCAACTTAATCTTAAACTTGTCAGGGACTTAAAAAAAAAACGCCCTAAAACAATCGGATATCTGTTCTCCTTTCGATTACATCAAGGCTGGTGCTCGGATTAAAATATACAACGCCAAACTCTTTTAATGCTTTTTGTTTTTCCTCAAAGGGATAGTCTTCGCCTTTCAGGGTTTCGAGAAGAAGCATCGCTGGTCCTCGAGGAATGGTTAATAATTTACAAATATCATGAACTCTGAAAGACAAAAAAAAAATAGTATTCTTTCCGTAATCCCAAGATGGTGAATCTTACTTTTTAAACAGCAAATCTGGACGCCTTGAGTATTGTCCAAATAGAGCAAATAAATTTCTTGTCATATCATAATTAAATTGCGCTGCTCCGGCGGAGGAGAATTTTGTATTCATTACCATACTATCGAGGAAGTAATCGTCCATCTGTTTCGCTATTAAACGTAGAGCAAGATTGAAGAGGTTGCTGGACAAGTCCTTCTCTAAATTATGTAGTGTTGTTACCATTACCTGTCAAGAATGGAAAAATGAAGGAATATTCGTTTAGATAAGTCATTTAAGTTAATCGTTCTTCAAAACAAATCTTGAATTTTCTAAAATCATTAATACCTTAGAACCATAAGACCGAGTATGGCCTATTCACTGATGTATTGTATTTTTAATCTAACTATCTCTGGCAAATACTTACCTGAAACATTTCGCCAGCACTAGTCGACAGCATAAATGGTTCTCTCGAAATATTATCTGACAAAGATTGCCATTTATCATGACGATATGGCATTGATTTCGCTTTGATTTCATTTACAGCTTTCGTCGCTAGATTCTTGACAAGTATTTGTTGCCAATGTTCCAACTCTTCAACAGGATGTTCAAATACTGAGTTTATTTCATCCGCATTTGGTCCAACTAGAGCCGCATGAAGATGTAAATAGTGCTGTTGAAAAAAAAAATCACACACATTTCTAAAATTCGTTCGCAAAATTAAGTTGAATTCAAAAATCAAAACTCACAACATTCTCTCCCCACTCGCGGAGCACTGAATTGATATAATTGATTGCATTTAAAACCTGAATACTATCAACAACTGCAAAACTGTGCAGCTGTACTAATCTCCTTCGAAAATTATCAATCAACTCTAGTTGAAGGTTTAAAAATTGCAGTTGGTGGCCAGGTTGAATCAGCGAATAATAACGGTCCTTAATGGCTTCGAGGAGTCTTATAAATTGATCAGCGCACTTGGGGATTTTCAGATCATCATGTGTGCCAGGATCGATTAGTGTCCAGGGGTCGTATCCCTGTAGAATTTGATCCATTTTGTCAGCACAGACTACAAACAAAAAACAAAAAAAAAACACAAAGTTCAGGTAAAACCGAGAAACAGATGATTTACATCTCTCTTCTAATGAGATCCACTTCAAAAGATATGTTGGTTGGGTTATAACAGTAATAGCGCTTGGAAAACTCGCCGGATAGCCGAAAGTTTCACGAAGCTCAGCTTCGAAAGCTAGAGTCTCATCAAGTAGATGAGCAAAGAGGTTTTCATCGTTGCAGATTTCGTCAATATCAGACGAAAGTTTTTCAATCGATAGCTGTACAAGGCCACGGATGAACTCAAGCTGAAACCAATAAATGCAATTAAGAGGATTGGTAAATTTCATTTGCTTTGTTTGAATTGGTTTCCTTACACGAATATTGAAATCTACTCGTCCGGCCCTGACAACAGCTGACTGGAAGCTCCTACCAACAAATAAATGCGTGTCTTTGATCCAATTTAAAATTTGTGTATAGTACCATTCGGGTTTGTCCAAGCGATTTGTTTGCTTTGTGCCAGTAAAATGAAATAGAAATCTAAAATCAGGAAAATAACGATAAAAATAAAAAATGAAGAATAGATTTTCTACCGAGTCCTGTATTGCTTCAGGAGAAGTTTAGTAACGGTGCTTATCGGTTGCAGGAGTATACTTGAAGTAATCACTTGCAAAGGCTCCGATTCTTCATTTGGAGATTTAAGCTGCAGGAACAGAATTTATTTAAAGATTCAAGAAGATCACTTTATGAAAATTACCAAAAATAAATACTCAGCAATGAGTGTTAACTTGGCCAAATTATCTTTTGATGGAGAGAATTTGAGCATATCCTGGCCCTGATTTGCCCACCTGATATTTTTAAGAAGAGTTTCAAATTCGCTGAAAATTTGAAAATACTTTTAAATGTTTGCGAATATTAAAAAAAAATTAAACACAAACTTTGAAAACTTCTCCTTCAAAAGTCCGTGCCAATAGATGGCGGTTCTCACGGCAAATGATTGCAAGAATGGAGCCTCAACATCATTTAATCTGCCAATTACACAGTTTCCAGAATCATGTGCTCCACTCAGGGATAGATACAAGTTCACCATTTTTGTCTCATCCCTCCCATTTATGGCAGAAGTGAGTGAAGTGCTGAAAAAAAGCAAATGTTGAATTGCTTTGCATTCTTAATACTCTTCCCATTCTCCAATTCAAACCTAATATCCTGTATGTCCCTGACAACATTTAAATACTCAACCAATCTCTGGAGATGTCGCACTTTTTCAAGGTGAGGCTTAACGCCATTTAGAATTCGATTGGACTCATGGATCTTCGAAGCTAATTTCTCTTCGAAACGGTTTAACTTTTCCATTTGAAAATCAATACTTTTACATGCTTCCTCGCCACTGTTGAGGGCTGCTCGAATGCTTGAGGTATTATTTCCATCGTCATATTTTAACTAACAAGAAATGTGTATTATTCACAAAAAATGATGTATTGAATTAAAGTTATTTGGAAGTGAGTTCCTACCTTGTCTTCAATTTCAGTGTAACGCTGTTTATAGTTGTCTACTAGACAAGAGGCACGATATAACTTCTTGAAGTCTTTACCAATTTCGTGGTTAAGTTTTTCCACGACTCTATCGTCGATGCTAGGCATTTTAAAATATTATAGTTAAGGTTGTTTTCTATAAGTTTTAAAAAATTTTACTATCCATTATCAAAAAGTTTTGGAATTTTTTACACGTCCGAATCCGATGTTGACATCACATCTAACGATCCAAATGGTGCCAAGTTGTCTGCGAAAATCAAAGGTGTTCTTTTTCTCGACTAAAGCCTTAACTACATTGGCCACTTTTTTTAAATTACAAAAGTAAAAATATTTTTTTTCCAGCTAGCGCAGTTGTTTTGTGAAAAAGAATATACAAATTTTATTTTTAAACCAAAATTTAAGCTTTCTACACCATTTTTATAATTTTTCCTGTGAGAAAAACTATCCCAAAATGAGTTTGAAAATTTTCACTTTTGTACTTTTTCACTTTTTTGGCTTATGTAGTTAAGGCTTAACTTTAAAGGCCACACGAGCAAGTACTGGCCGTACTGGAAAGCAAGTTGCAATACACTTTCAATTTTTTACTAAAGCCTTAACTACATTCAAGTAGACTTTTTTTAAAAAGTACAAAAGTGAAAAATTAAAACATGCGCTAGAAAATAGTGTTTGATTTGTCATTTCAGATTGATACTACAGACAAAGCACAATTTTTTTGCACACAGGCATCTCTAAAGCCTTAACTACATAAGCCAAAAAAGTGAAAAAGTGAAAATTTTCAAACTCATTTTGGGATAGTGTTTCTCACATGAAAACTTATAAACATGATGCAGAAAGCTTAAATTTTGGTTTAAAAATACACACACTGGATCCACCATTTTTTTATCGATTTTGATAGATGTGCAGAACAGAACAAAAATGAAAACGCTAATGATATTACCTTTAATATATGTACCGTGAAGAAATAGAACGAAGAAGCAACCCAGCAAACGTAGAACTACATTATTAACCGGTAAAATATGTACGTAAAAGAAGTACTTCCTCTCCACTGAAAAAAGATAGGGGCTCGGGAAAAAACTCAGTTATATGCCTCCTATACATGAGAATACATGAAGCAGCTATCCCTTTCTAGCATGCGAAATTTAGTGAATTTCCCCTCCATTGAAGTACTGACAAAGGTACTTCAAGAGTATGTCAGCGAAGTACTACTGGAAGTACTTCTAATGTTTATTCGCCAGTAGTTTATTTAACCATAGCGAAAGCACTGAAACTTGTCCTTTAAAAGTACTTCTAACGCCTTACAATCTAGAAGTACGAATTAAGCCTTAACTACATTGGCCACTTTTTGCAAAATTACAAAAGTAAAAATATTTTTTTTCCCGCTAGCTCATTTGTTTTAAGAAAAAGAATGTACCCAATTTTTTTTAAACCAAAATTTAAGCCTTCTGCATCTTTTTTATAAGTTTTCCTGTGAGAAACACTATCCCAAAATGAGTTTGAAAATGTTCACTTTATTTGTACTTTTTCACTTTTTGAGCTTATGTAGTTAAGGCTTAAAACTGGTGAAACTTGTACGTAAAAGAAGTTGTTTGTTCCTTCTGAAACACACACTCACATATACAAAATTTATTAAACAATCTGCTGCGACGCTCGTCGAAAATGGTTTCCCTGATGAATCTGAAATGCAGTTATAACAATAAAGGCTCTCCCAAACCAACGCGATTAATCGCCGCGACAAAAGAAAACAATAACAACAACGTGTTGTTTTGTTTGACAACCACGTGTTGTTGTTATTATATTCTATTGTCGCAGCGATTAATCGCGTTGGTTTGGGAGAGCCTTATGTCGAATTCCTTTTACCAAAAAAAATCGATTTTTTTTCTAAACAGAATCGAATTTTTTCTTTTAATACAAGGGATTTGTCCAGAAAAGTCGATTTTTTCTTCTAAACAAATCGATTTTTTTCTTAAAAGGAATTCGACATTAAAGTGTAAAATACTAATAAAACATTTGTATTTTTTATTTAATTATAAACACAATTAAAATATTTATATTTTTCCACAGTTCACTTTCACAAAAATTAAAATCCTGATAACAAAACCATCACTCGCGCTTGCCGATAACAAAATGAGACAAAACTCTATATGTGCATCGTATACATCGCACTATTTCTTTCCTTTAACGATAGAAGAGTTTTTTTTTTTAAAGAGAAACAAAAATACTTTTTTTAAGGGGAGAGTTTTTGGTAAATAAAGAAACACATACATTTACAGAAGGGGTTTTGTTTGTGGTTGTGTTTTAAAGCAAACTACTGAGTTTTGGTTTGCAAGGAAGTAACTCGGCAACGCAAGTAGCGTGCCGCCTACGTCACAGAAAGTACACAGATACGAATTTGGCAGGAAGTGTATGTACCCAACTTGCTTGCCAGTACTTGCCTGTGTGGCCTCGGGGTAAGCTAATGTAATTGGATTGGGAGCAACAAAAAGTTGCGGAGGCTAGCAACAAAAAGTTGCCTAGTGGATGATGGGCCTAAATAAAATAAAAAAAAGTTTTGGTTTCACTGCATTACATAGCAAATGGCACCAACTTCACTTATGTTTATTTCATTTTGACATTAGGCGGTTTTTATATTCTTTTCGTCGTGTCCAATTTCGGCTTTCTTTTCATTTTATAAGCACTGGTGCATTTGTTTTACAACTTTAATATAAATAATTTATTATTTTTTTTAATAAACTAAATAAAAACAACATGGTTGAACCAAAAGCAGCTAAAAATAAAAACACTGAAAGATCATTCCCACTGAGTAGAGTAAGAACAATAATGAAGAGTTCTGTGGACACTGGTAAAATTTCCAATGATGTTCTATTTGTTGTCGAAAAGTCAGCTGTAAGTTTTATTGTTTATTTACCAAATTAAATAAATCGGCAAAAAAATTATAATTTCTTTTTTGAAAAATTAAGGAAATGTTCATCCAAAAGCTGGCAAAAAGTGCTTTTAAGAATTGCAAGCAAGGCAACACATTGCAATACGAACACCTCTCGTCCTACGTAAGTAAAGATGATTCCCTAGAATTCCTACTTCAAATTGTTCCGGAAAAGATCACAGTTAAAGAATTTAAAGAAATTATTGCACAAGAGAAAGAAAGTGACTACTCTTCGTCAGAAAGTGAAGAAGATGCGCAGCCCGCCGTGAAGAAAAAGGCTCCAACTAAGAAGCAGTAAGCGTGCCAACATAAACTCTCGATTAGGATAGTATTTTTAATAAAAAAGAAAATAAAGCTATTAAATTAAAGTAATTTTGTATAAAGAGTCGATAATTCCTATTATACCTCGTCATCGTTCAGTGGAAACTCACTTATCCATTTTAATTAAAATTTAATTTGGATAATGTAAGGTGTTTTTTACTGACAAGGATTTTAAAATGTTTGAATATAAGAATTTTTCAATAAAAGTTGAAGAGTTGAAAGAGAACTTAGATTTTAATATCATGGTTAATATAGCATATTTACAAGACTTCGAGAAAATGGACGAAGCTAACTGTTCCAAAGATTAAAGACTCGAATGTCTGATTTATTTCCTCTAAAGGAAAAGCCTAAGAATAATTGTTATTAGAACTAAAAAAGTTCAAAGCAATTCAACCCGAAAAAAGAATGAAGAAAAAAGATAATTCTTTGTTTATTGGAAAGATTGAGGCTGGTATCACGACAGGTTTGTTGGTACAAACAAACCTGTCGTGATACCGGCCTCAATCTCCCAATCTAAGCAGGATCTTTCATATTCAACCTTATTCTGTAAGGCATTGAACGCTAAAAAACAAACGACAGTGTGAACTTGGTATTACAAAGCGTTACGCCAAATAATCGTAAATTTGTCGATTCTCTCTTGTGGAACGCGTTCGACAGGAGTAAAAATGTAAGATTTTTTTAAACTTATTTTAGTTTTTATAATTCAAATGCTAATAGAGCTCGGTGAGGGAAATGAGCACTATAGGGTGGAGGGTAGAAGGATGGAGCAGTTTCGAATACATTCAGTTTGTTGCATTTAAATGATTAGATTAATTTGACACCAAAGAAATAATTTTTTAGATAAAATCTTTAGTCCTCTTCCTCAACTCAAAGTAAGTTTAGAATTTAATGAAAAAACACATTTTTTCATAGCTTCGAGCTGAGGTAGGGCTTAAGATTTTATCCAAATAATTTTATTTTTATGTCAAATTATTCTAATCGTTTAAATGAACAAACTGGAGATATTCGAAGAAACTGATTCAACAACTTTGTTTTTTTCTTCATTTTCCTGGTAGTAAAACTCAAAACAAAATTTTTAAATTCTTTTGTAATTTGAATTTTTAAGTACATAAGGTACAATTGCCATTGAAATCTACTTGTTCTAAAAAATTGAAGTAGGTACAAGAAAATTAAATTTGTAATTATACTTAAACCTTAATTTAACAATTCTGCACTTAGGTTTCCTATCTTCGGCGTATCGGTAACTTTACATTTTAAGACGCCGGAGAGTTTACGATGTCGCATAAATAGACTCGCAAATATTGGCTAAAAGTGGAATACAAAAACATGTCCTAGAGATGCTTTGTGCGAAAAAATTACGTTTGATTTTTAAAATCAAACTTAAATGAAAGATCAAGCACAGTTTTCGAAACTGTTAACCCGGCTGTTCATGTCATAAGTTGATTTTTTGCCGCGAGGTTGTGTGGCGTAAATCGACTCCTGAAAATGTATAAATTCGATTGCCCCAAGGTGATTTAAGTCACAAGCCCCAAAGAAGACCTTCAGCCTACTTTTTCATGCGGAAAATGGATTTTTTCTTATTTAGGTATATTCATTGAGTAACTGATGTTTTTTCAACTTTAAAGAGTGAGCCGAATATTGACGTGCGGTGATGGGAATTTGATTTGTTTATTTTTTTATCATCAAAGTAACTGAAGTTTTCCAACTTCCGGGTACGATTTTACTCGACTATCTGTAATTGTGCCACGAGCCACATAACTCAAGGAGGCCAAGGCACTGATTTCTATAATACACTGGTTCTTTTGCTTTTTTTTCTTAGAAATTCCACTTTGGTTTTTGCCCCTCTTCGGTTGTAGTAGAATTTTTGAGATCTCAGCAACTAAAACTGGCCTTCTCAGCCTCACTGAACATTCCTAAGTGTTGAGTTGCCTACGTACTTGTCATCTTCATATTGGAATCAGAAAAACTGTTATTTTAAATCTTGATTTGAGGAGATTAAAATTTGTATGGTAAATCACGGGATTTGTAAAGAGATTTGTGGTAAATCTACCTAAATCTCGGTTTAGTGGTCGGTGAAAACGTAGTATTTATACTTTGTAGGGAATCCACTATCCAGTGTATTATAGAGATCAGTGGGCAAACATCTACTCGTAAAAAAAAGCCTGCAAAAGGTTAGGTTTTGAACTGTGATTCTTTGAAATTAAAACAACGCCCCACAAGTTTTAATAGATTCGGTTCATGCCTCTGCTCATGTTTTTGTTTTGTTTTGGTTTTCTCTTTCTCCTTTATTCTTTGCAAGTTTACGTCATTTTGACAAGTTGGCGATTTTATTCCAAAGCAAAAGAAATTTCTTTTCTACTTCTTTGCGGGTCGTATTGAATTCTGAATTTCGTTTTATAATCAAAATTATTAAAATACTTTTACAAATCAAAGACTCTATTTTAAATTATTAACAAAATTAATAAAGAAATGTACGTGGATAGTAGATTATTGTTTGACTCATTTTGGAAAAACTAAATCGATTTGCCACACATGTTTTCTTATTCTATGATGAACTGATTCAGTGTTTTGGTCAGCATTTTATATCCGCGCAACAGGAATAGAAAAAATATAAAACTTTTAATTGTTTTTGCTCAATTAAATAAAAAAAAGTATTCTTTTATTTCTACGACGAGTTAGGAAAGGTATAGAACTTAAATTATAATAATAACGGCATCACACACCAGAAAGTGAAAGACGAAACCAACTATGCCTGGCGAAAACGGTGACCGGGCTGGCTATCGACGTGCCGAAGTCGATTGGAATCGGTAAGCAGAGAAGTTTGTTCATAGATATATATGTTTTTCATAATACCTATTTGGTCAAATAGTAAATATTAGACCACCTAAGAAGGTATTCCATTTTGATTTTTTGATGATTCATTAAAACTATGGAACTCACTATCAGACTCGGCTCTAGATAATAGAGAAACTTGTGTAGGTGTCAACTTTGTTGTTTCTGTTTGATCAATCAGAAAATGTATTTATTTATTTCAGATTTATTTGATATGACTGAAGAAAACAAAATCCATGTTCATGCTGGTCACTTGTACTTAAGAACAAAAAAAGTTTTATGAATATGATACCTACCTACCTATTGTTATTCTAGTATAGATAAGAAAAGAATCAATTTTGCTCTGAAAGAAGTTAAATGAATAGAGAATATGGTCGAGTTTGTTAAAGTAAACTTCGGCAACATTGCCACATTCCAGTCGCATTTCTGCAGGCAAATGAGGCCCGTTTCAAATTGTGTTCAATGGTTTAAAGGCGCTATGTTTGCTCTCAACATTAAAATCTAATTTTGTCTAAAAAGTACATAATTACTACCAATTTTTTGCAATTGTTTTTAGCAGTGATTAAGCGTGTTTAATTTTACGAAATCGGGGTATGTGTTGGTATAATAGAGTGCTTAGGTAGGTACCTATAAATGTTGAAGCTGCAATATATTCGACCAGCAATGAGAACAAAAATGAAAAACTCAAGAAGCAAATATCGTCCAGGCATTTTTTTTGGAGATTTCATACAACGCAAAAAATCAATAAACATGTCTAAAAAAAAGGTTCGCTTGAGAGGTTTTAAAGGATCGTGGTTGAAAAAACAACCTTCCAGACTTCTATTTTCGATATTACTTTACATGCATCAATAATCCTCATATTCATGTTTTTTAATTATATATCCTATCCCAAAATTTGCTGTCGGCTCTTGGTCTATTTGATTTATACCTACATATATCAGTTCGTTTCTTACTCAAAAATGTATTTAAAAGAACAAAAAATAGCTACCTACTGTTGCAGAACTTTAAACAAGATCAACAGATTGACGCTTGAAGGAACGCAACGGTCAAATTTAATTTAAAGGAGTCAATTTTACTTTAAAATATTTTTAATTGTTGTTTTTTCAACTGACTTTTTAATAAGTTGTTTTTTCAACTGACTTCAACAAAAAATTTAAAGTACACCCTAGATTTTCATCTACGTGAAACCCGCCTTCTTCGTTGACTACGGGAACGTGCACCACTTCGGGTACGGCTTCGACTCTGACTTCTGCGACGACTACTTCTGCCTCGGCGACTAGATTTTCTTTCCTTATCAGTTATTGCCTTGGTTTGGTAGTCAAATATAAAAAAAAAAATAAGCAACAAAGAAAGAACCTCAAAATCCTTTTAAGTACCGATTTACTACGACTTGATTTAGATTCCGGTTGAGTTTTCTTGTTTTGCAATGAAAAAGGCAAACGTACGTTTTCACCGACAAGTTGAAAAATACCTAGGTCTTGTCCCGTTTCTAAGGCTTTATCGAAATCTTTTTTAAAATTACTGGTTTTGAGATTTTGATTTTTGATTTTCAGTCGCACATCTTTTATAAGGTTTTTCTCTGTTTCTTCTAAAAACCAAAATAATTTTAATTTTTTTTTTTTTTAAATATTTTCACATCTAATTTACCAGATAGGGGTTTATTGCTCAGAGTTTCCAAAATCAATGGGAAAACATTATCCATTGTTAAAAATAAAATGAAATAGTAAAACGACAAATTTATATGATGTATTTAATACAAAATTTAACACAATTGTGTGACGAAAAATTTATTGATCTATCGAAGTTTTTATCACAGAAAACTTAAATAATAAAAAGTAGAATTTAATTTGTACAGTGGAAGATGAACCTGGGTATAACTGAAACACATTAATTCTGCAATGCTTAAGAACATAGTCAATGACGGATTTCGAAAGTAGCAATGTATTCCTATTTTTGGATAAATGATTAGATATCTTCAGAAGGTTGAAGTCATCGCAATTCTTTGCAGCATGACTTCGACAAAATTAAAGGATATTGGAATATAAGAAGCTGGTTGCGTTAAGATCGAAAGGGATATGAAAAATAATTAGCGATTGTAGGGCCACAAAGAATAAAAGACATGAACTGGTGCGTTGGACCTCCATTCCAGAGGTCTGACTCGAATCCCAGTATATGCCACTGAGGAAAATGTATTTATCTTTTTCAGGGACACTGTATAATAGCAAACTTAGCTAAATAAACTTTATCTAATCTAAAAAAAAAAAAAAAAATCTTGCGGAGAAGTAACAAATTCTTTAACTTTATTTCTTGTCATACAAAAGTGCATCTTATTTTTGCCGTTCGGATTATACAGAAAGTTTTAGGGTTTTAGGTGATAGGAATGTTTGAAGGTTTTCATTCATTAGGCTCTGGTGCTCACCTCTGAACTTACATAAAATGTATTTATCTTTTTCAGGGACACTGTATAATAGCAAACTTAGCTAAATAAACTTTATCTAATTTAAAAAAAAAAAAAAAATCTTGCGGAGAAGTAACAAATTCTTTAACTTTATTTCTTGTCATACAAAAGTGCATCGTATTTTTGCCGTTCGGATTATAGAGAAAGTTTTAGGGTTTTAGGTGATAGGAATGTTTGAAGGTTTTCATTCATTAGGCTCTGGTGCTCACCTCTGAACTTACATATAATGTGTAATGCTAGTCAGAAAGTTTCGAAAATCTGAAGTATGTAGGTATACCTCCAAAAATAATGTACTGAGATTAGAAAAACAGTACTACGTGAGTATGTATTTACGACCATTTTATTTGCTTTTAATTGAGAGAAACCAATTAAATCTCTTTGTATAGTTAACGTCTTAGCAGAAACAAATTTTGGTTGCTGCTGTTTATAAAATAGTCATACAAAAAATTGTAAAAGCCCAATTCAGATTCAAGCATCGGAATTTCTATTTTGCGATTACTTTTGGCATTTGGCGCTACAGAGCGCCAGTCTGAGATTGTGCTTCGAAATTTCTTTACTAATAACATTGATATTCCTTCAAACCTTCATAAAAAATTGAATTTTTTTTGTATAAAGAACAAAATTTTTGATAAGAATGTACACAAGTACCTACCAACAAAAAAGAAAATTATGCGCGACTCGATCACACGAACTTGCTCTTGTATTTAGCAATTAAAATGTGTAAATACGTAAATAAAGAGGTATCTTGCTAGTTCAATAAGGGGCGGTTATAGAGATCAGGAAAACGCATCAAGATTTTTTTTTTTTTTTTTTGAATAATTCGGAACTTGAAATATTTGATATTAAACCTTCATGGCGTAGGTCTTTATCATTACTATTTCGGTTATCTTGTTACACACAGGTTTTTTGAATGAATGAATTCTGTTTTATTTTTCAGCTACGGTCTCGGTGACGACGACGAGCCTAATTTTCGACAAAGATCGAATACTGGCGGGTTTGTCGACCTCGGAAATGAATACACTTATGCAGCTGGTGGTCATCATGCGTCTGGAGCGAACGAAATATTTGCCGGTGAACAGGGTGATAAACCATGGCAAGCAAACAACATTTTATTCATTCTTAAAGTCAAGATGATAATATTTTTTTTTTTTCAGGTGGCGAACCAACTTTTTTATATCCCAACCAGTATTATTCGGCGTATGGGATGGTGTCTTCACCTCATGTCTCATCAATGTATTTGGAGTCATTGTGTTCCTTCGATCTGGATGGGTAGTTGCTCAAGCTGGAATTCTAAATGCCGTTCTTATTATTTTTTGTACCGTGGTCATCGCGTTGGTTTCAGTTCTATCTGCAGTGGGAATTTGTGAACGATGTCGTGTTGAAAGTGGAGGTGTTTACTTTCTTATTGCACACACTCTGGGCTCACGATTTGGAGGGTCGCTGGGATTGCTATATTGTTTCGGCCAAGCTGTTGGTTGTGCATTGAATGTGATGGGTTTTGGAGAGTCAATGGCTGGATTGGTAGGCCAGGCAGGAAATACGTGGGCTATACGAGGATTTGCTGCAGCTGCTGTTCTCCTATTGGGCGTAATTAATGTGGCCGGTGTTAAGTGGGTCATAAAGTTGCAATTTGTGTTGCTTATGATCCTTTTGTTTTCAGCTTTGGATTTTATGGTCGGCAGCTTTATTAGAGAAGACCCAAGTATGATTTAATATTTTATAATATTTGTGTACTTATTGAGAAATATCATAACGTATTTTAGAAAATGGTTTCGATGGATGGTACAGTAGTAACTTTGTTGACAATCTATGGCAAAATTATGAAGATGGCTATTCTTGGTTTCGGGTGTTTGGTGTGTTCTTCCCCACCGTCACTGGTATTTTATCTGGCATCAATATGAGTGGCGATTTACGTGCTCCTTCTACAGATATTCCTAATGGAACACTTGCTGCCTTGGGAACTTCGTAAGCTTCTTATATTTTTCTTAAAATTTACGATTATCTTAACTTATGCATTTATTATATTCTTTTCAGAACTTTCCTGTACATGGTTTTCGTGTTATTCCTTGGATCTACGTGCAAACATGAAACTCTTCTTACTGACTTTATGATTTCTGTCAAAGTGTCAGTCATACCATCCCTCTTGTTAGCCGGAATATATGTCTCCAGCATGTCATCGTGCTTAGGTGCAATGTATGGAACTCCCCGAGTTCTTCAAAGTATAGCCAAAGAGAGCGTCATTCCTGGAATCGATGTACTCGCGCAAGGTGTAAGTCTTATCTATTTTATTTTAAAAGCGTAGGTAGTTACATAACTCATTTGTTACTAGCGTGGTCCCAACAAAGTTCCCCTCTACTCAATGGCTGTAGTTGCAGTTATAACAATCACATTTATCATGGTTGGTGATATTAACTTTCTCGCTCCAATTGTAACAATGCCATTCTTGCTAACCTATGCTTGCATTGACTACTCCTACTTTGCTCTCGCACAAACATTTGATATTCAAGAGCAGCGCGAGGAGAGATTTCGCATCCAGGCATCAAGTCCATCATATGAGACACGTCGCTATGGAGCTGTCCAGGGTGAAAATGATTTGGATCTGCTTTTTCCAGATCGTGTGCGTCATAAAAACTTACAGGTTAATTTAAAAAATGTCTATAAAATTCAAATAATAAAAAATTTGCTTTTATGCAGAGCCCCGAAACATCACCTCAAAATACACCGCTTCATGTGCCTTTAAGAAACAATGAGACTGATAGAAACAATACAATTGAAATTCATCCAGAACAAAGTCCAAGCCATAGTCCTGAAAGTAGCATAGGTGAAGGATTATTCCGTAATGGGGGAACAAATAGTACAAACGTTTTAACTCTCGAAGGGGCAGATAACGATGAAAATGAAGAGCAAATTGCACCCATCCGTCCACCTATTCATTCGAAAACGAAGAATTGGTATTCTGGATATTGCAATCGATGGGCTTCTTTGATTGGAGTGAGTAGCAATATGTACAGCCCTATCATAGTATCCGATCGTAACGGAAATTTCTCCGACTCATACAAAATGTTTTTTTATTTGTCATTTTAATGATACAAATTTCTCAGAAATCGGTTATACCTCCGGAAAATTATTTCAACATGCGGTCGAAAAGGAAAAATTAAAGTGATATTTCTTATATTTCTATTATTTCTTAAAATTCGCAGAAAATTCCGTTCCGATCGGATACTATGATAGGGCTGGTAAATTTATTAATAATTGAATTTAATTAAATTTATTTTTTCCATCTCGCAGGCTGTGACAAAATTATTAGTAATGCTCTTGGTTAATTGGTACTATGCATTAACATGTTTTGTTGTTGTATTTTTTGTTTGGTTTTATGTGGGTACAGCTAATCCAGCTGTTAAACCAGGATTAACAGCAGAGTTTAACTTATTTGGATGGCTGAAGAGTGTTATATTCCGTTGTTTTGGGTAAGTCAAAATAAAGTTTTTGCATTTAAATAAAGTTAAGTTTTTTTAGTTTCATAAAATCGGTTAAACTGCCAATAATACTAAAATATTAATTTATTATATTTATAAAAAATAAAATATTGTTTATTTGATAAAACTACTAAGTTAATGTTATACGTTCCATGCAAAAGTTTGGTAACAATTTTAAAAATATATATTTCATTTAATTTAAATTTCTGTGGACATAATATATAATAAATAATACATAATATCTAATATCTAATACCAGGCGTACTTCATTTTATATTTTTTTTTTTTTCGTAGAAAACGAATACACGGTTATGAACATATTGTGGTAACACCATCTTGTCCAGGTGTTGACCTCTCTCCAACGCAGCTAAACGATGAAAATGAAGATTTCTCACAGCGAAGAAGATATCATCATTCTTCCGTCGTTGAAGGTCACTTAGTAGATGATATTTAATAATACATTGAAATGTCCAATAACAAATCACACATAGTGTGATGTAAAATAGGACCAAACTTAAAATTAACACAAAGCGATAATAATAGTTTTAGTATAAATAATTAACTGAAAAATTATTATAAAATGTAACTATATATATAAAAAAAAGTTTAAGCATTTATTCTATACGTACATTATATATTTATGTAAATGCCTTTTTTACAAAATGTACTCTATAAATGTAATTTTAAGAATAATATAGTATTTAGTAAAACTTTGGGATAAGATTTTATTTTAATTAGATTGCGTTTAACATTTCATTTTTTGTTTTATTTTAAAAAAAGAAATACAAAATTAACAAAATTTATATACACAAATTGTTCGTTGTTTACATCATGTACTGAATATTTTGTATTTACATATATTTATACAATTTTATATGTATGTGTAAATAAGTGTTGGATATACTTCATAAAAACAAATTTAACAATAATGCTATCTATAATCTTAAGAATAAAATGTGCATACAATTTAAAATATAAATAAATTTATAACTACACAAAATTAATAACAAATGATGTTTTGGTAAATAGGAAAACATTAGAAAAATAAAATGCTAACCATCAGAGTTAAGATTTCTCCAAGAATAATAAAGGCCTTCCCAGCAGTCTTGTTTAAAACATTTTATCATTTATATTTAATTTTTTTTTCTATTTGAAAGTCCTACTTTAGGAATTTCCTAGTTTTAGGAAATTTTTAGCGACTTGTTAAACTATAAGTAGGTAGGAAGTAAAAGAAAGCCCGCGGTATTATTGTGCGCACGTAGTACATTGCTTGTATAATATCGTCCTGTATCGAGAGCAACAAATAATCGAATAGGTATTAAATAATTAATTTGATGGCACAACAGCTCATGAAGAACTAGGGCCTAGTGACTTACAACTCTCAACCATTCCTGTGTGCGTGTCTGCAGGAATGGAGGGGACCTACAGTTTATTGCCGAATCCGAACGGCTAACGAGCGGCACTTTTCTGTGACAGGAAATACTCTTGAAGGATTTGTCAATTCCTCGCAAGAGGCAGTAGCCGTTTTTTTCTTTTAAATAAATAGGTGGCGAGGCTGGGGATCGAACCTTAGACCTTCGGCATGACAGTCCATCGCACTAACCATCACTCCACGGTTACTACAATCGAATAGGTATATCGAATAGAAACCCTTCAGATAAAATGAAACACGAATAATTTTTACAATATGTAAATTTAATATAAAATACCATTATTTAAAAATTTAACGAAGTTAGAAACGGCGAAAAAAATCGATCCCGAACTGAAATGTTCATCTCTAAGAGGGGCATAGTCGTGTAGGAATTCGTTAGCCGCGAATTGTTTCTTCATACTATAATTGGCATTAATGGTAGCATGCCATGATTCTGGAGGAGATAGAAGGAAGATACCTCTAGCAACGTCAGTGCGTCTTCTCTTATAGGCAAAGACGTGAGCTTTAAAAGATATCGAAGCTCCGAAAGCATACGGAGAAAAAATCATGGTGTCATAATCAGCTATCCTATTTGATGGGTCTAGAGGGTCGGTTCTGCATTTTATCAAGAACAGAGCAGGATTTTCTTTTGGTCTGAAGTCTGCTAAGACCGTGTTTATACCCTTTATACATTGCAGAGTCGTCGACGTTTGCCACAATGCATATGAAGAATGGACTAGTAAGCCATGTATTGTATCATCATTAGCAAAATCACATTGTGTTAGTGTATCGCGTTCATATTTTCCCAACTTTTCTGGAATACGATACCCGAGAAGATTTGGAGTAACCGTTGATTGAGGGGGCAACCATCCATGGGGGAAAGGATTCCAGTCGGCAAAGCTTTTGGTGTTATTTGCGATAATAGTTTGTTCGATAAGTGACCGAGTAACAAACCCACTCCAATAACACTCGTAAGCGTTGTGGTTATCTGCTGTTGGATAGCCAAAAGTTCCGGAACTGGCTGCTGCATAGTTATGGCCATCGATTGAACGGGCTTCGAGCGGCCCCTTCCACATAGCTGCGACAGGGTGGTTGATCCGTACCGTCAAACCTGTTGGCGTTGTAACTTTCCCTATTCCAACAATGTATTCGTAAACTGCCTTGGGAATATGCAACTGTTTACAGTTGATGGCATCAAATGGATCCATGTAGCCGCTTAGACGAGGATATAGGCTATCAAACATGAGAGAGTGTATGATGTAAGCATTTAAGATCTCAACCATAGCATGCTGATAAATGCAAAATGGTAAAACGGAACGTAAGTTTAGATACTCGTCATCCTCGTCATCTTCCCAATTTCTAAATCCATACTCGTGTAAACATTCTCTATACACCTCGTCTATCAAATGAGCAAATCCCGAATAGTCGAGATTATGGCAAACCTGTGGGATATTGGGCCTCGAGCCCACGCACGGACCGGAGTATAATAAAAGTTCGTCTCTTAGTTGAGTCTCAGCAACGGATAGTTGAGTTGTGGGATCTGGCTGACGAGTTCGAGATTTACTTCTGTTATTTGGCGGTCTTGATAATTGGGCTAGACGGCGATTATCCATCTTTTGAATCCAAGTGCTTTCTGTTTTAATTACCACAAAAATGGTGCTAAAAACCAAAAATACTGAATATAAAAATATGAATCCTCGGCTGTTTCTCTCTGGATAGTGGTTTCTCTAATGTATAACAGTTTTTTTTGAAGAAAATTGACGGTGTTCACATTGGACTCAGATTTACGATTTTTTTTGGCATAAGTCAGTCAGCTCGTGTTCAGACACACACAACCGATTCACTCTGACGTTCAGTAGTTGTTAAAATAAAACACAAATTTTTATTCGCCGGAGAATTTATTTAGAAATTTTTCAATCACAAAATTAATATTTCACTAATGTCGTTTTCCGTTGGTCACTCCTAGCACTCTTTTTTCACTCGATCCACACTCCAAACACTCCAAAAACCTTCCATTTGCTGTTCGGAGTGATGATTTAGGAGTGTTTTTTCACTCCGGATTTCATTAAAGAGTGCTAGGAGTGCACTCTGAAAACACACATATTTTGAAAAGTATGTGTTGGACTAATTGTTAAAATAGTAAATGCTTCTTCTTGAGATGTTCTGGAATTGAAATTATTGAAGAATTCATTTTAGTTTTAACTTCTACATAGATACACATATTACGGAAGAGAGTTTTTCATATTCCATTGGAATCAAAAAAGAGTGAAACACTCTGAAAATCCAATCGAAAACGACATAAATAAATATTTTTCCAATTGAAACAACTTCGATTCTGTAGTATTTAAGTGCCAAATAATAACTAAATACTAACAAAACACATGTCACAAAAGGAAACGTCAAAAAAAATCCACAAATTTTTAAAAAATTTAAAAAATCCTGCCTCACTTGCCTGTCTCTTTCTCACCACAGAGTGGGAACGAGAAAAAGTATATAGACGTCAAAAAAAATCCAAGGAGTAAGTCCAATGTGAACACCGTCATTGAATAGAGATCTTTACCAAATTGTCAGTTTCAAATGACAGCAAAAACTTGGCACAATGACAGATGAAATTAGAAAGAAAAAAATAAGTAGGGCTAATTTTAAATTACAAAAATTTGATATTTTGTGCAATAAAAAGATTAAAATATCTTATATAAACTATAAAAACATTTTTACTTGCATGTTTTCTATAAAAAAAAAAAACAAAAAAACAATTCGAAATATTAGGCCAGTCCCACCATTGTATATACATTCTATAGTGTTCTCATGCAACACGATTTTGTACTTCTTAACCGGCGCTTTAGGTGGCGCTTCAATCACCACAATTGTTTCTTTGGAGAGTCTGATGAGAGAAGGGGGAATAAGCAGTAGGAATGAGAGGTTCGTGGTGTTTATTTTTTAGGAATAATAATGTGTGTAAGCGAGATACGTACAAACGGCTGTTTGCTTTGACATCTACACCAGAATAAGAAGAGGGAAATAAAAAAAATATCATTTGTTTTGCCGTGCACTTGGAATTGTTTTTTTTTTTAATGAATTCATGTACTGGTACACAAACACAAGTAATGAGTTTGCACAACGTGCAAAGGAAAAAAAGGGTTGTTTTTTATTCCAAACAGATTTTTTTTGTGGGCTTATTGGGAATATGTGGGAATGTGAGCAAGAAATGAAGAAAAGGTCGAATTTAGAATTGTCTATCGGTATGTAGGTATGTATGTATATAATTTTGTATTAATTTCTGTTTGGTAAGTAGGTAGGTATTTTGTTTGTTTTTGGTGTTGAATTATTTAATAAAAAGAAGAATCAGCAATCGATCGATTTGATTATCTGACTCATGATTGTTAAAGTTATAAGGAAAGTTAGGTAGGTCTAAAAGTGTAAAAAAATGCATTGAATTGAATTTATAGGTAGATAGCGATTAGGAGTTTTTGATATTCCAACTATACAGGTTAGTAAGGTAGATATATAAAGCATACAATAGTGTTTATTGATTAAGCGAGGGTTGAAAAATTATATGTATTTTAAAATCGAAGTGTTTGTGTTAATTTTTTTTTTACGAAAAAAAAAAAACTAGGTAGGTACCTACCTGAGGAGTAGATTTATCAAAAACTTTTAGAAAACCTAGAAAGTGAGATAAATAGGTAGGTGCCTAACTTATGAAAATAAATTCAGAATTGCAGAAAATCTACCTGTTGAAAAAAATAAATTTTTTATAGGCTATTTCCGCGGCTAGTTGTTTTTTTTTTCATGTAGGTAGGTTAGGTATGTATAAGGTATGTATATGGATGCACATTATGGTCAGTTTTTGTAGTACCTAATTTTTGCAAGTAGATAGGTTCATATATCTTTTTAAGAGATGAATTGAAATGTTCGAAAATCACACAAGTAATAGATTCTGTTGATTTGTAGGTAGATATTATGTACCTAGGTAGGTATATGACGCACAAATTTAAAATTTGCAAAATACCTATCTACAGTGGAGTAGATTGGATATTACTGTTACTGTTTGAAAAATTATATTTGTACCTACTTACATAAGTACATTACATACATAGCTATAGGTATGCAGTTGGATCTTAATTCCGAGTGTAATACCTATATATTACAATTATTTGATATATCTTTCCTAACTGTATGCTATTGCTATACAAGTTTCTCAATAGTAAATTCTAATCAGCTTCAGTGGATTAATGTTCGTTTTTAGTAATATAATAAAACGAGTGGATATATGTACATACCTGTATAGGGTGATTTGCATAAGGTGTGACAAAAAGCTAAGGCGTGTAGTTTGGACTTAAACGAGAAAAAAATCGTATGGGAATGGGTCTATATGCCCCCGTTTAGGCGGGAGGGGCAATTTTCAAAAACACTCACTTAAAACAGAAAACAAATTAGTAAAAAATAACGGAAATACCTACAGAGTTATGCTACAGCACTTTGAAAGGTAGAAAAATCTTTTTTTATTTTTATTTTTGAAAAATTAATTTTCAAAGCCAATATTTTGAAAAAAAAAATTTCAATTTTAAGCTCATTTTTATCAAAATCTTACGTACTATAGTACTACTTTTGTTTTCAAAATTCAATGATCTTATAAATTTTTAGTCAAAAACAGAAAACCGGATGGTAAAATGTATTTTAGTTTTTGAGAAAATTAGAAATAACGGGAGGGGCAATTTTCTAAAATTTTTTATAAATCCAGAAACTGCCGATTTTATTTTATTTTTACATTAAGTTATTTAGTAAACAGTTTTTCAAAAATTAATATTCAAAATTAAATTTTTGAAAAAAAAATTAAAAAATTGTGTTTAAACTAATTTTGTGCAAAATTGTAAAGTAATATTTTTATTTTCAAAATTTAATACTCTTATAAATTTGTAGTCGAAAAACTGAAAACTAGATTCTTAAATGTCTTCTGATTTTTGAGAAAAGTAAAAAAATAACTATTTAAACTATCTGAATTTAAAACCAGAGTGGATTTTCTGGCTTTTAAAAAGTACCCATGGCATGACATTGTAGGTGTTGCCGTTCTTTTTTAATAATTTTTTTTGCATTTCAAGTCAATTTTTTATAAAATTGCCCCTCGGCCAAATGGGGTGGAAGGAATACACTCCTCCATCATATACATTTGTTTTTTTGCCTGGACCCAACATATAACCTCTTTAGCTTTTTTACACTCCTTATGCGAATATCTCTCTATGGAAATATGGATTTAAAATTGTTAAAAAATATTTCAAAATCTAAAAAAAAAACTCCTGAAAATTATGTATGTATTCTTTTCCACATCACCCGATCTAGGTAAATACTTGAAAAATAACAAACCACTGACAAACTCTTAACAAAAATATTTTGGTTGAACACTAATTGTGATGGTTAGTGCGATGGACTGTCATGCCAGAGGTCTAAGGTTCGATCCCCAGTCTCGCCATCTATTTATTTAAAAGAAAAACGGCTACTGCCTCTTGCGAGGAATTGACAAATCCTCCAAGAGTATCTCCTGTCACAGAAAAGTGCCGCTCGTTAGCCGTTCGGATTCGGCAATAAACTGTAGGTCCCCTCCATTCCTGCAGACACGCACACAGGAATGGTTGAGAGTTGTTAGATACTAGGCCCTAGTTCTTCATGAGCTGTTGTGCCATCAAATTTATTTTTTTTAAATTTTACTAATTGTTCAAAAAAGGCGCGAAATGTACCCACCTACCTAATTCCCAACACAAATTTATAATCCTATGTATATACCTAACTTCTTACAAATCGCACATATATACATAGGTACCTACTCTCCTTCAAAACAAGCGCGAAAATTATAAATAAAAAATTATGTACATTTATAAACCACCACCTCTTTCTTTGCACAAAACAAAATCACAACATTGTCTTTTTTTAACTTCTCCAACTTCCAAACATTTTGCATACCTACATATACTTGCACAAGATAGGTACCCAGAAAAAAGAATACTGTGAACCATCACCACCACAACCTCTTTCTTTCCACGAAACAAAATTGCCTTTTTCTAGCTCCTTCAAACTTTCAAACATTTTGTGTACCCACATACGTAAACCTGCACAAGCTACCCAGAAAATTAATAACATTCAGATCACAAGAAGTCAAAAGAATCAAGATAAAAAAAGCCTTTAACTTGCACAGACAACCAACCGACAAATTCCTTACAAAAAATTCCTAAACAAAATCAGAACCTTTCTACCTACCTACTTGACAAAAAATCGCCAACACAACAAAGCATTTACACACAAACATACATACCTGCACCTCATTCTCAGCCCAGAAGAAAAAAATGTAAACAAACTCCTAAACAAAAAACTGAACTCACAAATTTTTTTTTTCTTATACTCCTCAAATTTCCATGAATGCTCTTGCTACCCAAAAATAACAACAACACACATACGAAGCAAGATCGTTCACAAAATAGCAAAATACTGGCAGACAAAATTCTTTTTTCGTATTCCTCAAACACATACAAGAATTTTCTATACCTACCTACGTCAGCTACGCTACAACAACAACATAACAGAAGAGCAACACAAACCGAAGGTAAAAATAAAAAGATCATAAAAAAAAACAAGCTCTCTTGGCAAAAAAATGTAAACAAAATCCCCAACCCAAAACAAAATAGAGAAAATTGTCTTTTTCTTCTCTCACTTTGACTGCAGTGAATTTTGTATGTAGCGTTCTCGTTTTATTATTATCGGCATTTCTTGCTTGAAATTCCCCTTCGTTAATCTCCAATCTCTACAGCTGAGAGCTTCTTAATCGCCACTATAGACGTCGCCACTATCTTTCACTTTCATGAGAATACTATTGACACCAGGGAAATTGCTTTCGACACCACCTGCATATCAGCGCGTGAACTACTAGAGGGGGATACAAAATTTTTGGATTTGACATTCAATGTATTTCCCATAAGAGAAAACGAAAAAATGGGCTGGAAAACATTAATTTTACTAATTAGTTTTATATGAACGGGTATCGGTATTTTAATTGCAATGTAATAATAAAACACGTGAGTTTGTGAATCGAGTTTAAAATATATCGAAACTAAAAACTAGAATGCTTTAATTTATAGATAAAAAGTGTAAACAAATCATCCTCACAATGATAACCAACAACAACGATACCCAGTTAAGGAAAAAGCAAGGCAGAGGCGTAGTCAGTTTTATTTAAAATATGTTTTGTTTTTATTTTGTGCTGTGTAAAATGTGTTTGATAATTTTAAAGAAATTTTGTCCATAAAGCCTAGTACGCAGATCGCGCTAAAATTTATCTTCCATACAAATTTCCTCCAAAGATAATTTTTAGCGAGGATATTTAGCTAGGCAGTACGCAGTTCACGCGCTAAATTCAAGAAGTCTCCACTTGATTTAGCACGCGAAATAATGCTTAACGCATTCTTTCACAGATAAATTTTGACATTTGTGCTCTTAGCAAACGATTGTAGAGATAAGAATTGTGGGGATAAAATTTAGTTTAGCTTGAACTCCGTACCTGGCTTAATTATGAAAATACATGAAATTATTTTTCATGGTGAAATTTTTTTGTTTTTTTTAAATCGAATAATGCCGAAAATTATTTTTTACTTTGTTTTGTACTTTTTACAAAATTTAATTTTAATGCTAAGAAAAGCTCCCAAAAGCAAAAATAGAATCAAAAATTTAGCAAGAATAATAACAACATTTTAAGTGAATTATAAATGTGTGCCCTTAACAAGCTGTTCCAATCCTGTGTTTAAAAATTTACCATATCTATTAATTATTTAAGTTTTCTTTATATTCTGTTAGAAAGTTTTACGTTAAAATGTTCTAAACATAAAACATACCTATTATCCTATTTCACATACTAAAACGCAAATACATACCTACAATATACCTATCTATACTTCTATGTTAAAAAAAACTATTTCAGTTCAATCCATAATTTATTTTGCCCCTAAAATCCTTCCCTCACTACGCACATGATCTCGTTTCAACTCCCGACGTTCATCCATTTTGAAAAACAACAACAACAATACACGTTTGTTTACATTCTTTATGGGCAAAATAAAGCAAATAAGAAGTTATATTCGGTATATATTCTTCTTGATTAACAAACTAACATACATTGTTAATCTTTTGCAATTATTATATGGATACCCGTTCATATAAAATTAATTAGTAAAATTAATGTTTTCCAGACAATTTTTTCGTTTTCTCTTATGGGAAATACATTGAATGTCAAATCGAAAAAAATTTTATCCCCCTCTAGTAGTTCACTTACTGACTGTCAGGTGCCGTGACTCCTGGTGCCAATAGAATGTATATACAATGGTCCCACGGAGAAAAAATCTCAGTGAGCGCTCAATTACCCCTCACACACGCCACATCGAACAACCACATCGACAAAGTATTTCGTTTTTGTATGGGCATTTACACGCCAATACGTCGATGTAGAAGTACATGCCAAAATCAGCTGTCTTTAATTATTTCCAATAAAATAATTATTTCGTTAGAGTCCAAATAAATTTTTCTTGATCATTTTCCATTCTTATTTGTGTTTAAGATACTTTTAATGAAATTATCAAAAAACTATTTAGTGAATCTAAGATTAACGGGACCAAAACTACAAGTTGACAACAAAAACAACATAAAAAACTGTGTCGACGAACTAGTTCGCTCCTTTTCACACGCCATATCGGCTTATCGGCATACTACTTCGACTGCCAGAGATCGCACTGCTGTGTCGACACAATTTTCATTTCACACGACCAAAAACCTTACCGACAGTATGCTTCGGTGAAGTAGTTCGTGGCGTGTGTTAGGGGTAAATGTCAATTTGACGGAGGCGAAATCATTTGGTGGGACAACATTCTCCGCTCAATTGTAAAAAACTCAGGTGTTATAATTCTCGTACTGAAATTCTGAAAAATCACTTTCAACTTTTGCTTAAAATATTTAATTTTTGAAGCAGAAAACTTATTGAAATGAATGAGAAATAATAAAAAGTTCAATTTATTTTAGTTTTTATTAACATTCCGTCTTTATTTTGCATTTATTTACCACTTTTGCACTTGCGCACCACAAAAAAATTTAAATTTGATTGTCAAAAGAACAGCTGTTTTGGCTGAGAAAGAAAACTGAGAAATGAATCCAAAAAATTTTCATCTCACATATCTCAGCAAAATATCTCAGTGCTCAGGTGAGATTTTTTGTCCCACGAAAAAAAAACTCTGAGCGCTCAGAGATTTTTTCTTCGTGGGACTGGCCTATTTATTTGCCTCCAAAATAAACCAAACAAATAGCTGCCACTAATAGGTCAGTCCCATGAAAAATTTTTTTTTTTTCGTGGGACAAAAAATCTCACCCGAGCACTGAGATTTTTTGCTGAGATATGTGAGATATGAAAATTTTTTGGATTCAATTCTCAGTTATATTTCTCAGCCAAACAGCTGTTCTTTTGACAATCAAATTTAAATTTTTTTGTGGTGCGCAAGTGCTAAAGTGGTAAATAAATACAAAATAAAGACGGAATGTTAATAAAAACTAAAATAAACTGAACTTTTTATTATTTCTCATTCATTTCAATAAGTTTTCTGCTTCAAAAATTAAATATTTTAAGCAAAATATGAAAGTGATTTTTAAGGTTTTAAGGCAAAAAGTTCGGAATAAAAAGTTTCAAATGCCTCTATTTTTTCAGAAGGGGAGGTGTAAGAGTTGTTGCGAAATGATAGAAAATCTGGACCATGTTGAACAAATTCAACAGAAGAATATCTAAGATAAATCCAAAATAATAGAGCTCAGCGAAAAAGGTTCACTTATGTACTGAAAATCTATTAACCATTTTTAATGCAATAAAAATAAATTTGGTGGTACAACGGCTCATGAAGAACCAGGGCCTAGTGACTTAAAACTCTCAACCATTCCTGTGTGCATATCTGCAGGAATGGAGGGGACCTACAGTTTATTGCCGAATCCGAACGGTTGGTGAGCGGCACTTTTCTATGACAGGAGATACTCTTGGAGGATTTGTCACTTCCTCGCAAGAGGTAGTAGCCCTGAAAAAAACTTTAGGTGGAATCGGCTGGAATTGAACCTAGACCTCTGGCATGACAGTCCAACGCACTAACCATTACGCCACGGGCTACTACAATACAATCAAATATTTAATTCAGCTTTGTAAAAACTAGTGCGATGGACTGTCATGTCGGAGGCCTAAGGTTCGATCCCCAGCCTCGCCACCTATTTATTTAAAAAGAAAAAACGGCTACTGCCTCTTGCGAGGAATTGACAAATCCTCCAAGAGTATCTCCTGTCACAGAAAAGTGCCGCTCGTTAGCCGTTCGGATTTGGCAATAAACTGTAGGTCCCCTCCATTCCTGCAGACACGCACACAGGAATGGTTGAGAGTTGTAAGTCACTAGGCCCTAGTTCTTCATGAGCTGTTGTGCCATCAAATTTATTTATTTATTTTTATTCAACTAAATATCACGAATTTATAATTTCCGTTTTCTTAACATTTTGAAAGACAAATTTCTTCCTTCGACCTACTCACAAACATATTTGATAGAATAAATATTTCCGATTTCGGACGACTTTGACATTCACTTTAGAATAGGGAGTATCAAATTTCAGAAAAACAAAAAAAAAGTTGGCAGTACCAGAGCTGTTCGATTTTCGTTTATTGAAACTACCAAATCGAGTTACAAAGTTCAGATTTTGCGAATTCGAATTTTTACTTTATAATGGAATTACATAGTAGGGCCCAGGGGCCGTACAGTGCTTGTATAATATTGTTCTGTATGGAGAGTAACAAATAAGCGAATATGTACATATGTATGTCGAATAGCAAGCCTCCAGATTAATAAAAATACGAATTTTTAAAATATGTACAATTTATCAAATACCAATATTATTATTTAACAATTTAAGCCAGTCTAAAATGGCCCAACGAATCGGTCCCGAACTGTAATGTTCTACATGGTCTTCACCTCTAAGAGAGGCACTGACGTCTAGTAAGTTATTTTTAGCCGCAAATTCTTTGTCCATACTATAATTGGCGTTAATGGTAGCATGCCATGATTCTGGAGGAGATAGAAGGAAGATACCTCTAGCAACGTCAGTGCGTCTTCTCTTATAGGCAAAGACGTAAGCTTTGAAAGATATACAAGCTCCGAAAGCGTAGGGAGAAAAAGTCGTGGATTCATAATCAGTAATCCTAAGTGATGGGTCTAGAGGGTCCGTTCTGCATTTTATCAAAAGCAAAGCTGGATTTTTTACTGGCCTGAAGTCTGCTAAGACCGTGTTTATACCCTTTATACTTTGCAGAGTCGTCGACGTTTGCCACAATGCATATGAAGAATGGACTAGTAAGCCATGTATTGTATCATCATTGGCAAAATCACATCGTGTTAGTTCATCGAGTTCATATTTTCCCAACATTTCTGGAATACGATACCCGAGAAGATTTGGAGTAACCGTTGATTGAGGGGGCAACCATCCATGGGGGAAAGGATTCCAGTCGGCAAAACTTTCGATGGTATTTGCGATAATAGTTTGTTCGATAAGGGACCGAGTAACAAACCCACTCCAATAACACTCGTAAGCGTTGTGGTTATCTGCTGTTGGATAGCCAAAAGTTCCGGAACTGGCTGCTGCATAGTTATGGCCATCGATTGAACGGGCTTCGAGCGGCCCCTTCCACATAGCTGCGACAGGGTGGTTGATCCGTACCGTCAAACCTGTTGGCGTTGTAACTTTCCCTATTCCAACAATGTATTCGTAAACTGCCTTGGGAATATAAAACTGTTTACAGTTGATCACATGAAGTGGATCACCGCGTAGACCAGGAAATGGGTTATCAAACTTGACACATTGTATGATGTAAGCATTTAAGATTTCAACCATAGCATGCTGATAAATGCAGAATGGTAAAAGTTGACGTAGTCTTGGATACTCGGCTTCGCAATTTCTATAGACCATGTCTATCAATGGAGCAAATCCCGAATAATCAAGATTATGGTGAATCCATCCGACATGGGGACTTGAGCCCAGGCGGGGACCGTAGCGTAATAAAAGTTCGTCTCTGGGTGGAGTTTCAGCAACTGATAGAGTTGTGGGATCTGTCCGACAAGTTCGAGGTTTACGTCTTTGAGCTGGCGGTCTTGATGATTGGGGTGGACGGCGATTATCCATCTTTTGAGTCCAAGTGCTTGCGTTTTTAACTGTTAATCGAAAGAAAGATTAATCTTCAATTCTATTTTTACCACAAAATAAATAGTGCTTAAAAGTAAAAACAAAAACAGTAATGCCGAAGCCGATGCATGGCATGGACGTAGAGGTGGAAAACTATCGATTGCACAATCGATTACTATCGGTAGCTTCCATTATCGAAGACAATCGATAGTTTTGACCAAAAATAAAGACCTTCCACACTATCCCACTGAGTCAAAGAAACTGAATATGAAGAAATGAATCCTTCGTACGTTTCACCCTCCAAAACCCATTTCTTTACATTGTTGTATTTGTAATTTAATTTTGTGTCGATGAATAGATGTGAAATCCAACAACAATATAGCAGGGTGGTGTGAAGATAAGTACTGTGAATTTATAAGTTGTGAAGATAAATACTGTGAATGTATGAGTTTTATTCCGCCATTTTTACACATACCTTCTCATTTCTTATCTGATAGAGCTTGTAGGCAAACTCAAATGACAGCCGAGGATTCATATCAGTGATGGAAATCGACTTTTGCCAATAGTACTGAAAGCAGAAAAAAAATAGTACTGAAAATGAACAAATAGTACCGAAATTTTTCCAATCGTGAATTCTACAGGAATTCACGGAAATATTTTATTGGACGTTATCATCGTTAGACGAAGATGTCATGTGGTTTGAGTATTCAGCCATCGACCCCTTGCAACCATCTCGATTTAGAGATCAACAATGTAGCATCGCATGCATTTTCGTACTTATGTCGGAAAACAAGTTTATATTTTGTTAAAAATTCAAGAAAAAATGAAGTATTTCTTTGGTAAAAATTGGTCTAGTATTCTGCAAACGAGGTGCAACAGCGCATGCATGGGCCAGATGCATTCCAAATCAAAAAATAAGTTTAATTTATAATTACTATTTTTGACAACTTTATTTGAGGGCGATACAAAGTTCGCCCAGGCTCGCTGCTAGTACATTTTAAATGTTTATGTCAACAAATTCTGAAAAATCTAACATTTAATAAATAATTTGAGATAAATTGGAATCATAGTAGGTATGTTGTTGAATATTTTTGGAAAGATAATAGAATATTTGACCCATGTTTGAGGTATATTTGGTTAACTTATTTTTTCGCGGAGAGATTTTTTTTTTAAAACATATTAAATATTTTTACAGTTTTTTTTCTATATATATACATACCTACATATTTTTTTTCATATTTGACTTTCGTATCGGAATTTCTTCCGAACGGATACCTCGATAGGTCTGAATTTTAAAAAACAAAAGTTGTGATATAGTTTGAATAAATACATATTTATATTTATAATTTATAAATCTTTTTATCTTTTATTTCATATATTTACACAACTTGAAGGAGACCAATACCTACAATGATTTTTATTTTAGTTGTTTGTTTTATTTGGTTTATGACGCAAAAAAATTTTCGTTATTAAAACCCATTTTTCCGTTTTTTTTACCATTTATTATTTTTTTTTTTTTGACTTTGAAATTTAATTTTATAAAAACATTCATTTAAACAACATGAAATATTAGAATTCACAAAAGGTATGTATATAGCACAACATTTGATTTTAAAATATTTGTTTTCGATTTTCATACAAACTCACTCAGCTTGTTTAAAAAAGTTTTAAAAAATTGATTATTTGCCTTAATTTTTTAGATACGAAAAAATATTTTTTTATTATGTATGCAAAACTGAGGCAAGTTCCTACCACACCAAACATTTGCATTCGAAAGGTACCTACATTTTTGAATTTTTCGATTATCCTAATTGAAATTTGTATGAAAATCTCGAATGAATTTCATCAGGCTTATGCCAAACTAGCACTTGAGCTAATGAAAATTTCAGAATTGGTCTTTTGCCAGTAATTGAAATAGTACTGAAAGTTGAAAAGTGGTACTTGCGTACTGGGAAAATTAAATAGTACAAAATTCAGTACAATAGGAAGCCCTTTTCCAACCGTGATTCATATCTTTATAAATTCAGTATCTTTGCACTGAGTAACATGTCATTTCAATTCAGGAATTTTTGTGTGGTCCTCTTGCTCTGACTTATTAGTGGAATTTATCGGCATAACTATCGACATCACATAACGTGCCCAGTGGTGCGTTCTTTTATGTTACTGTGGTTAACTATAGTTAACTTCGGTCGTTCCTTTAATTCATAAAAGTTACTTCGAGTAACTTTATGACGTCATAAAATCGTTCCTAAATTCCAAAGTAAAAGTGTCAAAAAGTAACTTTTTGTAACTTTTTCCAACTCATCTCCTCGATATGAATTGAAATAGTTGATCTGTCAAACACAGCTGAAATGCAATGGTGGATGTTTTGTTTACTTTTTGCCCTTTTGATTTGGAATTGTTTTCAATGTTTAAAATATGTTTTTATCAATTTAACCAATTTTTTTTTGTCGAATTTGATTTTTGGAATAGTTTTCTTTTATTTTCTGATGCATTTTCTTTCTGTCGGCATTTTCTTCTTTATATTTGGTTAATTTTTCATCAAAAAATTCTGTGCCATAAGCAATGAAGAAAATTGCACTTATTTCTGTTTGATTTATACAAAACTGAGTGTAAGGAAATTTATTTGGGAAATATTACACATGTTATTTTGAATTCCTAATAATTATTTTTGCAATAAATTTAATGCAATCACATTTTTTCATAGTTATTCATTCCAAATATACAATTCAATTTTTTTTTCAACCCCTTTCGTTTGACAGATTAAGTATTGTTAACTCTGGTCGTTCCTAAAAGAAAAAGTTACCAAGAGTAACTTTCTTAACTATGGCACATCAACTTTTATTTTTGTACACATTAACTATAGTTAACCACAGTAACATAAAAGAACGCACCTCAGTGCGAAAAAACAAGCTGATTGTTGATTGGATTGTGGTTTGGATCTTGGGCATCTATATGTCCTGTGGAGGCGGCGTGTTAATTAACACATGTCAAAAAAGTGGGAAGTAAATCCTGTATTGCTACGTTTCCATGTGGTATTTAAGCGAACTTGAAGCTCACTTAGACCCTTTATATACCTGCATCGATGGACATAGATGAAGAAATCACAACAGTTGAAATGAGCTTGAACCGACTCGACTCCACTTTAGGAGCAATTTAGGAGAAATTTGTGCTAAAAATGTTGAGTTAACTTTATGCACCATTATGTCATCTCAACATCATTTCAATTCAATTCAATATCGAGCTCAAATCTATGAAAGAAAAACCTGGGTCGAAAATCCGACACTAAGTCCCCTTTCACACGAAGATACTAGTTGCTGGTGATTTTTTTGACGTTTTCTTTAAATCTCCTTAATAATCTCTTGTACCTTTCACACGCAAGCAACAAAAACCCGGAGACTTTCTTTATTTTCCTTTTGAACTACATTGGTTGAATGCACACAAACGTAGTGTGAAGAGAAACGTCAAAAAAATCTCCTGAATTTGTTGACCGGGGAGATTTCATTTCCCCCTCTTTCTTCGTGCCCTTCTCGCCAATGAACTAATTATGTTGCCGGCAACTCAGTTGCCCTGTGTGAAAGGGGACTAATCCAACTCGAGCTCTCGATCCTCAATATGTGCCTGTTTACAGTGTATTTTTGATGAAGCATATTTTAGTTCATCAAAATGTTCCTCCTTTCATTTCAATCTACCCATCCCTATCTCACATCCTTAACAACCATGTATCTCTCACTCACACAAAAAAAATTCTTCGTGCTCAATCCGAAAACATTTATTGAAATTGGCGCATCGGCGTAATTTGGTTGGAATTAACCCTTCTCTTTCTTACTCACACAAAATCTACCCATCTCACTGGATGCGCCGTTTGTCAAAAATACTAAAATATGCTTCATCAAAAATACAATGTAAACAGGCACTTAAGGCTTAACTACATTCAAAAACTTTTTGCAAAAAGCACAAAAGTGAAAAAACACACACATACTCTAGTGACATCTACGTGTGAGAAATTTTCCTAAAACTACGGTGTGTAACCACCATTTTTCTTTTAAAACCCTACAAAAGCCAGAATATAGCTGCCATTTTTGAAATAAAAACCCTACAAATGCCTGAATTAAGTGTTTGTTCTCTTAAATTTCCCCCATTACAGCGACATCTACTAGTCGCTTTTAAAACTGATTTTTTGTATATGTTGGTGTTTTACTTTTGCGCAAAAGTAAAAGTTAAGAGCGATTTAACTTTTACTTTTGTAAAACTTGAGAAAGAAGATAGAAATGAGTTGTGCGTTGGAAAAAGACAAAGGATTTAGTTCACTTTTGTACAAAAGTAAGTTGAATGTAGTTAAGCCTTTATTAATAAACCCATTCCAAAGTATGTCTAACTTTAGACAGCTGTCCAACTCCAAAATCGTATTAATAAACATTTCCATCGGTTGTCTATAGACACCGAAATTGGTTGTCCAAACCTTTTCTAAAGTCGGCACGTTCAATGAACAAAGTTAGGCATTTTTTTAGTTGCGAAACGTGAAATATGAGGTCGTATTTAGACAGCTGCTGGAATGTGATTATTAATAATGAAGCTAAAGCTAAGTATAGACGATTGTCAGATCTTACAATATTGTCAGATCTGTCAATGGTCTGACAATAGTGGACAATTAGCTGACAATTGACAAATGGCCGCGTTCATCAGCACATTTGACAGTTCTGAACTGTCATTTTTATATCTTCTGATTGGCCAGCAGTCATAAAAATTCAGTTGACGTCGATTGACATTTAGTTACGTTGCTTACGTTTTTTTCTGAATTTTCAGATGAAAAATTCTATCTGAAAATTCAGATGACAGCTAAAAGCAACAAAAAAACAGTTCTTGATCCAGTTTTTTTTTTTTTTGGTGTTTGGTCTGATCGTCTGGGTCTCGTATTGCTTTTCGGATTTTGATTTTAAAGTGCAAAAAATAATAAAAACAGAATAAATAATTTCAGACTTTTTTGTGCGTTCAGTGTTACGTTTTTCAGAACTGAATTTTTAGATCTGTCAAAAACGTTGTGATGAACGTGGCCAATTTCTTACAATGTAAAATTGTCCGTTCACACGATTGGTAGATTTTGTACAAAAGTCTGACAATTTCAGCTCAGCTCTTGTCTGACAATTTTCGGACAATTATATATCTGACAATATTGTCAGCTTGAAAATTTTCTGTTCACACGGTTGGCAGACCAATAAAAATTAAAGTCACAATAAAAATTTAATTCAATTGAGGATTTCAAGATCAAACAAACTTTTATAGAATTTCACTTTTTAATGTATGTAGCCACTATCAAGAAGAGCATACTTTCAAAGTGATTTGAAAATCTAGTGTCATAGTGGTAATGCCAAAACAATTGGACGAGCATTTGAAACAATTTAACTACAACTGGACATCAAGGATGACGGACGACTTTACACACTACGAAGGAGAAATATGCCAGAGGTCGTCAAGACGCGCTACGAAGAACAAAAGTCCATATTCTGTATCAAATTATTAAACAAAAAAAAAAGAATTTAAATTTTAAATCATTTATTTT
This sequence comes from Epistrophella euchroma, assembly GCA_947049315.1. NCBI lineage: Eukaryota > Metazoa > Arthropoda > Insecta > Diptera > Syrphidae > Epistrophella > Epistrophella euchroma. The sequence continues at coordinate 144,083,162 of OX346245.1, forward strand.
TTGAAAGACGCAAGAATGAGAAGATCTTGCAATAATTGACCTATATTATTTAGAAGAAAAAATAAACCTTTGCGTACAAAAAATTCAGCAGGCTTACTCTAGAGAGCTCGGCTGATTTAGAAAGTGACCTTGAGACTATGTTAGGTCTGAGCGAGTTGGCGGCAGGCTGCCTATTGTTACCAATAGCTTGAGCTGGTTTTTTTTTCAGGTAGTGTCCCTGATGCCCACCCTCGTTTTGGCATTCTTCAAATTTATTTGTTTGCTTGTATAGTTTCTTGGCCATTTTGAAGTCCAATTTTTTTTAACTTTTTGGAATTTGCTGTTCATTTTATTTTCATCATATTTAATCTTCATTTGAGTAGATATCTTTCAATGGTTTTATTTATTCCGAACAAAATATACAGCAGAAGGAATTTAATATAAAAGTGAGTCCAGTTGCTTTATAGATTTCTTTTATTCAGTTGTGGAAAAACTACAAATTTCCTACAAAAATGTTTTTTTTTTATCTCTCAACTCGGCTCCAACCGTTTGACATTTCGAACAATGAAAAAATTGTCAGCAATTGTAAGATGTTTTCAATGAAAACATCTGACAATGACCAATGAGTCTGACAATGTCCTAATCGTCTGACAATGACACAAATTGTGCGTTCAGACGATTGTAAGATACCTGACAATTTTTTGTCAGCTTGTCATCTGACAATTACCTGACAATGACGTTTCTGACAATATTGTCAGACAAAATTGTGTGTACAGACGATTGTAAGATATTTGGGACAGTATTTTCACTGACAGATCTGACAATATTGTAAGATCTGACAATCGTCTGTACTTAGCTTAAGTATAGACGATTGTCAGATCTTACAATATTGTCAGATCTGTCAATGGTCTGACAATAGCGGACAATTAGCTGACAATTGACAAATTTCTTACAATGTAAAATTGTCCGTTCACACGATTGGTAGATTTTGTGCCAAAGTCTGACAATTTAATTGTCAGCTCTTGTTTGACAATTTTCGGACAATTATATATCTGACAATATTGTCAGCTTGAAAATTTTCTGTTCACACGGTTGGCAGACCAATAAAAATTCAAGTCACAATAAAAATTCAATTCAATTGCGGATTTCAAGATCAAACGAACTTTAATAGAATTTCAGTTTTTAATGGATGTAGCCACTATCAAGAAGAGGATACTTTCAAAGTGATTTGAAAATCTAGTGACATAGTGGTAATGCCAAAACAATTGGATGAGCATTTGAAAAAATGTAACTACAACTGGACATCGAGGGCGACGGACGACCTTATACACTACGAAGGAGAAATATGCCAGAGGTCGTCAAGACGCGCTACGAAGAACAAAAGTCCATATTCTGTATCAAATTATTAAACAAAAAAAAAAGAATTTAAATTTTAAATCATTTATTTTTTGAAAGACGCAAGAATGAGAAGATCTTGCAATAATTGACCTATATTATTTAGAAGAAAAAATAAACCTTTGCGTACAAAAAATTCAGCAGGCTTACTCTAGAGAGCTCGGCTGATTTAGAAAGTGACCTTGAGACTATGTTAGGTCTGAGCGAGTTGGCGGCAGGCTGCCTATTGTTACCAATAGCTTGAGCTGGTTTTTTTTTCAGGTAGTGTCCCTGATGCCCACCCTCGTTTTGGCATTCTTCAAATTTATTTGTTTGCTTGTATAGTTTCTTGGCCATTTTGAAGTCCAATTTTTTTTAACTTTTTGGAATTTGCTGTTCATTTTATTTTCATCATATTTAATCTTCATTTGAGTAGATATCTTTCAATGGTTTTATTTATTCCGAACAAAATATACAGCAGAAGGAATTTAATATAAAAGTGAGTCCAGTTGCTTTATAGATTTCTTTTATTCAGTTGTGGAAAAACTACAAATTTCCTACAAAAATGTTTTTTTTTTATCTCTCAACTCGGCTCCAACCGTTTGACATTTCGAACAATGAAAAAATTGTCAGCAATTGTAAGATGTTTTCAATGAAAACATCTGACAATGACCAATGAGTCTGACAATGTCCTAATCGTCTGACAATGACACAAATTGTGCGTTCAGACGATTGTAAGATACCTGACAATTTTTTGTCAGCTTGTCATCTGACAATTACCTGACAATGACGTTTCTGACAATATTGTCAGACAAAATTGTGTGTACAGACGATTGTAAGATATTTGGGACAGTATTTTCACTGACAGATCTGACAATATTGTAAGATCTGACAATCGTCTGTACTTAGCTTAAGTATAGACGATTGTCAGATCTTACAATATTGTCAGATCTGTCAATGGTCTGACAATAGCGGACAATTAGCTGACAATTGACAAATTTCTTACAATGTAAAATTGTCCGTTCACATGATTGGTAGATTTTGTGCCAAAGTCTGACAATTTAATTGTCAGCTCTTGTTTGACAATTTTCGGACAATTATATATCTGACAATATTGTCAGCTTGAAAATTTTCTGTTCACACGGTTGGCAGACCAATAAAAATTCAAGTCACAATAAAAATTCAATTCAATTGCGGATTTCAAGATCAAACGAACTTTAATAGAATTTCAGTTTTTAATGGATGTAGCCACTATCAAGAAGAGGATACTTTCAAAGTGATTTGAAAATCTAGTGACATAGTGGTAAAGCCAAAACAATTGGACGAGCATTTGAAAAAATGTAACTACAACTGGACATCGAGGGCGACGGACGACCTTATACACTACGAAGGAGTGTAAGTACTTACTTACTTACACTACGAAGGAGAAATATGCCAGAGGTCGTCAAGACGCGCTACGAAGAACAAAAGTCCATATTCTGTATCAAATTATTAAACAAAAAAAAAAGAATTTAAATTTTAAATCATTTATTTTTTGAAAGACGCAAGAATGAGAAGATCTTGCAATAATTGAACTATATTGTTTAGAAGAAAAAATAAACCTTTGCGTACAAAAAATTCAGCAGGCTTACTCCAGAGAGCTCGGCTGATTTAGAAAGTGACCTTCAGACTATGTTAGGTCTGAGCGAGTTTGCGGCAGGCTGCCTATTGTTACCAATTGCTTGAGCTGGTTTTTTTTCCAGGTAGTGTCCCTAGGGAAAAACTATCGAAACTGTACACATTTATGCTTGTAATAAATATCAAATCACCATTCTAATAGGTTTGGGAGAAGCTGTGTACGAAAGAATAGCTTCGAAAATTTGCAACTTCGATATACAGGCCCAACACAAGTCCTATAGAAATAATAACTTCAAAGAATTGAAAAATTTGACCTTATAAAAGAAAAATTGTTACTTGGGCTGTCCACCTCCGTTTTGGCATTCTTCAAATTTATTTGATTGCTCGTATAGTTTCTTGGCCATTTTGAAGTCCAATTTTTTTTAACTTGTTGGAATTTGCTGTTCAGTGTTCACTTTATTTTCATCGTATTTAATCTTCATTTGAGTAGATATCTTTCAATGGTTTTATTTATTCTGAACAAAATATACAGCACAAGGAATTTAATATAAAAGTGAGTCCAGTTGCTTTATAGATTTTTTTCATTCTGTTCTGGAAAAACTACAAATTTCCTACAAAAAAGTTTTTTTTTTATCTCTCAACTCGGCTCCAACCGTTTGACATTTCGAACAATGAAGAAATTGTCAGCAATTGTAAGATGTTTTCAATAGGCCAGTCCCACGAAGAAAAAATCTCTGAGCGCTCAGAGATTTTTTTTCGTGGGACAAAAAATCTCACCTGAGCACTGAGATATTTTGCTGAGATATGTGAGATGAAAATTTTTTGGATTCATTTCTCAGTTTTCTTTCTCAGCCAAAACAGCTGTTCTTTTGACAATCAAATTTAAATTTTTTTGTGGTGCGCAAATGCAAAAGTGGTAAATAAATACAAAATAAAGACGGAATGTTAATAAAAATAAAAACTAAAACAAATTGATCTTTTTATTATTTCTCATTCATTTCAATAAGTTTTCTGCTTCAAAAACTAAAAATTTTAAGCAAAAGTTGAAAGTGATTTTTTAGAATTTCAGTACGAGAATTATAACACCTGAGTTTTTTACAATTGAGCGGAGAATGTTGTCCCACGAAATGATTTCGCCTCCGTCAAATTGACATTGAGCGCTCACTGAGATTTTTTCTCCGTGGGACTGGCCTAATGAAAACATCTGACAATGACCAATGAGTCTGACAATGTCCTAATCGTCGGACAATGACACAAATTGTGCGTTTAGACGATTGTAAGATACCTGACAATTTTTTGTCAGATTGTCATCTGACAATTACCTTACAATGACGTTTCTGACAATATTGTCAGACAAAATTGTGTGTTCAGACGATTGTAAGACATTTGGGACAGTTTTTTCACTGACAGATCTGACAATATTGTAAGATCTGACAATCGTCTGTACTTAGCTTGAGTTGTCCAACTATTTAGACAGTGGCTAGCTGGACAACTGTCCAAGAGTGTTCTAAGAAATTCAATTAATACGACTGATAATGTCTTGAACTAAAAACCGTACTATGCTTGAATTATTGGCATTTTCAAGACTTTCAAAAAAACAAATTTGGACAAATGATATCCAAGACAATAATGACAAAAGCATTACCGGACTTGGACCTTGGGTAGGGTCCTAAAAAGTCTACATATAATTTTTCAAAAGGACGATTGGAACAATACGACGTGACGATAGGTGGACGAGACACTTAATTGGACGCTTTACTCTGCTTACACACAGAACAATTAAACACATATTGACGAATTTGAACAGTCATATTAGGCCAGTGGAAATACTGACGAATTCGATGGAGGGTTTTAGCAATGCCTCCATGGGCAACTGTTGTAGGATTATGTGCATTTCTTATGATTTCTTTTGTAAGGCCAGAAGGTATCCACAGGTTCAATCATGATGTATCACCTTCATATCGAAACGTACACGAATCCATATTCCACTTTTAAGTCGGGGAGCTCATCAGAATTGGAGTTTATGGTCTCTATAAGACTCTTGTACTCCTCCGATTGGAATTCAGGTGACTCTAAGTCAACTAAAGGGCAACTTCTTCGATAGCCAGAGAATCTACATACGTGTACCCGAGAAAGAGTGTCCGGAACACTACATTTTGAGTTCCTTCCTCTCGGTCACACTATAGTTCCTCTGGCTTTTGTTAAACTTCTGTGAGATGCAATAGGAACTTCACCGTCCTCCTCGTCCCTTTGGAACAGTACGGCACCAATTCCCGCATCCGAAGCATCACATTGGATATAAAATCTTTATGCAAAGTGCGGGTGCGAAAGAACTGGCGCCGTGGTCAACGCCTTCTTTAGTTCCTCAAACGCTTTGGATTTCTTCATGTTGATGGTTAGGTTAGCCCTGCGTAAACAGTTGGCTACTTCACTTAACAAGGCGATATGCGTCTCGAAATCTGGCGCCATGATAGGCAGATCATCGAGGTATACGAAGACACGATCCCTAAGTTGTGCAGGGATCACCTTGTCCATCAACTGGCATAGCCTTTGGGCTGCATTACACAACCCTGTACTACTAATGTAGATAGTATCCGGTAGTCGGCTGATGAGCCCCTCGATATAAAGGAGAGGGTTAGAGTTTTTCTTCGTCAGTGAGTTCACCTTGCGAGAATCCAGGCAAAGTCGATTTTTGCCTGGTTTTCGCAAGATCCGATCTAACTCTTCGTACAAAATGGCTTGTATCGCTGTAGAGACAGGGTAGTGACGCTGTTTCACAGGGAGCGCATCTCCTGTATCAATGACGTGCTCCATCAGCGACGTCTTTCCAAGACCATCTCAGTCAAAACATAAAAATCTCTGCCTGACTGCATCCAGTCTGGCCTGCTGATCAGGGTTTAACTGATGAGCGTTCGACAGGTTCGACAAATCTAACAAATCTAATGTCGTTTTTATTTTGCAAATAGGGATTTTGATCCCGGATCACGAATTTTCTTGGCAAAAGAATCGCAGATTGGATTTGTTTTTTGTTTGCAAATGTATGTGTGGGATGTCAAATTTAATTTTGTCAAAAATAATTTTATTTTAATAAAGCCCAAAATAATTTTGATAGGCAAAGAATCAGAAACGGAATGCAAATGAAATAGAAAATCTCAGAATCACAGAATCACACAAAAGCACAAAATGACGTTTTATAAATAGTGTGTGTGCAAATGCGTGTTTCATGTAGGTGTAAATCTCTCTTTAATTCGGGATCAGAGATTTTGATCCCGAATTGTCAGGGATTGATTTTTTTTGGTTGAATGTAATGCAAAAACTTATCCGGGATCAAAATCCCTCACAGGGATCAATTATTTTTGGCTGAAAGAAAAACGACATAAGTCTTCGTTGACCTTCTATATAATACTACTTATTGATACTACTTATAATTCCTGGGGCCAACTGGAACGCTCTCCAAAAATCAACCTTAAGGTAGATCTCCTGATCCAAATTAGGAACGAGGAAGAAAGTGAGGCCCTCTTTCTTATCCTTACATGCCGCCTCCACAGGCCATGAACGATGGCAGGATTATGAACATGTCTACAAAAAAACCAATGGAGGCACAAAAATCCATGTCCATGTCATGAACATGTCGACGAAAACTAAAGGTAGAACTATAATTGTTGGAACGCAGCGTACGCAGCCGTACGAAACCACACGAATACAAGTAATTCAATAGACGCACACATAATTGCGTTTTGTTACGTTTCGTTCATTTTCGTTCATTTTTGCTTTCGGAGGGGAAGAGCGTTTCTCGAGCGCACCTTACGGAAGAAAATTGACAGCTACATGTAAATTGTTGTAGGAAACAACAACGTGTGCATTTGACGTTTCGGAAAGAAATTTTTCGTTTGTTTATGACATTAGTTTCCGACAGCGTCCACCTATTATAGTTCGACCTTAATTTTTGAACAAGACATGAGCTCTGTTCAAAGCTAGGCCATAAGATTTGACGTTCCATGTGTGTGAGAGAGGTAGAAGTAGTACTGAAAGGAATTTTTGTGTGGTCCTCTTGCTCTGACTTATTAGTGGAATTAATCGACATAACTATCGACATGACATAAAGTGCCCAGTGCGAAAAAAACAAGCTGATTGTTGATTGGATTGTGGTTTGGATCTTGGGCATCTGTATGTCCTGTGGAGGCGGCGTGTTATAATGAACTTTGAGTTCGACTTTGCCCACAATCGACTGACTCTTACCGTCAGCCGTCTTTACGCCTGATTGATAGGGAATTACTTGACAATGGAGCTCTTGGACCAATTGCATAGAATCTTTGCCGAGTATGCTAACGCTAGCCCCACTGTCTAGCAAAACAAAAACTTATCAGGTATTGGTACTAATTTGTTTCCTCGTTTTAAAATTTTTATTTCACCCTCTTTTAGGGGAGAAGGTTCAATGGATTCTTTTTCAGGATCCATTGCACAATGGGGATTTATTGGGGGTTCGGATTTTGGGAGGTACGCAATTCCCCCTGGACCTTCGCGTACCTCAATCTATTTCCCGACTGGCATCTCGTACAATTCGGCGTATTTACACCCTCAAGATCACACTTATAGCAAAATAAACTCCGTACTTCTGACTTACAGTCGAAATATGTGTGTCCCTGCACCTTGCAATTCCAACACACCAACGCGGAAGAATCGGCATACCTCCGAGGAGGATTTTTCGGGCGGGCCCTACCAAACTGGTAAGCAGCCAGCTGTTCATCGGAAGGCTGGTGTTCTTCGTATTCCAGTTAAAGGACACCGTACTTAAGTGGTGGCTTACCAGCTGGTTTGGGTAAGTCCCGATCTCTTCTCGGAAATGCTGCTTCCGCTTCTTTACAGGCCGTCATGAGCTGATCCAAAGAACAGATTGGCTGAGGGAATAATAACTTTCCAATTCTCTCGTTCAAATTTCGTTTTAGGATGCGGACAATCTCTATCTCGGGAATTGGATTCCTCAACTGGAACCTCATCTTGTTGATGGCCATGAAGAAATCTTCGCTACTCTCCCAGGAATTCTGCCCACGGTCCAGAATGTCACGGATAATTTCAAAATCGGTTCTGGTGTTTTTGAATTGACGCATCAAAGCCTCTTTTAAAGAAGGCCAGTCTAGTTGATAATTATTCCTCTAAAATTTCCAGAACCACTCGTAGGCAGATCCTGATAGGAATAGGTGGAAGTTTCGTAAGATTTCGTTCCACGGGCAGCCGTATTGGCTCTGTTGGTTGAAATGGGCTTGGATACTCTGAGTTGTATCCATATGAATTCGGAGTAGCATAAAGTGTTCTATAATGTCCAGTAGGACCATAGTTAACATCTGGATACCCCTGATGTTGAAACGGCATATCTGGAGCTCTCATGGGCTCAGGATGTCTCCTACGTTGCTGTCCTACCGGAACGAAAGCACTCCTGTTTGGATCAGCTGAAGGCTTCTGTTGCGATGGCGGTGGTCCTGCAGGTACAGGGTTGTACCCAGACAAAGGTTGTCTTTGTGCAGGCTTCGTAGCTGATAGACCAGCGAGGTTTAAGTCCCTGAGGAATCCACTTAGCTGATTTTGGATTTCGTCCTTCAAGGTACTTGTCAAATCTTTTTGTAACACATTCTAACAAGACGAAAACCCTTCAACCATCGCTAAATTTCTATAAGCTTTTAAATCTTCTGGAATAACTCTCTTTTCTTTAACTCTATTTCCAGGCGGTAGCCGATATAGACTCTCCAAAACCTTTCTAGATCCAACCTGATTAGGATTAGTAGTAGTCCAGTCAACGAAGGAAAAATAAATGAAATAAATCGTGTAGTCTAGGTTATTTTTTTAAGTGGTAGGGGTAACCCTCAGGTCCAACATACCAAAAGTCCCCAGCCCAGGGCCGCGAGCTTAAGCCTGGAGAGGGGGTTAAAGGTCCCCTTTTTTAGTTTTTCGCGAATATTTCGAAAACCAAGGGCTTAATTGAAAAAGTCTGACCCAGGAATTAAAGTAAATCAAATTTCCTACAAAAAATGTTATAGTTATATTTTAGCTTGGAGCAACACTAAGGAAGATGCGGGGTGGAGAAATGTCAAGAAATCTAAAAAATCGGTCATTAGCCTACAAAATTTAGTGTTTCTAGATCAATTTTATCTAAAAATAACAGAAAAAATAAGTATATGTATTCCAAATTATTCCATTGACGATTTGGAAGGGAGTTTATGGGGTTAAAAAAGGTGGCGAAGGTTAGAATTTCCTAATTTAATTTATTTGCTACAGTGTTTGCATTCACTATATAAAATAGTGTTTCTTTAAAGGTAAAAAGTATAATGGATTTTTCCAAGTTACTGACCATGACTTTGTAAAATAATTTTCAGACATGTACTAAGAAAAAAATCGTTTAGGATAGGGGGGTCTATGTCCCCTCGTTTATAAGGGAGGGACCATTTTCTAAAGCATTGACGTAAAGTGCATTAATAATTATTTAAAATCAATGGAAGTACCTATAATACAACACTATAGGTTTTTGAAAATCCAAGGACCTATTCTTTTATTTTGTTGCTAAAAAAAGTTTTTTTTATTAAACAGGTTATACAAAAATTGAACTTAAATTTAAAGTTTTGAAAAAAAAATTTATAATGATTTTATTTTCAAAATTTTTTGTAGCTAAGTGCTAAATTTTAGTTCAGTATTTATGGCCGTTGTTAATTTTTAGTCGAACGCTAAAAATTAGATAGCTGTAGGTCTTTCAGTTTTTGAGAAAAACAAAAATTATGAACACTACTACTTTCTTAGAAATTTTTTCTAAAGAACCTTTACGCCCCTCCTGTCTAAAGCTCGTGGCTCTGGACTGGGGACTTTCAGTATATTATACCTGAGCATCGCCCCTAACTTATGAAAAAATAATCCAGACTACATGATTTTTCCTTCGTTGGCAAAGTGACGGTTTTACAAGAGAAATAATTTTCTAAAAAAGTAGTAGTTTCCATAATTTTTGATTTTTTCAAAAACTGAAAGACCTACAGCTATCTAGTTTTTAGCGCTCGACTAAGAATTAACAACGGCCATAAATACTGAACTAAAATTTAGCACTTAGCTACAAAAAATTTTGAAAATAAAATCATTATAAATTTTTTTTTCAAAACTTTAAATTTAAGTTCAATTTTTGTATAACCTGTTTAATAAAAAAAACTTTTTTTAGCAACAAAATAAAAGAATAGGTCCTTGGATTTTCAAAAACCTAAAGTGTTGTATTATAGGTACTTCCATTGATTTTAAATAATTATTAATGCACTTTACGTCAATACTTTAGAAAATGGTCCCTCCCTTTTAAACGAGGGGACATAGACCCCCCTATCCTAAACGATTTTTTTCTTAGTACATGTCTGAAAATTATTTTACAAAGTCATGGTCAGTAACTTGGAAAAATCCATTATACTTTTTACCTTTAAAGAAACAGTATTTTTCATAGTGAATGCAAACACTGTAGCAAATATATTAAATTAGGAAATTCTAACCTTTGCCACCTGTTTTAACCCCATAAACTCCCTTCCAAATCATTAATGGAATAATTTTGAATACGTATACTTATTTTTTCTGTTATTTCTAGATAAAATTGATCTAGAAACACTAAATTTTGTAGGCTAATGACCGATTTTTTAGATTTCTTGACATTTCTCCACCCCGCATCTTCCTTAGTGTTGCTCCAAGCTAAAATATAACTATAACATTTTTTGTAGGAAATTTAATTTACTTTAATTCCTTGGTCCAGACTTTTTCAATTAAGCCCTTGGTTTTCGAAATATTCGCGAAAAACTAAAAAAGGGGACCTTTAACCCCCTCTCCAGGCTTAAGCTCGCGGCCCTGGGCTGGGGACTTTTTGTATGTTGGACCTGAGGGTCACCCCTACCACTTAAAAAAATAACAGAGACTACACGATTTATTTCAATTATTTTATGATTTTAGGTCTTCGTTGACTGGACTATAGTGCGTGGCGTAGCACCATTCCCTCCACCCGCAGCTTCCTGTATTGTGTTATCGTGCGAACCAAAAACTTCCTGTTGAGGTGGTACAGAATTACCTCCCGCACTGAGACTACTATAGGATGGAGGAGTGACTGATTCTATCGTCTCGTCATTCTGAATAGCCGACGGGGGAATGTCAGAAGTAACTACCTGAGCTGGTGTAGATCGGATGTGTCTATCGGTTATGAGAGGCGAATACATCACTCTCTGCCTAGTGGTATGATCTAAATTTTGGCTAACTGATCTTGTTAACCTAATCTCTTCATTTAACTTAGCATTTCTAATATAAGCCATTAATCGAGCTTCTTCGTCGGAAATGGTGAAAGCCATTTTGCAACACTTTATGTGACTTTTTATTCTTATTTTTAAGTATTTTTGAACAGGGTTCAAAGCAAAATTAACCAAAAAAAACTTGTTAAAACAACTTGTCTCAAGAACTTGTAAAGAAACAAAATGATTCAAAAGTTTGTATTTTCAAAAAAAAATTGAATAAATATTTAAGAAAAAAAAAAAAAAACAAAATTAATGTAATAATTAACGAAATTTATAAAAACAAAACTTTAGAAACAAAGAAAAATTGTAAAGGAAAAAAGTTGTAACTCTACTTTAGTGTTTATAGTTTTCCGTTATTTTTCCTTCAGAAAAATGTGAAAACTTTGCAAACTTTAGCAGAACTACTTTTGTTCAATTTCAAAAAAATTAAGAAATTTTCTTAAAGAAGACAAAAATTAAAGAGAAAAGAACCGTATTAAAAAAATCCTAACTAGCACTTACAAACAAGTAACGAAATATAAACTTTAACGGAAAACGAAAATGTTAGAAAGTAACGAAAATATTTCTATATATTTGTGTTTATATTTAAACGGAAATATAATCAAAGCTTTAAACCAAAATTAATAAAAGGCGTGTTTTTTTGCAAGCACGGAAGAATTTGGTCGAAAAAAAACTACATCGGGGATTACCGACGCCATAACAGAAAAAACATGGAGTTTCCATACAAACTATCGATAACATGTATGGAATTCATGCCGGTAACACAGTTTTACTCCGTGCTTAAGTTAGACACCGAAAATTTTCCGTGCTTAGCTAAGCCCGAATGGGCTTAGTTGTTGTTGTATTAAACACGTAAGCTGTTCAGCCCCGACATCGTTTTTTTCATCCAATTCCATTCGGGCTTGCAAAAAAATACGGCTAAAGATTATCAATAAAAAATGTATATAACAAAAGTAATGAGAAAAAAAGTATCAATAAAAAATGTATGTAACAAAAAGCAACGATGAAAAAACAAATGTTCTCAATGATAAAGGTAACGAGTAGTTAAATAAATAAACTGGAACAAAAAAAGAAATGAAAATAAATTTTTAAATCAAACTCGAAAACGATTCCAAAAAGTTCTAGAAATTTGATTTTAATTTGATTCAAAAGAAAAAGTAACGAAAAAAATTAACAACTCTTAGGGTTTGTTTCACAATGTCTGATTAAAGTTCCCCATAAACTATCCGACACATAAATTATCCGCAACTTAAATCCTCTGATTAAAAAACTTTGCGTTTCACAATCATAAATTTATGTGCCACTTAGCTAGTTGTCAGTTATTCCAGTTTTCCAAAGAATTTGACTGATTGAAAATAATCAATCAAATAATTATTAATTATTCTCAAATTGTTAATTTTGAAGTGTCATAATCAAACTTTTTGGACCCAGAACTGGTAACAAACAACATTACTATGGTGTTTTAAGACCCCTTGCTGCAAGTTGATAAAATCCAGATAGAAATTGTGTGTTTATTTGTGGATATGAGTGTTTTAAAACACTTCAGCGTGTTTTGAAATATGTAGCATTTTTATTGTGTTAAGTGGTGCAATTTTTGTCGTGAAGTAAGTATCTAAGTGATTGGGTTAACACATACAAATATCCATCACTAGTCCAAACTATGTACTTAATGACTGAGTCACATTGACAGCTGTAAATATTTTATTTGCCAGTTTAATTTTTTAATCACCACTTCAACTGGCCTGTAAAATATTCAGAATTTTAAGTGCCACTTAGGGCTATTCAGATATTGTGAAACGTAAATGAGGTTTTTATTTGCCAAATAAATTCCGTGTAGCTTAACAGAAACTTTAATCAGACTTTGTGAAACAAACCCTTAATATGAAAGATATTAAAACAAAATTTAGCGAGTAATATTGATTTAGAACACGTTACAAAAAGTAACGAAAAATAATAATAAATAAACAATAAGTAACGAGAAAAAAATAAGTTAACAAAAAGTAATGAAAAATTGCTATTCGAAATTGTAACGAATAAAAAAAAACTGCATCAAACAATGATATTCAATAATCTTTTTCAAAGGACATGTCGAAGCTACTACCTCTTGCGAGGAAGTGACAAATCCTCCAAGAGTATCTCTTGTCATAGGAAAAGTGCCGCTCACCTTAGCCGTTCGGATTCGGCAATAAACTGTAGGTCCCCTCCATTCCTGCAGACATACACACAGGAATGGTTGAGAGTTGTAAGTCGCTAGGCCCTGGTTCTTCATGAGTCGTTTGTGCCACCAAATTTATTTAATTTATGTAACATAGAAATATTTTGCAAGAAAAATGAATGAAAAAGTAGATAAATTTGGGAAAAATTTCTCAAAAATATTCAAAACTTTTAAGTTTTGTAAGTAACACAAAAAGAAACGTATTAAAAAAATTTAAATGTATTCTGTCATAAGCATTCGGGGTGCTTTAAGCAGCTCTTTCGACGATGGTATTTTGACGGAACAGATTGACTTTCCTGGAACACTCTTTAAGAAATTGAAGACTGCACACGGACTATTTGAAACTTCTCTATGGGTGATGAAATTAAAACGGAAAATAAGCAATTCAACAAAGTTACGTTACAGAGCTAGTTTCTGCAATTCAAGTCTGTCTCAAGGACTTTCGTTGAAGACATGACATTGAAAAAAATAACCACACAAAAATAGAAAGCTGAGTTAAAAAAAACTCAAAAACTAAATTGGGAATCGTGCAGCAATGTCCGACACCATTCCAAACACGGTCACGATCTCAAAAAAAATTTATCAAAACAACTGGACAAAAGAATCTGACATTGAAAAATTTGAAAGAAAAGCAAAAAAAAAATTATAAGGATCTGGGATAAAGGAAAACTTACACAACAGTGTTAACTGAGACTCAGTTCAACTTCTCAAAGCTAGCCGCAATTTATCCCAGTACGTCCAGGACCTTCTAGATGAAGACTTACTATACTCTGAAGAAATCGAAACAAGTCCAGCTAAACACCCGGACACACAACAACCGGTCACCAAGGCTAAGGAACGGAATGGAAAAAGAATTGGTTCGGAAAAGGGACTGGAATGAGTAGAAACGGGGACGGAAAGGAATGCTTAGTTCGGAGACGCGGCCTGTTTGCGGTGCACAGCTGAACTCGACGGTTGGGGGGGGGTTCCTCAAAAACACTTTCTTTTCCTTTGATTTACTGCGAAAACAAATAGTTGAGCTACGAATCCAAAAAAATCCTTCCTCAGTTTTTTGACAGCAAAACTGAGGAATTTTTGTGAGGAATTGTGTTTATATTTCTGAAAATACGGATTCCTCTGAGATCTCTGAAATATAAACTGGCCAATTATATATTCATGTCGATTTATGAATTCCGCAATAGTGGATCCGCAGTGAATCACAGTACATTGTTCTCTTTTATTTCCACGTGAAATCCATGAAGAGAAAAGAGAGCACTACACGGCGATTCACTGCGGATGCAGTTTTGTGGATTCCATAATCGGCATGATTATAAACTTCACAGCATAGAAGAAGAAATTAGAGGAACGGGTATATCGTGGATACACTGAGGCTTTTTTCAACCTAGTGTGAGTTACACAAACACAAATGCATTCACACTGGGTCGGCGTGAAGTTAGACGGCTAAAAGCTGGGGCGCCCAAATGATTTTTCGTTATATTTCTTTTCGGTCAGGAAAGTAGGAACATGTGTAGCTGTTCCTACAAGATTACGATTTTTATCTTCTCAGCAGTACTTAGGCACCTTTACAGAAACACGGCAGTTGTTAATGAACGTGTTAAAAAAAATTGGTTTATATTTATCCGATTAAATAAATAATTGAATGAAAGTCATGTTTTTTTTTAAATTGTGATAAAATTAAAAGTGAGTAAAATAAAACTAACTTAAATCGCTGAAAAATAACTGCACTACGGGCGCTCAATGGATATGACCGCCTTGCATCACCAACAAAAACTAATACGACCCTGCTTCCAGGGTCATGTGCACATGTGCTAGCAACTGATATTTAGAAGCCGTCAGTCAAAATAATATTTTTCTTTTTATCTTAAAATTGTATCTTATAATATATCAGGGTTAAATAATAAATTTTTATTTGTAAAGTTCTTTAATTATATTAAAAATTTTGAAATATTTTTATTGTTCGAAACTCATGTTACAAAAGAAAACTTTATTAAATTTAAGAAATATTTTAGTGGGTTAAGCTTATGTGGGTAGAGGCAACTAAATCTTCAACTAAAGGTCGCGCAAGTAGAGGTAATATGTATGGAAATCGATCATCATTATTAAATACATGTTCGACGAATGCGAAGGAATAACAATTGTAAAATGTGTGAAAGAGAGGAATATGTGTATCGTGCCTAGTTACACAAACTGCAACCATTGGTAGAATGATTTGAAAAACTGTACAATACACTGCAAATTCTAGCTAACAACAGCATACTTCTTATTGGAGACTGCAATGTAAGAATTGGTAATAATCAAACAAAAATAGCAAATGATGTATTAAATCCTTCGATATCCACCAACGATAGAAACTCAGCTGACAGCGTATGCAATAAAAACGGAGACGAATTGCTTCAGTTGCTTCAAATGCATGGTTTTACTAAACTTAATGGTTGTACGGTAGGAAATAAAGAAGGTCACCTCACATTAATTGGCGGCCAGGATAAATCTGTGATTGACTATTGCGCTGCAAATAATGAATGGATCAATCGAGTCGGCAGATTTGAAGTTGAGTGTAAAAATTTCTCGGATCACATGCCCACCGTTGTGGAATTTTTAAACGAAGCGCCATCTACCGGAAAAAATCTTACACTGCTTCCTCGTCTTTGTTGGAAAAATGAACAAAAAGATTCGTATTAGCAAAATCTAGAAAATTTGTTAAACTACGGAATGTCAACTGAATCCACGGAAGTTCTCTTGAATCAGCTTACTGAATGTATTCGAAATTATATTCCAAACGAATCTAAAAACCAGAAGTCATCATTTAAACAAAAATGGTTTGACAAGGAATGCTGGAAAGCATGTGAAAAATCGTTCGCCATTTTACGAGCAATCCGTTCCTGAAACAACCAACTTCTTAGGATTTGGTACATTGAAGCGAACACAAATTACAAAAACTTATGTTGCCGAAAGAAAACCGAATTTGAAAACCAACAAGCGGTACTGTTGCGAAAAACGCGAAAGTCCAAAGATTTCTGGAAGATTGCGAGAGAAATTAACGGAATGAATTACAAAATTGGTACAGGCGTATCTGCTAAATCGTTAGCAAACCACTTTAAGCTTCTCCTTTCCAATAACGCTAATTTAATTTTCTCATACGCAGCACCTTTATGCATTGATGAATCTTTAGACATCGATATCTTTGTCGATGAAATACAAACTGTGTTGTTGAATGCGAAAAATGGAAAAGCACCAGGGGAGCATGGCATCCCTTATAAGTTTTTTAAAAACTCAACACCCATTTTCTGTAGTAACTTAAAAATACTGTTCAACAAAATTTTATCAACGTCAAACATACCTTCTTCATTCAGTAAGTCTGTGATCTTTCCGATCCACAAAAAAGGACCCTTAGACGCTGTTGAAAAT
This sequence comes from Epistrophella euchroma, assembly GCA_947049315.1. NCBI lineage: Eukaryota > Metazoa > Arthropoda > Insecta > Diptera > Syrphidae > Epistrophella > Epistrophella euchroma. Next base: position 144,100,040 of record OX346245.1, read on the forward strand.
TATAAAGGTATTTCTTTCATGAATGTTATAGCAAACATTTCCTGTGGTATCATGGTTGGAAGACTAGGAAAATGGGTTGAAAGGAAAAACATCCTATGCGAGTTCCAAGCGGGCTTTAGAAAGAATTACTCTACGATTGATCAAATATTTAATCTTACATCTATTGTTAAAGCGTTTCAAGCCATAAATGTCCTTCTTTGTCGACTTTAAGGCTGCATTTGACCTTATTAACAGAGATGCTCTTTTCTACAAAATGTCTCAACTTGGAATATCTTCAAAGTTCATCAGTGTTATCAAAGAAATGTACACGAATACTAATACATCAGTTTGGAATGGCAAAACTTACTCGGAGTGGTTTGGTACTAATTCTGGTGTGAAACAAGGCTGTCTCCTCAGTGCATTATTGTTCTCACTATTTATAAATGACGTAGTAGATGATCTACGTGGTGGAGAATTGCGAGTTCTACAATCAATGTGCTGCTCAACGCAGATGACCTCGTTATTCTTTCCGAATCATCTGATCAAATGCAGTTAATGATAAATCGTCTATCAGTCTAGATCAGCAAGAAATTTGACTTGTCCATTAATACTGAAAAATCGAAAATGATGGTCTTCGAGCGGCACTCAAGAACACATAATGAGAGACGGTGGTATTATGACGGAAAACCTCTCGAAACCGTAAAAGAGGTTAAATACTTAGGTGTAAGACTGAATTCAACCCTTACTTTCAAGAACCACCTAACTAATGTCGAATTCCTTTTACCAAAAATAATCGATTTTTTTTCTAAACCGACCCCATTTTTTTCTTTTAATACAAGGAATTTGTTCAGAAAAATCGATTTTTTCTTCTAAGCAAATCGATTTTTTTGTTAAAAGGAATTCGACATAAGAAAACCAATAGCTCACAAAGTTTGATTAACCTCGAAAAAACTATTTATTTACGAGTTAAGGAATAAGGACTGGTGGTATAAAAGATGGGTAGTCTCTTGGTAACACTTGTGGTGAAAACCTTATTATTGATCCCTAACAACTTAAGCAGTCTGAAAGTAAACCTCTACAACATTATTCAGAGAAATGATGACTCAACTCGTGATATGTTTATACTAATAGCTCGAGAGTCCGTTAGCAGGATCTTATATAGCCAACTGAATTTGAATTTAAACCAAAGAAATTACTTCCACGATTCATTAAACTATGATGAAATATCTATAATTTTCAAAATAAGGTGTCAGGTCCTAGCCCTTAAAGGTAGCCTCTATAATGGAAGCTTCAACCAATTCTGCTCGTTAGGCAACCTAAAATCGAAAGAAGATTGCTATCATATTATTAGTATATGCTCTTATCGTCGATTTCCATCTTTACTTGCATCTTTCACACGGAGGACCCATCGATTTTGGACTACTTTCTGATTCTTTGATCTTTTCACAAGCTCCAAAGTTTGATTTTCTTCAAGAGATGATAATTCATCTTTCATCGCTAAGAGCCAATTCGAACTATTTGGTGACTTTATGGCTCTAGACTCGATTCTCCTTCTGGAAACATAAAATACTCTCCTCCTGTTATTCAACTTGGCTTTTTTCTTTGTCTTGTGTTGATGTTAGCTTTATTTTCCTCAGAATCTCCAGAGTTGGCTTCATTTTCATCATTTGGAGCTCCAGATTCAACAATTAGTCTTAAATTTTCTTCAGAACCTTTAGCATCGGTTTCGATTTCTTAATTCTGAGCTCCAGATTCTACAATTGGTCTTGGTCTTAAATTTTCTTCAGAATCATCAGTTGCTTCTTCCGTATCAGTTTCAGTTGTATCTTCCGGATCGGCTTTACTTTCTTCATTGGTAATTAAAATTTCAACTTTCTCTTTCTGGTGTTTCTTTTTCATCATGATTTGAAAGTCGACCGAGACACAGGTTGGGACTTGGGAGGGGAAAGGCCAATACGTGTTAACACCAGCAGTACTCTCGGTGTGGATGGGGCGTTTGAGTCAAACGAATTTGACATGACAGTGGCATGAATGAATTTTGTTGGAGGCGTGGGCTAGTTGCGGGGGTAAGACCCCCCCTATATCCGGCGAGCTTAGCCGTGCGTCGCCAGCGTGCCACCGCCCGAATTAATTAATTCATACGAATTACACTTAAAAAATTTTTTTTTTTAATTTTCTTTCAACTTATGCTAATTTACATGATCCGTATCGATTGATGGTTAGACGTAAGCTAGCTCCTTCTTCGTCAGCACTGATATTTATATCCTATTTGGTGTTGATAAAGACATCATCACATCCTTTGTTCTTTGTTGCGTCCGCATTATTTGGTCTTTGTTATGATTTGTGTGTCAGCATTTAGGTTTTTAATTAACATTATTTATTAATGTTAACTCCCGCGCACTAGCCATTCTACTCTACCTATCCGTCCCGTCCTGAATTCCTAATCCCCAAGTCCTTTATCCTGTCCTAACCATATTGCTATTCTTCTCCTATTGTCTCGCAAAACATTGTTTTTGTATCGATCATTAAGCCCAATTAATTAATCCACATAAGTTGAAATATATGATCAAATTTCAACTTTACATTATGCAACACAAATCTGTTCAAATTTCATATCTTTCTTCAAAACAAATTTTAAACATAAGCTTGTAACATCGGGGCACATTCGTCGTTTTGCAAAGGGGCACATTCGTCATCTTCCGATGTTGCCCTAAAGTAAAATATTTTGACGTAAATTATTGATGCAGCATCTTCAGATGAAAGTGACGCTAAGGGCCAGTTGTACAAATATTTGATCCGTGGTTCAGGAATTTTAACTCACCAATTTCGGCGGATTAACTGTGGTTCAACGATGGTTCAGGCATGTAATTGGCTTTTAGTGCATATTAGAACCTTGAACCATCGTTGAACCTCAGTTAACCCGCCGAAATCGGCGAGTTAAAATTCCTGAACCACGGATCAAAATTTAAACCACGATTGTACAACTGGCACTAAGAAACATAAATCATGTCAGACCAGTCAGATAATGCATTTTTGTAGAAGACTAAAGTTGTAGTGAGACGAAGAGACGCTAGCTTCTGAAAATAAACGCCTTGAGCAAATTCATTCTTATTTCTCAACATGACTATTTTTCTTTTCGTGTTTAAGGCAACCAAAACTAACACCCCATCGAAGACAACATAAGTAGGTACACAATCCGTATATGTACATATATATTATAGGTATGTATATCAGAAATTAATAAGAAGGACTTGGTGTTGTACTATTGTTTCGCTATGCGACAAATTTGTTGTTTATATCCTCTGCGTGTTTTTTTTCCGCAAAAACATAAGATAAGAGCAATATATTTTTCTGCCCCTTTTCCAATTTTAGGTCACGTTCAAGTTTCCAGTCACCATCAATAAACCTACCGTTATCGAAGTAAGATGAACTATGGGGGGCTGCCATTATCAAACAATTTCAACACAAAAGCAGGGGCGGGCCACTTAAGCAACCTTTTTTTGAATAGTTTGACATATCCGACTCCTGACTATGATTCTATTGTTTGTTCGTGATGGATTGGAATTGGATATATAGGTCAAAAGCAGATAATGATAATGGGTGACAACGACAAGCTTGCAAGCCAAGTGTTGGAGTTGAGTTAGAGAATAGGAGTGATAAGAGTATAGAAAGGTTTTCTCACAATTCAAAACATGTTCCTACATAACCTACACTATATATCGTCAGTCGTATCGCCTCTGGTTGTTTATTTATTTTGACAGCAGAAAAAAAACTTGCTTTTAAATTCACCTTCTCGCGAGATAGGTTTGTAGTGTGTTGCTTAAAAAATTCCACCCAAGGACGTGCGAAAAGTTGAATGAAGGACTTAAGTTTAAGAGCGTATACGAATAGATAATAATATTTAGGCCGTGTGCGAATTCAGTTAAAATCGCGTTAAATTTTATCCGAAAATTAATTTTTGACACTAGTGAGGTGAATCTGTATGTGGAAATGTCAAAATTTAATCTCGGATAAAATTTAATCGAAGTTTTAAACGAATTCGCACACGGCCTTATGTTGATGTCGTCACATCGATGTTGTTGTTGTTTAACCCGAAGGCTCACTCATGATGTTTTTTGACTGATTTTACCCTCTACCGATTATGCAAGCAGAGCAAATGGAAAATAATTGATACCTACCCTACGTCCCTCCATACATACATACATAATTACATGCAAAAACTTACATAATGACGAACGAACTTAACTATAGGTACAATGGAATTTTGATTTCCATCCGATAATTAAATCGTTTGGATTTTTTAATTTTTTCCCCAAGTGTAAATAATGAAGTCACCTGTAGGTGTTTAACAAATTATTATTTTGAAGGAGCGGTGCTATTTTTATGCAATAACAGCAAGTATACATACATACATATACTCCGCTTCACTTGAATAGAAACAAACTTTTTTTTTAAATCTCTGAGCATGTTGCGCTTTCTTAAATTTAGAAATCCACCTTTTTGTCTTAATTCTTTTAAGAGGGATCTATTGCGAATAAAACTGCATGAGCAGAATAATTCAGAAAAATACCGTTCCGTTATTTTTTACCATTTTTCTAATTACTTCATTAAAAACACTGGCGCAAAATTTTAGACGATTTAGTATGATGTTAAAGCATTTTTAGTATGATGCTAGGTTAAAAACAGGCTTTTCCAAATTTTAAACGAGTTAGCATCTTATTATCTTTTTAACATTTTACTAAAGTTAAAATCACCACACGCCTATTTTATATTTTTAGTATCATTATAAATCCAAATGTCACTTTGGCAGCTACAATTGCAAAAATATGTTGAACTGTCACTGTTTTAGACGTGTTCAGCTAGAGTTTCTTAAGAAAATAGGTTTAGTATGATATTATGCTTAAAACTAAGAATATTTTAGTAAGAAGCTTCAAAGTTAGAAAATTGTTAAGTAGTATCATGCTAATACCTTAACATCAGGCTGTTTAAAATTTTGCGCCACTGTTTTTATTTGCGTCACTTAAATAGAAACAGTATGCAATTTTTATCTATAGGTTACGGTTAGAAGAAAAAATATTGTTATAATAATGGAAGTGTATTTTAAAACTAATAATTGTTTGATCAAAGATAAAATGGAAAACGGAAAACCATTAAACGCTACAGAAAAGGAGAAAATAGAAGTACACGCGAAAAACAAGCTTACCCTACGCACAATTGTCAGAAATAATGAAAAATATGAAAGGTAGGCAAGCAAGAGCCACAACAAATGCAGACCGAACAAAGTAAAATAGACCTCCAATTCAAGCGACCCTGCTGCTAAAATCACGGCGAAGAGTGGATTTACAGCTTGTTTTAATACTATCAGACGTGTCATTTGTAGATCACAACATTTAAAGCGCCTACAATTGAAGAAAAAACCACCGTTAAATCCATACGAAGATAACATCGAAAAGATTTTTGCTGGAAGAATGACGTGGAGGGAAGAGTGGAGAAAAGTGGTATTTTCTGACGAAATAAAATCAATTTAGATGGACGGATATTATTAAAATTTTCATGACGAGGAAGGAACCAATGTTTTTGGAGTGCCACCATAGCCGAGAAGGTGGTGTTATTGAGTGGGGTGCGATTTCCGGGTTTGGAATAATTATAATCTAGAATTTTCCACTTTGAAAATGACGGAAAACTCTTACAAGAAAATATTGCAAGAAGCTTTCCCTAAGTTTACCGATGTCTTTTGGCCAATACCATGGACATTTCAAACAGACAACGCACCAATCCACAACGCAAGAATCATTACAAGTTGGATATCCTAGAAAAATGTTACCTTGGCCACCGTACTGTCCGAACCTAAATATTATAGAAAACATGCAGGGATGGATGGTTCGTAGGGTGTACAATTACAGTACAAAGAATCACTAACTGCTGCAATCAAAGAAGCACGGAGTGCAATTTCTTTAAATTATATAAAACAAATGTATGATTCACCTCCCAACAGGGTTTTTGAAGTTATTTCAAATTAAGGTGGTAGCACACATTATTAAAATATGATTATAAATAAAAAAACTACCCTCTTTTATTACATTTTTTCATTTTTTTTTTCCATATTTAAGAGACTGTTTCTATTCAAATGACGCAAAAAAAAAAATTAGTGTTTTTAATGAAGTAATTAGAAAAGTGGTAAAAAATAACCGCATGGTATTTTTCTGAATTATTCTCCCTACGCAGTTTTACTTGCAATAGATATCTCTTAAAAAGAACTAAAACAAAAAGGTGGATTTCTAAATGTACTAAAGCGCAACACGCTCTGATAGTAAAAAAAAAAAGTTTGTTTCTATTCAAGTGGAGCGGAGTGTACATGTACCTACTAAGTATTTCATTAAATTATGTTAGTCTTATTACCTGATGTTTATGTACAACAGTAGCTCATACAGAAAAAGGAAACATACTACTAGAGACAAGATACATACATAGATATTATAAAAAATATTAATTAATTAATAGCCGTATTTTTTTGTCAGCCCAGGAGGGATTGGATGAAAAAAACGATGTCGGAGCTTAACAGTTTACGGGTTAAATGCAACAACAACTGAACCCATTCGGGGCTAGCTAAGGACGAAGAATTTTCGGTGCTTAACTTAAGCACGGAGAAAAACTATGCTACCGGCATAAATTCCATACATAATATCGATAGTTTTTATAAAAACTCCATGTTTTAGTTAGTCCCCGATGTCGTTTTTTCAATCAATTTACTCCGTGCTTGCAAAAAAACACGCCTATTAACGGGTTGGGTAGGCGTAGGATTAATCGGCTGTATAAATATCGAATTTCAGAATTTCGACGAAAAATAAACGACTGGTTAAAAGACCGACTGATTAAAAAATCGAAAAAAATATCGATTTTTTTAAAATGTCCATTTTCGATATATCGACAGCAATCGACATTTAAAGAATGGAGATATTCATGTCGATTATGAAATCGGCAACAGTGGATCCGCAGTGATTCGCTGTACATTGTTCTCTTTTCGTTCCACCTAAAATCGATGACGATAAAAGAGAGCACTACACTGTGAGTCACTGCGGATGCAGTTTTGCGGATTCCATAATCGGCATGATTAACAGTCCACATTTTAAAGCATAAAGTATAAATCATGATTTAATCAAAATATCGACTGCTGAAATTTTGATTCCTTAAATGTGAATATTGTAACTAAACTTTAAGTCTTAAATTAGTTTAAAAAAAAAATTCACGAATACCTATAGGAATCATTTTTAATATTTTTATCGCAAAGTAGGTAAGTTTTCGAAACAAAAACAAAAATATTGAGGGACTATTAACCTGGTAAGTAGTTATCAGCACTTCCCAAAAAAATGACACCTTGTAATAATTAGATTTTTCTGCTTCAACTATAAAAGCAGAAAAATCTTTATTTTCGATAAAGGCATTCACACAACAATAATGAACTATACATCTCCGTAAGATTTATTTGCGCAAATTGTGTTAGGTAGCCTAATTAAGGATTTAGTTCCGATAGATTATAATCTGCAACATTAACATTGACCTGGACACAAAAGACGGAGCCGAACCACAAGTTCTTTAAATCACGTGATATTTCTATGACATTGATTAAATTAATTGAAATAAAAACAAAAAATGAACGACAGTCATTCGGGTGTTAGCTTGGGTGGTGTGTCAGAATGTTATGCTACCTTATCATACTCTTTTAGACATGAGATAAAGTTAACAACTGAACTCTTAATAGCATTTCGGGAGGATAATTTTTATTTAAATTTTATTTTACTACCTTTTAAATAATTTAATGATTTTTGCATACAGCAGCTGTCTTAACCCTAGGGATAGCAGCACATAATTTATACATTTTTGATCTTTGCGCGTGTTTTAAGTTATGGAACAAGAGACAAAATATTAGGTTAAAATTTAAACTAAAATAAAAGGTATAGGTATACCTTAATAAAATTGATTCAGAAGTTTTTACTTACGATTATGAGTTCTATATGGGGCAATAAGTTTTGTGGTCTTGAAAAAAAAAAAAAAAACTCAAACTCAATGTTTTGATCTACCCATCTACCTGATATTACTATGGTATAGAGAAATTTCGTCCTGTCTGTGACTCAATAATTTGCTTCCCTTCTTGTATGCTTATAAAATACTAGCCGACCCGTGCTCGCGTTGCTTCGTAGGCTTTAAATATACTTATTAATATGAGTAGGTATAAAAGTATATCAAATGCCTACATGAGACTAACCGCAATTTCTACTATATTATTAACAAAAATTTTATATACATACTTCCATATGCTTTCCGTAACCAAATAAAGAATTTTATTTTCTCTCACTGAAACAGTTTCATGATGCCAACTATACATTTCCTTTTATAACTATTTTTTATTTTTTCTCTTGGACGGAAACTCCCTTAGACGGACAACATTGTTGCGACCGTCACTGTCCGGCTAAGGGAGCTTGCACTGTATTTAATTCCTTAATCCACTCAGTTAAAATCAGTAATGTTTAACCATTTTCATAATCTTTAGCAGCTTTCAGTAAACCTTTTTATCATGCTGCTTTCTACTGTATGCCCTGCCCATTTTCCTCTCAAAATATGTACATTTATCTAAAACTTCGGTTCACTGCAGAAGAAGCAAAAAATAAACACATTGCGCACGGCAGTGGTGTCCATACTTAAAATATGTAGGTATGCAACATTTTAGTTCGCTTAAGAAGAAGGAAAAAACAAACACATTGGCCGTCGACGTTACAAAAAGTCAACAATTGAGTGGAATGAAAGGAGGAATAAAAATGTAAATGAGTGGATGAGCGAACAATTGGGTGGATAGAGATTTAGAAGGCCATTAAACAAAAGAAAATGCACAGAACACGGAACAATAATGAAATGGAACCAGTCATTGCGATTGAATCGAATTCATAGATGCAAAAATACAAAAAGTTGATAAATTTATAATTTGTAAATAAATTTATTTCTCAGCTTGTAAGTACAGTTAAGAAATGATTTAGAGCTTTAAATTTGCATACAACTATTGACTTTATACAAAAATTCACATTTTTGTAAAATACCAAGCAGGTTTTAAAAGCATAATTAAATATGTTGGTCAACTTCGACAAAAAGTGTACGAAATTTTCTTAAAAAAGTTAATAATCTAATTCAAAAAATATATTTAACAAATAAAAATATTTATTTACATGCTTCAAAGAATAAGGAAAATTATAAAATGTGTTTTAAGTAAATCGGTTTAATACTTTTTGAGAAAAACGCGGACAAACAAAATATTTGTTTCTAAAATAAATAAATAAATTTGATGGCACAACAGCTCATGAAGAACTAGGGCCTAGTGACTTACAACTCTCAACCATTCCTGTGTGCGTGTCTGCAGGAATGGAGGGGACCTACAGTTTACTGCCGAATCCGAACGGCTAACGAGCGTCTTTATATAATAGTAATGAAGAGTTAGAGCCTGTTTAGATTGTGCATTTTCACTACGTAGTGACGACAGTTTGTGGGCGAAATCGGTGAGGTGGAAAAGGGGGCAATAGTCAGGAGAAAAACATAAAGATTGTAGTGAGCAGTCACGTTTCATATCTGAAATGTTCCACTTTTTCATTTTTAGCTTGTGCGTTGGAGGGTAAGGTGGGGTAATAAAAATATAAGAAATTAGACCAGGGTAGAAGTAGAAAATGGTTATGAAATTGTTGATTTGACAATTGCAAACATTTTGAAGCAGATTTAATTGCTCTTCCTTTCTTGTATTGACACTATTTATTTATTAATAGTTCAAAGTCAAGGTTCACGGTGCTCAAAATAAAACGTTTCAATTCACAGATATTCCATAAGATGTCAGAGATGCACATGAGTGAAATCTTTTAAGTGTAGACACGCAGTGACTGTTCACTACGTAGTGAAAATGCACAATCTAAACAGGCTCTTAGGGAATATTATGTGTAAACTGATATTTTTTAACGGTTGTAACGATATTAATTTTTTTTGTTCCAAAACTGTATTTCTATTTTAGAAATGCAGGTGGAAATTGTTTATTTTCCGATTAAATTCATTCAAGGATATTTATTTTGTTATTTAAAATATCTACATATGTTTACATTTTTTTTAATTATAAAAAAATATATATATATATCGTATTACTTTGAAATCTAATATCTAAATCAAAATATTCACACATATGTACATACATATATCTAAATCAAATAATAATTATTTTGGATAAACTTTAAAGCTCGAAACCACAATAGAAGTAGTTTTTCCGTAAAACTAGCTTTGAAGAAAGTCAAAATATGGCCGTGAGACACTTCCTTAAATGAAAGAGCAAGTATGTGTGACCTAGTCTTGCACTTTTTTGCTGTCGTTATTTTAGGCTCATAACCATAATACAGTGGTTTTTTAGGGAGTTATTAAAAGCAGAGTATTTAAATTGGTGCTTAACTTATAAAGATAGGTTATGTAGGTACCTACCTATACGGAAAAGATAAACGCTGATTTTTAATGAGACACAGTTTATGATAAAATTTCCCAATAATAAATAGGAAATATTTTAGCTAAGTTAAGATCAGACAGCCTAGTTGTGTTTGATAGATTGGAGTTAAGCTTTAATTTGGTGCATATATATTAAGCTTTAACGTTATGAAATTTTAAGAATTTAATCTTAAAAAATAGTGATTTCGGTATATTATTATAATTAACAGGGTTACAAGGTATTTTTAAAATTTGATGCAACTGCCAATTTTCTGTTTTCGTATATAAAACGAGAGAATTGGGATTCAGTTTAATTGTCCCGTTTTTAGTTGAGTCTATAAAAGTAGTCATTGTTTTCATTAAAAATCTTATATTGAAAACTATTTTTCTTAACCTTTCTGTTGTGTATTTACGAAAACTGGACTAAGTCATCTAACAACACCTATACGCGCCCTGGAGAGATATTTGCCGTGATTAAGATTAACTTCTTCCTGTCAAAAATACCTTGTGGTTTCTGCCTCATTTTGCCTAACCTCCAAACCTTCAGGTCATAACTCTCCTATATTCAAATTTCAACAATTGAATTAATGAATGAATTATTTTTTTTTAGAAAGGATTGTCTTAACACTATCCAAGGCTGTTTTTTAAGAATAAAATCTATTCAGATTTTCAGCTTTCATTTGATGTATAACACATGGCTCAAGTAAACAAAAAAAAAATAGTTGTAAGCAAAAATGTGCTTATTATACTTTTTCCTTTTAAAAAGGGTTGCCACTCATTCACCCATTTCAAAAGTCCCAACCCTATGTTTATGTTTTCAGTACGATGTTATCTTTCATTTGACATTATGTTTTAACCTTTTAATTGTATTTAAAGAGGGTATTATTAGAGTGTTACCAAGACCCCACTCTTCAAACTCTATCGTTTGAACCTTTTACTCGATGAGCTAAGTTGTGACCAAAAACAATGAACCGGAAATGGCCCGTTTTTGACGTCATGTATGTACGTTATGTAAACCCATGTGAGTTGAGTTCTTTTTGTAAATATCTATCGATTAAGTGGTATTCGAACTTTCTACCCTATGAGCTAAGTGATCTGAAGGTCGCCTATTGGACTATTAGCCCATATTACGAAAAAATTCCGACATAGCTGAATTTTTGGTGGAGAAAGAATTCGTGTATTAAAGTTTACGATATTTTATATAGAAAAGATTTTCCATACAAATTTTGACAGTTCGTTTAAGGCGTCTTAAACTATAGGACGTTTACGATGGTTTTAAGACGTAGCATGAATACCCTTATTATTTAAACTTAAAATCAATTTTTGCCTCGAAATTCTTAAATAATGTTCTGATTTTGATGATTTGCTATGCTAAATATTGGTTATAATATTATAATAAAATAACCACTTATATAAAAAAACCTATGCATCAATTTCTAAGAAAAATACGATTTTACTAAAATCCGGAAAAAAACTATACCTACATTTGGCAACGCTATTTTTGATCTTAAAAAAAAAAATTTTGATTTGCTATGCTAAATATTGGTTATAATATTATAATAAAATAACCACTTATATAAAAAAACCTATGCATCAATTTCTAAGAAAAATACGATTTTACTAAAATTCGGAAAAAAACTATATCTACATTTGGCAACGCTATTTTTGATCTTAAAAAAAAAAAACTTAACAAAAAAAACCTGGAGTTGATATTTCTCTCATGAACTTATGATCAGCCCTATAATTGCAATCATTTATTTTAATATCCCTTGTATGGAGTTTAATTAAAATCGTAAGAGCCGATTTCGAGAAAATTTGTGAAATCCAAAATCGTTGTTGCCAACTACTCGTTACAGATGACCTAAAAAAAATAGATAATGAAGTTGTACCTATACTGCTTAGACGCGCCTGTTGGAAAACATAACATGCTAAAAATAAACATCCTGAATCCTGACATCCACCTTTGCTACAAAAATAACAATTTGTTTAATGTTAATTCCGATAAGTTGCAAGCTCATGCAATGAGTGCACTCATAGAACATATCCTTTTTACCCCACATTCCCCCTACTTTCTTAATGCCAAAATGTTATCTAAGTCGAAATTTCGCATCCGGCATTTATTCTTGCTGCTTATGTCTATACCTTCTTTTTTTTTAAGCCAAACTCTATGAAAAATAGTATTTTTGGATAAAAGGTTTGAAGAAAAATATTTCGTATTCCTTATGTTTGTGTGTTTGAATTCCTTGCGTGTTGGCATGCATGAATATCCTTGGATTCTTACGCGAAACTAAATAAAGTAGCATATAAGAAATAATAATACAAAAAAAACAACCCATCCCAAGCACACCATTATACTGCCTTTTTTTTTTTTTTTTTTTTTTTAAGAAAGTCCTTGAAGGAAGAAAAATTGGAGACTCACTTTTTATTGCAAGCGAGAAATATGCCGGATAATAAATATTAAAGACACTTTCAGTGAGCAACTAATCGCTATTGGGAAGGGCTTCCTATACTCCTTCCTGTTGTCGTTCTGGTCAGTAAGTTAAAATTGATTTTGAATCCTGTTGCCACCTAGTCAGTTTGCAGCAGACAGACGACTAGCAGCATGGTGACCTAGTAAATCAAATCAAAGGATATCATTCTGGGTTTGGTGGTTGGTAACCTATGTACCTTCATTTTACTTACAGCGTGAAAGTAACCAACAAAATAAATGCTCGCCAGTCGTGGACGATAGAAGACCAAGAAAATTGTTGTTAGTTATGCACGTTCTTCAGCTCTCTATCCACCACACTCGACCTACAATCTATGTATCGAGAACTAAATTGGACAAGAATTCCTTCCATATTCAGCAGTTCGGTTTAGAATTTTGACGGGCAAACACGTGCGAATAAAACCTTTGAAAAAATACTATCTTAACCCTTAGAATTAAAAGCTTTTAAGTTACTATTGAATTTCTTTGAAAGGATATAGCACCATAAGAAGTAAGGCAATGACTAAAGAACTTTGACACTGCTAGTGAGTAAAGAACAAAACAATATGCATCGCACACTTCTTTCTCGCGTGTTTTAGGTTCGTATAAGAAATGTGTTTTAGAAGTTGAAAGAGTAGTGAATTTTATCCATTCGAACGGTTTTATGATGGAAAAAGAAGTCGCATTAACTATTAATCCACATAAAGCTTTCATGTGAAAGAATAGCAAAATTAACTTGGAGCTGCTTCTAATGTGAGCAGCAATAGCTGTTCATTCATGCTGAAATGACAAACAACAACTGGCAGACGGAAAAAAATGTTTCTAGGTAAGTTTCTTGTTTGATTACTTCTAGGAAAAAATTTTACAAAAAAAAAAAACTCAATGCTTATGTGTAATTGACGTAAAGGTAGACGACTATTATAAGATTGACTAAATAAAATTCTAACGGCCAATTTCTTGACAAAGTTCTAACCCCTAAAACTCGGTTTATCGAAAAATTAGAACTTGGTTAAGTTCTAATTCATTTCTTTACCGAGTTCTAGCGCGTTAGAACTTCGATTTATCCCAAATCTAAGTTTGAGATAGAACTTCGATAAACTTGGACCCTCGAATTCGGAGGTCTAGAGACTTAGAACTCGGTTTAACAAAATTTGTATTTCTTCAAAAAACTTATATGGTTATAAATTTTGATTCGACTTAAAAAAAGAAGGTAATTCAAATTAATTTAGGATAAATTTAGTTTTATAGGTGCAAGCCTTTTCGCGTGCGTTGAAAAATCTATATAACCAGATAGTTTGCTGGACAAAACACAAATTTGGGTACCTAAGTATGTACATATTACAAGATTTTAACCACTATATTTTCCTGGTGAGGAAGGAAACAGAAATGCATTATAATGTTGCCGTTGTTGGTTAAGACAAAAAGTGCATCTAAAGCACTATTTTCCTCAAAATAAAGTTATTAACGACAATCTTTCGCATATTGACACTGAGTGCGAATTTGAAACTGATAGAAATTTTGAGTAAGCTTAACCCCGGACAAAAGCCCTTTTTATTAATTTTAAGTAAATGGTCAATTTTGTTGTATCAAATTTAGTTGCATGTGCTGGTTTTGTTTTTAATTCTCGTATTAAATATATTGGGCCCTACCAATAATCAAATTTAGTTATGACTTAAATATTGCACTCAAATAAACCAAAACGTTATGTGTCCTAAATAATCAACCATTCATTATATTCTCAATTTTTTGGAGTCGATTCGATGTATGGTTCATTATTTATAGTCCAAGTAAATATTTAGGTAATATGATGCATGGTTTATTATTTAGAGCCCATTTCATTATGGTCCATTTTACTGAAATATTTAAGTCCTAACTAAATTTGATTATTGGTAGGGCCCATTGTGTATTTTATTATGTCGTTTTCCGTTGGTCACTCCTAGCACTCTTTTTTCACTCCATCCACACTTCCAACACTCCAAAAACCTTCCATTGGCTGTTCGGAGTGATGATTTAGGAGTGTTTTTTCACTCCGGATTTCATTAAAGAGTGCTAGGAGTGCACTCTGTAAACACACATATTTTTAAAAGTATGTGTTGGATTTATTGTTAAAATAGTAAATGCTTCTTCTTGAGATGTTCTGGAATTGAAATTATTGAAGAATTCATTTTAGTTTTAACTTCTACATGGATACACATATTACGGAAGAGAGTTTTTCATATTCCATTGGAATCAAAAAAGAGTGAAACACTCTGAAAATCCAATCGAAAACGACATTAGTTTTGATTTTTGAACTCGCACCAGATTTTTGTTTTTTATGAAAGAAAGCCAAAAGACATATAGTATTGCATGCTCAAAGCTCATCTAAAGTAAGTGCCATTTTTCTAAACAATTTGTCAGAACCATATTCATAATCAATAATTCGGGACACTGGAACCGTTACCATCTTCTTTTTATTATTATTTTTGATGCACATGCACACTTATCTTTTTGGGTTCATTTCACGTCAAAAGTCTGTTGCGAGCTATCGGACTAATAAAAATATTTACTACTTGCAAATACCAAGTATTCAAAAATCAAAACGCGCGAAATCACACAACATAAAATTGACAACGAAATAAAAACATCAAGACCAATACAAACAAAACTGAACAAAATAAAAGAAATATATTCACAAAAAAAGTATCCAGCAAAATGAAACTGACAAATATTTAATATTTGTTGATGAAATTTGTGTCAGAAAATGATACTGGGTGCTACAAAAGTATTAAAATATACACTAGCGGCCATATTGTTCACTCAATACATCTAGATTAAAACTTAAATCTGGATGTAAATCATACAAATTCAATTTAAATTCATCTGGATTTAAGTTTAAATCTGGATGTATCGAGTGAATAATATGGCGGTAGAACTTCGTTTCTTTAAACCCAGATCTAAAGTACTTAAAACTCAATAGTGATCTGAGACCGAGTTCTAAGAAAATGATAAGAAGTGAAGAAATGATCAAGTTGTAAATGTTTTTAAAACTAAGTTTCAAAGATAAACCGAGAGCTACTGGATCAAGTTTAAAATTGGTTTTAGAACTTTGTGAAGAAATTGGCCGTAGGTTTTTTTCCTCCATAAAGGTTTTTTTTTTTTATAATTAACTTTAATATTTAACAAGACGAACGAAAATAAAGAACTTTATGTGACATTGGTAATTTACCAATTTAATGCAGTTTTCCAACAAGGCAGCAATGAGAAAGTTAACACATACCGTTTACAACAGGTTTTGTAAAAATTAGAACTGTGTCAATGGTGATTGATTCGGTCTTTGTTACCCGTTCATCAAAATGAATGATGAACACAATCAATCTCAACGTCAATCATTTCAGTTTTTGAATAAACGACCGTAGCACGCATGTATGTTTCGTTCTTTTCACTCATTCTCAATCACATCACACAAAGAAATAAAAAAAAAAACATAAAAGAAAAACAATGAGAGAGTTCCTCATCGGTCCGATGACCGGCGCTAGGTCAGTATAAGGGGTCAAAAGTCAAGAAAATGAGTTTTTTGCAAATATCTCAGAAACGGTTTGTGCTAGACAAACATTTTATTCTATAAAAATGAGAATTTGATACAATGGGTACGTTCAAAGCAAAGAAATCTGAAATTTCAAAAGCCACTGTGTCAAATTCCCGTATTCACTTATTGAATTTGCATAGAATCGAAATAAAAGAGAACTTTATATATTCGTAAATTGTTAATTGTAGATGAAATTTTATGTAAAAAGATTAGCAACAGGTTTGTTTGTTATTGTGCAGTAAATTTATTATAACTTCAATGCAAAATTGTCCCACAATAAACCGATTGACAATTATGGGAATACTTTTCGAAGACAAATCATTCCTTTTATTCAAAGAGTCACTAAACAATTAACAAAAAGTTCTTTTAATTAAATAAGTAAATATTACAATTTTATTATAAAAACTTATAAGCACACATCAACCACTAACCACACCGAAAATCATAAAGTTCAATTTAATGTGTAGCACTTTAGCTCATTTTACACTTCCCCCACCACAATCAACTGTCATCTGAATTTTCAGATGAAATTTTCTTGTCTGAAATTTCAGAATAAACGTAACTAAACGTAACTTAAAGTCACTAAAAGTCATCTAACTTTTTATGACAGCTGGCCAATCAGAAGCTTCAAAAATTCAGATATCTGAAATTTTAGATGTAGGTTGAACGCGGCACCCCCTCACATACGATTTTTTACTTTTACTTACTTTTACCCTGAATAAGATACGCAATGATTTCTTTACCTAAGAAAAAAGGTGTTCACGAGAAATCTTTTAATATCAGTAGTTGATACTTATAAGCTTCAATACTGTAGTTGTACGGTGTATTCCAGTCAAGACCATTTAATATTTCTTTAGTTTGCTCCATACTCAGAGTTTTGTGACCAAAATACCTCTCCCTTATTCTACTAAATATTGGACAAACAGGCGTTAAATGAAAACAACTTTTTGGTTTAAATTACACCAGTGAGCAAAATTGGTTAACGTATCCTGAAAGGGGAGACCATTCAAAAGAAGTGTTTTCGATCTTAGTCTAAAAATCAACGAGATATTTTCGAAGCTGAATTCGTCCTTAAAATAGTTGATACTACAAGGGTTATAATTGAGTTCTGAATACAAATGAATTTCTCGCTTGGGTATAAAATCATTTCTTTGGACCTCATCAAGTGTTTCCATAATTATAGAGAATGCATTTTTCAGATATAATACATCACTAACTGGATAAATAATCAAAACCGTATTTATATCCAAATATCTGTACACCCAAAATGTTGTAAGTGTAAAATTCTGTTTTCCAAAATGCTGCCTATGTGCAAGTTCTATATTTTGAAGAAAACATTTTTTACAATATCATTGTTAAGCACTTACAAGTACAAATAGAATTTTTGCATTTACTTGTTCAAAAATTTATTCAAGTACGATCTCTTCAAAATCGAGTAAAAAGACTTATTTTTAACCAACACCAACGTTTTATTAACTTTATTTTCGTGAATATATTTCTGTTGAGCCTTAATATGTGGAAGTTGTATAGAATTTAAAGATAAAACTTAGAATTCTTCAGCAATATTTTTACAAGTCCGAAATGTTTTATTTGCAAAATTCTTTATAGAATTTGAGTATTTTGAAGTTTTCCATTGACATCTTAATATTTTTAAATTATAGCTACAAAATAGCTACATGAAATTCGGCCCCATTGAAAAATAGCCCCAAATAAAAAATGAAAATTTTCTCCAAAAATTTATATAAAAAGCAACAACAACAAAAAATTGATAAGATTTTATGAATAGGGGTATTTTTTTTATTGTTTTGGGGCTTCTTTTATTTTTTTTAGTTTTTCGGTTAAATTTTCACTATGAAAATGGCATCTTTTCGATTAGTTAGGGTCATTTTTTAATTTGGAAAATGGGGTACTTTCTCCAATATTAGGGATATTTATTATATTTAGTTTAGGGTAATTTTTCATTTTGGCCTAATTTCATGTAGCCGTACATAATTATGTATAATGAGGCTTGAATGTATTCTGCAAAAATTGAATAATTTTTTCACAATTTTAAAATTTTAGGTGTAATTTTTTTTCTGGAAAAGATGTTTTACTTTTTATTAAAATCTCATCAGTATTGTAACTAACGCAAAACTTTGAAAAAATTGGGCAGAAATTGTTGTTTTCGTTTCAATTTTGATGACAATTTCAAAATGTTTATGAACAACCCAATTTGTTCCTTTAATTGGTTTTTACGACTTTGATCATTCGGTACGTGAAAACGGTTAAATGGATTAACTTGAAATTTTACAGGAATATTGGTGGTCTATAATTCTTTAAAATGTCATACCAAATTAATACCTGCAAACAATATTTGTAAAGCAGTACAAAATTTACAAAAAGTCTTTAAAAAGTCGTTTTTTTGACCTTTTCTGAATGTAACGATGAGGAGCCAAAAAAAATAATTTTTGGAAAAATCTTGCAGAGTATTAATTCCAGTTTTTAAAACCACCCTTAAATTTTCAGTGTCATCATTCTTTCCGAAGATATTGGTAGCAAAAGTCAAAAGTCTGTTTTTTCATTCAAAGCCAGATATTCTTCTGAAAAAAAAATTTTAGAACGACGAAAAAAGACTACCTTAAAGCTGAATAAACAATCGAAATTATCGAAAAAAAAAACATTAAACTGGCTCAAAAAAAATTTTCAAAATAAATGTCAATGTTCAAAAAAAAGAAAAAAAAAAGAAAATTTTTGTGTCGTGCTGCTTCTTATAATTACGCAATAACGGTACCTTTAAAATATCATTTGCTAAAATTTCTCAATAAAAAAAATATAAAGCTTGATAAGGCTTTTTGTTTCATCTCAATACGACCACTTTTCACAGAGATACAGCTCTTCAAAAAACACAAAAAAAAGTGATTTTTTTTTGTTCCCTTAATTGTTTTGACAAGTGTATAATCGATCAATCGCCCTCATTGGCCCTTGTGCAGTATGAGAAATACGTTTTAAGAGTTCGCTGATAAGGAAGAACGCGGGATCCCGGGGGATCCCGGAAAAACTGATCTGTGACGTGACACTAGAAAATACGCGGTGAAACTATTCCAAACATATGTAAAGTAGGTATTTCGGCCAGAAGATGCTTTATCACGCGATTTCTTCAATCTCGTTGTGAAGTAGATAGTCTGTGCAGTTATAGGTTGATTTGAGAAAAAGCATTAAAATCGGACGTTGCTACTTTAAATTCATTCAACATCTTATTTTTGGCTTCAAGACACTTTTTTCTTCTTTTTCAAAATCAATTGAGAGATGACTTATTACGTTGATATTCAAGTATCAAGATTTGACATAACTGCAACTGCAAGAAGTGTCACGCATTCCGTTTCTCTGAATTCATTATATTTACGATATAATGATAGAACAGAGCATACTATTCATTTCATCAGACAGACGTAGGTAATATGCAAATATGCCATTGCATGAAAGCGCTGTTTATATATACATATGTACAAGATATATGTTGTAGGTACATACATATGTACACACATGTATGTAAAGAGAAGCTTGTGTACATTAATTCTTCAACTATGTCGAATCCTTGCGAAAGGTCGGAATGTCAACAAACCTCCAACCCTCGCAGAGCATACATCATACTTAGTTACGTTGGAGTGTATGTTAGGCAAGTTAGCTAGCTATATGTAAGTAATATAACCAAACATTGTATTCAAGTGTACAGAAATGAGTAAAAGGTCATCCAATGTGCGGCGCGGTATTCAAGACGACATTCACCCTGTCAACGTATTTCGACTTGAGACAAGGACACCGTTCACCGTTTAAGTTGAAAAGTTTGTTCACGATATTGAACTGAATATATGGCTCATAAATCACAAGTTCAAACATATATAATGAAATATACCCACTTTCACAAGAGAAAATAAAACGAATGTGTGTTTTGTACATAATGTATATATTTGAACAGGAACGACTGTTGTCGACTTGACAGGAAATAACAGAGATGGCTTTTCTGTCATCGTCCCCTATAACAATTTTCGCTGAAAATAGTTTTGAATATTCTTTTTGACAACTCACTTTTTAAGGGTTTATAAATATTATACTGTAACTAGTTAGATGTGAATTCGTGGAATTTATCATTTGCCTATTTATAAAAAAAAATTAAAATTTATGACCCACTCGCCATCACCTTGACGAGGATGAGGGTAAAATTTCTTTTCTTTTTTAAGAAGAAGAAAATTTTAAAGTTAAAAGTTAAAAGTTTTTTTTTAAGAAGAAAAGTTTAAAGTTAAAAGTTTAGATGTCGAAGTGCCATGCCGACTCGAGGATAACTGGCGCCTTATTTAAACATTTTTCAGGAATTCACCTCCCCTCATTTCGGCATATTTAAAATATTATTTAAAAACCCACCCGATCCAAGTCGGATACATTGAAAAATGAAGATAACACAGATAAGTATACTGATATTTCAACAATAAACCATGTTAATTCAACTAGATTGTCATGTTAAATCAAAAGTATGTAGTTTTTAAGTTACTTGTATTTTCTTTTAATACGACGTTAATGTCTGTAGGTCTGTATGTTTGTATGTCTGTACCTCGGCCTACAGCCTAAACCACTGAAGCGATTTTCTTCAAACTTAAAATTTTTGGGTGATTCCCTAAAAAGAAAATTGAGACTTTTTTTTAGCTAAAAAAGTAACGGTACTTGCCGTAGGACCATTTTAAAAAAAGTTATTTATCTCAAAAACGGCTCTAACGATTTTTAAAAATTTTTTGTTTGTACCAAGTAGTAGGATCTACATTTTGGTGCTAAAAAATTTACCAAAAAACCGTCATTAATGTTACCTGCAATAGAACCGTTTTCTTTTTTATTTTCGAATTCCTCGTTAAACGCTTAATCGATCGTAATCGAAATTTTAAATTAGGAGTATGAATAATATCTTCTCAGACAGCCAAGCCGCTCTCAAATCTCTCGCGTCTGTCTCCACAAACTCTATCACAGTCCACGACTGTCGATCATCTCTGAATGAGATGACAGAACAGTTTAACATTCACCTCATCTGGGTGCCGGGCCACAGGGACATTCCGGGAAATTGTAAAGCTGATGAGCTCGCCAAAAACGGAACGGAAAGACACAACATAGGAACTTGCTTCATGCAAACACCTCTTCAAACAATATGCTCTAGAATCAACAAGTGCTAGATGGTCACAGGGTACCACCTGCCTAGCAACAAAACAAATATGGCCATGCATAGACCTGAAGCGGTCAAAAGGCTTGATTTCCCTGAGCAGACAAAGTTTAAGCTCCACAAACATTCCGGGACATTCCGGGAAATTGTAAAGCTGATGAGCTCGCCAAAAACGGAACGGAAAGACACAACATAGGAACTTGCTTCATGCAAACACCTCTTCAAACAATATGCTCTAGAATCAACAAGTGCTAGATGGTCACAGGGTACCACCTGCCTAGCAACAAAACAAATATGGCCATGCATAGACCTGAAGCGGTCAAAAGGCTTGATTTCCCTGAGCAGACAAAGTTTAAGCTCCACAATTATTGGAGTCATAACAGGACACTGCCTCATAGGTAGACATGCTAAGAGCCTGGGGGTCTACAGTAATGACTTCTGTAGAAGCTGCATATGAACATGTCCGGCACTCTCCAATAGAAGGAACACCTACCTAGGTAGCCCCTTCTTTGATAATACCAGTGAACTGGCAACGATCGACACAAAATGTCTCTCAAATTTCATTAATAGTACAAAATGGTTTGATTAATTTCATAACTGTCCCATGAGTAACTTTCCTTAGTGGTACCACAATGGACCCTTAGGGTCTAAGTGAGTCAACAACATCAAGACGGCCACTCTAACCTAACCTAACCTATGAATAATACTGCATACAATTTTTTTCAAAAAAAATATTTTTTCTTTTTTAATATATTTTTTTTTTGTTTTGAAAAATCTTTTTTTTTTTTTTTTGAAAACGGGTTGAAGAATTTTTTTTTAAATTCTGGCTTTAGTTGTACATTTTATATTCTTTTAAAAATGCCATACCAAATTTTTTTCTTAAACATTTTCAGAAATTTTATATAAACAATTATTTTAAGAAAACCGCTCCAACGATTTTAAAATTTTTTCACCATAAATTCATATTCTTCCAAGAATTGAAATGGCGTTCTTCATTCTTAGATTAAAACATTTAAAGTACTTACTTGTTTTATCAATTTAAAGAACGTATTTCTTGCTTTTTTTCCATATTCAAATTTTCATTCTTCTAATTAAATGGATAAATACTTGTATAATAATAGATATGTTTTATATTACACTCAATCCTTAAAATTCGAAGAACATTTATTACAAGAGCAAGTTCGTGCGATCCAGTCGTGCATTTTATTTCTTCTTCCCCAAAAATCCAATCGGTTTATTGAACTACAAGTAAATGAAAGCTGATTACTGGTGTTGTGTGTATAATATTTTTTATCATTATTATTCATTACATAGTATATACATAACATATATGATACACACGAGCTACCTTGAACAAAGTGGGACGTAATATTACATCCCACGATTGAAAAGTAATACTTTATGATTCATCTGCCTGCGATATAGAAATTTATATTACCTACTTTTATTATTACCACTTTTATATATACGAAAAACAAAAAATTAAATAAATAAATAAATTTAAAACACAAAATCGTACCTTAACAATATTTGCCTAGATATATACACTGCCGGTCAATAGAATAGGTTCACCCTGTAAACGACAACGAATAGCCTTTTTCTCCAAAAAAAGGATGTACAAAAAGCCATTTGTGGGTGCACTTTCAAATAGTGACCTTTTCCCGACCTATTAATAAGAAAGAAGCAAAAATAAAACAACCGTGCCGTTGAATTTTAATAGGTTTTTGCAATGCTCCCCAAAAAACAGTTCATCCTTTCATAGATCATGACAATAATAATTAAAGCCGTCTGGACCG
The DNA here is from genome assembly GCA_947049315.1 of Epistrophella euchroma. NCBI lineage: Eukaryota > Metazoa > Arthropoda > Insecta > Diptera > Syrphidae > Epistrophella > Epistrophella euchroma. Next base: position 144,123,523 of record OX346245.1, read on the forward strand.
TCAAGGTTAATTTTTTTTCGCCCAAGAAAACAACAAGCTGTCAATATTTTTTCCACGACATGTGGCACCTACAAAAATCCAGTCACTTTTATTTTATTTGAGAGTTCAACGGAGGTTTCTTTTGGAGTTTCTTGTGTTTCAGATTTGGGACACTTTTAATTACTCTCCTAACAGTTGAAAGCCTTGCAAAAGTTCCAGCTGATGTTTTTATTTTTAGTGCTGTGAGGCAAGAATTGGACGCCAACCGAGCGATAAGTCTCCTTTCTGCAGGTGGTGTGGCTTTTTTTCCGTTCTTTCATGTTTTTACCGTAGTTTTCCTTGTTTCTTAAGAAATTGCTCACTACGTTCTGGGATCTTCCGATTTTTTGTCAATATTACAGGCGCACTTAAATTTTGTTCGGTGTACAACTCGATTTTTATTTTTTCCTCGGAAGTAATGCACTTGCAACTTGCAACGAACCATTTTGTTTCAAAAAGTGTTTTGATAAATTGAACTTTATCTTAGTAAAAAAAAACACTCATGGAATTCCGAGCCAAATCTTACTTTGAAGCAGGTGAACCACCTATTCTATTGACCCATCGGAAAAGGCTTTTTTTGGGGAGCATTACAAAAACCTATTGAAATTTAACGGCTAGGTTGTGGTCGGGAAAAGGTCACTGTCAGTGCACCCACAAATCGCTTTTTGTACATACTTTTTTTTTTTTGGAGAAAAAGGTTATTCGTTGTCGTTTACAGGGTGAACCTATTCTATTGACCAGCAGTGTATTAATAAAATGTTAAATAAGAAAATGAAACTTAACTTCAAAAGGCCTTTCCAAAAATTTTCCTTTTCATACAATCCCATTGAAATTTGCCACAATTTTTTTTTCATACCAAATTCAATCATTTAAATTCATTGATAGCATATTTATTGAAAATTCTGAATAAACATATTTAAAAAGCATACCGAAATAAAATAAAAATAACAATATAATAAATAGGTTTGTAAATATGTATACATTAATAACATAAGCATTCACTTACAGTCAAATAAGGATTCAATTAAAATGTTAATTAATTAAAAAACTCTGTGAAATAATCAATTTTATGGAAGCACAAATCAAAACATCAAAACTCTATTTATAGGTCAAATAAAATGAGACCCATAATGTATAAAATGAAACCAACTTTGAGAAGCCAAAGTCAAGTCAAAGCATAAGAACAAAAATAAAATTCCCCTGCTCTCAAAAATAATTATTTGGATTTCTTTTTGTTGGCCTTTTACTGTTTTCATTCTGAAATTCATAGCGAAATGACCTTGATCCTTATGCTTGCCAGCCGTTTTGATTGTTTTTTTTATTTATATCAAACAAGTGAGTGAGGCTTTGATGAATTGGATTGCGTGACGATGAAAGAGTTAAGGATTTAATTTAATTTTTTGTGATACTTTGTGATGGTAATGCGATAATTTTTTAGATGTCATTGCAATGAAATTTTCCAATTATAAATAAACATTTGTTTACCTTTTTATTTTCTAGGCTGTAAATTTGACTTTTAATTTCCACAAAGACTATAAAGTCATGGTCAAATATTATTGATTTAATTACTTCTGTTTGTTTCAATAGAAGAGAAATAATTAAAATGATGAGTTATGATGTTAGAAATACAATTATTATGTAATTACGACTGACGATGACGAGTTTCAATCAATCGTGTGTAAGTTCTTTTTATAAAATAGTAGCTTCGCATTCGTTGAAAACTTTTTAATTTTAGATTAAATCACTTTTTCTGTATAGCTCAGTTATTTTGTTTGCAAATTGGTCTAAGATTTGAAAAAAAAAAAAAATAGCCCATGTCCATCCAAGCTCTCACTCTACCAATTCTCATTACAATCACTTAGATATTTTCTGAGATTAAGAGGAACAAACAGACAGACAAACAAGCTTTCACATTTATTTATAAATATTAGGCGTGTTTTATTGGGAATCTATACATAGTATAGTATAAAACTCCCAATAAAACGCATCGGCAGTAGCTTGGTTTTTATTTTTTACATTTGGTACTATTGAGCATGCGTCGAAACAAAAATTAATTTTATTTGACAATTTTCGAGATGATAGGTTAGGTAAGGTTGTTGGGCTGATAGAGGATCTTGTTCCTATCACACTTAGATCAATGTAGATTTCTTGTGATACCCTGGAGGATTGGACGCTCCAAATAATAATTTAACCAAAAAATTTTCATGGACCATCTAGCCATCTAGAGGCATTGATGAATTTTGACAGTTGTACACCAGATAAGTTGGAGTGCTGGACAGTGACATAAGAAGTGAGAAGAGTATTCATGTGCTTCTTCATCGCCACAACATCTGCATAGATCATCAGTGCTGAGCCTCAGTTTTTTCATGTGGTACTTCGGTAGGTTGTGTCCAGTATCTGTACCTACGAGAGAGTACAGTGATTTTTTATTTAGCGTCAAGATCCTATCTGTCTTCCCCTTGTCGAAACACGGCCAAAGTTTTTTGGTATTCGTGCAGGAGTCGAGTATAGGGTCCACCTTACATTTGTTTTCTCAATAATTTTCTTTGCCACAGTCTGTTTGAAGGAGCAGATTGGTGCATATAATGTTTAGTTCTGCTTGGCTTGGATCCAATGATGATCCAATTCATGCCAACTCGTCTGCTTTTTCGTTACCTGGAATTCCTTTATGGCCAGGAACCCAGCAGAGCCTTATGTTGTGCTGCGAGCTAAGAACTTTGAGCTCTTCGCGTCAGCAGGAAACGAGTTTTGATTTTATTTCGATGGCAGAGAGTGCTTTTATGGCTGCTTGGCTGTCAATAAAGAAGGTAATATCAGTTTGCGGTATCGCCAGCATTTACAGCCGTTCCGCAGCTTTGGTTACTGCCACAACCTCAGCTTGGATGACACTGCTGTTGTCCGGGAGTCTAAAGGAGCTCGCTAAGTTTTAGGGTTTCCGAATAGAATCCCGCTCCAGCTCCACATGCCATTTTAGACCCATCGATAAAGACTGCTACCGTTGGGTCATGTGGTTGAGTGACTTCCCATTCATGTCTACTAGGGAAGGTATATGTGAATGGTTTATAGAAATCTAGTTGGGGAGTAATATAGTCTGTGCAAACATTACTACCTATATATTTGTTTAAAATCTGGGCGTGGCCAACTTGACTGTGTTTCCAGACATTTGTTTGGCTTAGGCGTAGTGCACTATTTGCTGCAGATTCTTGTACAAATAAGTCTAGAGGCTTAAGATTAAGTATAGCTTCAAGGCCCGCTGTCGGGGGGTTTTCATTGCTCCTGTAATCTCAATGCATGCCATTCTTTGTACTTTGGTTAAAGTTTTAAGATTGGTAGCTTTTTCTACTCCATTCCACCAAACTATATACAACCGTAGGTTAGTATCGCTCTCACTATAGCCGTATATATCCATAGAATGATTTTTGGATTAGGTTTTACCGAAAATTCTGTTACAGGAGTAGAGGGCAAACAATGCCTTCTGAGCTCTTTTTAGATATTTAGACTCCAGTTTAGCTTTTTGTCCAGAATTACTCCCAGATATTTTGCACTATCTGAAATCTTGAGTTGGATGCCGTCTTATTTGTCTTATTTGTAAAGAGGACTAGTTCTGTTTTTGACGGATTAACCGCCAAACCACAATTCTTTGTCCAGGTGCAAACTATGGACAAGGCAAATTCTATTTGCTCACTAATAGTGGATAGGAATTTACCTGTTGCTAGTAGTGATAAGTCATCCGCGTAAGCTACCGCTTTGACCCGACTGTATTTAAGCTTGTTCAGTACGACGTTCATTAATCATTACGAGAAGCCAAAGAAGTGGCGAGAGGGCTCCCCCTTGAGGAGTCTCCCTAGATGTTAACACCTTTATTTTCCTTATTGCTTATTTATTGTTGCGCTGGAGATAAAACGTCCTGCGGCAGGGTGCCTCGAATATGGATATCCAACAGTCTCTCGAATTTTTTTAACATGAAAGAAGTGAGACTGATCGGTCTAAAGTCTTTTGCGTTTGTGTGGCTGGGTTTAGTTTGCCAGCTTTGGGGATGAAAATCACCTTTACTTCACGCCACGAATTTGGGATATGTCCCCATTTCAAAATGTTCTCAAATGTTTTCTTTAGGAGTGGTATTAGATAGTGGTCAAATTCTTGTAACATTTTGGGAAAGATACCGTCCAGTCCCGGGGATTTATAAGGAGAGAATGAACCGATGACCCATTTAATCTTCTCTTCAGTTATTAAATCCAGCGGTATTGTGTGTTCTTTAAGGGACTCTGTTTCCTGAATATCAAGTGTATCAGGTGTATTTGAACTACATCCTGGAAAATGAGCCTTCTGTCCACTGTCCAGTGGGATTCTTAAGAGAACCCAGAGGAATTGTATCCTTCGAGATGATAAAGTTAAACGTTCTTATAAAATAATTCATGAAATAATTGCTGGTTTTTCGAGAATTATGCGAGTAAACTGACAAATTGCAAAAATCTATCCACTGTAGGATTTTACTTTATCTTTTTACTTTTGTTTTTTTTTATCGTACTGGCGATGTTGTATTTGTAATGATTGTTAAATCGTACTGTACTATGGATAGCTTTTCCAATAAAACACGCCTATTAATATTATCAATTAATTATTAATTAAGTAGGATGTTCTATTCCTCATTCTGTTTCTAAAACATTTTAAATATAAAGCAAGAAATGTTTTCAATAACTTTTGTCTTTTTATTTGTAAATTCAAGCGTTTAACATTTAATTCAACTCAAATCCGATCTAAAACGATTGGTCGTTTAAAAGCAGTTTAAGATTTTAAAAATTCCCTTTGTTTAAGTGATTTTTAATTTTTAACTATACAATACATCAAAGAACATCAGCGCTGATTTAATAATAAGATTTATATAGAAAAGTACAAAAATAAAAACCTAATGTGCCATACGGAATGCCACTGAAATAAATTATGAAGAAAAAAAAAATGGCAATATTTTTAGAATTCTATTCTCAACTTCTCTGCAAACGAGAGCAATTAAAAAATCATTAAATTTTTGTTATAGATGTTTTTCTTACATTAATGTAGATTGGGGTGGGGTAGTTCATATATGCGTGCTTCTGTATAAATATTTTTCAAGGAGCGAAACGAATAATGGATTGGTGTGGAAATTGAGAAAAGATGGTATCCTTTGCTGTAGGTAGGTATAGGTACTTGCGTGTTAAGAAAGGTGTGGTGTTCCTTACTATCTGACCATTCCGACAGGGGCAGTATAACAAGAAAGGTCGGTAAAGGTGAGCTTTCCTCTGTCGATATCATTTAGCACAAGGTTTTTTTCTTTTACGAATTACAGAAGTGATTTGTTACAAAATGAAATTGGGGTCATTTTTTATTTTTTTTTTTTATTTGGCAAATTAGTAGGTACCTAGGTTAGTTATGAATTCGTTAATATAGTGACTTGAAAGACCTTGACTTGAATTTAATCAGCATGAATTTGAAGTTTCCAGTACACTGTAATAAAAAAGATAACATTATTTTAATACTAAATAAAATGTATACCACTCGTTCAAGGTAATTAAATGGCTAAGCATTGGAGTACTAAAATACTGAAATCGCAGTGATTCGCAATAGGTACATGTTCTCTTTTTTTTCCAAGTCATATGGGTGGAGAGAAAAGAGAGCATTCCATTGGATGAAATACAAACATAAGTAAGTGTTGTTCTTTTGAGAAAAAAATATCTAAAAATCAGTTTAATTACAATCACTTAACCTTTTACCATCACGTAAAATTAATCTTCAATTCAAATTATATCGACTGTTTTCGAGAAATTTTTACAAAAAAGTTAAAAGAACGTTATTTGTAGGTAGGTATTTCAAACTTAAATGCCCAACTTGTTGGCACGAACTTGTTCCTTTGTACGATAACACTGCGGGTTTTAAGGCTGTATATTAATAACAGCAGCAAAGCGAAAAAAGAACAGCGGGAAAGCGATAACCATAAAGTGACTATGACAAAGCGACAGTGACAAAGTCACAGAAAAAAACGAGATTGTGCCTTCGACAACGTGAAAGCAACAGAGCGACAGTGACAATAAAGCGTCAAAGTGACAGCGATAACGATAAACCGATAAAGCGATTGAAAGACGTTAAAGTAATAACTAAAAATTGACAGCGACAAAGCGACATTGAAAAAATGACACTAACAGGGTTTTTGTTGGCGATAGTATTTTAAAACTTATGTACATATACTACGTTTTAATTAGAGCCAAAATGACGTAGTTTCACAAATTACGTTAAAAGTGTTTTCATTATAAATTTGCTCATTTCGTTTGACAGTCCAGGCTGTCAGCCGCTTGTTATTGTCGTTTTATAGATTAAATTCTGTCATTTTAAATGCGTTCCATTTTACTTTTAAATGGATTCGATTTGGGTGTGTTCATAAAGTGTTTACGTAATTTCCTACCGAATTTCGTGCAAATTTGGTTAAAATTACCTCATTTAGAAATGTGAATTTGTATGTGAAATGAGATGAATTGAATTTGGAAATTTTCAGCCAAATTGCCTCATTTGTTCTAATGAAAACGCAGTATTACTATGTATTTCAAAATATTTTAAAACTCTGAAGTTTTACCGTGGAAATTGATTACCTAAATGTAAAAATTTCATTTTGAAGAAAATATTCGCTGCTTTATTTTCATAAACACATGGAATATTGTTTTCTGTTGAAATCATGAATACTTAGATTATATTTGCAGATTTTTGTCAGTCTCCCACTATAGAAGAATGTTTCGGTTGTAGGTGGTGGTGATGTTCCTTGGAAATAGCTATAGATATCAAAAATATTTAAAGAATTTTTTTTTTCTTGCTACGTTTTCTAATTTATTAAAATAGAAGCAGGCCATAACTTCAAAATTGACGGCTCAATTATGTAAATATAGATACATGAGGGATTTACCTACATTCTTAACATCAGCATTCTGGCGTCATACTTTATATTCTTAATAATTCTCACCCGCTTTCGAAGGACTAATGATTTTCGAAATATTTACATAAATCGATATATTTAGCGCATATTATTAAAAAATTGAGTGTAATTTTAAAATGTAGCAACATTAAATTAATTTAAAATTAAATTTGATGGCACAACAGCTCATGAAGAACTAGGGCCTAGTGACTTACAACTCTCAACCATTCCTGTGTGCGTGTCTGCAGGAATGGAGGGGACCTACAGTTTATTGCCGAATTCGAACGGCTAACGAGCGGCACTTTTCTGTGACAGGAGATAATCTTGGAGGATTTGTCAATTCCTCGCAAGATGCAGTAGCCGTTTTTTCTTTTAAATAAATAGGAGGCGAGGCTGGGGATCGAACCTTAGACCTCCGACATGACAGTCCATCGCACTAACCATCACGCCACGGCTACTACAGATTTTTAATCCCATACAGATTTGTCTGAAAACTTTGAGAATTTTAATTTCTAAAAGCTAAAATGAAACCAACTACAAGATTTAAAACTTAAAACAGTGGCGTAGCGTGGGTTTTTGCCGCCCGGGGTAGAGCCAATTTCGCCGTCCTTAGCAATTTTTGTCTGGGCCTTTAATTTTGTTTGCTGTTTTTTGAAAAAAAAATCAAAGTGAAACAGCTACTTAACTTACCTTGTTATAATTTAGTTTTTTATTCACAGATTTATTATATTTATTTATATTATATTATGTAGATAAAAGTGTCTAATCGGGTAAAGATTGCTGAGAAACAAAACCGGTTTTAAAAAAAGCGGGTTGATTTTTTTAAAACCGGTAGTAAATATTATATTTTATTTGTTTCTATTATTGTTATACATAAGGAAATGAAGAAACAGAAATATTGGCCAAAGCTTATTTTTAACTTAAACATATTCCACAACAGCCTATCAAAATTAAAGTGCTCAAAACTGGTTTTATCTTTTAAAAACGGCTAACATGTTTTTTTGCAGCTCAACGAAATTACAACAGCTTTCCTCAGATGGAATCGAAACTTCTAATTATCTATTTCAAAGATTCACTAATTACTTAGCAAAACTGTATGTCCAATTTGTTTTTACTTTCTCGAAAGAACTGTCCGAATTTTCAACCAGTAACCAGTTATAAGAACTTCGTTAAATGTGCCGCCTTGAAAAATTCTCAACATGGGCTCTGCTCTAGCTTCTTTACTATGGTAACAATGACCGCGACAAAAGAAAACAACAATATTAAGAAGAGGAATAACAAAAATAAAAGAAAAATATGTTTGTTGTTGTTTAGTGGACTGTATTGAATTAAATTCAATTGGAAGATTTTTTGCGACCTTTAGTCCAATGCGTTTCGCCCAGGCACGACAGTTGGGCTCATCAGTTAGATGCTGTCGTACCTTTCTAAGACGCAGTATTTTGGTCGATGGCTATACCGACTCTTAATAAAATCTACAGCGCATAGTCCCCTTTCACACAGGGCAACTGAGTTGCCGGCAACAATTAGTTCATGGGCGAGAAGGACAGGAAGAAAGAGGGGGAAATAAAATCTCCCCGGTCAACAAATTCAGGAGATTTTTTTGACGTTTCTCTTCACACTACGTTTGTGTGCGTTCAACCAAGGTAGTTTAAAAGGAAAATAAAGAAAATCTCCGGGTTTTTGTTGCTTGTGTGTGAAAGGTACAAGAGATTGTTAAGGAGATTTAAAGAAAACGTCAAAAAAACCACCAGCAACTAGTATCTTCGTGTGAAAGGGGACATACACACTGCAAACAATAACAATAACAACACGCGGTTGTCAAACAAAACAACACGTTGTTGTTATCGTTTTCTATTGTCGCGGCGATTAATCGCGTTGGCTTGGGAGAGCCTTAAATCCCTCTACACAAAGATTAACTGTGAAAACTAAACTTTCTAAAAAGTAGAATAAATGAACCTGCAAATTTGAGAATTTTGGAACAAATTCTCTTGCCCACTGCCCATCTCCATGGTGGATAAATGTCGAACAATTATCCAAGCAATAAATTCAGCAATTGTCAGTTAGGCCGTGTGCGAATTCGTTTAAAATTTCGATTAAATTTTATCCGAGATTAAATTTTGACACAGATTCACCTCACTAGTGTCAAAAATTAATCTTCGGATAAAATTTAACGCGATTTTAAGCCAATTCACACACGGTCTTACTTACGAATTACGAAATTTAATAATTCGGCATCTGAGTTTAAATTCTTAAGAAACGTGACAACATTTTGTTTGTAATTCATTTTCTATTTAAATATTTTTTTTTTTGTTCAATGGTGAAACGAAAAAAAAAAGCTGTTGGTGGCTGGGAAATAGTCGAATGAAATGTTTGAAAATTTTGGTTGATGTGAATGAGGGAACTTTTGTATTTACATTATGTAGCTTTATTGTTATTGAATGTGAAAGCAGTGTTACCGCTCGAAAACTTTTAGATATTTATCCACAGAAAAATGTATCGGAATGAAAAGAAAATATAAAAAACATAACATACAAAAACCATTTACATTAACGTATTTAAAACAATTGCAGCAAAGTGCCACCCGGATATTTTGAAAAATTGCCGCCCCAAGCATAGAGCCACCCGGGGCCTGTGCCCCCGTTGCCCCCCCCCCCCCCTCGCTACGCCACTGACTTAAAACGTTTGATGCATGCAATAGAAACTTACATCCATTTCAATTATTTTAATATGCGTGATGCTGTCGACAGAAAGGGAGGGATCTACAATTGTCTGCTGAACTCGAATGGCTTAGTTTAAGCCCAATATAATGAATCAAAGTTTTTTTGAAGTTTTTTTTGCTAATAAAAACTTAAAAGTCAAATTAAAGTCAAAAGTGACTCCTCCATCCAAAACTTGACTTTTTTTTAAACAAGAAATCAAATCAATACCTACATAATGTACATCAATTACAAATAAAATAAATATCAAAATCAGTATTATGATACTCAAGACCTTTAAAAACTCATTAAAAAAACATCAGTTTTAAGGAAGTGGTGTTAAGGAAATTTTAAAAGTAAAATCACCTTAATTAAACATAATACCTTAAATATATCTTAATTTAAATCAAAATTTACGGTAAAGTCCATTCAGATGGTGTGAAATTAAATTCACTTCCCCAAAAAGATATCATATTTCTGCAAATTTACCCATCTGCCATTTCTTCAATTAAATTTAACCACAATTATTCTGTAAATGATTACATAACAGAATTCAATTACACTACTGTGGTAGGTGATTATTAAAAATCTTTTGACTTTCAAAAAATAAAGATATGTAGTGTGAAAAAAATCTGGTACTTTACAGAAAATTAAACCATTATATCTTTGGTCTTCAATGTAAATGATAACAATTATTCGGATTAAACTCCAAACCACATAGGACCTAAACCTTATTCTGCATAGGAGGATTCAAAATATATAGGTACAGTACATAGTTGAATAAATAGGTTTTGAGAACTATAAAAGAGAATTAAAGGAATAAACAAAGATAGAAACACCCACACAACCTAAACCTCTCTATAGCGATAACAGGAATCGGTGTCATGTCGTACCAGGTATGAGACTCAATTCAAAATCACTACACTACCCTTTAAAGAAAAAAATAAAGAAAAATAAAAAAAGAAAGAAAACACTTCCTGGCACGTAGACAAAGCCAATGGCAAATTGTTTTATCCTTTTTTTTTTCTTCATCCCTTCTAGTCACGTTAACAATAAAATATGTATTAAAATTCCAGGACGAAGAAAGAAGTATTCCTGATTGACTTTGAGCTAAAAGAAATGTTTTTTTTTCTTTTTATAAGTACAGGCTTATACATGTGTATATAAACATAGGAAAGGTACATAACCATGGGTCTTAAAGTTGAATAAATACAAACGGGGAAATATAAATTGTTTAAATGAAAATTAATTTCTTTAAACTGCTTCTGGCGAAATCATGATAGCAAGGGATAATAACTTATCTGAGCGTTACACTGTGAAAAAAAAAAATATCTTATAGACTTCGAAAGCGTGCAAAGCAAAATATATCAAAATTTTAAATTTATTCATTTCCAACATTGTGCCTACTTTTCTTTATTGGAAACTGGCGAGGGGCTATCTAACTTCCATAATGAGCCCCTGTTAGTATCTATGTAAAATTTTCTAGAGCTCTTTTTAGAATTTTGAATTGCTTTGTTAAAATCCAAGACTCTTAAAAAAAACATGGCAAATTTTTGAAATTTCTTTTCTCCGTGTTAATTTCAGAATTTTAAATTTCTAAATTTTTTTTTTGTCCAATCGGTACCTATGTATGTATATCTCCCTTTAAGCCTATATACGAGTAGTACTCAGTTAAAGTTCAATATAAATTACCTTTCCACCTTAATTGACTAATTCAAACTTTAAACAGTGTAAGATATAATTTAAATATCAAATCTCTGAGCAAGCTGCGTTTTTTCCAAATTTTTTAAGGCCTTATCTATGAAAAAATAAAATATCTGTCTATCTAAACTTTAAACAGTGTGGGGAAATCATCACTAAAGTTCCCATTCACAAGAAGAAACAGTTTGCTGGAGATTTTTTTTTTTTGAAGTTTTCGATTGATTTCTTTAAAAATCTCTACGAAATTTACCAAAAAGATTTTTGGTAGTTTTGCTTAATCTAAGAATTTTAAAAACTTAAATAAGTTAATAAACATGACAATCCTGATAAATTAATTTGGTTTTCTAATAAACTGCCAGCACTTGCCTGCGTAATCAATATATTAATGAAATTTAAACCAGTAGAGCCGTGTTAGACTTATTTACGAGCTATGATGAAAAAACATGACATACTGGTAGTGGTCGGACAAGTGAATACAGCCAGGTAAAATTTGCCCGACCGCTAAATTTGTAAAGTAGACAGTCTAACCTTTTGTTTGATACCACATTTATATATTGTCTCGATGAACCAGATATTTTTCATATTTAATTTATTTTTTTTTGTAAAAACTAAAAAATGTTAGGACGAAGCATTAAGGTTGACTTTTTTAAACACAAATCATGTATTTTAATATAAAAATAACTTAATGCAGTTATTTCTAAGCATTTTTATAGTGATTTAGCATCAATTAAATAGATTTGAGGCATAAATTAATTAAGGTAATTTAATGACTTGTTTTGGTTAAAAGTGGCGGACAAGCGAAGAGGCCCAAATAAAGTTTGTCCGCCTACTGGATTTATAAAATAGACAGTCTAAGCTTTTATTTGATATCCTATTTGTTCATTGCCTCGATGAGGTAGATTTACATTTAAAAAAATGGGTTTTCGTTACGGCGGACAAGATTTTTTTTGCCAGTACAAAAGTTTTGACATCTACTACAAAAACTCTATATAATTCTCTATATATAACTCTATATAAGATTACATCAAAAACCAGTACCGGAAATGGCCATTTTCTGTCCAAACGACCCAAAAAATGTTTGTCCGTCCACCATTTTTGTAAATGTCACGCCATGTTTGATCAAATATAAGCGGAATTTTTTTTGCCCCGTACTAGGAAGGGACCTAAAATTTACTGCCGAATCCAAACGGCTAATGTGAGCGGCACTTTTCCATGAAAAGGTATACAGACGGAGGTTTTGTGAATTCCTCGCAAGAGGCAGTAGCCGTTTTTTTTCTTATTATTAGTTAGGGGGATCGAACCTAGACCTCTCCGGCATGACAGTCCATCGCACTAACCATCATGCCACGGTCCAAAGTGAAGAAATATAGTGGGAATAAAGCTCTGTTTTTACATCCTTCACTAAATCTATCAAAAACATTTTTCCCAAAACCCAAAAAAGGAAAGGTGTAATCTTCTGGATTACCAATTGAAAATACCATGCTGGGATAGTATCACTAAAATGATTTAAAAAAAAAATACCCTTGGTAGATCGCCCATGTGGCACCTACCGAACATGGATTACATGTCTTATGTGCTATAACGTGAACTAACGATATGGGAAATACGCGGAAGGGATGCCTTTTTTCAAACCCTTTCGAATGAGATATCAATGACACTTATATATCCGAAGAAATTGAGCTCAAATTAATTTGAGTACTCCTAATTTAGCTGCAATTTACCCCAAACGCGATGACTCATCACCTGAAACTATGAGGCGATAGCTATAAAACAATTCTTCTATAATCTTTGCGCAATCATTATCTATCGATTGGTATATGTATGATGTCTGTAGTGCCAACAGTCACTTAGCAGTAGGGCGCGAGCGGTACATGTTTTCGTGACGGTCCTCTTTTCGCTGTAATCCATGTCAAAAAATCTTCCTTTACTTCTAACTAAGCGCCATGCTTGTATATACAAATGTACATACATATTGTTGGAATGTAGTTCATATTTAATAAAAGTTTGCTTAAAAAAGTACCTCGTCTCAAATTGACCTTTTTCTCCTATTCTTTTTACCTTATTGGTAGGTATTATTTATAACTGAAACCTGAAGTAAAATTATACACCCAAGCTATGGAATTTCACTGCATTCGACTCATCAGAAATGCGATGTCTGAGTTAAAGTTTTATATTTTTTAATGGAATAGCAAAATTTTATATGGCAATGTTTGTGTTAGCCTGCTACCTGCTAGGTTTCTACTCTGCACTTCTAAAAGTCACAAGTTTATTAAAAATTTACACTGAAAATCCAAAGCAGAAATCTGTCAAAATATCTAACAGCTTGAAGGATTTAAATAGGAAAATATAGAAAAATAAGCTGTTAAGTGCATAGTTTATAAGCATCGTGATTGTTTAGAAAAGTTCTTAGAAAAGGGAAATTGATTTTTCAATATTTTAATATATGAACATTAATCCTGGTTTTCATTGCCCTTTCCGTTCCCATTTTTAGTAGTACCTGTCTCCTTATTTTGTATTTTTTGTATTTATTTTTTTTTTCTTCTTTATAAAAGAAAATTGTTTATTGTGGGGTTTCCATAGATGCAAGCCAATTACATTTATAATAATATCTATCATTGTTGGCATGCAATTTCTTCCTAATGTGTTATAGGGAACCTACTCCCAGCCAAGAAAATAGGGAATATAACTTTCAGTTCTGAATTGATTTTAATACAAATAACTTCTTTTATCAAGAAATAAAATATTATTTGAAGCTTCGAAAAACAAAAAAGTAAACATTTGTTACATAAGAGAAAAAACCAATCGGAGTTAATATATATATTGAACATTTAAATTGATAGTTACGTTAATCGTGCTGTGTATTGATAAATTCCAACAAATAAGAACGTTGGTATTTTAATTATTGTAAATTCATGTGAAACTTTTTAATCAATTCAGGAAAAAATAAATTTTGCATTGAAAACTCATCATTAGAAACGTCTCAAATTATACAATGGTGTTTTTTTTTTAAATGAAAAATCAATAATCAATTAATTTATCTTTTTTTATCAATTGATTTTCTGTTTGTGATTTATTGTTATGGAATTCGACTAATTGATTGAATTTTTTGAGTGTAATTTCTATAAAACAAAATTTCATAAGAGGTAAAATTTTTGTGTTTGTAATGCTACTCATTTAAAAATTAAATTTAAAGTTTGACGTAAAAAAAATTCTTATCTTGACACTCCTCGTAAAATAAAATAAATAAATTTGATGGCACAACAGCTTATGAAGAACAACTCTCAACCATTCCTGTGTGCGTGTCTGCAGGAATGGAGGGGACCTACAGTTTATTGCCGAATCCGAACGGCTAACGAGCGGCACTTTTCTGTGACAGGAGATACTCTTGGAGGATTTGTCAATTCCTCGCAAGAGGCAGTAGCCGTTTTTTCTTTTCAAATTCGTAGCACTGAAAAAATTGAACCGTTAAGTTTTCAATTAAACAAATTGGGGCTTCTGCCTTTTGTGATTTTTTTTATAGGCATAATCAACTCTAATTAAAGTTAAAATCAATTTCAAATTCTTAAAATTTTATCAAAATCGATTGGGTCATTCAAATTTTATAAAGCTTAGACCTCAACTCAATGAAAAGAAAATAATAATAAAATGTTTAAAAACCAAACAAATATGGGCGTGGCAAAAAACTTTTTGTGCATGAATTTTTAGAAAGAACATGATCATTAATTTTATTAGAACACAACTCAATTTTTTTTTATTTTGAATATAAATATGTACTACTTTCAGTGGGGTGAAATTTTTAATTCAACTATTTCTCATGACATCTTTTATTTTATTTGAATATTTCATTAAAATTGGTTGAGTATAGTTCAAATTTTATTAAAATGAGCACTTTCGATACAGCCAGAACTATTGCGCATCTATTCTAAGAGGCTAAGCGCGCAATTGCGATTTCGATCGCGCGACTATTAAGTCGCAAGAAATAGAACAAATGAGTTGGAATGTAAGTGACCGCACTTGCGACCGAGAAACTGCGACTGAAATTTGTTCCATTTTTCGAGCGACGCGATTGTCGCAAATGCAATTTAATGTTTGTAACCGCACTTGCGATTTAAATTTCTGCGATTTAAAAATCGTAGTCGCAGAAAGAAATAAACATTCACGTACTTGCGATTTTCAGTCGCACGATTTTTCAATCGCAAGAAATGAATAAACATGGGTTTAAATGTGACTGAAAAATCTCGGCGCTTAAAAAAAATGAAACAGGTTCCATTTTTAGAGCGACTTTTCAGTCGCAGCGACTATAAATCGCAAGTGCGTGCACAGCCATTAAAAGATGTATGTTGCATTCGATAGCGATACAAATCACGCGACTATACAAATCGCAAGTGCGTGCACAGCAAAAAATTGTTGCGATCGCGATTTTTTAATCGCAACGATTTTAAATCGCAAGTGCGTGCCTAGCCTAAGAGCTGACTACAAAAAAAAAGTTGTCATTTGTAATTGATTGACTTTTACGTCGCGTCGTCTGCACTCTGCCACAACGACGTAAAGGTTGAATTTAGGTGAGGAAAAATTTATAAGGTACATGGATTCTAATGATGCAAATATCTTCTATCCAAAATAAAGAAAGAAGAAACGTGAAAAAAGTCAGCAGATGCGGTTAGCGAAGGCCAAGTAGCCAAACGACGACGCTAAAGTAGCCAAAAAAGAATTTAAAAAAAAACATAAAAAACATAATGTTCATGGATATTGATTTTTTATTTTAATACCTACGTAGATATGCGGAAACAAAATCCAAAATGGCAGGCGAAAAAGTAGATGCTAACACCGTGGCAGACGGGCTTGAAAAGTGCACTTTATAGCCCAGGAAAAATGTACAAAAAAAGAACAATCTGCTAAATAAATGCAATCGAAGATTTTCAAACTTAATTTTCTTTATTTTTGATATAACGAATACTGCCTTAAAAGAACATTATCCAAACTGGCTTGCATAAAATGTTATAAGGGGTAATATTTCGAAAATACCTCTTTTTTCACATATAACTTTTTGACGGTAAAAGCTATAGAAACATTTTTAATGCTTATGTGACAGTTTATGCTGAGCAAAAAGTGAAACATAAGCGTTTAAGTTGTACTTAAATATTTAAGTTTCGTTTCAGCAAATGGCCCTTAATTCCAAATTTTTTAGAAGAATATCGTAATTTCCAAATGATAGTTTTTGTTTTATTCACAAAAATACAATGTTAGGTCATAAATTTAATTTGTTGAGTTGTGTCGTTTTTCTTCCGAATACCGTTACGTGTGCTTAAATTCATATAATGTAAATTGAAGAAGTCACTATAGGAAAATCTATCTAAAATCATGCGATAATGAACTGCAAAATCAGGATGTAAACAGAGCTGGTGGCACTTAATTGAGATTAAAATCTGATAAAATATGGAGAAATGTTATTAAGCTATAAATCTTATAATTAGCCGTGTGTTTTTTCAAGCACGGATGAAATTGGTCGAAAAAAACGAAATCGGGGACTACCGACGACGCCATCAGAGAAAAAACATGGAGTTTTCATACAAACTATCGATAACATGTATGGAATTCATGTTGGTAACACAGTTTTTCTCCGTGGTTAAGTTAAGCACTGAAAATTCTTCTAAGCCCGAATGGACTAAATTGTTGTCGCATTGAACACGTACACTGTTGAGCCCCGACATCGTTTTTTTTATCCAATTTCCTTCGGGCTTGCAAACAAATTTCAAATTCAAATAAATATCTTTTTAAAGACAAGTGAAGAATTAAGAATATATTGAAGATTAAAAGATATTAATAATACTAATATTTTGTATAATATCCCGAATTGTTTGAAGAAAAACGTAAACACGTTCGAAACGTTGCAGCTGGCATATATAAAATTAAACAGACTTAACAGTCCACGAGAAATCGTAATTTTATTAGTCTTATATTTACTTTATATCTATCAAATTCATTATACTATGCAAAAAAGAAGTAAAAATTATATGTAGCTTAAATGTTATATTAAAATATATCAATTGTTTTTTTTTTCAGATCAAAAAATATCGGAATCGCAGATTTCGATTGGAATCGATCAATTTCGGAGCCTGACTTAACAGGTTAATAAATTAATTTTTTCAAATGCTAAGTAAAGTTTAATTTATATTTAACACAGATACATCCCTCTTAAAAGATCGGTTTGCCATTCGCCATGTACACGAGCATGTTTCAGTTGACGATCTAAAATATTATAGACGACGTAAAAAACCACCAGGTACCTAAATATATAATATTTTCTTCAAAAAAATTTATTGATTTTGTGAAAATTCAATAATAATTTACAGATACTCATACCCGTAGTACAATCTGTTTATATAACGAAGATGAACCAGTGCTTCCGTTTAGCTGCTTAAAATCTGAATATACGACAAAATTTTGCATTCCAGAGCAAACTCCACGCCGATGTTTGCTAAGAAGATCCACCTCATTGCATCTTGAAGGTTCAATGAACACAAAATCCGAACAACAATCACAATATCTTCCATATTCTCAAGAGGATATCCAAAGGTATCTTTAGCTTTCAATATAACTTAAATACAGATTCACTATCTTAATGGTTTTTGTTCTTTAAGCTGTCGAGTGTATCCCATCAAGTATCCAGAAACTTTAAATTTCATTGGTGAGACTGAAATGAGTGGAGAGTATCGATCATCATTTATTTCTTATCCCATGGTTGATCGAACTGCATCTATATTACCCCGAGAAGCCTTTAAGGTTTCTGAAAATGAAACCACCACCGCAGCAATTACAGACAATCGTCTGAAAAAGGAAGTAGCTCCTAAGAAAACCGAACTTAACTTCCAAGGAGAATCATCGTTTGCTCCTTCAGAGTACCGACGTCAGTATATCCAGTTTCCAATCGAAAAAGCTCACTCCATACCCCAGCTGAGCCACATTAAAATCCATGGTGATTTCAAGGGAATTCCTGAGTACCAAGATAATTACAGAATGTACGATTGCTATTCCAAAAGTGCCCCAATAAAGAAAGCTGACAATTTAACTATATCGGGTGAGGTTTCTGGCATCAATGAAATTCCAGAGTATCGTGAAAAATTTAAAAATCCCCCTAAATTAGTAGTGGAAAAGTCAATGAAAAAACAAGATCACCTTAATCCAAGAGGAGAATTTACAAAAGAAGTCCCTGAGTATTTTGAGAGCTTTCGTGATCCTCAAGTAAAAGAGAAACCAGAACGAGGAAAATGTCGTGAGCCCTATCTGCGTCTCAAAGGAAAGCTCGAATTCAATCCAGAATATCGAAGTACTTATTTAGATTTTCCAAGATCTCGACCAGTTGTCAAAAAGGCTACTACTTCAATTCGCCTACAAAATGCCACCTCACCACGAAGAAAATTCAAATCAAGCTCACCAAATCGTTATGTTGACATCGACCCAACACTGCCATTAACCCACCAGCCAGAATACCGTCGAGCACAGTACAACTATCAAATACGTGAACGAACGCCACCGAAAAGACTTGTCGACACTTTGGCCCATCAACCAACAACAAAACCGAAGGGAAGAGAAAATATCAATTCAAATGGCAAGACACCACAGAAACGTCGAACGTCAAGACCCGGTCAGACGGTATCCATAGGCGAACTCAAAGCGAAGCAGGAAAGTTTCGAGAATGTTGGTTCTTCCAAGAAGCTAGCTAAATTTGGTAGAAGAGCTTCCATTGTACAGAATTCCAGAGATAAAGTTTCGATTATAGAGGGCAATGCAAAGTATTCAACCAGAAGGCCAAACGAGGTCTTGGTTCCAAGTCGGAAAGACAATAAGGAATCTTTTGTAGTTTTGAAAGAACCTTGTCGAAAGAGTGCTTGGATGAAGAAATCATGGTATGAATCATAGCTGTAGAGACAAAATATAGTAAAGTAAATAATAAAATTGTATTAGGTGTTAAGCTAAATATTTGATTTGGGGAGAGTTTTATTTACATGAAAAATACTGTTTATTTAAAGGAAAAAAGCATACTAGTTGTTTTTTTTAAGTAACTTTTTAAAAAGATTTTCAGACATGTACTAAGAAATATATCGTTTGGGAGAGGGAGGGTCTATGTGCCTCCGTTTATAAAGCATGGACCATTTGCTAAGGCATTGTGGGGTAAAGTGGATAGATAATTATTTTAAAAGAACGGAAGTTCCTATAATACATTACCATAGGTTTTTGAAAATCCAAAGATCTATTTAATTTTGCTGCCAAAGCAAGTTTTTTCACTTAACGGTCTTAAAAAAAATTGAATTTGAATTTAGAATGTTGAACAAAAAAAAAATTATAATGATTTTTCTTCAAATTTTTCTAACCCAAGGTACTGAGTTTTCGTTCAGAATTGAATGCTGTTATTAATTTTTAGTCGAACTCTAAAAACTAGATGGTTGTAAGTCTTCTAGTTTCTGAGAAAAATTGAAAACTATGAACTCTACTACTTTTTAGATTTCTTGACATTTATCTACCCCGCATCTCCATTAGTATTGCTCCCAGCGAAAAAATGAAATAAAAAAAAAACAATTTTTGTAGGAAATTTATTTTACTTTAATTTTGTAGAACAGACTTTTCAACTTCTATGCTTGGTTTTCAAAATACTTGCGAAATACTAAAAAAGGGGGACCTTTAACCCTCTCTACTGGCTTAAGTTCGCGGCCCTGGGCTAGGGACCTGAGGTTCACCCCTACCAGTTAAATAAAAAAGAAGCCTGACAAGGTACATGATTTTTTGCATTTATTTTACCTTCGTTGACTGGACTATTATACAAACTAATTTTAACGAATTTGGCAAAGTGTGGAAAAATTGACTTTTACAAGGAAAAATTTTGCGAGAGGCCGTAGCCGTAGTTTGGCATGGGTATTGATATAAAATGAGCCAGTTCTTTTAAATAAACCGTTTTTGAGATATTTGCAAAAAAAAACTATTTTTTTTTACCTTTGACCTCTTTTAACTGACCTAGTGGTTATCGGGTCGGTGAGGAACTTTCTCAGTTTGTAGTCCGATTACCGATGTCAATGCTTAATTTCAGTCACTAACTATTTTCGCCTTTCTTTGACATTTGTTCGTCTATTCTTACTGTGTGCTGAACTCGAATTTGAAGATAGAAATATTTTATTAAAAATCCTTTTTGAGATCATAAAAATTATGAAAATCATAAAAATTATGTTTTATCACAAGGTAATTCGTTTCAACATAATTTATACGCTGATGGTGAATGGCTAAATTTTCATAAATCGATGTTAAATTTTGAAAAAAAATTGTTTGCCCCCCAAAACAAAGTAGATATACGGGCTACGGGCCTGCTTTGAAAGTCTTTAAAAAACGGTATTTGTTAACAATCGGTTAAACACTAATCTGTTAAATTCGCAGGCATCATTTTAACTTTAACAACGGAGGAAATGGCACTGAGTATCTACTCTTATACCCGCTGAACAATTTTGCCAAAAATCGGTGCTTGAAAAATGTCTGACTCTCTAAAAAGAGAAACAAAACGGCAGCAAGTAAACTTAACAGCTGGGTGACTCTACAAGAAAGACTTTTTTGAATTTAAGTTTTTATAGACAGCATTACTGAAATAGTTTTTGAAAGCTGGTGGAAAATCTTAAAAGTGCATTCGTTTCGAAGGGCAAATGTCAAATCTTACTATTTCCTTCCTCTTTGTGGAAAAATAAGAGGTCGGCAGTCTAACGAAAAGGTATTGTAAATTACCCACAAAAAAGATATTCGATGTTAGCCGTGTTTTTATGCACGCCCGAAGGGAATTGGATGAAAAAAACGATATCGGTGCTCAAAAGTTGTAAGTGTTAAATGCAACAACAACTTAGCCCATTCGGGTTTAGCTAAGCATGGAGAATTTTCGGTGCTTAAATTAAGCACGGAGGAAATTGTGTTACCGGTATGAATTTCATACATGTTATCGATAGTTTGTATGGAAACTCCATATGTTTTTTCTGTGATGACGTCGGTAATCCCCGATATCGTTTTTTTCGACCAATTTCCTCCGAGCTTGCAAAAAAAACACGGCTGTTATACCTTATTGAACGCATAAGAAAAACTGAAGTGATGCTGTAGTAGTTATGGTAGCACCTGAGCAAGAACACGGGAAACTTTTTGCTTCCTCAGAAGTATTTCCAGTATCGCAACATCATCGAATTGGTAGCCGAAGCCACTTCAGACTAAAAGATAAGATCATAAAAGCACCATGGTTTTGATGATTAATTGAATTTAAATACGGGAAAAAGGTGAGCGGTGGGTGATTGTTATGCAGCAAGCCTGCAACGAAAAATAAGACTAGCATTCATAGAGTATCGGGAATTCATTGGAAGGAGAACAAAACATCACCCTTAGGTTTAAAAAAAAGAGCTATAAGCTGTAGACTGATGTGGTTTAAAGACCAGAACGCCAGGGACTTTGGAACAACGAAGGGTACCTAGTCATAAAAGTACAAGGAATATTAGATGTACTCAATCTGAATTTTCACATCATGAAGAGTGAGTTATTAGGCCAAAATAGAATTAACTTTTATGGGTAAATGAAGACCCAGTTTCGCCACGCAGTATGAAAGAACTGAGATTAGCGATTAAAAAATAAATAAATTTGGTGGCACAACGGCTCATGAAAAACCAGGGCCTAGTGACTCTCAACCATTCCAGTGTGCGTGTCTGCAGGAAGGGAGGGGACCTACAATTTATTGCCGAATGCGAACGGCTAAGGTAAGCGGCACTTTTCTGTGACAGGCGATACTCTTGAGGGATTTGTCATTTCCTAGCAAGAGGCAGTAGCCCGGAAAAAAACATTAGGTGGAAGCGGCTGGTATTGAACCCAGGCCTTTGGCATGACTTTCCAACGCACTAACCATTACACCACGGGCTACTTCCAGAGATTAGCGATTATAAAGCTTAAAAACAATAAGGCCGCTGGTTTTGATGGCTTACAAAATCAAAACTTTCTTTTTTTAGTTTTATTTTGCTAAAAAATCACTTAAGCTAATTTTTCTGTAATGACCTCTCATCACACAATAACAGTTAACAGTTGACGAAAGGTTATTTTTCTTGCAAAATTCTCCTACAACCTATTGTTATGCCAACATTACTCTTTATTATTTTACACAAAGTTTATCTTCTGGGCAAAAAAACAGAACATAAAACCATGATACACATCCCAAAGACTAATTTTTTTTTTTTAATTTTCTAACTTTATCGTGAACTTATTTGTTTTCGTTGCGAGAACAAAGCCTTAATAGACCCAAATACAATGAGCCAATAAAACGCGTCGGCTCTTACAGTAGGTTGAGATACCCATCCACTAAAAGCCGCATCTTCTATCTATTAACACAATATGCCATTATTTTAGCCATTATATTGTTTTATAGCAAAACTTCACCATTATAACCGAAATCTTAGTTTTAAACGTTAGAAGCATTTGTTTGAAAAAAAAACTGATGACACTGTCAAAAACAATAAACTGCAATAAAAAATAAAATAAAAAGTTCTTATATTAATTATTGTGAACGGCTAAAAACTGGTATCTAAAATATTTAACCATTCACTTGAGATTCAAAATCATGATAGTGTAGTGATACTGTGCCCAATATGGGAACTAAAAAAATTCCATCAATCATAATCATCATATCAGAAATATAAATGAAGGAAAAGTGCGTTCACATTAAATAGACCAGCCATGAAACAAAAAAAAAAACAGAGTTTAAAATATCTTAAACCATGAATTTTCTCCAATGTATACGCATAAGTCAATTTTTTTTGGGTGAAAAAAAGGACTTAAAAAGGAAAGGGTTAACTTGGTAGGGATTTATTGTTTTTATTTTTTTTCGGACATTTTATGTGTCTGAAATGTTGTCTGAGCAATCCAATTTGCAAGAACATTAAAATGAAAATAAATAATAAAAGCAATTGCTTGTTTTTAGATTAAATTTAAATGGAATTAAATGTTATCCCGTTGAAGCTTTTAAATCCAAACAAAAATGCACGACTGGGTTGTTGAACATTCTTACAATCAAAGTTGAAGCAATTTTTTTTTTTTTTCAAATTTTATCTTCTTCTAAATAATAATTTTAATTCAAGTTGCTAAGGGATAGTTTTTCATTGCTGAGTTTACTCTGAAGAAATAATCCTGCAAATCAAATTAAACCAAAGTTAAAAAGTTTTTCTTTGTAGGATTAACTTAAACATTTATTTAATTTTATTTTTTTATTCATTTCATGAAGGTGGGTCCTTTTACTTCCCAAAACTGCGACTTTCTACGAATATTATAGAAATTTTTTTTATTATTTAAGAACTTTAGGACAACTTTCATTGACGTAGTTAGAGATTTTTCCTAGGGGGGGGGGGCAACCAGCAGCCAACGGACCAAAAGTTCGAAATGTTGAAGCTAACTTGTTTTTACGTAATTTACTATCGAATTTAAGTCAAAAAATTGATTATTCACCCAATTTTTTTTTTTAATTAATCGTTGGAATATTTTAGATCTATTTCTCTATAGATCTTAAGAAAAACACAAATAATTATTTATGGCATAAAAAAGCAAATACCTTCAACGAAACAAAAAGGGGAGTTGTAATTAAGCAGATTTTTTATTTAATTTGCTGATGAGAGACAATTAAAAGAACTTTACTTTTCTTATAATTTTTCGAAATTTTCAAACCGTGTTGTATATTTAAAGAAATAGGTCAATAATTTCCTTAAATATACAATTTTAGTTAAAATTTGATGCAAACATTATATAGCATAATAATTTAATAAAAATTGTATTCTTTTTATAATTTATTTGTTTAAATTTTAGCAAAAATAGAAAAAATCTTCGTTTGGGGTTAATGTGCGCAATCATTTTGAGGGCAAGTCTGCGCATGAAAATCGTATGAAACTTCATATATTTCTGCTTAATTTCATTTTTAAAGAAAAATCCCCATGCGAACTTGTATGGAAATTCATACATTGGCAGTAAATTTGAATTTTCTATCGAAATTTTAAATTTAACTGAAATGTTTGACGAGTTAAAGCTCCATTTACCAAAGTAGTTAGGTTTCTTTTAAATATTTTATTTTTTTTGGTTAATGCAAAATAATATTTATTTATGGATTGTAAAAATAGTTTAATATAAAAACTGGGCTTTAAACTTAATTTAATTTTAAAAACGTTGATCTAAAACCCTGTGCGGCCTTTAGCCATAGACTGCTTACACCCACCCAATAAATTTGTCGATATTGATTTATTCGTTAATTGTTTATACATATACCTAATTAAACAAATCATGTAGATATCTTTACAATCCTATTAAAATTTCTTCAAATAAACTTTGAATTCGGTTTCAAAGTCAAAAATGCGCAAACTTTGGTTACTGTTTGTCTTTACTCTTCATGAACTTCACCTAGATGTCAGGGCGAAAAGATAAATTTAATGTCCGATGTTCGTTGAATTCCCGAAATTACCAATTTTAGTCTAATTTAATTCTTTTTTATTTAAATGAACTTTGACATTTGTAACTTCGAAGTAAAATTGGTAGTTTGGGTAAGAAAATATACAAATATTAAGAATTTTCGATTTTTCGAG
This sequence comes from Epistrophella euchroma, assembly GCA_947049315.1. Taxonomy (NCBI): domain Eukaryota; kingdom Metazoa; phylum Arthropoda; class Insecta; order Diptera; family Syrphidae; genus Epistrophella; species Epistrophella euchroma. The sequence continues at coordinate 144,148,491 of OX346245.1, forward strand.
GGTGGACAATTAGTTTAATGGGGGTTTGGTATTTGTTTGTCAATAAGTAGATACTTTTTTTTATCAAGGAAAAATTCCCTTAGGTGTTATTGCGAAGAAGTACACAAGTTAAGATTTGTCGATTTTTCCAGAGGGGCAAGAATTTTTCTAGGGGGAGCATTGCCCCCCTTGCCCCCCTCTAACTACGCGCATGACAACTTTGTTCTGATATTCGTAGAAATTGGCAGTTTCGGGAAGTAAAAGAATAAAACTAGTGCAAAGGCTCACACAGGGTGTGCAAGGGGGGCACTTGCCGTAAAAGTATGTAAAAAATTACTTTAATTTGCGACACCTTGAATGAAATAACAAAAAAAATAGATAATTGAAAATAATTCCGAAAAATATGGTACTTTGAAAATTGAAAAAAAAAAACAATAGGTATACATAGTTCGAAATAAATTCCATTCTTACTACACTTGCGAGCAAAAAAGTGGAATCACGCCGGTTCGCCTTTTAAAAGCAAAAATCCCTATGGATACAATATTTATGCTTAAATGTTAATTGCCACGTTTGAAAGCTTGAACTTCAAACTTTTAATTGGAGGTAAAATCATGAAACTCCATTGGATAGTTTTCGCATTATCCGCCATACTAACGAAAATAACAAGTTGTACTGAAAAAGAAAACACGCGTAGGAAACGCTGATACGCAATATACGCGCCCATTATTGGTTTTTTTTGATAGGTGTGCTGATATAAGCGAACTGTGACATAATCTCGATTTGAGAGGCCTTCTTATCTTGGAAATAAATGGATACAGAACCTGCAGATGTTGTTGCTCAAGCTGTTACACTACTTGCGACAAGGAATAACCTAACGTGTTGTGGCCCGTCAGTCCATCTAACAATAAGTAAATGTTGTGTATCAAAGATCTACAAAACGTTTAGGGAAACTGGGTAGTTTGTGCGAATGCTAAAATCTGGACGTCCGTCGCCGGTGTACCACTTACAGAATTTCCTCATCAGAAGAAGGTTTACTTGCAGTAAATACCGAAACACTATACTGTTTCTTTGTACCGAGGCTCGGTATGACACATTTTTACCGTATTGATTCCGCACTTACCGCACAAGTCAAGAGGTACTCATTGAAATGAATGTAGTCAGTGAGATATCGGTACCGAATGCATACTGAGCAAACTGATTAAAACGATACTGCACCGACAAGTCAGGGAGCGGCCTTAGAGATTTGAAAGATTCTTTGCAATGACGTCTCTCCAAAATTGTCGTATTGACGTATTGCCAAAGACTTCCTACTAATGCATGATAATGCTCAATGCAACACTGCGCGGGGAATAGTCAGATTCTTTAGGGAAGTTGGTATATTGCCACGATGGACTGGCTGGTGCTAAGCCCAGACTTAAACTATCGAGTATTTGTTAGATGAGCTTAAACGAAGGGTTAGAGCCAGAAATTCAGCTCATGAGACCATTAAAAATTGTAGACGAATTGGAAAGAATATTGCAGGGGACAGTCAGGAAACCCATCAGGTCAATGAAAAATCATTTCGAAGCTGTAATTAGAGCTTGTGCGGGGTAATACAAGATACTGAAACAATAAATTTCGCTTAATTTTGTCGTAAGTGTTTAATTTTCGAGCTACTACCTGTTTTAGTTTCACTTTATTTTTTCTTACATGTTTCAATTATGACGATTCTCTCTTGAAATCCCGAAGTGTTTGTTATGTTTTTAACCTTGATTGAAAGCTTATGGTTCCAGCGTTTTAACGATACCATAAACATTCATGCATGTCAATTACATTTAGAGCAATTATTGTTTTTACGTGAAGCAAGAGGATATGATTCCATTTTTTTGCTCGCAAGTGTATTTTTAAACACTGCTTTGACTGAGAAGAAAAGTAAAACATTCCTCAAACTGAAAAAACTGTATATTTCCGAAACTAAAAGTAGGTGATGTTGTGGGTCAACATTCTGCCTGTAATAAAATTATTTTTTCAAAATTCTGCTTTTCAAAATAAAAATTATTATTTCAAAGTTCTGTTTCTTAAAATCAGAACTGTACTTTCAAAATTCTGTTTTAAAAATTATTTCCTTTGATACCTGAAAAATTTGTCGTCGATCAAATGTTCACACCCCGCAAGATTTAGAAAAAAAAAACAGAAAATTCACAATTGATTTTGTTACATAAATTTTGTGAAAAACTTAGGTTATTAAAGGTTTTCAAATCCCATTTATTCATAAATTCGTCATTCGTTGGTCGCTCTCATGTGAATGGGGCTTAACGCCTGCTAAAAGCCAATTCGAAAACTGAACATAAAAATTTGGTTTGGTTTAATGAGTTTTTCTTGCGGGTTTTAACGTACCTACTTATTCATCAAAACGACGAACACTTAATTGCTTAAAAAAAAATCTCAGTCTCACCTAAAAGATGGCTCCATCGCATTTGTACACATTAATCTCAATTGTATAGCCTTGAAATAATTTTTTTTTTTTGAAATTTCCAACACCAAAAATCCAAGCACCTGCAGTGGCTGATAATGAGATTAACTTTTTATTCGTGACCGCAATATCCCGCATTAAAACTATTTATCACAACTCACCCCATCATTTATTCGGTAATACTTTGGATAAATAAAAAAACAAAAAAAAAAAACGAAACTGGTGATTACAGAAAAATATTACAGAAATGATGCTTGAATTTTAATTAAGTTCATGACCGCATGCTTGTTGATGTTGGTGTTTCGAATGTTTGGTCTCGGTATAAGGGACATGTTTCCCCGGAAGTAAGCTCATATTCTAGCATAAAGCCACAGCATCGTTAGCTCGAACCAACTGTTATAACCTAATTAATGATACTCATGGATTTCCACAGAGAAAGAGTATGGGAAATTGCAGGAATTTCAGGCTATACGATGTTGGCTTGTATAGTATATAGGCCTCCTCTCCATTGTGAGTTAATTAATGCCGATAAAAACGTTTTCCCTAGAAAAATACCAGAGACAAAAATGTAATGGGAGGTTTGTTGTTGAATATGATGATGATGATGAGATGAAAAAATACAAAAAAAAAAAAAAGAATTATTCGTTGACCTTAACCTTGTAAGAGAATTTTGTGATATGGGAAAAATTCCTTTTGGTCCGATTGGGGCTTTCTTTTTTTTTAAGATGAATTCATTCTCCAAACAACCAAGAATTTATATATATACAACAAAGGATAATGTGAATTTGGCTTGAGGTTAGATAAGCTAAGATAAAACAAATTGGAATGTGTTTTCCTAACTTTCGAGACATCTAGATAAGAAGAATACCTTGTAACGGTCCGAGGTGTTGTCGGCCAAAGGACTCTCGATTAGCTGTTCCATGTTCTCTCACCGTAGAGGTGCTATAACCCTAAGAACATTAAAACACGATAGCACCTTCTCGAAACTAGCCAATGAGAGATACCTTAACCTTGCCCTCCCTTACCACCATTACGACCCCCTCTGGTTACAGGTACAGTGGGCCGATCCTGGCAGCAGGAAGGCAAGGGTGTTCAAATTGCGAAGGCGTGGCATGCTGGCGTATGCACATCCTAGCTCGTCGGATTGGGGAGGGTTCTTGCCATCGCAATACTGAACGGTCGTTACGAATATAACATGCCGGAGAAAATACTACAAAAAAGGTTCGGGTTCAAAAAAAAAACTTGAAGCCCGAATTCGTCCTGTCGTCATACCCACAAAACAACATCTTCAAGTGAGGAGAGTGCACGATGGTATGGCCTCTCAGAGGATTAAGCCCACCCACGTATCGAAAACGATACTTCCTTGGCTGTTATTACCTCATTTTTATAACAGCCCCTAATCTGAAGAAGAAAATGATCTTTCAATCTATCACCTATAACATCGCAGCGGCAAAAATAAAAACTCCCACGAAAAGAACAGGTAATACCTACTGCACTTCACATAGACTCAAAATCTTCAAAAGATATCACAAACGTAATTCCGTCAGTGAGAAAATATGACCGTGGACCTACTTTCTCTTCGACTCTTCGTCTTCCTTCGGTCTTCCGCAAACAATCCATCGTTACCACATCCACCTTTGACTTTCTTAATGCGCATCCATTTCACTTATGTTACAAAAAGGAAATTAAAATTCCCAGGATGTAGAAATAAACCATCGTTGAAATTTTTAAATAATTAGCCGAAATGCACTTTTTTTTTTTTAAAAGAATAACAAAATTCGATTTTATTCCATAAAATAAACTACTATATCCTAACAAAAAAAATCAAATAGATAATAATAAAAAGAGATTAAATCTGAATAAATATAAAAAAAAACCATTAAATACCATTAGAGTCTATAACAGGAAAGATGATCAAAAGCAAATGCAACCAACCAACAGTCGACCTTTAATATTGGGATAGTTATTTTCTTTCAATTCAACTACATAGGTAATTTATTTCACAACAATGATTGATTTAATTTCAAATATTTCTATTTAGATTACTTTCTTTTCAATTTCAAAAACAATTCTTAATTAAAGCCATGTACAAATAAAAGTGTAGTGAATTTTAAATTGTATTGAATTAATCTTGTTTATTTTTTTTGTATCGAGATTTCTACTTGGTTACTTTGTGTTTTTTTTTTTTTTGTTTTTTTTTTTTTTTTTTGGGCTATACTAGCTAGGTAGAGAAAAAAAAAGAATAGTTTAATAATTAGAAAGCCTAGTCTGCTTTTAGGATGAATGAGTTTTTTACAATTTTACAATTTTGAATTTTTATTTTACACTGATTTTTTTAACATTCTTTTACTTTTAAATATAGTTTCTAACATCCAATTAATCTTATTATAAAAAGGAAAATTTATAGAAATAAGGGAAAAAAAAATAACTTCAAAGCTCACCACAATTTATTTAAATTTAACTCCTACACCTTTTAGAGTCTAAGAATATTAGAGCGAACTGCATTGCATATTGCAAGGCGCATTTTAAATTTCGATTTTACCCTTTTATATAACTTGTTGTTGTTGTAGGTGGAGCGAATTATTTTATTATTAAGGTCAAATGTTCAATATAAAAGCAAACTTACCAGCTTTAACGTATGAATGAATCTTGAATTAACGTATCCCTGTGAGGTGGTGCACCGCATCATAGGTTGAATGTACCTTTCGTACTTTTATCACTGCAAGAGAACTTTTTAACACTTAAACAATAAAAAAAATCGCAACTCCGTTATCATTTTTTTGCAAAAATTATTGTAAGTATTTTTTTTTTCTATTTGGTAATATTTTTTTGTTCTTGGAGATTTTTTTTTGTAGGAAGTAAGTGTGGTGAACAAGGAAGGAGTGAGGTGAACAAATTGATTAAACTATTGATAAAAAAAAAGAAATTTAAAGAAGTAGGTATTTGATGTAACTGGGCATGTATGTATGTATGATGAAGAAGATAAAGGTGGAAGATGATGCTGCGAGCGATGATGACACATATGAAGGCGCGGTGAAAACTTTCTGGGTAATTAATTGGCGGCACGATCACACAATATCCGATGATTTTATTATCTTGTATTGTATGGCGGGACTTTTGTTACTGGCTGATGTAGGTACAGTCTGTACTATAGCGAGGTATTTGGCGTCTTAGTCTTCCAGTGGGTTGGACGATTGGTGGTCATTGGTTTAGGACACCTGAGGTGCTCTGGTGTGCAAATATGCACGCACGTCGTTTGGACACTGGGGTGTATTAGATTCTGGGGTAGAGAGTCGGTGTACGAGGGCTTGCGGGGGTCACTTTTGGGGGTTCAGTACCTTATAAATTTTTTTGGTATTTTGGCTACGCGTCTTTTGTTTTTTTTCTTTACACTTTTATCTTAGGACGCTTGCACATAGACTTAAATTAGAATTTTTACGGCACTTTTATTGATTCGCGGCGTTTTAGTTCTCGATAGTTTTGGGTTTCGTAGTATAAATCTTTCTTTATTTCACAATAAGCCGACGAGTTTTAAAAAGTTGATTTCTCCCAATTTTTAAGAAAAACTATGTCTTAAAAAGAACGTGGATACGAGAACTTTTTTTTTTTTCACGATTTTCGTGAATCATCCGAAGCGACCCGCAAAACTCGACCACCAGAAGACAAAAAAGAGTTTCCGTATTGCAGGCATCTCCTTATATAGCCAGGTGGCAACCTTCAACACGTCGGACATTCCGTGCGAGAGAGCATCTTTAACATGGCGGTGAAATGGATTCCGGAAAGGGCCGTATTTTTGACCAAAATATCACAATTTTTATCTTAAAAATCATTTTAATTTTTTTTATAAATAAGTGTGATAAAATATAATTTTTTTGGTCAAAATTGACCCAGAAAATCACTCCCGGAAACACTTCCATGACAGAAAATGCTTCTCGTTTGTGCATGTGTGAATTCTCTTAACTATGAGAATTTGAACATTCTTCATTTAAAAAGTCTCTTCCGCACCTTCTCTTTCCCAGATCGCTGCCAGCAAATGGATGTTGTCAGCCATTTGCCTCTAACTCTCTCTCTCAAAAATGATTAAAGTCACCACACTTTTGACGACTTTCACCACCATCATCATCACTGCAGTACCCTCATCTCCTGCTTAAAATTGAATTGAATTGAAAGAATTAACTGAAAAAAAAAACCTAAGATTCTCAAACTTTTCGACTGTTGGTTTTGAATGTAAAATAACAAAAAAAAAATAGAAACTTGATAAAACCTATATCGGTTCCCACAAAACTTATCCAATTCTGCGTTTAAACGCTAGAAATGGAGAAGAAAAGAAACGAGATTGCAGAATCACTTCTCGACCCACCCCCGAGAATGAGTCTCATGTTCAGGCTATTGCTAGCCGGGTGATAATTAGAACAACAACAAAACGGCTACCTCTTAATGTCTTTTGAGTGAAAAACTCCTAACACCTTTCCGTTTACATCTTCTAATTCATAGAGATTATTCCCTATGACCTTTCTTATTCTTGACTTAATAAATTTTGGACATAGTTTAGCGTTAATCCTCTTTGTTGCGTCGCTAAGCACAAAATTTCTTTTATAGACATTATCGCCAACATTATACTTCATATTTTTGCTACGGGTATTGTACATATGTTCATAAGTTTTATGCGCTCTTTGGAGGGAATCTTTAATTGCTGAATGTATTATGTTCATTTTTGCTGGCTTTGGTAAAACGTTAAGTTCAGAATTATTAACAGAATCAAGTTTTCTTAAGAGTTCAAATTCCGAAGCATGTTCAATCATTTTCAAACCAAACAAGGCCTCATAAGGGGACATACCGATAGCCGAATGGGTAGCTGTCCTAAGTGCGCAGGTGATGTCTGAAAGGTTTACATCCCAATCCCTTTGATCGCTTCCTATATACGATCTAATAGCAGCTAGGATAGAACGATTTACACGCTCGCTGGCATTGGCTTGCGGAGCATATGAGGCGGTTTTTATATGCTTTATACCATAAGACGTTAACAATTTTGAAAAGTAGGTGCTGATAAATTGCTTTCCATTGTCTGTTAGGACAGATTCGGGTGCACCAAACATGCACAGAACGTCTTCCTTCAAAAATTTAGCTGCGGAATCCGACGTAGCATTTCTTAAAGCCTTAATAACGACAAATTTTGTCAACTGATCGAGAGCGATTATTAAGTACACGTGTCCTTTTTTAGACCGTGGATACGGTCCCAAAAAATCCAAGTAGATGTGTTGAAAAGGTCGTTCAACTGTAAACGGCTTTCCCATAGGGTGCCTTAAAGTTTGGTTGGAAGCTTTAGATGTTTTGCAAATTTCACAATTACCTATAAAAGACTTTACCTGTGAGGCCATGTTGGGCCAAAAGAATTGCTGTCGGAGCCTATACAAAGTTTTACCTACACCACCATGCGCAGCCCTTGGTGGTTGATGAGCCAAAGTAATCAGTTGGTTGGCTAGCTGCGACGGAACCCATAACTTCCATCCTAGGTCATCCTCTAGAGGATTCCCTGTGCTGTGTTTGACCTTCTTGTACACGAAATCGTCCGAGACTTGAAGGTCTGGCAGCTGTTCCTTTTGCTTTTTGATGTGGTCGATGATCTGAACATATTCCTCAGATTTGAAACTGGGATCTGTTAGGTCTATTTGCAACACATCAGAAGGACTTTCCTCCAACAAGGCATCTAGATTCACTTCGTCTGCTGCTAACACTCTTGACAAAGCATCTGGCACAACGTGCTGTGAACCCTTACGATGCTCTATGTCGAAGTCATATCCTTGAAGTTTAAGGCTCCACCGAGCCAACCTACCACTGAGGTCCTTTTGGCTCATCAACCACTTTAAACTGGCATGGTCAGTTACTACCTTAAAGTGGTATCCCTCCACATAGGGACGAAATTGTTCTATGCTCATTACCGCAGCCAAGCACTCCCGTTCAGTGACGCTGTAATTACACTGAGCTTTGTTCAATTTGTGTGAATAAAAAAATATGGGACGTTCATTGCCTTCTTCGTCCTTCTGGCATAATACGCCTCCAATCCCGGTCGAAGATGCATCACACAAAATGACGAACGGTTTGGTGTAATCAGGGTTCACAAGAACGGGTGCCGAGGTTAAAATGTCTTTAATTTTTTGGAATGACTCTAACGCTTCCTTATTGAATTCGAATTTACTATTCTTTTTTAAGGTGTTCGTTATAGGGGTAGCTAGGGTGCTATAATCCCGCACAAACCTTCGGTACCACCCAGACATACCCAAAAACCTACGTACCTGACGTTGATTTTGTGGAACTGGAAAATCTCTAATTCCGGACACTTTTGCCGGGTCTGTCTTAAGACAACCGTTCCCGATAACGTAGCTTAAGTATCTCAATTCCTTAAAACAAAACTTGGATTTATCGAGGTTAATCGTCAGACCCGCGCCCTTAAGTCTTTCGGCGACGATGTTTAAGAAACGAATATGTTCCTCAAAGGTTCGTGTAACAATCAGAAGATCGTCCAAGTAAACAAAAACGTTTTCTTTTAGTTCATGGGGTACCACTTTATCCATTAACTTGCAAAGACGTTGCGGTGCATTGCAAAGGCCAAAGGGCATTACCTTGAACTGGTACAGAGGCCTGCCGGGAACCGTGAAAGCTGTCTTTTCCCGAGACGACATCTCCAACGGTATCTGCAAAAAGGCGTCTTTCAGATCCACACTAGAAATGTAGTGTGTATCTGAAATACGACTTAGCACAGCTTGTATATGAGGCAAAGGATAGGCACTTTTCTTCGTCTTTTGGTTCACTTTCCTGTAGTCCAGGCACATACGATTTTTCCCTGGTTTTCGTACCAGAACTACCGGTGAGCTCCATGGGCTGTTGCTTTCTTCGATTATACCCATTTCCAGCAACCTATCCAATTCCTCATACAGTAGCTTTTGTACCGCCGGAGACACCGGATAGTGTCGTTGTTTTATTGGTTCGGCATCCCCTGTGTCGATTTCATGTTCCTCCAGTGTGGTTTTACCTAAACCAAGAATGGCAAAGGAGGGGAACATACTGATGGTTGTTTGAAGTTTACTGGTCTCTTCCTCGGAAAGCTCACGCATCTCTGAAGACATATTGTTGAACGAGGCAGCTGTTGGTGAAATTTCCGAAATTAAATGAGGAGCGATATCGAACGCCTTCCAAAAATTAATCCCTAGATACAATTTTTGTTGTAACGAAGGTACGATGTACACCTCTATCTTTTTTGATTCATTTTTATAAGTGATGTCTGCTATGAATTTGCCGGTGATAGGCTGAACGTGACCATCCGCTGTTCTTACATTGGATGAGAATCGTGTGAAGCTAACCTTGTGTTTTCTCAAAAAATCATCGCCATCTATGCCCAAGCAGCTAATGCTAGCCCCACTGTCTAACAATCCTAGCACACTTTCTCCAAAAATTTTTACATTAGCATATGGACGAGGATCATCTGAGCAACACAAGGTTGTCGCTTCAATACTCTTTAAGGCGTTTTTACGATTTTTTTGTCTTTCTCGAATCCTAGTAATTCTTGCAGAAACAGGTGTTTTGAGATTACCAATAATCCTATCCCTGGCAGCGTAATATGCAATTTGACGTTCGTGAAGGCTTTTGGAAGGAGATGGAGTTTTGGCTTGTGGAGGTGGTGTATTAGATTCTTGCTGTTCTAAAAAGGTTGGTCTTTTCAAAATCTGAATTGTGTTGACACAATCTGAGGTTTGACGACCTAAAGTGGGTTTGGAGTTGGTTAGATCTAGTGCGAGTCCGGTTTCAGGTTCCGAGAGCAAGCCATCCCGGTTGAAGGATTGCTCTGTCGGAAGTTTCCCGTGCATTTAGGACTTGTGCACTGAGGGGAAGTTGTCCCTTCCTTTCCACAGCGGTAGCAGAACAGGGATCTCTGTTGCACAGGACACTCCATGTAACTGTGACCTATCTTTCTACAGTTCCAGCAGTTGTAATTACTGGTGTCCCTTTGAATATTCAAAGCCTCAACGGAGTTTGTATTGGACGCTGCGGATTCCCCTATAACCTCAATTTCACTAACGTTTCTGCGGAAGGGTTGCCCTATAGGATTTCGCAGTTTATGACTGTCTTGCTCATTAATATATTTTTCCATTTTGCGACAGACATAAATCATCTCATTTAGACTCTGGGTCCTAAAAGTTAATAACAACTCCCCCATACGCCTATTAACGTTTTGTTTTATAAGGCTTATCAGTTCCTGATTAGGTTTTGGACAAAACAACCGTGTATTCATCTTTTGAATCGCCATTAGGAAATCATCAAAACTTTCGTTAATTTTTTGGCGACGATCATACAATTGTTTCGACAGCTCGGCGTCTGTCTCTAGGGTACGAAACTGTTCCAACAACGCAAAGCGAAGCCCCGGCCAATCAATTCTTGGGTTAGATTTAAGAAACACCCAGTACCAATTTTCAACCTGTCCGCTTACGAACTGGTGAAAATTCAGCACTATCTCTTGCCATGAAGCGCCAAAGCAGTCTTTCAATCTTTCCAATCTAAAAATGAATTCATCGATCGTCATATTTATACTGTCGTACTTTAAACCCCATTTGTGGAAACTAAGAGCTTTTAAATTTGAATGGAAAGATAGATTTCCTCGAGAAGGGCTCTCGTGCGATACCCTATCAGAGGCATCACCTTCTAAGTTCATGTTTCTTATTCTTGAGAGAAACTCATCTGCATTTGGATTTAGACTTGAATAATTAAGCCTTGAACCTGAGTCAGGCTGATTTTGAGATGCCAGATGGGGATAGATAGTTGGTGGAGGTCGTCTACGCACTTCATATTCGGTTTGAACAGAGGGTGTAGTTTCCCTTAAGGTTTCTCGAATGATGTCTGCCATTTGCCTTTTCAGCTCGGCTCTATTTGTTTCTAATTCCTTTCGAATTACTTGCAAGTCTTCTGTTCTACTAATTCCTACCGACACCGTGACAAGTCCCTGAATATATGCGGGTAGATCTAAGTCATGCTGATTGTTTATGCTTGTTTGAAGGCCACCTAGAGACAAGCTATCCCTATTTCTTAAAAAAGCTTGAGAACCAGTGGGTATGTCTGGGTAATTATCCTTTGCCGTATTTTCAGCTCCAGTGTCTTGGTTTGGAGGACCCACAGGCGGGGACTCAGAACCTAGACCGGCAACATTAGGTTGGGTACTACTATCCATTACTCTGCGTTCAGAACTGATATTATGCCCTCGACCACGACTGGTTTTGCTGGTTCCTCGACCACGAGTGCTTTGGCTACTGGATCCCCTACCACGATTTGAACGTAAGTTATATATCTTATTACCCTCCACTGAAGACATATGGTGACTCAAACAACCTGAACTTTACAACCTTTACGAACAGACTATACCCGCAATGAAAATTTTATATAAACCCAATTAATGGAAATAAAAAAAAATTAAAAAAAAGAAAATTCAATGATAAACGAAAATTAAAAACCAAAAATAATTATCGTTAATATATATCAAAATTATCTAGAAATATCTGGAAAATCTTTATCAACCGAAATTAAAGATAATAAATCAAAACGATTGAAAATTTCAAGTTAAAACGAACTTGGAAGAAAAAGGTAATCAAATAAACGCGAATGAAAATAATATTGTATAACTTCTTACACAATTATGTATGTATACAATTATATATATGTTTGTTATTTTTTTTTAAATTTATCATAAATTGTCTGGTGGATGTGGTCAGATGAAGAGTCTTAAAGACCTTGAGTAACGATGTTTATGAACATGATACTCACTTGAAGCTAAAGTTTTATAGGAGCTGGAAAATAAAAAGTGCTGAAACACAAAACTAAATTTGACTTTCACACAGAATGTAATTTATTATAAGGTAAACTAGGATGGTTGACCAACTCGCAACTGGCATAGTACGACGATCCAGTCATCGTATTATCGGACGACATTGATTTTTCCTAAAAATTTAAAATACAAAAGAAATGTTTGAACAACTATAAATTCGGTCGCACCAAAAGAACGGATTCAAACAAAAATCGATTGAAATTTCAGTCTTATCTTGATTTTGATTGGAATTGTTGATTGTCGCAACAGACTAAACAGGGAAAAGACTTCAGACCTATTTACTGGACGTCCGCTCAACGTTTTCCATCTCAAGCCAACAAGAGAAAAAAATTACTAAACGGTAGGTAGAAAAAAAAAGAGAATCAAAACAAAGTCGTTACATGTTTCGAGAAAAAAAAACAAATTTGAATAGTTTTGAAAATATCAAAAAAAAAATTTCCGAAAATGAGAATCTCAGCTCCTTATACCGAGTAAGATCAAGGACGAATCGGGCCCCACGTTGGGCGCCACCTGTAACGGTCCGAGGTGTTGTCGGCCAAAGGACTCTCGATTAGCTGTTCCATGTTCTCTCACCGTAGAGGTGCTATAACCCTAAGAACATTAAAACACGATAGCACCTTCTCGAAACTAGCCAATGAGAGATACCTTAACCTTGCCCTCCCTTACCACCATTACGACCCCCTCTGGTTACAGGTACAGTGGGCCGATCCTGGCAGCAGGAAGGCAAGGGTGTTCAAATTGCGAAGGCGTGGCATGCTGGCGTATGCACATCCTAGCTCGTCGGATTGGGGAGGGTTCTTGCCATCGCAATACTGAACGGTCGTTACGAATATAACATGCCGGAGAAAATACTACAAAAAAGGTTCGGGTTCAAAAAAAAAACTTGAAGCCCGAATTCGTCCTGTCGTCATACCCACAAAACAACATCTTCAAGTGAGGAGAGTGCACGATGGTATGGCCTCTCAGAGGATTAAGCCCACCCACGTATCGAAAACGATACTTCCTTGGCTGTTATTACCTCATTTTTATAACAGCCCCTAATCTGAAGAAGAAAATGATCTTTCAATCTATCACCTATAACATCGCAGCGGCAAAAATAAAAACTCCCACGAAAAGAACAGGTAATACCTACTGCACTTCACATAGACTCAAAATCTTCAAAAGATATCACAAACGTAATTCCGTCAGTGAGAAAATATGACCGTGGACCTACTTTCTCTTCGACTCTTCGTCTTCCTTCGGTCTTCCGCAAACAATCCATCGTTACCACATCCACCTTTGACTTTCTTAATGCGCATCCATTTCACTTATGTTACAAAAAGGAAATTAAAATTCCCAGGATGTAGAAATAAACCATCGTTGAAATTTTTAAATAATTAGCCGAAATGCACTTTTTTTTTTTAAAAGAATAACAAAATTCGATTTTATTCCATAAAATAAACTACTATATCCTAACAAAAAAAATCAAATAGATAATAATAAAAAGAGATTAAATCTGAATAAATATAAAAAAAAACCATTAAATACCATTAGAGTCTATAACAGGAAAGATGATCAAAAGCAAATGCAACCAACCAACAGTCGACCTTTAATATTGGGATAGTTATTTTCTTTCAATTCAACTACATAGGTAATTTATTTCACAACAATGATTGATTTAATTTCAAATATTTCTATTTAGATTACTTTCTTTTCAATTTCAAAAACAATTCTTAATTAAAGCCATGTACAAATAAAAGTGTAGTGAATTTTAAATTGTATTGAATTAATCTTGTTTATTTTTTTTGTATCGAGATTTCTACTTGGTTACTTTGTGTTTTTTTTTTTTTTGTTTTTTTTTTTTTTTTTTGGGCTATACTAGCTAGGTAGAGAAAAAAAAAGAATAGTTTAATAATTAGAAAGCCTAGTCTGCTTTTAGGATGAATGAGTTTTTTACAATTTTACAATTTTGAATTTTTATTTTACACTGATTTTTTTAACATTCTTTTACTTTTAAATATAGTTTCTAACATCCAATTAATCTTATTATAAAAAGGAAAATTTATAGAAATAAGGGAAAAAAAAATAACTTCAAAGCTCACCACAATTTATTTAAATTTAACTCCTACACCTTTTAGAGTCTAAGAATATTAGAGCGAACTGCATTGCATATTGCAAGGCGCATTTTAAATTTCGATTTTACCCTTTTATATAACTTGTTGTTGTTGTAGGTGGAGCGAATTATTTTATTATTAAGGTCAAATGTTCAATATAAAAGCAAACTTACCAGCTTTAACGTATGAATGAATCTTGAATTAACGTATCCCTGTGAGGTGGTGCACCGCATCATAGGTTGAATGTACCTTTCGTACTTTTATCACTGCAAGAGAACTTTTTAACACTTAAACAATAAAAAAAATCGCAACTCCGTTATCATTTTTTTGCAAAAATTATTGTAAGTATTTTTTTTTTCTATTTGGTAATATTTTTTTGTTCTTGGAGATTTTTTTTTGTAGGAAGTAAGTGTGGTGAACAAGGAAGGAGTGAGGTGAACAAATTGATTAAACTATTGATAAAAAAAAAGAAATTTAAAGAAGTAGGTATTTGATGTAACTGGGCATGTATGTATGTATGATGAAGAAGATAAAGGTGGAAGATGATGCTGCGAGCGATGATGACACATATGAAGGCGCGGTGAAAACTTTCTGGGTAATTAATTGGCGGCACGATCACACAATATCCGATGATTTTATTATCTTGTATTGTATGGCGGGACTTTTGTTACTGGCTGATGTAGGTACAGTCTGTACTATAGCGAGGTATTTGGCGTCTTAGTCTTCCAGTGGGTTGGACGATTGGTGGTCATTGGTTTAGGACACCTGAGGTGCTCTGGTGTGCAAATATGCACGCACGTCGTTTGGACACTGGGGTGTATTAGATTCTGGGGTAGAGAGTCGGTGTACGAGGGCTTGCGGGGGTCACTTTTGGGGGTTCAGTACCTTATAAATTTTTTTGGTATTTTGGCTACGCGTCTTTTGTTTTTTTTCTTTACACTTTTATCTTAGGACGCTTGCACATAGACTTAAATTAGAATTTTTACGGCACTTTTATTGATTCGCGGCGTTTTAGTTCTCGATAGTTTTGGGTTTCGTAGTATAAATCTTTCTTTATTTCACAATAAGCCGACGAGTTTTAAAAAGTTGATTTCTCCCAATTTTTAAGAAAAACTATGTCTTAAAAAGAACGTGGATACGAGAACTTTTTTTTTTTTCACGATTTTCGTGAATCATCCGAAGCGACCCGCAAAACTCGACCACCAGAAGACAAAAAAGAGTTTCCGTATTGCAGGCATCTCCTTATATAGCCAGGTGGCAACCTTCAACACGTCGGACATTCCGTGCGAGAGAGCATCTTTAACATGGCGGTGAAATGGATTCCGGAAAGGGCCGTATTTTTGACCAAAATATCACAATTTTTATCTTAAAAATCATTTTAATTTTTTTTATAAATAAGTGTGATAAAATATAATTTTTTTGGTCAAAATTGACCCAGAAAATCACTCCCGGAAACACTTCCATGACAGAAAATGCTTCTCGTTTGTGCATGTGTGAATTCTCTTAACTATGAGAATTTGAACATTCTTCATTTAAAAAGTCTCTTCCGCACCTTCTCTTTCCCAGATCGCTGCCAGCAAATGGATGTTGTCAGCCATTTGCCTCTAACTCTCTCTCTCAAAAATGATTAAAGTCACCACACTTTTGACGACTTTCACCACCATCATCATCACTGCAGTACCCTCATCTCCTGCTTAAAATTGAATTGAATTGAAAGAATTAACTGAAAAAAAAAACCTAAGATTCTCAAACTTTTCGACTGTTGGTTTTGAATGTAAAATAACAAAAAAAAAATAGAAACTTGATAAAACCTATATCGGTTCCCACAAAACTTATCCAATTCTGCGTTTAAACGCTAGAAATGGAGAAGAAAAGAAACGAGATTGCAGAATCACTTCTCGATCCACCCCCGAGAATGAGTCTCATGTTCAGGCTATTGCTAGCCGGGTGATAATTAGAACAACAACAAAACGGCTACCTCTTAATGTCTTTTGAGTGAAAAACTCCTAACACCTTTCCGTTTACATCTTCTAATTCATAGAGATTATTCCCTATGACCTTTCTTATTCTTGACTTAATAAATTTTGGACATAGTTTAGCGTTAATCCTCTTTGTTGCGTCGCTAAGCACAAAATTTCTTTTATAGACATTATCGCCAACATTATACTTCATATTTTTGCTACGGGTATTGTACATATGTTCATAAGTTTTATGCGCTCTTTGGAGGGAATCTTTAATTGCTGAATGTATTATGTTCATTTTTGCTGGCTTTGGTAAAACGTTAAGTTCAGAATTATTAACAGAATCAAGTTTTCTTAAGAGTTCAAATTCCGAAGCATGTTCAATCATTTTCAAACCAAACAAGGCCTCATAAGGGGACATACCGATAGCCGAATGGGTAGCTGTCCTAAGTGCGCAGGTGATGTCTGAAAGGTTTACATCCCAATCCCTTTGATCGCTTCCTATATACGATCTAATAGCAGCTAGGATAGAACGATTTACACGCTCGCTGGCATTGGCTTGCGGAGCATATGAGGCGGTTTTTATATGCTTTATACCATAAGACGTTAACAATTTTGAAAAGTAGGTGCTGATAAATTGCTTTCCATTGTCTGTTAGGACAGATTCGGGTGCACCAAACATGCACAGAACGTCTTCCTTCAAAAATTTAGCTGCGGAATCCGACGTAGCATTTCTTAAAGCCTTAATAACGACAAATTTTGTCAACTGATCGAGAGCGATTATTAAGTACACGTGTCCTTTTTTAGACCGTGGATACGGTCCCAAAAAATCCAAGTAGATGTGTTGAAAAGGTCGTTCAACTGTAAACGGCTTTCCCATAGGGTGCCTTAAAGTTTGGTTGGAAGCTTTAGATGTTTTGCAAATTTCACAATTACCTATAAAAGACTTTACCTGTGAGGCCATGTTGGGCCAAAAGAATTGCTGTCGGAGCCTATACAAAGTTTTACCTACACCACCATGCGCAGCCCTTGGTGGTTGATGAGCCAAAGTAATCAGTTGGTTGGCTAGCTGCGACGGAACCCATAACTTCCATCCTAGGTCATCCTCTAGAGGATTCCCTGTGCTGTGTTTGACCTTCTTGTACACGAAATCGTCCGAGACTTGAAGGTCTGGCAGCTGTTCCTTTTGCTTTTTGATGTGGTCGATGATCTGAACATATTCCTCAGATTTGAAACTGGGATCTGTTAGGTCTATTTGCAACACATCAGAAGGACTTTCCTCCAACAAGGCATCTAGATTCACTTCGTCTGCTGCTAACACTCTTGACAAAGCATCTGGCACAACGTGCTGTGAACCCTTACGATGCTCTATGTCGAAGTCATATCCTTGAAGTTTAAGGCTCCACCGAGCCAACCTACCACTGAGGTCCTTTTGGCTCATCAACCACTTTAAACTGGCATGGTCAGTTACTACCTTAAAGTGGTATCCCTCCACATAGGGACGAAATTGTTCTATGCTCATTACCGCAGCCAAGCACTCCCGTTCAGTGACGCTGTAATTACACTGAGCTTTGTTCAATTTGTGTGAATAAAAAAATATGGGACGTTCATTGCCTTCTTCGTCCTTCTGGCATAATACGCCTCCAATCCCGGTCGAAGATGCATCACACAAAATGACGAACGGTTTGGTGTAATCAGGGTTCACAAGAACGGGTGCCGAGGTTAAAATGTCTTTAATTTTTTGGAATGACTCTAACGCTTCCTTATTGAATTCGAATTTACTATTCTTTTTTAAGGTGTTCGTTATAGGGGTAGCTAGGGTGCTATAATCCCGCACAAACCTTCGGTACCACCCAGACATACCCAAAAACCTACGTACCTGACGTTGATTTTGTGGAACTGGAAAATCTCTAATTCCGGACACTTTTGCCGGGTCTGTCTTAAGACAACCGTTCCCGATAACGTAGCTTAAGTATCTCAATTCCTTAAAACAAAACTTGGATTTATCGAGGTTAATCGTCAGACCCGCGCCCTTAAGTCTTTCGGCGACGATGTTTAAGAAACGAATATGTTCCTCAAAGGTTCGTGTAACAATCAGAAGATCGTCCAAGTAAACAAAAACGTTTTCTTTTAGTTCATGGGGTACCACTTTATCCATTAACTTGCAAAGACGTTGCGGTGCATTGCAAAGGCCAAAGGGCATTACCTTGAACTGGTACAGAGGCCTGCCGGGAACCGTGAAAGCTGTCTTTTCCCGAGACGACATCTCCAACGGTATCTGCAAAAAGGCGTCTTTCAGATCCACACTAGAAATGTAGTGTGTATCTGAAATACGACTTAGCACAGCTTGTATATGAGGCAAAGGATAGGCACTTTTCTTCGTCTTTTGGTTCACTTTCCTGTAGTCCAGGCACATACGATTTTTCCCTGGTTTTCGTACCAGAACTACCGGTGAGCTCCATGGGCTGTTGCTTTCTTCGATTATACCCATTTCCAGCAACCTATCCAATTCCTCATACAGTAGCTTTTGTACCGCCGGAGACACCGGATAGTGTCGTTGTTTTATTGGTTCGGCATCCCCTGTGTCGATTTCATGTTCCTCCAGTGTGGTTTTACCTAAACCAAGAATGGCAAAGGAGGGGAACATACTGATGGTTGTTTGAAGTTTACTGGTCTCTTCCTCGGAAAGCTCACGCATCTCTGAAGACATATTGTTGAACGAGGCAGCTGTTGGTGAAATTTCCGAAATTAAATGAGGAGCGATATCGAACGCCTTCCAAAAATTAATCCCTAGATACAATTTTTGTTGTAACGAAGGTACGATGTACACCTCTATCTTTTTTGATTCATTTTTATAAGTGATGTCTGCTATGAATTTGCCGGTGATAGGCTGAACGTGACCATCCGCTGTTCTTACATTGGATGAGAATCGTGTGAAGCTAACCTTGTGTTTTCTCAAAAAATCATCGCCATCTATGCCCAAGCAGCTAATGCTAGCCCCACTGTCTAACAATCCTAGCACACTTTCTCCAAAAATTTTTACATTAGCATATGGACGAGGATCATCTGAGCAACACAAGGTTGTCGCTTCAATACTCTTTAAGGCGTTTTTACGATTTTTTTGTCTTTCTCGAATCCTAGTAATTCTTGCAGAAACAGGTGTTTTGAGATTACCAATAATCCTATCCCTGGCAGCGTAATATGCAATTTGACGTTCGTGAAGGCTTTTGGAAGGAGATGGAGTTTTGGCTTGTGGAGGTGGTGTATTAGATTCTTGCTGTTCTAAAAAGGTTGGTCTTTTCAAAATCTGAATTGTGTTGACACAATCTGAGGTTTGACGACCTAAAGTGGGTTTGGAGTTGGTTAGATCTAGTGCGAGTCCGGTTTCAGGTTCCGAGAGCAAGCCATCCCGGTTGAAGGATTGCTCTGTCGGAAGTTTCCCGTGCATTTAGGACTTGTGCACTGAGGGGAAGTTGTCCCTTCCTTTCCACAGCGGTAGCAGAACAGGGATCTCTGTTGCACAGGACACTCCATGTAACTGTGACCTATCTTTCTACAGTTCCAGCAGTTGTAATTACTGGTGTCCCTTTGAATATTCAAAGCCTCAACGGAGTTTGTATTGGACGCTGCGGATTCCCCTATAACCTCAATTTCACTAACGTTTCTGCGGAAGGGTTGCCCTATAGGATTTCGCAGTTTATGACTGTCTTGCTCATTAATATATTTTTCCATTTTGCGACAGACATAAATCATCTCATTTAGACTCTGGGTCCTAAAAGTTAATAACAACTCCCCCATACGCCTATTAACGTTTTGTTTTATAAGGCTTATCAGTTCCTGATTAGGTTTTGGACAAAACAACCGTGTATTCATCTTTTGAATCGCCATTAGGAAATCATCAAAACTTTCGTTAATTTTTTGGCGACGATCATACAATTGTTTCGACAGCTCGGCGTCTGTCTCTAGGGTACGAAACTGTTCCAACAACGCAAAGCGAAGCCCCGGCCAATCAATTCTTGGGTTAGATTTAAGAAACACCCAGTACCAATTTTCAACCTGTCCGCTTACGAACTGGTGAAAATTCAGCACTATCTCTTGCCATGAAGCGCCAAAGCAGTCTTTCAATCTTTCCAATCTAAAAATGAATTCATCGATCGTCATATTTATACTGTCGTACTTTAAACCCCATTTGTGGAAACTAAGAGCTTTTAAATTTGAATGGAAAGATAGATTTCCTCGAGAAGGGCTCTCGTGCGATACCCTATCAGAGGCATCACCTTCTAAGTTCATGTTTCTTATTCTTGAGAGAAACTCATCTGCATTTGGATTTAGACTTGAATAATTAAGCCTTGAACCTGAGTCAGGCTGATTTTGAGATGCCAGATGGGGATAGATAGTTGGTGGAGGTCGTCTACGCACTTCATATTCGGTTTGAACAGAGGGTGTAGTTTCCCTTAAGGTTTCTCGAATGATGTCTGCCATTTGCCTTTTCAGCTCGGCTCTATTTGTTTCTAATTCCTTTCGAATTACTTGCAAGTCTTCTGTTCTACTAATTCCTACCGACACCGTGACAAGTCCCTGAATATATGCGGGTAGATCTAAGTCATGCTGATTGTTTATGCTTGTTTGAAGGCCACCTAGAGACAAGCTATCCCTATTTCTTAAAAAAGCTTGAGAACCAGTGGGTATGTCTGGGTAATTATCCTTTGCCGTATTTTCAGCTCCAGTGTCTTGGTTTGGAGGACCCACAGGCGGGGACTCAGAACCTAGACCGGCAACATTAGGTTGGGTACTACTATCCATTACTCTGCGTTCAGAACTGATATTATGCCCTCGACCACGACTGGTTTTGCTGGTTCCTCGACCACGAGTGCTTTGGCTACTGGATCCCCTACCACGATTTGAACGTAAGTTATATATCTTATTACCCTCCACTGAAGACATATGGTGACTCAAACAACCTGAACTTTACAACCTTTACGAACAGACTATACCCGCAATGAAAATTTTATATAAACCCAATTAATGGAAATAAAAAAAAATTAAAAAAAAGAAAATTCAATGATAAACGAAAATTAAAAACCAAAAATAATTATCGTTAATATATATCAAAATTATCTAGAAATATCTGGAAAATCTTTATCAACCGAAATTAAAGATAATAAATCAAAACGATTGAAAATTTCAAGTTAAAACGAACTTGGAAGAAAAAGGTAATCAAATAAACGCGAATGAAAATAATATTGTATAACTTCTTACACAATTATGTATGTATACAATTATATATATGTTTGTTATTTTTTTTTAAATTTATCATAAATTGTCTGGTGGATGTGGTCAGATGAAGAGTCTTAAAGACCTTGAGTAACGATGTTTATGAACATGATACTCACTTGAAGCTAAAGTTTTATAGGAGCTGGAAAATAAAAAGTGCTGAAACACAAAACTAAATTTGACTTTCACACAGAATGTAATTTATTATAAGGTAAACTAGGATGGTTGACCAACTCGCAACTGGCATAGTACGACGATCCAGTCATCGTATTATCGGACGACATTGATTTTTCCTAAAAATTTAAAATACAAAAGAAATGTTTGAACAACTATAAATTCGGTCGCACCAAAAGAACGGATTCAAACAAAAATCGATTGAAATTTCAGTCTTATCTTGATTTTGATTGGAATTGTTGATTGTCGCAACAGACTAAACAGGGAAAAGACTTCAGACCTATTTACTGGACGTCCGCTCAACGTTTTCCATCTCAAGCCAACAAGAGAAAAAAATTACTAAACGGTAGGTAGAAAAAAAAAGAGAATCAAAACAAAGTCGTTACATGTTTCGAGAAAAAAAAACAAATTTGAATAGTTTTGAAAATATCAAAAAAAAAATTTCCGAAAATGAGAATCTCAGCTCCTTATACCGAGTAAGATCAAGGACGAATCGGGCCCCACGTTGGGCGCCACCTGTAACGGTCCGAGGTGTTGTCGGCCAAAGGACTCTCGATTAGCTGTTCCATGTTCTCTCACCGTAGAGGTGCTATAACCCTAAGAACATTAAAACACGATAGCACCTTCTCGAAACTAGCCAATGAGAGATACCTTAACCTTGCCCTCCCTTACCACCATTACGACCCCCTCTGGTTACAGGTACAGTGGGCCGATCCTGGCAGCAGGAAGGCAAGGGTGTTCAAATTGCGAAGGCGTGGCATGCTGGCGTATGCACATCCTAGCTCGTCGGATTGGGGAGGGTTCTTGCCATCGCAATACTGAACGGTCGTTACGAATATAACATGCCGGAGAAAATACTACAAAAAAGGTTCGGGTTCAAAAAAAAAACTTGAAGCCCGAATTCGTCCTGTCGTCATACCCACAAAACAACATCTTCAAGTGAGGAGAGTGCACGATGGTATGGCCTCTCAGAGGATTAAGCCCACCCACGTATCGAAAACGATACTTCCTTGGCTGTTATTACCTCATTTTTATAACAGCCCCTAATCTGAAGAAGAAAATGATCTTTCAATCTATCACCTATAACATCGCAGCGGCAAAAATAAAAACTCCCACGAAAAGAACAGGTAATACCTACTGCACTTCACATAGACTCAAAATCTTCAAAAGATATCACAAACGTAATTCCGTCAGTGAGAAAATATGACCGTGGACCTACTTTCTCTTCGACTCTTCGTCTTCCTTCGGTCTTCCGCAAACAATCCATCGTTACCACATCCACCTTTGACTTTCTTAATGCGCATCCATTTCACTTATGTTACAAAAAGGAAATTAAAATTCCCAGGATGTAGAAATAAACCATCGTTGAAATTTTTAAATAATTAGCCGAAATGCACTTTTTTTTTTTAAAAGAATAACAAAATTCGATTTTATTCCATAAAATAAACTACTATATCCTAACAAAAAAAATCAAATAGATAATAATAAAAAGAGATTAAATCTGAATAAATATAAAAAAAAACCATTAAATACCATTAGAGTCTATAACAGGAAAGATGATCAAAAGCAAATGCAACCAACCAACAGTCGACCTTTAATATTGGGATAGTTATTTTCTTTCAATTCAACTACATAGGTAATTTATTTCACAACAATGATTGATTTAATTTCAAATATTTCTATTTAGATTACTTTCTTTTCAATTTCAAAAACAATTCTTAATTAAAGCCATGTACAAATAAAAGTGTAGTGAATTTTAAATTGTATTGAATTAATCTTGTTTATTTTTTTTGTATCGAGATTTCTACTTGGTTACTTTGTGTTTTTTTTTTTTTTGTTTTTTTTTTTTTTTTTTGGGCTATACTAGCTAGGTAGAGAAAAAAAAAGAATAGTTTAATAATTAGAAAGCCTAGTCTGCTTTTAGGATGAATGAGTTTTTTACAATTTTACAATTTTGAATTTTTATTTTACACTGATTTTTTTAACATTCTTTTACTTTTAAATATAGTTTCTAACATCCAATTAATCTTATTATAAAAAGGAAAATTTATAGAAATAAGGGAAAAAAAAATAACTTCAAAGCTCACCACAATTTATTTAAATTTAACTCCTACACCTTTTAGAGTCTAAGAATATTAGAGCGAACTGCATTGCATATTGCAAGGCGCATTTTAAATTTCGATTTTACCCTTTTATATAACTTGTTGTTGTTGTAGGTGGAGCGAATTATTTTATTATTAAGGTCAAATGTTCAATATAAAAGCAAACTTACCAGCTTTAACGTATGAATGAATCTTGAATTAACGTATCCCTGTGAGGTGGTGCACCGCATCATAGGTTGAATGTACCTTTCGTACTTTTATCACTGCAAGAGAACTTTTTAACACTTAAACAATAAAAAAAATCGCAACTCCGTTATCATTTTTTTGCAAAAATTATTGTAAGTATTTTTTTTTTCTATTTGGTAATATTTTTTTGTTCTTGGAGATTTTTTTTTGTAGGAAGTAAGTGTGGTGAACAAGGAAGGAGTGAGGTGAACAAATTGATTAAACTATTGATAAAAAAAAAGAAATTTAAAGAAGTAGGTATTTGATGTAACTGGGCATGTATGTATGTATGATGAAGAAGATAAAGGTGGAAGATGATGCTGCGAGCGATGATGACACATATGAAGGCGCGGTGAAAACTTTCTGGGTAATTAATTGGCGGCACGATCACACAATATCCGATGATTTTATTATCTTGTATTGTATGGCGGGACTTTTGTTACTGGCTGATGTAGGTACAGTCTGTACTATAGCGAGGTATTTGGCGTCTTAGTCTTCCAGTGGGTTGGACGATTGGTGGTCATTGGTTTAGGACACCTGAGGTGCTCTGGTGTGCAAATATGCACGCACGTCGTTTGGACACTGGGGTGTATTAGATTCTGGGGTAGAGAGTCGGTGTACGAGGGCTTGCGGGGGTCACTTTTGGGGGTTCAGTACCTTATAAATTTTTTTGGTATTTTGGCTACGCGTCTTTTGTTTTTTTTCTTTACACTTTTATCTTAGGACGCTTGCACATAGACTTAAATTAGAATTTTTACGGCACTTTTATTGATTCGCGGCGTTTTAGTTCTCGATAGTTTTGGGTTTCGTAGTATAAATCTTTCTTTATTTCACAATAAGCCGACGAGTTTTAAAAAGTTGATTTCTCCCAATTTTTAAGAAAAACTATGTCTTAAAAAGAACGTGGATACGAGAACTTTTTTTTTTTCACGATTTTCGTGAATCATCCGAAGCGACCCGCAAAACTCGACCACCAGAAGACAAAAAAGAGTTTCCGTATTGCAGGCATCTCCTTATATAGCCAGGTGGCAACCTTCAACACGTCGGACATTCCGTGCGAGAGAGCATCTTTAACATGGCGGTGAAATGGATTCCGGAAAGGGCCGTATTTTTGACCAAAATATCACAATTTTTATCTTAAAAATCATTTTAATTTTTTTTATAAATAAGTGTGATAAAATATAATTTTTTTGGTCAAAATTGACCCAGAAAATCACTCCCGGAAACACTTCCATGACAGAAAATGCTTCTCGTTTGTGCATGTGTGAATTCTCTTAACTATGAGAATTTGAACATTCTTCATTTAAAAAGTCTCTTCCGCACCTTCTCTTTCCCAGATCGCTGCCAGCAAATGGATGTTGTCAGCCATTTGCCTCTAACTCTCTCTCTCAAAAATGATTAAAGTCACCACACTTTTGACGACTTTCACCACCATCATCATCACTGCAGTACCCTCATCTCCTGCTTAAAATTGAATTGAATTGAAAGAATTAACTGAAAAAAAAAACCTAAGATTCTCAAACTTTTCGACTGTTGGTTTTGAATGTAAAATAACAAAAAAAAAATAGAAACTTGATAAAACCTATATCGGTTCCCACAACCTTTCAGTTTCATTTCTCAATTAGTAATTGGGGTCAATGTTTATCTTGTTAGGATGATGGTTAATTTTAGTTAATTATTATTTTTTTTAACAATTGCCTTTCAGAAGAAGCAAAACTTTTTTGATTAAATTTTAACATTTGACTTATATTTATTTCAATTGACCTTCTGTTGCTCAACACGCGAGAAGAACTTATGTTTTGATATCATTATCTAGCTGTTGGCAGAGTCTTTTTATCACCGAGATAAAATAGATAGACTTCAAAATATATCGGCGCATGAGTACTTCAGTAAAGGATTATCAAGTTACCATCCCATCCAGATTAACCTGGGGTGTTTGAGACATTCTTGAATGATGAATCATTTCATTTTTACACTAATGGATCCAAAACCGATGAATGGGTTGGTGGAGGCGTGTACTCAGAAAGACTAAACTTAAGTCTCGCATTCCGTCTTCCCTATCATTGTAGCGTTTTCCAGTCGGAACTTTTGGCGATCAAAGAAGTTTTGTATTGGCTTAAAGAAAACGTTATATCAACAACTGATATACGCATCTTCTCTGACAGCCAATCCGCACTTAAATCTCTGGACTCGGTCCAGATTAACTGTAAGTCAATTGACTGCCCTAATTGACTTATAAGTCAGAATATTGTACATAACTGCTGACTGTAATTTTAAAGTTAAAGCCATTTTGAAAGGCAAAAGACTTACAAAATAAGTCTTTTGAGTCGATTGACTTAAGTCATCAACTGACTTAAGTTTTTACATTTCTGCTCTAGATCTAGATGTGTAGAAGAATGCTGAATTTCTAGCTTAGAATATAAGAAAAGTAGATAGAACCCGACAAAAGTTCAAATAGGAACATGACATTGTTAAACTCTCTCCTTTTTTCCAGTGTCGACAGATTAAGAAGATTTAATCCAATTGCGTTGGGTTATATGGAAGTTGTCGAAGAGCACAAAGCAGGAAACGTTTTTGAACACTCTCAAGTTTCATTTTTAGCGTTGTCATAACTGGAACACCAAACACAACTACAATATTCCAACACAGGGTGAACAAGTGCACAGTAAAGCGTTTGAAAGATGTAAGGATCATTAAACTCCTTTGAGAACCTCATTATTAATCCAAGACGGCTTCTTGCTTTACTATGATTATTGTATCGATATGACAATTAAATGAAAGTTTGCAATCAAATAGAACTCCCATATAATTAGACATATCACCTCTACAAGTAAATTGTCGACGAAATAGAAGTTATCGTTTCCATGAAAATGTCATTATCTTGCATTTATTAGTGTTTAGATCCATTTCGTTTTGTAAGCACCATTCGGACTTTTTATCAATATCATGTTGTAAAAACAAATAACCATTAGAGCTTTTGAAACAATACTTAAGTTTGAAATCATCAGCAAACATCAAAATCTTTGTCATCAAACATCAAAATGTCATTGAAGAATAATATAAAAAGAATAGGTCCAATATAACTACCTTGGGGAACTCCGGATAAGACACTTATAGTTTGAGAAATAGAGTTTTTATGTTTGACATATTGGGTCCTGTTTTCCAAGTAGAATGCTATCCAGGTCAATAACCTATTTGAAGTCCTTCGGTCATGTTTTTATTCGTTTGACTAGTGAATTCCAGAAGATTAGAGCTGTGTTAATCGTTCATTTCAAATGATCGAATCGTTTAAGAATCGATTACCAAAATGATCCGTTCATTTAAATCAATCGATCATAAACCCTTAAAAAGTTACAGCGAATCGAAATTCCAGAAATCTCATAAAAGAGGCCAAAAGTCATGAAAATGTGCTGTAACTTTTAAATGGTTAATGCTACGAAAAAAATTATGTATATCATTTCTGTGGGAAATTGACTCAGCTATAAGATTGTTCAATAAATTTTTTTTCTAGCACAAACTGTTTCTGAGATATTCGCAAATAACTCAAAAAACTATTCTTACTGTATTTGAATTTGATGTCGAAAATCGAGAGTATTGAAATGATTGAGATTGGGATGGGATCGAGAATCATCAAAATGATTGAGATTGAGATCGATTGAAATGAAAATTTATGATTTCAATCATCAATACTTTTCGATGATCGGATCAAAAAAATCGATCCGTTCATGATTGAAATAGCATTAGAAGATTTGTTGCAGTTGATCTGTTAGAACAAAATCCATGTTGTTCTTGTAAAAGTAGTCCTCTGCTGTGAAATACACACAATATTTTCAAATAGTTTTGGAATACATGAAAGTTTTGCTTTACTTACTTACTTTACTTTAGATAGGAAGACTTCCCCAATTTAGGAAAAACACTAGTTGATAGAGAACAGTTAAATATACATGTTAAAGCGGACGAAATATGAGACTTACATGATTTTACAAATATAGACGGAATATTGTCGGGACCAGCGACATAAGTCGCGTTTTATTATCTACTGATTTGGATCAGGATCATCCCTTGAAAATAAAACGATACGGATCACAATGACTGCTGTGTTATATGAACATCTCGTTTTTACTTACGTTTTAATTATTTTCATTTATTTCCTGTCTCTTTTCTTTACACTGCAAGTAACACTACCTTACCATAAAAGCCATCTACTCGCCACAGTAAGAATTAAAGTTTTGATCCAGATAGAGAGCAGGATCCCGAATTGTTTTTGTATTACGTGGTAAAATATGATCCTGATCCAGATACGTATAGAAACTAAAACGCGGCTATAATTATCTTTTAGATCGTCAATGTATTGCACTATTTCTATTTCATTCAGTCTTATGGTATATCACAGTTTCGATTGAGGTGCAGTCTTAACACAGTATCTTACTTTATTAGAGGTATAGGTCTGTTGAAAAAGTATGTGATGAGTATATTTCGATTGATTAATATTCACTCAAGAAAAAATAACAAATTTAGCTTCGAAAAAGAGAAAACTTTTATAACTTACATAATTTAACTTTGAATGAGAAATACAAAGAATGAAGAAAAAGCACTCACTGCACTAAATGATATTTCACATACAAAAACTTGAACTTATAAATCGAAATTTATTTAGTTATATAACAATGCTTTATAAAATACATCTCTGTCTTAAATAAATAACAAAGTTTGAAAAAAAAAAAAAATAAAGTCGACTAGCTGAAGACGAAACACTCAACTCAAGTTGCTTTATGATATTGGAAGTAGTACCCGTTAAAAAAATTAATTGAAGTTTTCCTGGATGTTTGGTGCGAGTTTAATAGTGGTTTTGTGGCAATCTCGTCCGAATACAAATATTATGTCATAATGAAGAAGAACTCATATT
Source organism: Epistrophella euchroma (assembly GCA_947049315.1). Taxonomy (NCBI): domain Eukaryota; kingdom Metazoa; phylum Arthropoda; class Insecta; order Diptera; family Syrphidae; genus Epistrophella; species Epistrophella euchroma. The sequence goes on from OX346245.1 coordinate 144,177,525, forward strand.
TTTATCACGTCCAATGAATGCAGCAGATAAATGCAATTTAGCATGAACTGGAACGTGCAAAGGAATAAATTCTGGAACATCCAAATGTACATAGTACATGAGAAATTAATTATAAGGGTATTGAACGGTAAATATATGAAAATGTACACGTAATTCAAATACACTATGTGCTTACATTGGGTTTTGGGATATATTTACATACTTGCATTTTTTAAATTAAAAAAGAATTAAGAATTTCTCATCTCAGCAGTTAACGGATGAAGGCTGAGTAAGAGTCAGCTACAGCTCATTCATTACTATGGCTAAACGCCAAGAATTTCTGTGGCTTAGCGCATTTATGTATATTTTATTTTATTTATACGTCAGATATTTATAAGATAATAATGATGAATTTCAATTTTATAAAAGCAAGGGCAACTGGCTGAACAGAATGATGATGATGACGGAGACGGAACTGGAGCCGAAGCTGGAATAGCTGTCAAAATATTGAATACACACAAATAGAGATCTCTACCAAATTGTCAGTTTCAAATGACAGCAAAAACTTGGCACAATGACAGATGAAATTGGAAAGAAAAAAAAAGGCGGGCTAATTTTAATTACAAAAATCTAGCCATTTTGTGACATAAAAAGATTAAAATATCTTATATAAAGTATGAAAACATTTTTACTTGCAGTTTTCAATAAAAAAAGGAAAAAAACAATTCCAAATATTTATTTGCCTCTAAAATAAACAAACAAATGTCTGCCACTTAAATGTCATTGTGCCAAGAATTTGAGTTTGACATTTTAAAATGAACGAGACAGAAATATATTGCTGTTTGTTAAAAAGCTCTATTGAATGTTGCGAACACAACGGAACGTAGTCGCATACGGAGCTGCAGACGGAAGAGTTTACCAACTTTTAACTTTTCACGTACGGCACTTTTGATTTTGGAGTTTTAAATTGTATGAAGAAAAAAAAAAAAAACAACTTTTTGGGTCGGAAAAAAAATATTGTGGTTATTTGTATCGCGAAAAAAATTATTTATGAAAAGGAAAATTTTTGGAAACAAAAAATGTGAATTCTGAGCTTGTACACATGAATATTCTTTTGTTTTTCTTCAAAATACATTCAAAGCTGTACAGCTGCATTGTGGACAGGTAAAAAAAATAACGTACGATACTTTTTGACAGCTCTTCCAGTTCCATCTGCGGCACCAGTTCTGTCATTCTATTCTGTTCAGGCAGTAAAGATTCTAAAAAGCCATGATGGAAAATATTTCAGTAAAACCTAAGGATGTGTGATTTTGTGGGAGTGTGGGGTCTAGTGTATGAGTTATTTACTTATTTTAAATTTTATCTCAAATTTTAGATTAGCATCGCGAGCCGCCGCCGCCGGAAGAGATATCTCAGTTTTCAGGTTTTCTAAAGGAAAACACTAAATTATGTCCTAGAGGATCTAACCCCACTTTATAAGAATGAAGATTAAAAAGGATTATAAATATTGTAAAACATTTTAAATTTGAAATATTTTTAATTGGATGTTGATCCTTTTTATGTAACTAGATTGTTTTATATACTTAACAGCTATAACCTGGAAGTCAAGTTATGTATTATAAGAATTGAGAAATGTAGGTAACGATAAGGGTTCATAAAGTAATATAACCTGGGGCTGGATGTGTTTAAATTATAATAGGCCTGAAATATTATTTTAATTAAATAAATTTAGTTCCGCAAAAGTTAGAGAATAACAACTCTCAGCCATTCAAGTGTAAATGTTCTAAGTTCGTAAGGAAAGGAGGAGGGGCTTATGATGATTTTCTCCCGTATTCAAATGGAGATTAAAGGTACTTCTTCCCTCTTTTCTTGAGTGGCAAAAACTGACATCACATTCCAGCCATTATGTTAAGGACGCCTATAAGGCGTTTTCTATCAGTAAAATAATATCGGCTTTTTTTTTTATTAAAAATTGTATCTAATGTTCTTTAATATTCAACTTAAGAACTTTGAACGAAAAACCTTTTGAAAGAACACAAGCTTTTTGGTCTTTTAACAGTGATATGTGCTTTATGATGGGAACTCTCTTGGGATTAGAAGGAATTCAAACTCACCGATTTCGGCAATTTAACTGTGGATCAACGATGATCCCAAGCATGTCCATAATTGGCTGTTTTTTCCAGAATTGAAAAAGATTCCAGATAAATATCTGAAAAATTGTAAATGGATTTTAAATAGGAAGATAAACTACTTTTAGATTATATAGCAAACATATATTTCGCAATGACGCAGTTATGCCCAAAACAGATGTGCAGCTTTTTCCAATGCAGCGAAAATAAATTTACACAGGTTCTTATGAAGGCTGACATATTCCAGGCTCTGCATGCAGCCTTTGCTGCATGATATCTCTATTTCTAAATTCGCTGCATGGGGAAAAAGCTGCACATCTGTTTTCGGCTTTAGGCTCCAATAATGGAGTAGAATATGAAATCACAGTTTTAGAGCAAAATTTGATATGGCGTCTGTCCGAAATTTTGACTTTTGCGTTTTGTAGATTTTCGGGCGTATTTTGCATTTATCTCTAAAAATGTTTATAATCAAATATATAAATAATCATAAAATCAAATTTTGGTCACGACAATTTTGTTGTAAAATAATTATTTATTGTCAATAATAAGCAAAAAATGTGAAAAATTAGTAGATTGGTTGAGTTTTTTCAAATTTTGGACAATTTTTATTGAAAATAAGCGACATATTTTAATAGCAAAGTTGTAGTGGACTAAATTTCCTACAACTTTTGTATTCAAAAGTTTTTCGTACGACGAATAGATCACGGCCAGGAACATGCTAAACACAGCGGTCCGGGGGAACTCGAAGATATGGGTATACCTGGGATCAGAGCTGCCAGGTTATAGCGTTAGGATTTTCTGCCGATTGACTTCAGAATTAATTTCGGGTATTTTATCATGTACAAAGAATGGGGGTGGAAAAAACTCCACGGTGCCTTCAACCCATCGATAATGACGCATCACCGCACCGGCACCAGAAGTCACTATTAGTCCCCTTTCACACAGGGCAACTGAGTTGCCGGCAACAATTAGTTCATAGGCGAGAAGGGCAGGAAGAAAGAGGGGGAAATGAAATCTCCCCGGTCAACAAATTCAGGAGATTTTTTTGACGTTTCTCTTCACACTACGTTTGTGTGCGTTCAACCAAGGTAGTTTAAAAGGAAAATAAAGAAAATCTCCGGGTTTTTGTCGCTTGCGTGTGAAAGGTACAACAGATTGTTAAGGAGATTTAAAGAAAACGTCAAAAAAATCACCAGCAACTAGTATCTTCGTGTGAAAGGGGACTTACGAACAATTTCTGGCAAATGATAAAATAAGCTGTGGAATAGCTTGCGACTGTCGAAAACTTGGGCTTAAATGCACGCTTATTTGTGAAATCTGCAGTGTTAATTTATGCCCAAATGCCCCGAACAACCAAATCGACGCGGTAAATGACCATGAAATTGATGACGATTTCTCTGTGCAGTTAGAGAAAAGTTGTACCGAAGAAACCGAAAATGAAGACCAAAATCAGATAGAAACCTAATCTTCAGTCAATACTGATGTTGAATTTCAACGAAAAAGATTGAGATTGCAGTAAAGCAAAAATAAAAATAGTTTTCTGTGGATTAAGCACACTGGGGAAACATGTTAAGAAAAAACGCGCTGAAATCTCTACTTTTACGGTCGGTGTTGGTGAGGAAACGAGTTTAGCTTGTTACAATCAATTTTTCAAAAACTATACACTAACACAATATATAATTTAAAATGAAAATTAAAGAAGAAATTCCTGGTTTTCAAAAAAGGTATGCCATGGCATTGTAAGTTTTACCATTGTTTTTAAATAATTTTCTTTCTGTTTTAAGCCAATGTTTTAGAAAATTGCCCCTCCTGCCTAAACGCGGGGATGTAGAACCCCCTCCTATACGATCCACTCCTTTTTATATTATTATTACGTTTATCGTGAATTATGAAATACTTTTTTTTTTTTTGTAAATGTATTCCTTAAATTAGTATTAAGAAATGGTAATTAGATACAATTTTGAAATTTGTGATAACTTTTTTTTTGCCAGCAGCAACAAAAGAACACTGTGCATTGTATTTTCTAAGGAAATATTTTCTTGATCCTGACTTTCTGTTCAAAGTTTTGTAAATTCCAACCAGGATCCCATAAAGTTTTAACTTTTTACTTTCTTTAAAATAAAGTTTCAAGTTATTGCAAAGAAAAAAAAATTACTGTTGCTTAATGAAAATTTCTTGACTTAATTTTATTTCTTCGTATGCTTTTTCTTGTACGTTTCTTGTTCATTAGTAAAGGAAATTGAAAGCATTTGGATTAAGGAAGCTTTTAAATAGATGAAGATGCTCTTCAATTAAATAAAGTTATTGCTTGTTCTTTTAATGTGCAGAATGGACTAGATTTTTTTTCGAAGAAGAGAATAAACAAAAATTAAAGAAAATTATTTTTGTTATTGTTTTAGTGGACTGTTTTGAATTAAATTCAAATGGAAGATTTTTTTGCGACATTTAGTCCATGCGTTTCGCCATGGTGCCTTTTTTTTTTTCTTTGGATGACGCTTACAGACTCTGGACTTTTAGTCCTTGCAAAATAAAAAATAAACACGAATGTAAACTTGAATGAGAAAACTTAAAACAATGTCATCAGTATTGTTGTTTTGTAACTAAAAGAATTATTTTTTTTATTTTTCTTCTTTTTCCGGCAGAAGGTAGATAACATCTTTTGGCTTAAGAATGCAATAATAAACAATTAATGTGGCAGAGAAAATAATTCCACTATAAATAGTCGCCTCGTACATGAATCCGAACCACCACGATTCAAATTCCCCATACATCCACCAGCTTAATGTCATTACCAAATTCTCAGCCATTGTTAGAGCAAAAAAACCGACATACCAAACTCGAATGTTTCTAAATTTTATACGGAACTCAAGGATCACAAAAATATAAACATATGCCAGTAGGAGATAAAATAATGTCCTGTTGAGTTTGTCCTGGAATTTTGATTCGAGTGATAACCAAAATAGCATGAGCACGTAATGAGCCCCAATAAGAATAAGGAAGCCCCGAGTATAGAAGACACAAAAGGTTGATAGGGCTAGCATTCGCATGCAAATGAAGGCCAGCCACCCTAGGAAGGCGACCATTTTGGCAGCAAAGTCGTCCTGTTCGATGCCTCTGATGATTTTATATGGCCGAGGGATGAAAAAGTCGGTTTCATCGTGAGCGTTGGACCGTGGTGATGGTGGTGCTGGCGATGATGGTGATGGTGATGGTGGTTGAAAACTGGGTGGCACATCTCTGCCATCCTCGGGGGTTTTTTCTTCCAGTAAACGTGTGGTTAGCATTTTTGGGGGTCGTGGCACGTTTTCTGTTATATATAGCTGAGCATTAAGCCACAGCATGTCCTTGAGAGTGGAAATCCTATTTGCCATAGCGGATAATCGATTTCTTCCTGCAGACTCTGTCGTCGAAGTCTGAGTACGAAGTTCCGGTGGCGGTAGGGGAGGTGGTGGCGTCTCGGGCACCATATCACTGATGATGGGTTCAATCGCATTTACAGATTCCTGGCTAGGGAAATACTTAAGGAGCTTGGGACTATTCGATTGGATTTTCTCGTCGTCCGTGGAATTTGTCGGTGTGCCAAGGGAGCGAGAAGAAAGCTCCGAATTCCGACCATTATTGTCTACTTCATCGTGACCGATGACATTGATGTCAGGTGGTGAAACATTTTCTTTATTGTAAAAACTGTCACCTCCTGTGTCTGTGTGAGGAGTTTTTGAATCGGAGTCACCCTCACCACTATGGCGTAATTTGAAGTTCTCCATTATTTTAGTGCTTTCTGGGAAATCGGATATTTTCCGTTCCGATTCACGTCGTTTACGTTCGTTTTCTTTTTTGAGACGATCGGCAACGATTAGGCGCTGCCTTTGTAATTCAATTTGGCTGGGAACTGCCCACGGATATGGACGTCCGGCAAGTTTTTGGCTCTCGAAACGTTGATAGGTGACGGTGATGGCTGCCAAATCGATTGTAGCGAATACCAAACTAATGGCTTGGACAGTAGCTGAAAGGAAAATAAAATAAAATTAAAATCAAAACTAAATGCAGCAGTTGAGTGGTGTAGTAAGTTTTGGTTTTTGATGAATTTTGTATGAGAAATAAGACAAATTATTAAAATAATTATAAAATTACTATAAATTAGCTCTCTGCACTGATTTTTAATTTGACTTAAGGTTTGTTTGTCTTCAAGTAAACGTGACCAGAGGAGTAAAATTGGCGTAAATATGTCAAAAATGAGAAAAGTTATTTGCGTATAATGTTGGTTCTTTGAATTTGAACCCAAATGTTGTAACGGTTAATGATACGAAAAAAGTAAATGGCGATTTTTATAGAAAATTATATGAGCTACAAGATTTGGGAATAAAATTTCTCTATTTTTCCCTTGTTTTTTTTTTTAATTTTTTAACTTTTCCATTTGCTGAAACCTTTTAACGGTTTAATCTACGAAAAAAACGACGAGACCATTTTTTTGGGAAATTTTCTCTAGCACAAACCGTTAACTATTTGCATAACCTTCGACCCCTGAGTCAGATAAAACAAAGAGACGTCAAAATGGGTGCGTTCAGTTAGCAATCCAAAGATATACGGATAGGTTTTTTTTTCTTGTAATCCCATAGGAAAATTCAGCTGTTGTCAAAAACAAATCTCGAGCTATCCCAAAATTTTCGGCATACTATAAACTATCCGATGGGCGATTTGAGGAACAGCTGATTATGTTTCCAGTTGACTTTTGGTTTGTTAATGTCGCGTCGTTTGTTGTTGATTTTTCGTTGTTTGTAAAGGAATAAAATATTATTAAAATGTCTTAAAATGCATCGCAGTGTAATTTTGAATGAAATTAACCACATATTCGTTTACAAAATTAAATTTTAATTTTCCTTTTGTCAATTTTTTTGACTTTTGACAGAAAATGTTGCCTCTCCGGCTTTTCCGTTCGAAAACATATCAGATACAAACCTATATCAGATAGCCTATCGGATTGCCAACCGAACGCGGCCAATGAGTCACCTGAAAGTGAGGGCAATGTGAACACGCTTCATGGAAATGACGTGCCCTCTCTATTCTGATAGCGAATCTGTCAAAATCGTATTACCTCAGATAATACAGAGTGTTAACTCACAAAATTCGTTGAATTAATTTTAAATTTAATCATTATCGGGTGTTAAATTGCTATGCCAATAGCTTCAAGAAAAATTAATCCAAAAACCAACAAGCACATTATTTAGCTACAAACTCAACGACATAATTAAATTATAGTATAGGATGTGTGTATAATTACAAATCTTTAGCTGAACTATAATTTCTAAAAATTCTTATACAGTAGACTTGGATTAAATTCTAAAATATTTTTCATTTAAAATACGTGTATAGTCAAATTAATCCCAATTCCCTTGCATTATGTTTTCTTTTCCATTACTACATCATCTCATCAACGAAAACTAATTTCCTTTAACCCAATTAACTTTCACAGACAGACAAAAATAATGATCCTCTAAATTAAACAACATAATTAGATGGAAAAGGCAAACAAGCGAGGGGCGCACAACTTTCAAATCTAATTTTCAGGGTAAACCCTAGGCTGGTTCATAATTTGCTGAGATCAAAATTCAAGATAGAAAATAATTTAAATGTCATTCATAAACTGTTTTAAGCAAGTATGTATAAGAGGACGGAAGCTTGTTATAATATAAGGATATCAGTGGTTATAGCCTATGCTATAACAACATTCGAAATAATTGAACTACTACAATCTCAAAAGTTGTGTTGGTGGCTTTTGTGCCTATAATTTTATGATATTTTTCCCGAACCAATACATTTTTGTGAAGTATATCCTTAAAGTAAATTTTAATAATTAAATAAAATGTTATAAAGGTATTTTGACTTTTATGCGACCACTTACAAAAGTTGGTTTTTGAATGCATACAATGCACACACATATATATCATGCACGCAATTAAGAACGAATCTAGAGGAAGGTCGTAGAGGTAGGCATCTACCACCCTCGAGACTATAAGTGAAAAAGTTTTTCAATACATAATATGTATTTCAGGCCCGTATGAATTTAATATTTCTGTGCGTTATACTTTTTACGTCTGAATTTTTAGTTTTTTGAATTTTTTCATAAAGTTTAGACCTATAGTTTTCCAGTGCAAATTGGGAAAACCCGAGACCTGAAAACCTGGACAGATGCTTTTGATATTCTATCCTCCGAGTTGGTTAGGTCGATTTGCATATTTATTTTTTTGATAAACACTTTTCCGAGTTAATTATAACTTACAACTCAAAAACTGAGCCTTATGGGATTTTCCATTGGTAAAATAAATCACTTTATTTTTGATTTGGATCTGTCAAAAACACATTTTCCCCTCTTTTTGCTTTACATTGGGCAAAATAAATTGATTTATTTTTGATTTTAAATCAAATTTGCAAATCTAAATTTTTCGGCAGATTTACCACTCTTTGTACTAATACCAACATAAATCCAGCTGTCAGTTTTCAAATGTTTTTCGTTGATATTTCGGTTATAAAAATTATGTTGAAAAATGTGGATAATAATTGGTAGTAAATAAATGGTTGCAGTTTAAAATGAACCGGCAACTTTATCAAGTTCATATTTCTCTTCTAAAAGTAAATCGAAGGATGAAGATTTTTTTGAAATATTGACATAGAAACTATAATGCACCAAACACAGTGACAAAAATAAATCAATTTGAAATTGTGTTCTATTCGCCACGAAATAAATCAATTTTTTCATTGAAATCTAAATTTACCAATGGAAAACCCCATAAGAGAAGTGTGGAGAACTGTCCTCACTTCTCTAACCAACAAACCTGTCATGATACCTGCTTCAATGCTCAATTTTCCCAATCTAAACAGGCTCTGACGTATCTTTGTCTTATCTCACTCCAACCTTTATGTTAAAAAGAGATAGTCAAGTGAGGTAGAATTTTTTTAATTTGTTTTGAAAAATCCTGCCTCACTTATTTATCTCTTTTTCACAAAGAGATAAATGTGAGACAAAATAAAGAAACGTCAAAGCAATATTAATTATTTTGTTTGCGACCTTTATAATCCAGTCAACGAAGGAAAAATAAATGAAATAAATCGTGTAGTCTGAATTATTTTTTTAAGTGGTAGGGGTGACCCCCAGGTACAACATACTAAAAGTCCCCAGCCCAGGCCCGCGAGCTTTAGACAGGAGGTTGGGGTAAAGGTCCCCTTTTTTACTATTTCGTAAATATTTTGAAAACCAAGAGTATTAGCGGAAAAGTTTACACTACAATATGAAAGTAAATTGAATTTTCTTCAAATTAGGTTTTAGTCATATTTTTGCTAGAAGCAATACTAAGAGAGATATGGGGGTACAAATGTCAGAAAATCTAAAAAACCATGTTAATGCGTTAAAAATTTAACGTTTTTTGATGAATTAACCCTGAAATTATAGAAAAGGTAAACACGTATCGACTCATGATAATTCAATTGACTTGATGAGAAAGAAGGTATGGGGTTAAAGAAGGTGGAGAAAGTTAAAATATCCTTATTTAATTTATTTGATACAGTGTTTTTTGTGATATGAAAAACACTGTATCTTCAAAGGTAAGAAGTATGCAATGTATTTCCAAGTAATTCACCAATATTTTGTGAAATAGTTTAAAGAGATATATTAAAAAAAAACTTGCTAAGGAGGGGGGGTCTAGTTGCCCCCACTTATACGGGAGGGACCATTTTCTGAAAAAATTGGAGCAAAGTGCACAAATAATCATTCAAAAACAACGGAAACATCTACAATGCTCTACTATAGCTTTTTGAAAATTCAAAAACTTATTTTATTATTCCACTGCTAAAGCAAGTAATTTTAGTTAAAAGTTTTTGAAAAAAATTGACTTTAAATCAAAAATTAAAAAAAAAAAAAAAAGTTAACTTATGATAATATTTTTTCAAAATTTTTTGTTACAAAGTACTAGATTTTCGTTTAGTGTTTGATACTGTTTTTAATCCTTAGGTGAACACTGAAAACTATATGGCTATAAGTCTTTTAGTTTAAGAGAAAATTGAAAATTATGAAAGGTACTATTTTTTTTAGAAAATTATTTCTGTAGAGTAATTAGTACATTGAAACGGTCAATGTTGTAACGAATAAAAAATAAGTTAACAAAATCATGTAGTCTGGATTATTTTTTTAAGTGGGGGTTACCCAGGTACAACATACTAAAAGTCCCCAGCCCAGGCCCGCTTTAGCCAGGAGAGGGGGGTAAAAATCCCTTTTTGTACTATTTCGTAAATATTTCGAAAACCAAGCGTTTAAGAAAAGTGTACAACACAAAATGAAAGTAAATTAAATTTGCTACACTTCTAGCGAAAATATGAACAAACCTTTTCTGTAGCAAATTTAATTTACTTTCATTTTGTGTTGTACACTTTTCTTAAACGCTTGGTTTTCGAAATATTTACGAAATAGTACAAAAAGGGATTTTTACCCCCCTCTCCTGGCTAAAGCTCGCGGGCCTGGGCTGGGGACTTTTAGTATGTTGTACCTGGGGGTTACCCCTATCACTTAAAAAAATAATCCAGACTACATGATTTTTTTAACTTATTTTTTATTCGTTACAACATTGACCGTTTCAATGTACTAAATACTCTACAGAAATAATTTTCTAAAAAAAATAGTAGCTTTCATAATTTTAAATTTTCTCTTAAACTAAAAGACTTATAGCCATATAGTTTTCAGTGTTCACCTAAGGATTAAAAACAGTATCAAACACTAAACGAAAATCTAGTACTTTGTAACAAAAAATTTTGAAAAAATATTATCATAAGTTAACTTTTTTTTTTTTTTTTTAATTTTTGATTTAAAGTCAATTTTTTTCAAAAACTTTTAACTAAAATTACTTGCTTTAGCAGTGGAATAATAAAATAAGTTTTTGAATTTTCAAAAAGCTATAGTAGAGCATTGTAGATGTTTCCGTTGTTTTTGAATGATTATTTGTGCACTTTGCTCCAATTTTTTCAGAAAATGGTCCCTCCCGTATAAGTGGGGGCAACTAGACCCCCCCTCCTTAGCAAGTTTTTTTTTAATATATCTCTTTAAACTATTTCACAAAATATTGGTGAATTACTTGGAAATACATTGCATACTTCTTACCTTTGAAGATACAGTGTTTTTCATATCACAAAAAACACTGTATCAAATAAATTAAATAAGGATATTTTAACTTTCTCCACCTTCTTTAACCCCATACCTTCTTTCTCATCAAGTCAATTGAATTATCATGAATCGATACGTGTTTACCTTTTCTATAATTTCAGGGTTAATTCATCAAAAAACGTTAAATTTTTAACGCATTAACATGGTTTTTTAGATTTTCTGACATTTGTACCCCCATATCTCTCTTAGTATTGCTTCTAGCAAAAATATGACTAAAACCTAATTTGAAGAAAATTCAATTTACTTTCATATTGTAGTGTAAACTTTTCCGCTAATACTCTTGGTTTTCAAAATATTTACGAAATAGTAAAAAAGGGGACCTTTACCCCCCCCTCCTGTCTAAAGCTCGCGGGCCTGGGCTGGGGACTTTTAGTATGTTGTACCTGGGGGTCACCCCTACCACTTAAAAAAATAATCCAGACTACACGATTTATTTCATTTATTTTATGATTTTGAGTCTTCGTTGACTGGACTATTAGTCCAATGCGTTTCTCTTTTTTTTTTTAAATTATTTTTTTGTTATTTTCTTATTATAAACTAGTTGACCCGACAGACGTTGTCCTGTCTTAGCTATGAATTTGAACTGGAACTGGAACTTATAGAGGATTTACCATCAGATGAAGAAGGAAATAACCAAATGTTATGGGATGTGGGATTTTAGGAACCCAAATATGGGATTTTCGCAAAAAAAGTATGCAGTCTAAAAGGTCAGTAATTGGTCATATGTAAAAGGTCAGGTAGTTTTTCATTAATTGGTCAGGTATAGTTTTTTTTAAATAATTTTTTAAAGTTTTTTTCAAGGTCATTACAAGGTCACATGAAGTTTTAGCACCTCATTTATGGGATATTCGAAAACAGTATATACATCATCTAAAAGGTTACTTAATTCTTATAGAAGATCAAGCAGTTTCAGAAAATGGTCAGCTGTATATTTTTAGTTATGAATTTATGAGTTTAACAAAAAAATGAAAGGTCATTGACCTTTAGCTTGAATTTTTTTATACAAATTACAAAAAATAATCTATGGCTGACCAATTTCTGAAACCATCTGACCTTTTATGGGAATTAACTAACCTTTTAGATGGTATACTTTTTTGTGAATATCCAATATATGTGGTGCTAAGATCCCACAGCGAATGTTATGACCCTTAAAAAAATATAGCCAAACGTGTTATACACTATGTAATAAATTTTAATATTTCCATTTTTTTTGTTGGGATCTTGTAATATATTACATGGCGATATAAGAAGAGAGAAAGGTGAAAAAATCCTCTTTATTATTCTTTGTCTATTTTTAGTTCTTATGAATAATATTAAAGTTCTTTAAAATAAATAATACAAAATAAGTATTAATGGGGTCACTGTAGCGTATATGTACTTTTTTATCAGCATTATATTAGTTAGACTTGAAAATCTGTACGTCACAGCTTTACAGTTCATTTTATATAATTAGAGTTAAGTCAGAGTTTGTTGTTTAAAAAAATTGAAATCGATTGCGAAATTTATCCCTTTATTTCCTTCCTTGTATCCCTAACTATCCCTTATTACTTCCTTCGGCACATATATTTTTTTGTGTTTTAGTCACTGACGAACAGGTCAAATTCGTCGCACAATTCTTAGTACCACAAATACCTACCTATATGAAGAATTACCCTAAATTCTACATCAATAGAAACAAATAAGTTATACTTTTTAAAAAAGACTAATTAAATTATACATAAATGTCTCTTCCTATAAAAATCAGTTGACGTTCAGCCGAATTATCCACGTATAAACAAAAACCCAATTCAGAAAGTATGGTTTTCACGATTTACCGGCTTCTCTGGGTAAATTTGCAAAATAATTTCGTCGTGTTAAAATTGAAAAAAAAAAAACAGCAATAATGTGCACACCATTGGCCTTATTGTGAGAGTCTATTCGGAGTAAAACAATCAATACACATTAGAAATAATCAAATAGAGAAATATATATTTATATGCAGGGTGATCGGTAGGGGGGGTCTATTTCCCCCTGTTTAGGCAGGAGGGACAATTTTCTAAAAAATTGACTTAAAACAGAAAAAAAAATATTTAAAAACAACGGTACAATTTAAAATACCATGTTGTGTTAGTGAATAGTTTTTGAAAAATTAATTTCCAAACTCAAAATTTGGAAATTATTGTTTTTAAATATTTTTTTCTGTTTTAAGTCAATTTTTTTTAGAAAATTGTCCCTCCTCCCTAAAGGGGGGAAATGGACCCCCCCTCCGATATGATTTTTTTTGTCTTAACCAAACCTACTCGCTCCAGCTGTTTGGTGCATCTTATACCGATCACCCTGTATAAAGATAATTTATGTATAAATGCAATTCCAAGCAATTTTAACCACAAGAGCAAGTCCGTGCGATCCAGTCGTGCATTTTATTTTTTAATTAATCCACATCATATTTTTTTTTTTCATAAATTGGTTGAATCAAAATATATCTACACACAGAGTTATAGATAATAATATTTTGATGCTACTTAAAAAGAGTTCCTTCCTACCATCCGAATTCTAAGATTGAACAAACAACCCCTGCCCCATTCAACATTTCGACATCCACGCCTATGCGTCCTAATAAATCAGTTGTCAGCCGGATGAATTTATTTGTATAATCGTGGTATCTGTAAACATCGAGAGATGTTTTCATATCCTGTTTTCCGGAACCTGGTTACATACTTTTATTTTATTAAAAGGCCATTAAGTTGTTTCAACCTCCATAAGCTATATTATATGTACATACTTGTGTTATAGTTCCGAAAGAGATCCTGAGATAACATGTGGTAAAGTTGAAGGATGATTTGTGGGGCTGATTGGGCGTAGGCTTGTATCAGATGGTACAATTCACATGTTGAACATTCACCAGCTTTGGCCAGGCAATACATGCGTTCACTGTCATCGTTGTCATGGAAGAGTGCTTCTACTGACCAAAATATACGACGGGAAAATCTGAAAAAATAAAAAAAAAAACATACATTATGCTATGTAAATATATTTATTTATTTATAAGTATCGACTGAAGAAAAACATTATGTTTCTTTATACTAACACTCAAATTGAAGGATGTAAAAGAATTTTTTTTTTTTCAAAATGACAGCAGAGCTCATATGCATTTTGTATTCTTGTCTCAGCTTAGCATTAGAATATGGAAATATGGAACCATTTCTAAATTTTGTTTTGTTTTTCCATGTATGTAGGCACAAAAATAGGTAACATTTATGTAGATATGATAATCTTTTTTTTTTTTTTAATTTAATAAATATCAAGGACTTAAAAAAATACTTAAATACAAATACATATGCACTTCTTAATATTACGAAATTTATGATAGATTATTACATTTTTCTTCATCTCCAAACATCAAGAAAAGTAGAGCGGAATAGATTCATACTTTAAAAACCGAATGTATGAGAGAGAGATGAACATGTTCGCCTTCACTATAATCTTCATCTTCGTTCCTATAATCTGCATTTATGAAGATCTATGCATTTTGGTCTTGTTTTTTTTTTTTGCAGAACTCGTATGAAGATCAATGTACATATACATATGTTAATCCACCACTAATATTTTTAGGGTATAATAAGGGTCGTTCCTTTACTTTGCAACTCTGTGATTTTTTTCTGTAGATATACATTTAAGTACCTACAACTTGTGGTGCAACGATAGATCGCCTCCTCATGGTGCACCCTGGATAACGCTAAATGATCGGTCAAATCAAGGCTTCTAAACAATCAATTTCTACCCAATCTCCTGGCAAAAGCTTTAAACAACTTAATGCAGCCCACCCAAAATAACATACAAAACGGCACTTTTAAGAGCTTCTTGAATCTTGACAAGGAATATAGGACCATCAGTTTGTATTCTGCAGCTCAACGTAGACGGAATAAGTAATGCCGAAAACAGATGTGCAGCTTTTTCCCATGCAGAGAAATCAGAAATAGAGATATCGTGCAGCGAAGGCTGCATGCAGAGCCTGGAATTTGTCAGCTTCTACTCCAGACGATGGCAGAGGAGCTACAATTCTGATCTTACTTTTGTAAGTTGCAATAACGATGATATAGAACTCTGCAAACCAGCCGAATAGTTCTTCCTATAGCTTTCCCCACAGAGCACAGACCTTTCGTCATCGAAACCGGCATACAGATCCCCATCATAGAATCAATTGCCCAGCCGAGATGGAATTTTAATAAGGCAGATTGGAAATTTTTTTCAAAGGACCTTGATTTGAATATAAGATGGATACACCTCCTAGCAAAAAACCCCCAAACGCCTTATCGCCGTCATCATATCCACAGTCAAGAAGCATGTTCCAAGAGGATACCGAAAAGAATACTTTCCCGGATGGTCAGATGAAAGCTCAACACCAACACGAATTCTCCCAGTATACAGCCTGCAAAGTTAAGACGCCAAAATGCTCTTTTACGAGAAAATGAGAAAATCAGTGCCAACAACGTTCACCCCATTCATGAAGATATCGAGCGTAGAGCCCTTTTTCGACTTAAGTCTCGACGCCCAACTCTTAAATTACCCCAAGAACTAAGGAGTACGAACTTCGATGTAATGGAATACATGGAAATATGAATGGTATTCTAGTTCTAATAACGATTTGTTCCGAATCGAAGACCCGACAACCATGCCTGCTGGCCGAGACCTCCCTAGGAAAATTTAAGATAGCTTGAACCGAGTGTAAACAACGCAAGATGTGCAGCAACGCTCTACAAGTGGTGAGCAGCTGATACATACCATCAAAAACACTCTATATAAAGACGCCAATCTTTCGTACGTATCAAACGGATATTCCCTCCATCAGGGACCGTTGGGCTGAAAACCGGGTCATAAGCGTTGATCATGTTTCTGTCTTCACGGATGGCTCTAAGACAGATGAAGGGGTACGGTCAGTCATCTTCTCAGAAAATCCACCCCTGGATAGATCAATAAAGCTTCCAAACTTCTGCAGTGTCTTCCAAGCTAAAGTGTTTGCAGTTTGTGAGGCCGCAAAATGTCTTGTCACATGTGAATTAACAAGAATATAGATATCTTCATCGACAGCCAGGCGGCAATAAAAGCCATTTCCTCAGTCGTCACAAAGTCTTAGCTGGTAAAACGTTGCCGTAACGAACTGAAATTGCTCAGTGCAACATATACAGTTACCCTTCGATGGGTCCCAGGACACCACGATATATATGGGAATGAAATGGCCAAAACCGGATCTTCTCTTGATCCGAGCCAAATTGAATCCTCTGTTTTTATGCCACTGCGGTATAAGAAAAAAGTATAATACGCCAGAGTTTCCTAGAGGCAGCAATTGATACTTGTCGGGTTTCGAGGAACCTATGGCCGGATATCTCTAAGAAAAAAACAGACTACCTTCTTACGCATCTGACTTATGCAGAGGTTGTTATGATAAAGAGGCGGAAGAGGGCTCTTATCACTTCCTTTGTGAGTGCCCCAGCTTAGCAAGAACCAGGAAGACAGCCCTCGGAGAATACTTCTTCGATGAATTGGGCGACATCTCGTGTTTGCCACTGAAAAGCATCATAAAATTCATCCAGAATTCAAGATGGTTCAGGGAGGCACTCCACACTTAACCCCAAACTCCACTAAGTCCTTTCCTCACCCGTCCTTATTCATTCACTATCCATATCCTGGGAGCACAATGAATCCACTGAGATCCGAGTGAGATGACGTGGCTTGCCGTATCATCACCCCTTAAAACCTAACCTAACCTAGAATGTACCAGGGCGACCCGACCCATTTTATAAAAGCATCTCCGGCTGTTAACCATTGGCAACAAAATCTTGACATTCAATTATAGAATCTTTATTTAATCAAATTATTGTTTTTTTTTTTGTTTTTTTTTTTATCTTAGTTAGATCTTTGGACAGAAAATCACAGTTTCAACGTAAATGAACGAAATTCTTGTTTTTTGTTTTTTAAAAATTTGTAATAAATAAAAACATATGATGACAAATTTGATTCAAATGCATACAGACACCCACAATTAATATAAAAAGATGTATTGTGAAATTCTTTCTAATAAACTGTGTATAAATTGCCACTAGCAATCTAAATACAGCAAAGTACCCGTTACTCTTATCACTAAACACACCCATTTCCATTCCTAATTAATGTATAGTATCACCTGTCGTCATAACATTGAGTCATTTGATTTTTTTTTTTACCTGTAAGCCGCAGTTATCGGAAATAACAACAAATTCAAAAGTTGGAATCCGATAAATTTTAATTTATTATTATGTCTGGGATTAGACCATTGTTCAGCTGATGTCATAACAAATATGAAACACAACACAGGTGGTGCCAGAACTAACATCAATGTCATCAATCCATAAAATGGCTGGTCATAACGGAAATGTTGAAAGGATACGGCACAATCGGCAAAAAATTGTACAATGTAAACAAATAGTTCAAGGCACGATGGAATTAGATACGAAACATAAATACGCGTATGACTTCGAATCGGAAGTCCGAGAATATGTTGTGGGGTGCCATCGCGGGCATCCATATTATGGAGGTCGAGAACAGATAAACAAAGTTTATTTTAATTTTATTGGGTTATTGTTTTGCGAATAAAAAAAAATAACTTTTTGGAATTGTTTTTTAGAAAGGTGAATCGATTTGAAGGTAAATAGAATACTAAAGTTGAATTCACTTGGCGATGACTAAAAACAATATGAGGCCTTTCGTATCTTTACTCATTTCGCTGAAAGATAAGATAAGTCTGCTGAGGTTTCTCTTGAATAAACTTAAGTTTTTGATAAAAAAAAATATGCCTTAGAAAAGAGAACTTGTAACAAAATTTTAATAATTAATCTCTGATGGGTCTCTTGTCAGAAGAGTACGAGAAAAAGCTTTCAATACTTGGTTTCCAACATTAAAGCCTTGTACCAGTACGCTGCTGAGTGTTTGATGCGAAACGAAAAATTCAATCCACAAAAGTGGAATAGCGAAATCTTGAATGAAAGATTTCTTTTTTTTCTTTTCGTTTAGTGGTCGTATACTGTTCGATGAACGAAATTTACAATTGTAGCAATTTGATTGGAGAGGTCTCCGCGCTTTTTTCACACAGAATTAATTGCCCGGACTATTTTTTTATGACAGAAGATAATCCTGGAGGATTTGTCATTTCCTTGCATATTGTAAAATAATCTTAAGTTTGGAATTAAATAAACTAATTGAAATTGAAAAAAAATTGAAAAAAAATTGAAAACAATTTTGTGTTTAGGTGGCAGAGGCTGGGAATCAAACCCAGACCTCTGGCGTGATAGTCCAACGCACTAACCATTACGCCACGGGGTAATCGGTATAGACCATGTAGGTGATCTACATAGTCTATACTAGATGGTCTTTATAGTCTAGAGATAGTTTAAATGGTAAGATAGTCGAGATAGTATATACGCTAAAAATGATCTCCATAGCCCCATAGTTGGGATAGTTAAGACCATCTAGACACAGCCCATTTTTGTTTTATGTGTTTAAAACTTATTTAGTTTAAAATGTTAAATTGTTTTAAAAAAATAAAACGCATCGAAAAAGAAAAACAAAAACAAGTATTTTTATTAAAATGGACAAGCTCTCGTGTGGCAATAACCATCAACAAATAATGTCTGTCTGATCACAAGTTTTGCAAGGAAAAAAGCCTAGCTTTTCATTTGTTACCCCACCTTGTATAAGTGATCATTTTATGACCATAAAGAAACCTGACAAAAACTGTCAGAGTTTTTTTTTTTAACTTTGCATTCAGCCAGTTCAGGTTTCTCAAGCTCACTGGAGATCTCAGAGACCTCAGCAATCTCAGAAATTTGAACGTATTTCCTCAGTTTTGGATTCGCCTGCCAGTTTTGGAAATGGAAATTGGTTTTGACTTCTAGCGAAGAAATTTTGTTCAGGTTTCTCCTTCTGCTCAGTGGAGCTGACGAAGCTTGCTCAGTGAGATCTCAGTGAAATCTAAGAAACGTGAACTACTGACAGCTTCTATTTGACAGCGTATTGATTATTAAATGTAAAATTCTACCCTGCATCAGATTTTTCCCTTCCTATCAAATAAATTTATTATTTACATTTAAAATATGGACAATAGACAATTGAGGAATTCTTTCATTTCATAAAAGGCAAAAATAAAAAAAGAAAAATACTGAGTTATTCGAAATAACTTTTAGTTTAAATTGCTCTTATGAATATTACGTTGAATTAAAAGAAATTAATGGTTTCGCACTGCCCTATTGAGCAAGTTAAGAGTTACAAAAAATATTTGTCCCTTTATTTTACATTAAGGCCCATCGCCCATTAGGCAACTTTTTGTTGCTCGGAGTTGCCGGCAACATAGAGCAACAAAAATTGCTTGCCATCGCCCACTAGGCAATTTCCGAGCAACTTTGTGAGACTAGACTTTGACTTTGTCGCCATATTTTTTTTGTGATGGCTGCTTTCCGGTTGTCTGGTTATGTATGATCGTAAGCTGGCAATGCAAAATAAATTAATATTTATAATTATAAAATATTATATTATTTATTATTATAATGTGTAGGTACTCAAATTGTTGAAAAAAAGGAATTGACTAAAATGACAGAGGGTAAAAAGGAAATGCACGCCATTTTGCCATCCACAATGTTAAGCGGAAACGCCATTTTGACATCATATTTTTGACAAATAAGGATGCCGGCAGCAAAAAGTTGCCCTGTGAGCGATAGTAAGCAACAAAAAGTTGCCGGGAAAAAAGTTCCGCGATTTTGTTTTATGAGCACTTTTTTTTAAGTATGAGAGTTTACTCGCCAAAAGGTTCATATATTTTTAAATGCTATAAGAACATTGGCGCAAAATTTTAAACAGCTTGATGTTGAGGTATTAACATGATACTATTTAAGTTATTATTTTCGCGGATGGTATTCATATTAAGTTCCGAAAAATAATCTTTATTTAAAATGATACTATTTTACAATTTTCAAACTTTAAAGCTAGTTACTAAAATGTTCTTAGTTTTAAACATTTTTTAACTAGCATCATACTAAACCAATTTCCTTAATAAAATCCAGCTGAACACGCCTAAAAAAAGTGACAGATCACACCATTTTCACATTTGTAAATGTCAAAGTGACATTTGGAGTAAGTATGATACTAAGGGTTTGTTTCACAATGTCTGCATAAAGTTTCCCATAACTATCCGACACTTAAATTATCCGCAACTTAAATCCTCTCATTAAAAAACTTTGCGTTTCACAATCATAAATTTATGTGTCGATTAGCTAGTTGTCAGTTATTCCAGTTTTCCAAAAAATTTGACTGATTGAAAATATTCAATCAAATAATTATTAATTTAATTTTTAAATGTGAATTTTGAAGTGTCTTATGTCGTTTTCCATTTCAGGGATTCACTCATTCTGAAATCCAATGGAACAGTAGTAACTACTTTTACTCAACTTACAAATTTTGTCATTGTATTGGTGAATCGTTGTGTAGGTGAAATGCCCTTCGGTTTACAGGTATTATCATTATTTGATTTGATATTTTTGGCTGCAGCATGGCGTCCTTCGAACAGAGGCTGACGTTTACTTTTGACATTGAGTGAGTTTGTTCTGACGTTAGAGCTTTTCATGTATTAGTGCTTCTTGAGTGGATTCTGATTTTAAATCGAGAACCGAAATTCTCTTCTCAGAATCGTCGGTTGACCGTTTTTTTTGCCAATGGAATTTAGAAGAGTTTGGTTTGATTCCGGACGCTTCCAGACGTCCAATGGAAAACGACATTAGATAAACTTTTTAGAACGCGAAGTGGACCGAGGCCCGTGGTATCGTTGCAAATTAATAGAATTCAGTTTTAACCGTTAGAAATTGTGCGTTGGTAAGTGAACTTGAGCGGTTAAATGATTTTTTCATTTTGAAAGTGTGTTTTTGTGGTGTTAGGGGTGGTATTTTTATCGTGAAGTGATTTGGTCATAGCGCAAAATACGTCTCCGTCATACAAATATTCGTCATATGTAAGTCCAAACTATTAAATTTATGCATTTGTTGTATGAGTCACATTAACATTATTCAGATATTTCGAAACGTAAATGTGGTTGTTAAATGCCGAATAAGTTCCAAATAGCTTAAATGAAACTTTAATCAGACATTGTGAAACAAACCCTAAAAATATAAAGAAGGTATAGAAGAAATGAGAGAACCACGATACGAACTTTATACGTTAAGCAAAATTTGCAATTTAAAATAATGTAAAACATGGAAATTCCACTTCCAAAAACTATTGTATGTGTTTCTAGTTTCATATTTTCTTGTCAAAGGACCTGATGCACTCCAAGAAATTTGAACTCAAAAATTTATCAGTTCTCATGAAAAACTAAACATAATTATACTTCAAAATGTATTTATTTTCTCAATAATTTTCTCTTCGATACGACTATGAAAACAATTATATCACTCATCCAAACTGTCCTTGCTGTTCTGAAATTGGAAGAGTAATCGAAAGGGCTTTACCGAAATTGCCTTGACCTTTCGGATTCCAGAAAGTTATGGCTGCATTCGCATAAAGTGGATAATGCTTTGTCAATATCTCTTCGGAAATTTCCTTATCACTTTGAGTTTTGACATGATGAGTGCCATATTCATCGGTGTATTCCGAAATTCGATTCCCCATTGGAATTGCATCCAAACGTTGTTTAGAACGAATATATTCTTCGTAGAATTCATGCCACAGGAATTGTTCTAGTCGTTTGGTCCGAGTAACTGAAAACAGTTGTTGTGTAAGAATAAATTTCAAGAACTACAAATTTCATATTATTTTTTGCAAATGGGAATAAAAATGCTAATAAATATGTGGTACTATTGCATAACGAGATATACCTACCTATGCCAATTTATTCAAGTAATGATTTTCAATATTTATGCGGTATGAGTTTGATGTAAATGGAATTTATCACAAACTCGATAGAACGATCCGAATATTATCTTAAGTTTTGTGTACTGTGCCTATGAACCCTTAAGAAATATAAACAAAAATATTAAAAGCACACATAAACATACCTGCTGGTTTTTTAATAATTGGATTTTGAAATTTATGATGCATCTCACTTTGTGGTTTTTCAATATTACCATTTAAATCTCGGGCATTTACGACTTTGCTCGTATGCGGGTTATTTTGAAACATTATATTTTTGTTAAAAGAACGTGATGTTTGTTTTTAAAAGAATTATGTACATATTTATGTATGTACAATTTGAAGTATAAATTTGTTTTATTTTGATTTGAATGAACCTTTTTTGTTTGTAGTCAGGCAGGTGAAGACAGTAACAGTTGTTATGGGAAAACTCTTATTTCTGTTGTGAGTAGTTACCTTCGATTTTGTTTGTCATCCGTAATAGCATGCTTGCATTGAAAAAAATCAATACATGATATTTTTATGAATTTTAAGAATATCTACACCCACTTTTTTCATCTTGCCTATCATTTTATTGTAAAATTTGAGCAAAATCTCAAGTTAGATTTTTTTACGAATCCATATCTTACGTACTACATAGTACCTAAAAACTAAATTAGGCCCATCGCCCAACAGTTAACTTATTGTTGCTCACCCCAGCAACTTTTTGTTGCTGCGATCTAATTCTATTAGCTTATATGGGAGAGGCCCCCACTAGGCAACTTTTAGTTGCTCGGAGTTGCTCGCGGAACTTTTTTCCCAGCAACTCTCGGCAACTTTTTTTGCTTATCCTCTCTCACTAGGCAATTTTCGAGGAACTTCTAGCAACTTTTGGGTATTGTCCAAGATTTTGGGCAAATGAGACGCTTTTAACCCGAAAAACAAGTTTTATTTTCACACTGAAAAAATTTGTTTCGCCGCTATGATCCAAAATAAAAGGTCAATTTAACATTTCAATTAAAAATACTCAACCCAAAAGTTGCCCGAAAATTGCCTAACAAAAAGTTGCGCAACTAAAAATTGCCTAATGGGCGATGGGCCTTAAAGTAGGTATGCGGTTGGTATGCCATTTTGAGGTAACTACCTATGTTTTTGTATATTAATATACAGGGTAATTCACTTAAAGTGTAACAAAAAGAAAGAACGTGTAGATTGAGTTGAGACAGGAAAAAAAACCGTATGGGGGGGTGTTCTATTTCCCCCCGTTTAGGCGGGAGGGTCAATTTTATATAAAAAAGATATAAAACAAAAAAAAAACAAATCATAAAAAAACAACGGCAACACTTACAACGTTATGCTATACTTTTTTTAAGGCCAAAAATTTGTTCTTTTATTGTGTCTTTAAAAAATTAATTTTAAAAACTCAAAATTTTGAAAAAATAATGAAAAATATTGTGTTCAAACTAGTTTTTTTTTCAAAATTGTACGTTATTAAGTAGTATTTTTGCCTTTAAGATTTGATGCTTCTATCAATTAAAAGTCAACACTGTAGAGTAAATGCTCAGGTACTTTTTAGTTTTTGAGAAAATTAAAAATAATGGGAGGGGTATTTTTCGAAAAAATAACTAAAAACAGAAAAAAAAAATTATTAAAAAAGAACGCTAACCGTAAGAACGGTGTAAAGCCAAAAATTTCTTATATTTCTTAAATTTACTTTCAAACATAAATGTTAAAATAAAAAATTATGAAATTGTGTTTAAACTGATTTTGTTCAAAATTTTGCTCCCATTAATTTTAAGTCGAACACTAAAGACCGGATGTCAAAATGTATTCTAGTTTTTGAGTAATTTGCATGAAACCAAAATAAGTTTTCTTTAAATTCGACTTCCATCCGTTATTTTGTTGCTCCAAAGATCATATTTCTACAATAATAAAGTAGATTTGGTTATTTTCAATTTTCTCAAAAGTCATAAGACATTTAGACATCCGGTTTTCAGTGTTTGACTAGAAATTGATAAGAGCATTCAATATTAGAATCAAAAATATCCCTTAATAGCGTAAAATTTTGAAAAAAATTAGTTTCAACACAATTTTGTTCATTATTTTTTCAAAATTTTGGGTTTGAAATTTAATTTTTCAAAAACTATGCTCTCAAATAATTTAAATTAAAAACACAATTAATCAATGAAATTCTAGGGTTTGATTTTTGTGCCGTTGTTTTTTAATGAATCTTTTTTAGATCGATTTTTTTTTTAGAAAATTTCCCCTCTCGTCTAAACGGTGGGAAATAGAAGCCCCTCCCATACCTCAACCTACTCAACCTACATGCTCTAGCTTTTTGTCACACCTTAGGTGAATCACCCTGTACATACATAAGTATATGTATCATAATTTTTATTTTTTAAGGACCGTCAATGTTATCTAACAATATTCAGGTTACATTTTATCGTTAGTAGGCTTTTATTTATCAATGTAATACCTGACAAAAACAACGTCAATGTTACCTTACATGGGTGGTGCGTATAGTGTAGGACCCTTATGGATTTTTAATTTTATAAAGAAAAATAACCTCTAAACTAAAATTAAAAATAGCTCTTTTATGTTATGAATGGTTTTATAAAAAAAAACGATAAAAACAAAATTGACTTGTAATTGGGTCATGTTGTTTGCAACTGAGATTTTATTCAACACCTTGAACTAAGTCGTATATTTATATTTTTTCTTATTTCTCACAGGTAAATCATAAAAACAACCTGTTGATTAAAACTACTTTTTTCGATTTTGCGCAGTTTATTCTGCAATTTATTGAGAGAAAACTTTAAATGGCAAGACTTACTCAAGTACTTTTTCTATTCCAATCACTCTCATTCCAGTTTTTCCATAACGATACAATACGGTCTAGTTAAAATAGTTCAAGGAATTTATTTTAGTGCGGTACCAACCATACCAGATTACTCGTAGGTGTTCACTGTTTTGTACCTAAATCTTTATTAGGTACGGGATGACACAAGCGATAAAATGCGAGTTTGTTTGGAAAATAGACATAGGCTGAAAGGAAAAGGGGTGACGGGTGGTGAAGGGGGAGAGAGGCAATTTTCGTGCAATTTTGCCTATACCTTTCAAAAAAAAAAAAAAAAATCAATAACATTTTATTCTTTTTCCATGTACATTTAACACTTAAATTTTTTTGAATAATGCTCTGTTTGTTTGAAAAAAAAATAGGTTTTTTATTTATGTCTAAGAGTAGTCCGAAGCGGTCGAGTATAGAGACTTCACAATTGATATTATCTGGAATGAAAAGTGTTAGTTGAAACACATTCAAGGTTTCAAGTTGGAATCTTTCTCGCAGATCCGTGAGATCAAAGTCCAGTAAGTGTGCACATATTGATACCCTGTAGTATTCTTCAACTGAATTAATTTCATTTGGTGTGATAAATATGACGTCCACCATGACGAAGGATTCGAGGAATTTATAGCTCAACATCCAGTTGATCAGCAAAATTGTTTGCACATTGCCAGACGTTGTTATAAAACTATATATAGCATCCATATTCTCCCGCGACTGAGCAAGAACAGAAATTGTGTGCTTTATCTGCATAGCGCTACCATTACTGGCTGAACAGAATGGTGACGCAGACGGAGACGGAGCCGGAGCTGGAATAGCTGTCAAAATATTGAATATTCGCAAATTCAATGTTGCGAACACAACGGAACGTAGCCGCATAGGAGCTGCAGACGCAGACGGAAGAGTTCACCAACTTTTAACTTTTCACGTACGGCACTTTTGACGTTTCAATTTATATGAAGAAAAAAAACAACTTTTTGGGTCGGAAAAAAATATTGTGGTTATTTGTATCGCGAAAAAAATTATTTATTAAAAGGAAAATTATTGGAAACAAAAAATGTGAATTCTGAGCTTGTACACAAGAATATTCTTTTGTTTTTCTTCAAAATACTTTCAAAGCTGTACAGCTCCATTGTGAACATGTACAAAAAATAACGTACGACACTTTTTGACAGCTCTTCCAGTTCCGTCTGCGGCTTCAGTTCCGTCATTTTATTCTGTTCAGCCAGTTAAGATCGAGCGACGAGCGCTGTCGTTTGTAGTAATTTGTGAATTGTGTGTTACATAAAGTTGTAACAAGTGAAAAAGCCTTGCCTTGCCTTGCTCGGGTCACGCCACTGCGAATTTGTTTCCAAAGTGTGCACAATCTTACCGATGTTTACAGAAAATTGCAGTACACCTTATCATGCCGCTCTACCCCATCTGGTCACACAAAATCATGTGAGTGCACACCCCAAGGCAGCGTTGCCGAAATTGCACGATCGTGCTTTTTTGACACGATAATTTCCTTGTGGCACGGTGGCACGAAAAAGTTCTTTACGGCACGTTTTTTTATTTCCATTATTTTACTTAAAATGAATCAACTTTCGACAAAATTAAATAAAAATTGGTCCAAATTTCGTAAAAAATCGACAAAAACTCATATTTTTTCACAACTACTACGACTGGAGCGAATAATTTCTATTGATTTTCTTTGTATTACACCCCTTAAAAGAATTGATTACAGTTTTTATCAATAATAAGAGAAAAATTTGTGGTTTGTTTATATGGTACGAATTTTGGCAAATTTTTTCAGAAAATATGACACGTTAATTTTTTTCCGGGTGGCAACGTTGCCCCAAGGTGCTTATGAGGACAGTTTTTCAATTTGGATGAGATTTGAAGAAAGCATAATTATATCTCTTTCATATCTGCCACCAGCCAGCGTCTCGAACAGCGGAGACTTTGGAACATCACGAAATAGAGTTACTCGCAGTTTGTGGCTGTAGCACAGCACGGTGTCTTTATAGCGTTTTTGATCTGCTTCTGGATCTCCGTGACAGCACTTCAAACTTCGGCCAGCATAAGGGCACATCCGTCACTTCCTATTCCCACACACAATTCGAGTGGAAGTTTCAGCCCCTTATTTAACTGGGACAAGATAATTTGGCCAATGGCTTAGCCAGTTAAGGAGACAACTCCTTTGTTGTCGAAGTTATAACCAACTTCGCTTGGTCAATAATTATTCTCTTTTTATTGTTTCTCTCCAGTCTTCTTAATCGGAAACGTATTCCTCGCCAGTTTTAGCATAAGCTAGTTCCTCGAATGCATCCACGAAAGTGACAAAATATTCACAAATATTACCATCATGAACATATCATAAGGCTCCAGCTGGAAGAGGTGAGATACATCGGTTGTCTCATCAAAAAGTATTGAACAATACCACGAAGCCAGCACGTGACTTAAAATTTGATCACAAAATCTCTTTTACGCAGCATGAAATAAGCATGCTGTATGTTGTCTTGATTATGTAGCCTTAGAGGAGGCTGACTGCAAATGTTGCTCTAGTTCTTTATCTCCAGCAGACACTCGAAACCTTAAAAGTTTTCTGAAATTTCCCTCATTTACAGTCACGTCAGATTTGTTGGAAATATCAGTGTTATGAAGTATAGCTCCATCATCTCTGTGTTCTCGAAATGATAAATTCTGCCACGCAAGGAAGTTAATAGGACAAAGGCGTTCGCTGTTTTCCTGTAGCTAAAATTAGAGCAGCTAGCTATAGCTACTAAAAATAAATTTTAGAAACATGGAACGATAAAACATATTTTTTCCATTTATATTTTATACTTCGTTGTTCGTTCCCATGTGGGAAAGGGGGGGGGGGGGGGAAGGGAAGCAATTACACCCATTGCCACCCCCTCTGTATCCACAACTGATTATGGTCTTCCAAAATTATAACATTAACTTCAATCAGTAATATACATCCTGTTCAATGAAAAATCATTTCTCAAACATTTACACATTTTTATTTGTATATTTTCCAGATGTTCCAATCCTATTAACTAAAAAAAAACATTATTTAGAATTTATTATTTTTGACACTTACTCAATCATACCCCACTTTCCTCTAATTAGGATACGAATTCAAAATAAATCCCGTCATCCCTAGTTTCTAATTTTATTTTTACTTCTTGACCTTGTTTTCTGGGGCCTTATTACGCACCCGGAACCATTTTTGATTTAGAAGGATAATATTGAAGAAAAGTAAAATGATATTACTTGTTTTATTTTTTTATTTTTTATTATTAACTGATTTTCGAGCTACGAATATGTTGACTTATTCACTTTTAATTAAATTAAAATTTTATTTTGGTAACTATAACAATCTAAGAATGGAATATTTTTATTTTCTTTTCTTCTTTAACAAGAATCGAGTAATTTCTTAATAAAATATAGGAAATTGCTTATTTTTTAACACGAAATTGTGGCTCGTTAAGGTGTGCATAAAGTAAATATATAGAATAAATTCATCGTCATTGGGTTTATTGAATTCAACAACCGAAAATTTCTCTTGAATTCAATATTCAATATTGGTATTTATTTTTAAAGGATATCTCCAAGGAGAGCAGAAAAAAAAGAAGCGACTATATTTATTAACAGTGACTGTCTGAGCTATTTTAAGTTTTTTTGGGGCCCTTGATGTAGGTACATAATAATATACTCGTGTGACAGGAATGTATGACATACATAAATTCAATCAACCACTCATATGATAAAACGTATCAAAATATGTAGGTACATTATAGATATGTATGGTATATAAAAAGTAGGTCTCTTTACATACTTCTAAAGTGCTAATTAATTTTTTTTTATTAGACTAAACTCATTCGAGAGAGATTTTCAAGGATGGTTTTGTTTGATAATATGCTCTTGAATTTGAATATTTCTACCATGCTAAATCTTTAATGGTTTTTTGTCTGCATTCGTTTAATGGTTTAATCAATTGATTTGTTTTTTAGAAATTTTACGTTTATTCAATTAGGAATTGTTATACAAAAAAAATAAAGTCGAAGACCTGGGTCGCACGTACCTATACCTTTAGGCACAAGTTATAGCTTTCATTGAAAATTTTAATGATTTATTTTAAGACGTTTAGGATGCAGAATCCATAATTATTTCGATGCCAAAATATAGCTTTTAACTTAATTAATATATCTGGACAAAAATAATAATGTCGGTCCAACCTTTTTCATGAAATGACTTTTATTATTTCAATGATCTTTGATAAGGTAGTGCAATCATTGAAAAAATGAAAGTCAATTTATGTGGAAGGTTGGACCGAAACGATTTTTTTTTGCAATATACAGGGTGATCGGTATAAGATGCACCAAACTGCTGAAGCGAGTAGGCTGGGTTAATACAAGAAAAACATCGTATAGGAGTGGGGAGTCTATTTCCTCCCGTTTAGGCAGGAGGGGCAATTTTCTAAAAAATTGACTTAAAATAGAAAAAAGCATATTTAAAAACACCGGTACAATTTAAAATACCATATGCTATACCTTTTTGGGAAGCCAGAAATCTCTTCTCTGATATTCATTTTAAATTAAGTTTTGTTCGTGAATATTTTTTAAAAAATAAATTTCCAAACTCGAAATTTTGAAAAAAAAAAATTTTAAAAAAAGTTTCAAACTAATTTTTTTCAAAATTTTATGTAATTAAGTATAATTTTTGTTTTCAAAATTCAATGCTCTCATAAATTTTCAATAAAAAAAAGAAAACCGGATGCTAAAATGTCTTTTAGTTTTTGAGAAAATTGAAAATAACGAAATCTACTTTACTACGATCTTTTAAACAACAAAATAACGGATGGAAGTCGAATTTAAGGAAAACTTACTTTTGTTATTTTCAATTTTCTCAAAAACTAGACTACATTTTAACATCTGGTTTTCAGTGTTTGACTAAAAATTGATGAGAGTATTGAATATTAAAAATAAAAATACTACTAAATAACGTAAAATTTTGAACAAAATCAGTTTGAACACAATTTTAAAATTTTTTTTTTTTTTCAAAAATTTAAGTTTGAAAATTAAGTTTTGAAAAAATGTTCACTAAAAGAACTTAATTTATAAACAAAATGGAAGCACATATTTCTGGCTTAACAAAAAAGTATAGCAAGTCGTTTTAGCCATTACCGATGTTTTTTAATAATTTTTTTTCTGTATTTAGTCAATTATTTTAGAAAATTGCCCCTCCTGCCTAAACGGGGGGAAATAGACCCCCTAATCCAATACGATTTTTTTCTTGTCTTAACCCAACCTACTTGCTCCAGCAGTTTGGTGCATCTTATACCGATCCCCCTGTATATTAATTGAGTCATCAGCTTCACATTGGCATCAAAATAATTACTGATTTTGCTTTTTAAGTGCCCTAAATCTTTAATTAAAAATTTTCAATGATGAATTTCAATGATAGCTATAACTGGCCTTTTATGTTCGATAACATGGTTGTTTTTAAAACCTGCAGTGCAGAGCATAATAATATTTATTTGATTTCAAAAGTAAAAACTGTGGGGAGTCTATATTTTATACGCGGCATAACATAAGGATGTGGATTTCCAGAATTTTGGGATACAGAATTTATAGAACCTTGAAATACATAATTTCGAAAACTGAATTTTCGCACACACATACATTTTTACTGATATTTGCCAGCATTTCAGAGATTTGAACGTAAATTTTCAAGGCGCGAAAAAAACTGCCCGCATTGACTTTTTTGGTTGATATCCATTTGCTGAAACGAAACTTAAATATTTATGCTCAACTTAAGCGCTTTATGTTCTTATTTTTCCTCAGCGTAAACTGTCATATAAGCGTTTAAGTTGAACATAAATATTTAAGTTTCGCTTCAGCTAATGGGCCTTAAACGAATAAAGATATCGCCAAATATTTTTTTATCTTGAAGGAAATTTCCAAGGCTATAATTTTTTTGAATTTTAAGAAAAAATATAATGAAATAAGATGTTTTAGTTAAGGTGGTTACCATAGTTGGTTTTTAATTCTAAAAAGGTCGAAAGTCAATATATGAAGTAATTTGAGTGTAATTTAAGTGAAACAGTGGGAAAAAAGAAAACAAACCGATTTGAGTGAAACAGTGGGGAAAAAAATTAATTTTTGTTGTTTTTTTATTAATTGATTTTTTATTTTTTTGAAATAAGCTGGTAATTTTTTTTCATTTAATAACTCGCCTGGATTAAATTTTGTAATATAATAGCCAATAAAAAACTTTTAGAGAATCAAAACACCTACAAAATGAGGTATTAATGATCTCTGGGACTTGTTTCATCTTAAAGTTATAGCTTGTCAAAGTTCACCTGTATCTAATGTGGTTGAATACAATGTTTAGCCCTAAGACACCCCTCATGCCTCTTTTGTGCCATTTAATCAACCGAAACTTATGACAACTTTGTAGAAGAAGGATGGTGAATTATCTTTGTCGAAGATAATTTTTTCAAAATTGTAAAATTTTTCATCAACTTTTGCATTTTAAAAATCGAAAATAACATTGATTGCAGATTAAATCACCCCTCTAGTACAAATTTTTTTACTCCTTCTCAAAAAATTTTAAAAGAAAAGGTAGCCTGATATTCTAGCTTAATTTAAAAGATTTAAATCCAGTATACTATACAGTTTGTGCATGTTTTTCTAAAAAACTATTGACTGTACGAAAAAAGTTTCATAGCATTTTTAATGTAAAATTACATAAGATACAACCTTTGCCTTCACATATTTTTAAAAGAACTTATAGTTTTTGAGAAATTTGCAAAAAAAAGACCTTCAATCCCTACCACCCCCTGTAAAAATTTAAGCCCCGGTCCAAATTTAAGGTACTTTTTGGAAAATGCTTTAGATACAAAAATAAACATCTCCACCGAAATTCAGCTTTGTCGGAATTTTTCCGAAGTGAAAGTCTAATTTTCCTGGGCTAGCAGTGAAACAGGTGGAAGAAGGATTATAAAGTATTTAAGGGTCACTGTGGCGTATACGTACTTTTTGTTTCAATAAAGTTTTGTTTCGTAAATTTTGTTTCATGTGCACAGTAGCATGAGGGGTGACTGCTGTGTATGGATGCAGCTAAATCTCTTTGGCTATACGATTACGCTAGGCTAGATAAATACCTAGAATCTACTATATTATAAAAATGGAAAATCAAATATATGAACATAAGTACATACATTTCTTATGGTATTTCGCAAGTAAGATAAATTTATTTGATGAAATTTTCATTTTCTGATAAATTAAGAAAATTAATGATTAATTCATACGTAAACATAATTAATTCCCTTCCTGTTAATGTTTTTCCAAAAAAAAAAAACAAACAAACAAACAAAATATGCACTTCCATAGGAACCATAGCTGGTGCACTTTTATTAATTTAAGAAACTTTCGTCAGATTACCTCACAGTGGCTCTCACAGTGGCTCTTATTAGAATCGATATAGCTTTTTCAGAAAAACACCAAAGGCTATTGAAAGAAATTTGCTACAGTATACACTAGTGCTAGTGAAATTTCTGGGAATTCTGCGTTAAATTTTGTGTAAATATGTACATTGTATAATATCATAGAGTAGAGAACACAACAGCTTGTATCCACACAAAATTATGTTTCAACGAAGCAGGTAAAAAACATTCGACTAAGGAAAATATTATTTCTTGAAGTTACAGGAAAATGTATGCCCGGTTTATGTTTAGATTTAACATTAATTTATCTTATGTGTACAGCTGTAATAATTATTAAGAGGATTATGCAAGAGCAAGACAAAGTTTCAAGTACATGAACTTGGTTTTCAAGTGCAGCCAAGTAAAAACTTTACGTATACTTTATTTTTATAATTTTACTTCTATTGTATTGTTTGCATTCTTTAAGTGCCAGTTGTACAATTGTGAGTTAAATTTTGATCCGTGGTTCATCAGGATTTTTAATTCACCGATTTCGGCGGATTAACTGAGGCTTAGCGATTGTTCAGGCATGTACTTGGCTATTATATTTGAACCTTGAACCATCATTAAACCTCAGTTAATCCGCCAAAATCGGCGAATTAAATTTCCTAAAAGTCTTGGGCCCTAATTTTCGTGATAAGGAGGGACCACTCCATCATTGGGAACATTGATTTTGCTATCACAATTATTTGTAAATTAGATTTCTTGCATTTTTTCAGTGCGCCTTGAATTCAGAAAGACAAAAAGCTCCACCTAAGAGGTCTTGGACCTCAATATTCATATCTAGGGTACTCAGCATTCTTATTAAATATTATGTCTCAAGTGCTATACCTTTTATCTAAAAAAAACTCTCAACCATTCCTATGTGCGTGTCTGCAGGCATGGGGGGGACCAACAGTTTATTTCCAAATCCGAACGGCTAATGTGAGCGGCACTTTTCTATGACAAGAGAAGAGATACTCTTGGAAGCTTTGTCAATTCTTCGCAATAGGCAGTAGCCACGGCTTCTACATTTTATCTGGACTTTCGAAAAAAAAATCCATTTTGAATGCAGCGTTATCTGCAAAGGCCCCAACCATGGCTTGCAAGGCTTGCATATTTGCATGAAGAAAGTAAAGCCGAAAACAGATGTGCAGCTTTTTCCCTATACAGCGAAATTAGAAATAGAGATATCATGCAGCAAAGGCTGCATGCAGAGCCTGGAATACGTCAGCCCTCATAAGAACCTGTATAAATTTATTTTCGCTGCATTGGAAAAAGCTGCACATCTGTTTTCGGCATAAAGATCTATCTTTAAACACCAGTGAATTATTGTTTTCATTCACACCCAGAATTTACTGTGGGCTCTTGGTCTAATATGGAAAATTATAACTTTTATGAGAAAGTGGGCGGATATCACGCCCAATTTTGTTGAGCATAAATACAAGGCAAGTCCTATCCATAATTTTGGTGATCTGTGAGTCAGTGAATCAGATGAATCAGTGCAGTGATTTAGTGAGTCATTCAGTTATTGTTTTTGCGACTTTTGACATCTTATCAATCTTATCTCAGGAAAAACTATGTAAAGATAAGGAATTAAAATGTGGTTACGTTCTTGTGTTCTTCTCCGCGTTAGCAAATATGGCGAATGTAAAGTTTTTGACTTTATTTCGATTTCGAAGTTAAAGGGGGGTTTGAAAATCGCTTCAGTAAAAAAGGGTGTTTCCGAGAACTTGCCGAGAACTTAATGCGATTTCGAAGTTAAAGGGGGGTTTGAAAATCGCTTGAGTATATTCCTGTAAAAAGGGGTTTTGCCGAGAACTTGGCTGGGTACTGCCAGCCGTGCTGTTTGATATTTATCATTATATGTAGATTGCAGACATTTTTAGATAACACAATTGTTAATTGGTTTCCTGAAATTGATTCGCCTTCCTATTTATACCATCAGATTAAACGGGCTTTTTCATCACAATAATCACTGCTGTTAATAAAATCTAAACATTTACCTACTTTTCAGACAGGTTTAAGTATTATCACGATATAAGTTCTAAATTAATTAATGATATAATCTGAATAAGCAATTAGTTTTATTTTATAAATATATGTACAATATTTTTGTTTACATCTAATATAATCAGAAATAGAGCAGACAAATAAAAATGGAAATAATTTTTTTAATTCATAAAAAAAAACGAAGAAATATTGAGTTATAAAAATATGAAAGTTGGAGCTTAAATATATTATTAAATAAATCGTATATGACAATACACTGACCATAAATGCTCAATCCCACAAATGCTCAACATTTGGCAATACGGTATTTCTTCATGTCCAAGTGGTCTGGTGATATGAAAAATCGCATGATTAAAAAAAAAAAAGCAAACTTTAACAATGGAATCTCATAAGCAGTTGCAGATTAAATCGTTCATATTTTGTTTTTTTTCCATCTTTCTAAAACTGAAACAAAAAGCTTCTGATGCGAAGTCTGGTTCTCAAAATATTTCCATTCAAAGTGCGCATGAATTTTACTATATTTT
Source organism: Epistrophella euchroma (assembly GCA_947049315.1). Taxonomy (NCBI): domain Eukaryota; kingdom Metazoa; phylum Arthropoda; class Insecta; order Diptera; family Syrphidae; genus Epistrophella; species Epistrophella euchroma. The sequence continues at coordinate 144,212,557 of OX346245.1, forward strand.
TTTTAAACATTTCGCTGTCAAAATTAAAAGATATTTACGAGTACTTACATATTAACTAGGCCATAGTTAATCATTGAATGGCATTTAAGGGCACTTAAGATTAGTGTTTCATAAAAAATTATTGCAAAAACATTTTGTGAATCAGAAGTAGGATTAACCTTTTTTGACCAAAATGAAGAAGGGTTATTCGTCGTTGGTTCACTTCAAAAAAAAAATCTGCCCTTGCTGGTTTATTTTTAATTAAAGTTAAATTTCTAAGCTTATTAAAAAGGGAAAAAAAGGATAATTATATTGAATTTTTTATGTGAACATTCAAATTGTTGTATTAATGGTGCAGTGAAATAAAAACCAATAACAGTCAAAATTAAAGGAATCTTTATTTTTTTTCATAATGTTTATTTATATTTAAGAATATTTTTTAATCATTGGCAAATTGTAAACATTCCTTTATTTTGTTAATTTGCTCTGGGCATTACTACACAGGAGCATGCTACGTTGTATAATTGACCGATGGGGGAAAACATGGATACTTCAAGTTCAACCCACATACTTATAGCGACTGAACTTGTGATTTATTTATGTTTTTAAATGGAATGGTAGATCATTTGGAACCACTGATATTCGTGGCAGCAGCACATATTATCCTCTATGACTTTCCCAAATGAAAATTGTTGTATCAATAAAATTATTTAGGTAATAATTATTGTAATATTTCTTCGTAGAACCATTTAAGCAAAAGAGTCCGTTTTGGATCCGCACACGTACTCAACAACGTATGGAGGACTCCGCGTACGGATCCAAATACGGATCCGCAAAACAACGTTTGTCAGCTCAAATCAGTATGGAAATTAGAATCACCACTGACCCACTTGCGCAGTATTGTATTGTGAAAGTGAGATTTCACCATACTCAGCGAAAACCGAAACCAAAACGGATCCAAAACGCATCGCAAAAATAGTAGGTACTTCCTCAATTGAGTTCTACATTACCTACAACAAAGCTTTTTCCAAAAAACAAACAAACAAAACTTTTTTTTTCATTTCAAGACACTTTTATTTTCATCAATTAAAAAATACAATTTACAAACATATTTTATTTCACTACAAAAAGACGAAATAAACGAAAAACAGTAACATTTTATTTATGAAGTTATCATTTCTCAATTTTTCATAAGAAAATTTTAAGAAAAAAGAACAAAAAAAACTATTTCTTAGCTGTTCCACTTGCAAAGATGAACTAAACAAAGGTGTGGGGAAAAATGCCTATAGATACAAAGAGTTTGAAAGACTCAGTTTAGCAATGATCCAAGAAAGACTGAGAAAGTTGGGTCAGTGATTTAGCTTGAAGGGCATTGAGTTCATCTGCTGGCTTTACACTTGGTAACACTGGCATTATCTGAAAAAAGTTTCCAACTAAGGAGCCGGTTCTTTTAGATAGTTCAAAATGTTTTGTCATACTATTTGAAATAAAAGGATACGGACCGATAATAAATTACTTGAAATGTTTTTTTCATAAACAAAATTTCCTAATATTTCAACCTGAGTGATACTGGCAAATCTGCTATATCCATGGGACCGCAAAGTTCCGTTTGCATTTATTTTTTGCATCAAACCAATGTTGTGAAATATGCTAATCCATGTAAGCCCTCCTAAAGGATTTTATGAATTTTCGTTTGTGTTGTACGATTTAACGCTGACTTTCTTATTTATGTAATTCTGGAAGTTTTGGACAGTTTATTAACAATGTATTTTGATTTATTCTACTCAAATTAACTGAACAGTATTAGTTAAAAACAATTTTAATAAAAGTAGGCGTTGCAGTAGGTGGATTTTACTCAAACCACTTCCTAAACCTTCCCACCATGGTAAGGACAGACGTTGAAATTTTCATCAATCTGTCAAAATAAAAAAAAAACACAACACACGACACACCCTTGAGATAAAAATGATGCACGTCAAAGTACCCAAATACTGAATGCTATATTCAATCTTACACTTCGTCGTCGTTACTCAAGTCCTTTGTTATTCTATTTCCCAATAAAAAATTCCTAGAAATTGAAACTTTTAAAAAATCTCTTCAAAATGCAAAAATAGAAATGGACTATTGGACTAATGGACTAAGACAGTTTTCATTAATAAACGACAACGATCTATTCTTTTGTCATATACTTCAATGGCTTTTCTCTTTGTTTTATTTTTATGGAAATATCCTTTTGAGATTATATAAGATATTATTGTCATTCACAGTACCTACGCAGACATATTAAAGGTAATATCATTGGCGTTGTCATTTTTGTTCTGTTCTGCGCATCTATCAAAATGTCCAGTGCTCCTTTACTTGTCAAATTTTCGATATTTATTGTTGCATTTAATAATATCCTAGTTCCTTTACTTTGAAACTCTGTGATTTTCTGTGCATTTGTGTGAACTTCAGTCCAGCGTCCTGCCAAAGTTCATATAATACATCAGATAAAAAAAATAATGTGGCACTTAAATGCACAGAAAATCACACACAAAGTTTCAAAGTAAAGGAACAGACCTAGTGTGGTTTTATTTTAAGTTTCTGAGGGCACTCGAAAAATATTTTTTTATTTTCTTATTTTTTTTATTTTCTGACAGTTTCAATTTTCACAACCTGCACAATATAATTGGCCAGTTTGTATTTCCGAGATCTTAGAGGAATCCGTATTCTCAGAAATATAAACACAAATCCTCCTCCAATTTGCTGTCAAAAATTGAGGAAGGTTTTTTTGGATTCGTTGCTCAATTATTCGCAGTAAATCATATAAGAAAGAAAGGAAAGAAAAGTGTTTTTGAGGAATCTTGTTTATATGTAATGAAAATCGTTGTCTCGTCGCGTCTTTTTTTCAATTTTTCGTACTCATAGCGTAACGGGACGACGAGAAACGCTTTATTGTGAATAGTCTGGTATATTCTCATTGCTTGAAATTGGTTTGACAGCTAGGACGAGTTCTCGTCACGTTCACGTCTCGTTTCCTCGTCGTATTGTAAAACAGGCTTGACTGTGACTGTCATTAATTTGAATTAAGGTCCAAACTAAGTGTCGTCGTAACATCAAAATTGACTTCAAAAAAGTTTTATTTTATATAACGTATAGGTAATAATTAGGATACCTAACCTACGCATTTATTAATATAAATATCAAAGATGTCTTATGCTCTTTTCTTTTTCATCTTTGAATTATGTTCTAAAGTGCAAGGATAAAATGAAAGAAGTAATTTTATGAATATTTAATCAAAAATTGAAACGAGAGTTTCCACTGCAGAAATCACGAAAGTTATTTAAAATTTTTCTGTTAAGTGATTAAGAAGCATTTCTGTAACTACAGACAGAGTCATACTTAATAGTCTGTTACTGTGGTAACTTTATTTTGAAGTACACAATATTGCCATTAATTTGAATTAGTTTGAGTTGAGTTTACTAGACATAGACAAGATATGTAAGTATATAAACAAAGAAAGTGAGTTATTCCGTTGGATTCGAAGGAATTCAAAAGCAATATGTTGGACATATTCCATGTTGTAAATCGTATCGCCTTTGTGATATTATTTAAAATTCTTTCTTTTGATTGAAATATGTATAGGTATGTATATTTATATATTTTATGAGTGGGTTAACTACACTATAGAACTTAAAGAAGCATTCAGACGAGATACACTAATACACACACAAGCCAGCAAGAAACTATTTAGTTGAATTTATGGGTTCAGGTAGGTACCTTACGTATACGCTTATAATCATACATGGTACAGGATAGATGTATATTATTTTCAGTTTAATCTTTGCATTCACAGATGAAAAACTAGAGCTGTGTCAATCGTGATTGATTCGGTCTTTGTGACCCGTTCATTGATTGCAATCACAGTAAACCGACACAATCAATCTCAACGTCAATCATTTCAGTTTTTGAATAAACGACCGAAGCAAGCATAAATGTTTCGTTCATTCCACTCATTCTCAATCACATCACACAAAGAAATAAAAAAACATATGAAAAACAATGAGAGAGTTCCTCACCGATCCGATGACAGCTAGGTCAGTATAAGGAGTCAAAAGTTATAAATGAGTTTTTTGCAAATATCTCAGAAACGGTTTGTGCTAGATACAAATTGTATTCGACAATATTGTAGCTGGAGCAATTTCCAACAAAAATGGTTTACATAATTTTTTTTGTAGCATTAACCGTTTAAAAGTTACAGCACATTTTATGACCTTTGGCCTCTTTTATGGGATTTTTTGACTTTTCGATTTGCTGTAACTTTTTAACGGTTAATGCTACGAACAAAATAATATACACCATTTTTGTGGCAAATTGCTTCAGCTATAAGATTGTGGAATGAAATTTTTGTTTAGCACAAACCGTTTCTGAGATATTTGCAAAAAACTCATGTTTATAACGTAACACAATCACAAAGACCGAATCAATCTGATTGACATGGTGAACGATTTAATCTCTGACCATAATGATTGAAATAATGATTGATTGAAAAGACCGAATCTTTGAAGCAATCAATCATTGATTGATTCGATCTTTGAAAATGAACGATTGACACAGCTCTATGAAAAACTAAAATTTAATGTAAGTTAATTTTCTCTTCTTGCAGGGTTTTTGACAAAAGAAAAATATTGACTGTATTTTTTTTTCTCTCCTGCACTCAAAGACAATATGTCCCACCCACAGTATACATATTGAAGGTAGTCTCTTCCGCGCTTTCACATTATTTTTCAGTTCTGCGCATGTTTCAAAAGATAACATTCGAAGAGAAAATTTACTTGTATTTTGTTATTGTCAATTTGTGAACGAGTATCACTGAGTCTGAGATTCTTAAACACTTGCGCTTTGTTTTTGTAAATTCTGATTCTCAAAGATGCGCAATATATTATTGCGCAATGTATGAATACGTCCAAGTTCAATGATTTGGTTTAATGTGCACGCAGTTTGATATACCCATACAAACTGTTGATTCAAAATAGATTTTAACGGCCTTTAGTCCAAAAAATAGGCGTTTCGTTTTTGCGATCTCTCTTGAACTCATCCAGTCAGGGGCCTGAAAGTGTTTTGATACCAACACGAAGTAAACCATCCAATTTCTTTCGCCAATATTAATTTATAAGAAAAATATTTTAAAAATACTAAAAGTGTTTAAAATAACAATTATATTAATTTTATATAAAAATATTGTAAACATGTTTGAGAAAAAATGATAAGTCCACTATTTTTAACTTTTTGTAATTGGGCAGATCTAATGGAACCGAAAATCTTGACATTCCGACAGGTTTCACTGGAATCCGAATCCTTTCTTTCTAGAGAGATGTCTTTGTAGAGTGTTTACGCATACGTTTGCGAGATTTTTTCCGTCGACGATATTTCGAGAACGAATAAAGTAATCGACTTCAAATACATTTTACTTTACAGATAATAATGCCATAACAGGCAGAAACGGTTTTAAAAAATCATGTTTTCTTATTAAAGTAATTTAAAAAAGTTGTAAAATGTCTTACGTCTCAAATATCTTAAGAACAAAAAATGCTATTGACTTTGGCTTAATTTCATTCTATACAAAATAACGTTATTTGTAATATTGATTTTCTTTAAAAATAAGCCAGCATTATGTACTAAATTTAAGTTCCTGAAGATGAATAACTTATTAAAAAAAAAAACAACACAAACATATATTTGCCAGTAAGACCTAGGGTCTTATAAATTAGGCAATGTTAGAAGGAATAGAAGGATAGGATAGATTTTTGTTGGCACAGTGGACTGAGAAATAAGGTTTTGATTATCTCATTATATCCCAGGGGTGGCGTTCAGTTGAGGGAATATAGAAAAGAATGCTGCCTAGACTGGGGCTCGAACCCACACATCCAGGTTAGCAGTCAAGCACTACTTCCACTGCGCCGGGGCCACCCCGGAATACGAATATGGAAATAAGAGATCAGAGTCTTTCCAGTATTAATTGTTAACCTTCACAAAGTTTAACCTTAATCCTTCATACTTAAAAAAGGTCTTTTAATTTGCATGAGAGGATTGACAATTTAATCGTCACAAACATGAGTATTTCACTTATAAAGGGAATCAAATATTAAGTCTTTTCTTAAGGCATATGTAGTTTGCATTTGTGAAATAAATAATCGAACTTCAGATGAGCTATGTATAGAGGACACGAAATAAAAGGGTCTCAAAATGCATGTCTATTTGTCTTTCTGTATATCGGTTGTTCATAATGTTCCTGATTTTATTTGTAGTTTATTTGTGGTTGGACTGTATAGGTATCTTTTTTTTATTAATTTTTCTTAAACTTCGACATTTCGAATGTTTTTCGGTTCTTCTTCTGGCCTCTAAGTATTTGTATATCTTTGATTTTTAATTTTCAATAATTTTTAATATAATATTGAATTGCTTGAAGAAGAACGTAAACACGTTCGAAAAGTCACAGTTTAAGAAACATAGTTATAAAATTAATAAAAACCAATTAACAATTTTTATATCCTTCTGGCGGTCTGGATGTCTTCAATAAGTGCTCTCTGGATGTCTTCAATAAGTTCTATCAAAAGCTAACTTAAATCGAAAACTAAAGATTTAAATACAAACAAATATTTGTTTTGAGAACTAAAGGTCTAAATCTTAAAATCCAGAAACCAAAATTCACAAATTATGGGTATTCACGATCCGGTGCAACTTGTCTAGTATCGTTGGTAAAAGTGCAAAAGTGTAACATTTTCTTACACTCCAACAACAAAATATACTGAAGACAATCTTACAAAACTTTTGCACTTTTATTATTCCTCAACCTCAATTCCATTTGCAAAAATACAAGAATGTAAAATCTGCAAACGTTCGTTGGCCAAATTCCTAAACGCAAAACTTGCGCAAATTATACTATGCAAACTATGCAGATTATCCATAGACGGTGTTCACATTGGACTCAAATTTACGATTTTTTTTGACAGAAGTCAGTCAGCTCGTGTTCAGACACACACAACCGTTTCACTCTGACGTTCAGTAGTCGTTAAAATAAAACACACATTTTTATTCGCCGGAGAATTTAAATAGAAATTTTTCAATCACAAAATTAATATTTGACTAAAAATCTATTTTTCCAAGGGAAAAAACTTCGATTCTTTAGTATTTAAGTACCAAACAAAAACTAAATACTAACAAAACACATGTCACAAAAGGAAACGTCAAAAAAATCCACAAATTTTAAAAAAATTTAAAAAATCTTGCCTCACTTGCCTGTCTCTTTCTCACCACAGAGTGGGAACGAGAAAAATTATATAGACGTCAAAAAAAATCCAAGGAGTAAGTCCAATGTGAACCCCGTCATATACGTACAAGATTTTATTTTTATGTGCAAATGCAAATGTATTTGTGCAAATGTCAAAAATATCTTGCGCACTTAACTTGCATTTCAATTTGTTTTTGTTTCAGCTTGCTTTTTTCATTTGCTTTGCAAATGTTGCGTTTAGGAATTTGCCCGTTTAGTTGATAGCAAGCAAAATATCATTCTTGCTGTTAATTGTTGCTCGTGTGTGTATTTTCTGCAGTGTTAAGCCTAGTACGCTGCTGATGCGATAAAAAATCCCAATACAAAAATGATACTTCCAGTTAAAAACACACACTTTCCTTGAATCTACTACAATTTCCATCAATGTTGCTGTCAATAAAAAAACGCAAAGTCCCCTTTCACACGAAGATACTAGTTGCTGGTGATTTTGTTGACGTTTTATTTAAATCTCCTTAACAATCTCTTGTACCTTTCACACGCAAGCAACAAAAACCCGGAGATTTTCTTTATTTTCCTTTTAAACTACCTTGGTTGAACGCACACAAACGTAGCGTGAAGAGAAACGTCAAAAAAATCTCCTGAATTTGTTGACCGGGGAGATTTCATTTCCCCCTCTTTCTTCCTGCCCTTCTCGCCAATGAACTAATTGTTGCCGGCAACTCAGTTGCCCTGTGTGAAAGGGGACAAAGTGAATTATGTATTTCAATACTTTCAAAGTGGAGTATTGCCGTATTCTCTTTTTAAAGTAACTACATATTTCAATACTTTTATTTTATAGCCGTGGTGGATTTTTCTTTTAAAAGCAAACTAAAGTGCAAAATGAAAAGATTTAACTTTTATTTAAAAGAATGGAAATTCAACTTTATTTATACAAATTAGAATTAACAAATTAATTTTATGGTGGGAGCTTTTTATCACCAGCACACAAGATCAATCACAAATAGAAGAATATGATAGTATCTCCGAAAGAAGAATTATTGAAGGGCAAATAACTGACATAATTTCATTCTGATCTACTTTGGGATGTGTTCAAAAAGTAAATCCGAAGAACGCGGTCATTGAGTGCGACATTTACACGGCGGCGGTGTGGAATTGTGATCGCGTTAATGTAATGTTTTTGGTTTGATTAATTATTATTCTTTAAATAACAAAAATGTAGTAGCCGTGGTATAATGGTTAGTGCGTAGGACTGCCATCAGCATCGTTCACCCAAAAATAAAAAAAAAAAACATTTTCACGGCTACTGGCCCTTGCCAGTAATTTAGATCAGTCAGATCCTACAATATTGTCAGATCTGTCTGTGAAAATATTGTCCCAAATGTCTAACAATCGTCTGAACACACAATTTTGTCTGACAATATTGTCAGAAACGTCATTGTCAGCTAATTTTCAGAATAAATAAAACCATTGAAAGATATCCACTCAAATGAAGATTAAATACGATGAAAATAAAGTGAACAGCAAATTCCAACAAGTTAAAAAAATTGGAATTCAAATTAGCCAAGTAGTCAAGTAATCAAATAAATTTGAAGAATGCCAAAACAATGCTGGGCAGAGACACTACATGAAAAAAAAACCAGCTCAAGCAATTGGTAACAACAGGCAGCCTGCCGCCAACTCGCTCAGATCTAACATAGTCTCAAGGTCACTTTCTAAATCAGCCGAGCTCTCTGGAGTAAGCCTGCTGAATTTTTTTTTGGCATTACCACAATGACACTAGATTTTCAAATCACTTTGAAAGTATCCTCTTCTTGATAGTGGCTACATACGTACATACATTTTAAAAAAGTGAAATTCTATAAAAGATGTTTGATCTTGAAATCCTGAAATTTATTGTGACTTGAATTTTGATTGGTCTGCCAACCGTGTGAACAGAAAATTTTCAAGCTGACAATATTGTCAGATATATAATTGTCAGACAAGAGCTGACAATTAAATTGTCAGACTTTGGCACAAAATCTACCAATCGTGTGAACGGACAATTTTACATTGTAAGGAATTTGTCAACTGTCAGCTAATTGTCCGCTATTGTCAGACCAATGGCAGATCTGACAATATTGTAAGATCTGACAATCGTCTGTACTTAGCTTAACTCTTGTCATAACTAAGTGTTTCTCACCTTAACCGTTTGGACTCGGCAGTAAACTGTAGGTCCCCTCCATTACTGTCAATAACATGCACACAGGAATGGTTAAGAGTTGTAAGTCACTATGCCCGGGTTCTACATGAGCTGTAACGCCACCGAATTTAATTTATTTTAAATACTAAAAATGAACACTTTACGTTTAAAAAAATGAAATAATTTCTTTAATTCAACAAACATGTATAAGTAACTATTCATTGAGCCAACGAACTTCAGCATTGGCTGAATTACAAACAAAAAAATATTTTATTAATAAACCTGCTCAACTTTTTATGTACGAAAATGCGAATAAAGTGAAAAAATATCGAAGTATTGCAGGGTCGTGATAACTTCAAGATAATATTTCCTTTTGTAAGATATACATTTTACGAGTGCCCAATTGATAGTTAATAAGGTTCTAGACACTAATATGTATGTAATTTTGTTTTTAATCAGATTTGTGTCCTTTTATTAATTTCGTCTATCTCCCTTAAATAAATATATCACTGTTTTTATGTGCATACCTCAACTATGTCAAATGCAAACAAAAATTAAACAATGTATAAAGCTTCACTAATTGGCTATCACCACAATCACAAAGAAGCTATAACGTCAAGCTGTCTGAAGTCTGAAAAGAATGAAAAAAAAAAGGACACATGAAAATGTGTATTTTACGTAATTAATTAATTAATTTAGTATTACTTTCTCTTTTGTTCCAATGTGCTCAACCGAAAATAAAAGGTCAAATTAGGTTTACATCATTGATTATTACAGATGATGAAGGTTGTTTTTACCTGAAAAAAGAAATCCATTGCTATACACAGACATGAGACGGGTGAATTTAAAAATGGTTGAGTGATTTCAAGAACAAAAATTGTCTTTAAATTTAAATACGTAGGTATATGACATTATTGTCAAATACAGTCCATGCCATGGTGTTAAATATTATGTTCCTAGGAATTTGAAAAATATCAAAACAATGTCAGAATTCTAACACCGCAACGACGCGCGTCAGTAATTAAATTCCTGGTTTGTTAATTGGTCACAGATGTGATGAATAAAGATAACATAGCAAACGATAATGAATTAATGTTAAATGCATCAATACGTAATTAATGAGGGAGTTTGTTTTTAATTAATCACTTATAAATAAGCAGATCGACCTTGACTTGACCAACAAGTTACGTTGTAAAGCCTGTTGTCTAGACGAATTGATTTCTTTAATGTATCTACTTTAACACTAAATAGTGTAGCCTGTATCTTGGGCTATGCCCACAATATGATATTTTTTCAAGGCTTTCGAGACTGTATATTTTTGATTTCTTTATTTGTGGTCTTGGAAAAAATAAAAAATAAGAAATAAAATTTTCATATTTATCGATTTTCCTTCGACAAAAACACAAAATAAAACAAATGTGATTTATGTCATACCGAATCAGAGATGGCAATTAATTTTTTCTAATGTAACGAGACCAAGAAGAGTCTTCGAAAGTCTCGTATTGTCTCATCTGCCCCAGCCGTGCCTATATGTTTGTTATCAAGATTGGCATTTGAGAAACTTATAGACCTTTATTCTATTCAGCAAATAAATATACTAACTCAGTATGGTACTACATAGAATAATTGTTTATCCTGAAAATTTTTGGTTTGGGCCCACTGTTCGATGGAATTCTTCAACATCCAAGTATTATTTTAACACTTGCCTTTTAGAACAATTAAAAAAAAACATTAATACATAACCATCATCACGAAAAGCACGAAAGTACATATTTCCAGAAATGTTTTTTGTATCCATAAAATTCAGAATTTTAATTACAAAAATTGTTTAATGTTCACAATTAAAATTTATTGAATTAATACAAATTAAGCATTATTGAGCCCATTAAGACATTTAATGAAATCATTAATAAAACATGCAATCAAAAAAACCAAACAAAACAGAAACAATATTATTCAGTTCTATCGGTAGTGAATCGAAGATGTCTCTGTATTTTAATATTCTGTTTGTCTTTGCCATTTATTCTTAATTTTATTGTGTCCATAATTGGAAAAAGAGCTTTCTTATATCAAGTTTAGACACAATTGTCTATTTTTTTCTTCCATCATGCGAGGAGTCAGAGGTGTTAATGTTTTTGTTTCCAATAAATAAGATTAGGTTCACTGTGGCGTATACGTATTTTTTGTTCGAACAATTGTTGTTGCTGTACCTTAACGAAGATTTTGCAATTACTTAATTATATGTCTTTTGAAGGCTGAGTTCATTTCGGGTTCATGCTTGAGAATTGGCTGCAGCTCTACGCCAATGACTGCTGCCGCGCCATCTGGACAAAAATTGAAAATCCGATATTTTCGTTTGATTATTTTGCTCCTTACTTTTAATAGAAAATATAAATTGATACTATCAGTAAGTCGTTTGATTTTTGATAAGTCGCTCGACTTATCAAGCAGACACGCACACAGGAATGGGTGAGAGCTGTAGGCGACTAGGCCCTGGTTCTTTGCTAAAAAATTAATTCTTTCAAAGATAGTAACAGTGTTAGCAATAAAAACTTCAGTTAAATTCTTGTTTTTTTTTTTTAAGAAAATTGTATGTAACGGAAGAAATCTGAAACACCTTGTAAGACATTTAAATAAGAATTTTTTCTATGTCAAAACCTTGAGAATTTCCTTTGAGCAGCCAAACAAAAATGTAACGATGCAACCATGTGAACTTTTTCATTCAATAGTTGGAGGTCGTGGAACAATGGCTCGACTGCTTACTTAAACATGGTGTGAGTTCGCACCCTACTCAAGGCAAAATTCTTATCAAATCATCATTGATTGCAACAATGCAAAATGCCGAGATGAGTTTGCAAATATATATTTTTTTTTTAAGAGAAAAGGTCATTTGTATAATTTCAACAATGTTTTAAAGGAAAACTGTTTGAGGTATGTATATGAAGGTTTAAGTCGAGAAGGTTATTGGAATAGTTTGAAATATTTTCGTCTCTATGGAGATTATGTAGGTTTACAAATAAAAGTCAAGTGACCGACAGGTTTCTTTTTATTTCTGAGATGCTTCAATATGAATAGGGACATACTGGAAAATGATTTCATTTAAATTTGGTTAACGTAAAAAAAAAATCATATTTTTAGTTTGACTGCTTACCAATTTGAATTTTTGTTGTCTTAGAAAAAACTGAAGTTAGTCTATGATGTGAAACTTTTATTTTATGGTAACTCAGATAGAAACCACAGAATCAATATTGGTCTTTACTCTTGCTGTGCTAACTTTCGTTATAATTCTCAGCAAAATTTCTTAAAAACTTACTTTGTTCTTCTGGATACACAAACAAGTTTTTTGAAGAATTTTAGCAGTTTTCCAAGAAACAGAAATTAAAATGTCATAATAAGTTAGGCAAAAAAAAAAGTTAGTAGCCGTGGCGTGATGGTTAGTGCGATGAAATGTCATGCCGGAGGTCTAAGGTTCGATCCCCAGCCTCGCCACCTATTTATTTAAAAGAAAAAACGGCTACTGCCTCTTGCGAGGAATTGACAAATTCTCCAAGAGTATCTCCTGTCACAGAAAAGTGCCGCTCGTTAGCCGTTCGGATTCGGCAATAAACTGTAGGTCCCCTCCATTCCTGCAGACACGCACACAGGAATGGTTGAGAGTTGTAAGTCACTAGGCCCTAGTTCTTCATGAGCTGTTGTGCCATCAAATTTATTTTTTTTAAGTTAGGCAAAATGGCAGGAAGAATTATTTTGATGAAGTACTCTCTTGACCACTTGAACGTTCTTATCATCTGCTCTTTGAAATTGGGGACAATATTAACTGGGGTCAACAATCCGGTATTGTTAATTTTTTTTTTAAACATCGCCTTTATTTTATTGATCAGCAACTTCATTTTGGTGTCCCAATAATTGATTGACAGCTTACATATTTTGAATTTTTTAAAACTGTTTATTTTAAAAGATAATTAGGGCATCCATTTCCCAAGCGGAAAGCAATGTTATTTTGGCCTATTAACACTTCCCAAGTGTAGCGTGTCTACACGTATAAATAATCCATGTGTAAGCCCTCGTGTAAACCCACTAAATCATAACCCACTACTAATTTTTTTAGTTTAGTTTATTGATTCGAACTGTATGAAAACTTGAAGCATTTTGTTTCGAAGTGTACATAAATTATTATTTCAATGTTCGCTATCATCTTATTCCCGATAACTTTGATTCTAAACGTGACTGCTGGCAAGTAGACTTTTTTGCTTGGCCAACTTGTATTAGAATTTAAAATTACAATTATAAAACTAAAGTAAACTAAATCTAAATATTTAAATAAAACTGAAATAATAATAGTATCATAAATTAAAAAAGTTTGTTTAATTTTATAAATTAAAATATTGTGCCTACGAGAGGGCACACCAAGTACATAACTATTTGTAAACTAATTTGCAAACGATATTATTGTAATTTTGACATTATAAAAAAAAACCCTTTCAATAACTTCAGTCATAAGATGGCTAGAAATGAGTTATTTGGTAACTCTTAAGGTCAGTTGTACATTATGGTTCCAATATTGTTTGGTAGTTCACCAATTTTAACTCACCCACTTCGGCTGTTTAGCTAGGTTATCATATACATACTTGAACGTTGAACCATCGTTGCTAAACCAGGGATTGAACCACGTTTCATATAACTAGCCCTAAACTACTTAAAATGAGAAATAAACTTTATAACTAGAGCTCTCAATTTTAAGCATGTATTTAGCTGCACGCGTATTCGTGTCACGTGTACACACAAAAATTAAAAAAAATATCGTTTGAGCCTTTTTTGATATAAAACAACATTTTTCAAAACGGTTGTATGGCAGGTACCGTTATTTTTGAGCGAAAAAAAATTCTCGATTTATCCTCGAGGGAATTACTCAAATAGCTTATGCTTTTAATCGCTTCAGTGGTTTACAGACAGACATACAGACAGACATAATAGACAGACATACAGACAGACAGACAGACGGAATTGCGGGACCCACTATTTCGTGTTCTCTATCATCGTAATGTCAAGTTTGATTGTTATCTCGAGTTCGATTTTTTGCACGAATTCATAACCTGCCCTATATCTAGTACCAAAGAATATAAAGTTACCAAGAAGGCGCATCTCATACAATTTTTTTACTGCACATTTTTATTTGGTGGGTTCCAATATTGCGGCCTGCTCCCAGAGCTTTTGCTTTTTTTATGGGCTTTTCAAGGACAAAAAAGCAGACTGTTTCAATGCATGGTACATATATTAAAGGTTATATCATTAGCGTTTTCATTTTTGTTCTGTTCTGCGCATCTATCAAAATCGATAAAAAATGGTGGATCCAGTGCCCATTTACATGTCAAATTTCGGTATTTATTGTTGTTTTTAATATTGCGGTGTTGAAGTTTTTGGGAGCACTCGAGCAACCATTTTTTAATTTCTGACAGTTTCAATTCTGACAACCAGAGTGCAAGATAATACCTTATATTTGTGTACTGTGGTTTCAATGTGTGTGGTATCTCATTTTAAAAGCGCTGAGAGAATTATTGAAAAGTCCATAAAAAAGCCAAAGTGCGGGTTCCAACATTGGAACCCGGCATTCAGTAGAAAATTTGTACGAGATGCGACTTCTTGGTAATTTTATATTCTTTGCTAGTACCTTTACCGCAAGTAAAAATCACATGCAAATCGAATGATGTTAAGCCGACGAATGATGTGCGTACGAAAAAGGGATTCATTTTTATATACAACTAGCTGGCCCGACCCGGCTTCGCACGGGTAGAAAATCGTAAGAAAATAGCAAAATAAATTGATACATAATTATACGACAGGTAGTTAATGTCAATGACTTCAAAGTCGAAATTTTATGTATTTTTTTGTAGACGTTGGGACGGGAGCAGGGATCCGGCTTTATAATAAATTTGCCCTTATACTTTAAAATTTTACATGTATTGAGCTCCAAAAGACGTCATTTGGAAGCATGAGTTGTATTTCCTGATGTTTGATAGGAAATGTTTTGATTCGGCAAGCAAAGTTTTAAGGGCTTTGGCAGTTCTTCAAGTTGAGGCAGTTTAATTTTTCCGGCTTTGCAATGAGGACACACTTCAGTCATAGTGCCGATGATAACATTCCGACTCAAACTATAATCATGAGATGGGTTATATCGGAATGCAATGTGAATGTAATCGAGTGATTGCTGACAACAGAGTCGTGGTTGACGCTGATCTGGTGTTTCTCGTTGACGTCTTTCAGCCGCTCTAAGTCTTTCACGTTCATGCAGTTGGAAACGAAGCAGATCTGAAGCTGTAGAACACGATCGCCGTGCTCGCAACGCGTGCATGTGCATCCTCTAATCTGGTTTTAGGTCGCTCTTCTGCTTCTTCGGCACGTATTTAAGCCATTCTTTGGTATGTTCGCTCGTTCGCTGATACCCGTTCTTCATCAGTACTACTTGCCAGCCCTCGCCACATTGCATCCGCTATGCGACTTTGACGTCCTATGTTTGATCTTTTGGGAGTCATTACCTATTTTGATAAGACTCAGACAGATCTATTGATAGATTTAAAAATAAAGAAATTTCAGCGGAATGTCGAAATATAAATAGATCGAAATCTATATGCAATGTACTCTCTGCGGACACCTCTCATATAACCGGACAGATTTTTGGGTTCTCCAGTGTCCAGTTTTTAGAGGAGAGTACATACATTATTTAAATTAAAAAAAAAGAAAACGAAAAAGTAAATGCTAAATCACGAAAAGGAAAAATAAATAAACTATATATGTATGTACTTACGAAATTAACGCATCATATATATTTTCGTCCGTGTCAAATAATAGCAGAAACATATGTATTTTAAATTTTTGCTTCAAATTTATGACAAAAAAAAACAATTTTTTTTGATTGATAATGTTTATGATTATGCTTATACATACATATCTCAGTACAGCGGGTGTAACTTTTTTGTCCAACTCATGGCGATATTTAAAAAAAAGTATATATAAACACGCTCGTATGCAAATGCAATGTTGTGTCAAAATTTCAAAGCAATCGGAGAAGAACTTTCGGAGATAACTTATAAGGAACACACGTACATTTACATTTTTATTTATATACATAGAAGAAGAGGATATAGAAAAAAAGATATGAAAAGCTCAAACTGTTTGATTTTTCCGGATAAAAACAAAATAAACAAACAAACAAACAACCTTGTCTCATTTATCTATAAAGAACTTCCTCAATTTTTCGATATCAAAAAGGAGGAATGTTTTATCATTTATACTTTCCCTTTGAAAAATAATGGTTTAATAGAAATTTAAAGTCCTTTCATTTAAAACACAATATCTTCACACAAATATTCTCCCTTAATCCCAGCTCACATCATAAACAACAAAAATATTTGAGCAAGCCAATGTCCTCACTGGAAAATGAAAACAACAATCCATATGG
Organism: Epistrophella euchroma; assembly: GCA_947049315.1. Taxonomy (NCBI): domain Eukaryota; kingdom Metazoa; phylum Arthropoda; class Insecta; order Diptera; family Syrphidae; genus Epistrophella; species Epistrophella euchroma. Next base: position 144,229,441 of record OX346245.1, read on the forward strand.
TACACAAAATATATTCAACCATTTCTTTTTGTTTTGAAAAATGTTATACGTATCTATGTCCTATATGTGTATAAGCGTTTGCTATCATACATATGTACAAACATACATATATTGCTGTGATTTAATGTCATAATATATATAAATGTGGATACAAAAAAAAATGTAAATTGCACCCTTATTAAATTTTCATTTCAATTTATGTCCCCTCTGCTTCCAGATTTAACAAACGTAACTCCATATTGTACAAAGAAGAAACATTTTGGAAAATAAGCTGGATTCCTGTTAAAAATGTCCAGATTGTGTTTCTGCAGCAATGTCTTCTTAAACAGACTTTATTGAATATTGTGTTGGTATTCAGTATCATATTTCCTATAATTAAAATTAATAGCAAAAATAATTCAGTTAAAAAAACACCCATTTTCTGGAAGGATATACATATGATGTCTGATTTTTTTATATCTAAAAGAAGTAAACTCCAGATAGAGAAAATGACACCAAAAACATAAATGTTAAAAAAAGAGCCAAGTTCTCCTATGTGTAGAAAAAATCTGTATACAACAAGTCAGCCGTGAAAAGAAATGAGATCTAAAAGCTCACCAAGTTCTAAGCTTATGAAGATGTAATATCAAATATTTTAAGTAGTGTTATATCCAATCAGCTCCAAATTATGAATGAAATTTCTTTTTAAAACCTTGATAATACTTTTTGGAAAGTATTTTCTTTTAACACAAAATTTTAAGTTTTCAATTTTTGAATGTACCTGGAGCCCTAACACTCGAACAAATTTCATCATTGTACAATAATCAATAATAGTTCTGAGAAAGTGGGTGGATGTCACGCCCCCGAATGTCAAATTTCAAATTTTCAATTTTTTTCTTTGCATGCTTTTCAAGCAGTACCGCTCTACAAAATTTCATTATTGTACAATAATCAGGAGTGTTCCATTTTAATTAATTACTTTTCTGATAAAAAGTGGGTGGGTGCCACGCCCCTGAATGATAAATCACAAATTTAATTTTTGTCTTTTTCACACATTGCAAGCCCTACCGCTATACCAAATTTCATCATTCTACAACAATCAGAAAACAATTTAAGGAAGTGGGCGGATACCACGCCCCTCATATGCAAAGCTTAAAGTTTTCGATTTTTTCCATTGTTAGCATTGCAAGCCCTACCGCACTTCCGAATTTCATCATACTACAACAATCAGAAGTGCTCCATAAAATTGATAGCAACTGTGTAAAAGTGGGCGGATACCACGCCCCTTATATGGAAAATCCCAAATTTTCAATTTTGTCATTTGTATATGTTACTGTAAAAAGCCGAAATACTGAAATTCTAGAATTTACCGGTAAATCCTAGAGCACCTAGCATTATGGCGTATAAACAGTGAGGTATGTATGAGGAAGGATTTACCGGTAAATTTTAGAATTTGATTATTTCGGCTTTTTACGGTAACATAATATACACCATGAAATTACAAGATTCTGTGGTGTCGGCAAGTGCTGTGTAATTTTGATGATCTGTCAGTCAGTGAGTCAGTCAGTTACGGTTTTCGCGATTTTGAACGTTCTATATGTCAGGCACCAATAATGCTAGGGAGTTGAAATTTGGTGAGGCGCCTGTGCTCGCCTAGCTTAGCAAATTAGACGAGTTTGAACTTTCTGACATTATTGGTTCCGAAGTTAGAGAGGGGTCAAAAAGCGCTTGAGTTTGTTCCTGCAAAAAAAGATAGTGCCGAGAACTTTGCTGGGCACTGCGCCGGGTCCTTTAATTATAAAAATGTTGTGTCCTTCTTTTATGTTAAATATCACAAGCTGTCTTAGACACCATCCTTATTGTCCAGAGGTGTTTACAATCGATTTTCGTTTGGCAGGGAAATGAATTTGGACTATTTTTATTTTTTATACCAAGTGCTTTGACACTCAAATCTAAGATTTTTCAAAAAAATAACTTAATCGATTTAGTACACTAATTCGTGCTTTATTTTTTGGGGGATGAATTCTGCGATTATTCCCCAAAATAATATAGGCAAAAAACTCCATCTCCCCCTTGAGGCGGGAAGGGGCAATTTCTGAAAAAATTGACTTAAATAAAAAAAAAAAAATTAAATATTATAAAAAAATATACATATATGTATGTATTATAGTTTTTTTTTTAAGTAAATATTTTATTGTCTTATTTGATTTTTAAATCAAGGTCTTTTAATGAATAGTTTTTGAAAAATTTAATTTCAAAGTCAACACTTTTGAAAAAAAATTGAATGAATTTTTTTTTTAAATAGATTTTTTTTTTAATTCTTAAATTTTTCGTGATTTAGTGCAACTGTTTTTTGAATTATTAATTTTTAGTCAAATACTTTTTAAGTACAAGTATAATTCCAGGGTAATTGTTCTTCAAGCTTCTGAGTTCAAATGATTTAGTGATTATACGATAATACTGCAATAATGTGTAAATAAAATAAAACAGTTTTTAGCTCTCCAAAATATATGCCATATAATTTCAACCTAATTATTTGGAAGTAATAAACACTCTGCTGCAGTGCATGTGTTGTGAATAATAATTCTACTTTACAGGGGCGTATTAACAATTAGTGTGAAGACTTAAACCAGGAAATGCACATGCATCTCATAAAGGAATGTAAGCATTTGAACAATTCAAAATCAATAATTTTATAAAAGAAGATTTGTATTCCGCAACAAGTTTAAAAAAAAAAATACGTTTTCAATGGAAGTGAATATTAAGAAGCGCATTTAAGATATAATACCTACTTTCGAAAAGGATATTTTGTTTGATATAGCTGTGCATGCAGGACGTGTTTTGGAATTCAGGAAATTTATGCTCTCTAAAACCAAGTCTAAACATTCGAAACGCAGTTTAAATGTGGTCTAAAAGGGATTATTTCTGGTGCTTTTTTTATCATATAAATATTTAACTCATCAGATTCAGGGTTAAAATAGAACTCAAACTGGTAAACCCACTGAAGTTTAAATAAATGCCTTCTTTGAATTGACTTGAAAGCTCCATTGTGAACACACTGTTTTTCGACCATCACTTTTAATTGGTGCGTAAATTGGTACATCAACGACAGCAAAAATACATCAAGCATAATTAAGCTTGATTCACACTATAGTGTCGATACTGATACAGTCTCGATACGTCCTTACTCCGATAAAATATTCTAACACAAAAAACAATGAATATTTCATTGAATTTGTGAACAACAACTTAAAGGTGTTACCATACCAATTGTTTACGAATTACTTTTTGGTATTTTTAATTCGTTTGTAGATATAACTATATCAAGGGGGGCGAGCCCTATTATCAGTCTCATTTTTAGTGCAATAATAATATTAACAATTAGTATATTCACACCATCGATACCGCTCCAATACCGATACGCTCTCGCCCCTGTTTCGATTCATTTGAAAGAATATTTTATGGGAGCTAGAGCGTTATTGATATAGTTTTTATGGAAAAACAGTAAAAAAAAATACAATACATGTATAGGCATAGTTAGAGATATTTATTTAAATTAATAAAAAAGGAGAACAAATGAATATAAATAATTTTGAATCGGTATTGGAGCGGCAGCAGTGGGAACAGAAAGGGATTCTATCGGAGCGTTTCCAAGTGTTTCGGATTACAATTTCTGGAACAAAGCTTTAAAACTATATAATTTAAATTATTATTGCCTAGAATTGATTATGATTTTATGCTTAAACTAGCTGACCCGGCGAACTTCGTTCCACCTATAATTGATTAAATTATTAATGTTCCTTTCGAAAGTCGAGTATAGTAGCCCGTTGCGTAGTGGTTAGTGCGATGGCCTGACATGCAAGAGGTCTGGGTTCAATACCAGTCGCTTCCACGTTGATTTTTTTTCCGGGCTACTGCCTCCTACGAGGAAGTGACAAATCCTCCAAGAGTATCTTTTTGTCATAGAAAAGTTCCGCTCACCTTAGCCGTTCGGATACGGCAGTAAACTGTAGGTCCCCCCTATTCCTGCAGACACGCACACAGGAATGGTTAAGAGTTTTAAGTCACTAGTTCGTTGTGCCACCAAATTTATTTATTTTTTATTCAAGCAAGCACCAATTGTTATCACGAATTTCTGACTTTTCCGGCCTAGTTTTCCAATTTTTATCTTATATCTCCAAATTTTTATCCAATTTGGATGATGTTTAGCCGAGTTATGCGCGTACGAACACAAAAAAGGATTAATTTTTATATATGTAGGTATATAGAAGTAGACGATGCTCAAAAAAGAAGTTATTTTTGAATATTTTTGTATTAAATTTAAGTTGCCGCGTATTTGTAAGTAACATTACACAAAACAAAACTTAAATATTATGTGTAACTTGAATGTTACAGGCAGCCACAGCCCCTGGGGTTAGCTTTCAGACTTTAGGGCCATCTTCAATAAATCCGACCCTTTTTCTTAGAAAGACTAGATCCTATGGTCCTCTGTGGAACCTAAATGACTATTAAGAATATAATGAATGTTTGCGTACATAAAACAAATAAAAATCTGAATCGACAAAAAAAAATATACTCGAATATATTTGGCAATATAATCCACAACATGTAGATATCTATCTATTGATTGAGCTTTAGTATTATGTATATGTTTAATTTCTTATTAAAATATATTTCATGAGATTAAAAAAAATATCCTTTAGCTTTAGAATGTAATTTCAATTATTGTAATTGAATTGTTTTCACGAGAAATGTACTTATTTTGATACTTTATTAAACAGAATTTCAATTATATTCTGCTCAATACCTGCGAGACTCTTTTGGCAATTACTTTAAAATTTATTTTTGTACTTTTCTTCGAAATGGAATATGAGTATGTGTTAGGTGATAACTGATGTATTCTTAGAGGTAAAAAATTCAATTTATATTCTACGGATTAAAATGTAAGAATCTTTCCAGTAATAACTGTAATTTTGCATTCGCTCATATGAAAAGTATTTGTTATAAAAAAAAAAAGTTTTGAGAATTTTATCAAAACATTTCGATATAAATAAGTCCAAGAAAATGTTCGTCATAACTTTCCTGCAAGTCTGTATAAGTCTGTGCATCCACCATAAGAGCGTATGATCCAGTAACAGTGACCTTTATGTAATAGAATTAAAACTCAAATAACTTAAAGGAAATGGAAGAATTCAAAATCTTCATAATAACGTAAGAGATTTATCTTTAAAAAAACATATAAACAATTCTTCTGGAACAAGATTTATCGCTTTCTGGTTGCATAATTTAAACTTATGCCCCTAGCCCCTTGGGATATAGTTTATTTTATTTCTCATGCCTAGCAATTTATAAAAATGTAATAACCTAATTCTGTAAATTAGTTCAGCTTAAAGCTTATATGGACTTTACAACGCTTTTATTTTGAACCACCACCGTAGAGCTTAATATAGTACGTTAATTATTTTTTTTTCTTCAGTTATTTATTTATTATATCTATCGAGCTTATAATCTCTTTTAGACTTAAGGGTATAATCAATACATAACAATTAGGGAATAAATATCCTTTGTCAAAAAGATTTTTTTTATTTTTTACATAAAGTTTTTTTCAAGATAACTAGCATTAATGTATTTTTAAATACAAATCTGCTTAAATATAGACCGATTATGTCACACACTGAATTAAATAATGTGCAGGAGCCAGATACTGGGTAATTTTTGCCCAATTGCACATAAAAAAAAAACATTTTTTGTTCTCTTAAAGGTCTTGAAGGAGCAAAAATTGGATATAGAGGAAGTAGGGCAGAACAATCAATTTTTGAACATAAGACATCTCTAGCCAACATAACAAGACATTGGTTACGCTTTAATTGAAGAATTTGCATCTTTAACAGGAGGCATCTTTGCTCATATGGAGGCATAACAATATCGATCCAATCAAGCTTTCTTAAAGCATACCCCGGCTGAACTGCCTCTACTCTATTTATGCTAACCAAATACAACACGCATATTCTAGATTTGACCTTACTAAACTAATATATAAGGATTTCAAAGTTTGTGAATCTTTAAAATCCTTAAAATTTCTTTTCAGAAACCCTAACAATTTATTTCCCTTTGAGACTACGTAATCATTATATTCGTTAAAACTTAGTTTGTTGTCAAAAACAACGCCCAGATCTTTTATTTTATCCTCTCTCTTCAGTTACTTACCGTTAATGTTGTAAGAAAGAATACTTTATGAAACGAGGAGATCGAGTAAAAAAATCAGCTTACATTTAGAATTATTTAAATACAAGCAGATATCTTCACACCACTTACGGCCATACTGTTGGCTTTCTTCAAAGCTAGTTTTGAGCAAAAACTAGTTCTATTCAGGTTTCGAGTTTTAATTTTTTCACTAATTTGTATTACTTTGGCATGTAAATCAAAATATTCATACATTTTTTGACATCTAAATCAAATCAATATATTTTTTTGAAAAATTTTAAACTTGAAACCCCTGTAAAACTAGTTTTTTAGTAAAACTAGCTTTAAAGAAAGTCAATAATATGGCCGTTAGACACTCTATTAATATCGTGTTGTAGAATGTCACAGTCGTTATTGGATTTTATAAGTTTGAAAATTTTAAAGTCGTCGACAAACAGCAAGTTACCAGAGAAATCAACCCAAGAAGGAAGATCATTATTTATAAAAAGATAAAAAAATAGAGGACCAAGATGACTTCCTTGAGGAACTCCCGAGAAGTTTTTAATTATTTTTGATGAATTTCCACCTATTCTTACATACTATGTTCGATTTGTAAGATACTGTTGAAACCAATTTAAGATATTAGCGTTAATAATAACATGTTGCACTCGGTCAAAAGCCTTCGAAAAGTCCGTATATATTACGTCCATCTGACCACCACGTTCCATTCCTTTAGTAAAAAATTGTGAGAAGAGAGATAGATTTGTAGTGGTTGATCTACCACTAACAAATCCATGTTGATTATCTGAGATTCCATGTTCTATGTTAACATAAATACGGTTTTTAACTACCGCGTCTGTAGTTGGTAATATCTTGTTTGGAGCCAGATTTATGTATTGGTGATATGACCGAGGTCCATAATTTCAAATATTAATTTATAAAAATAGCTTCCATCAAATTCTTACTTAGACTTAGACTGCAACACGAGAAAAAACATCATATAAACCAAAGGTGTTTATTGTACGTAGTAGCCGTGGTGTGATGGTTAGTGCGATGGACTGTCATGCCGTAGGTCTAAGGTTCGATCCCCAGCCTCGCCACCTATTTATTTAAAAGAAAAAACGGCTACTGCCTCTTGCAAGGAATTGACAAATCCTTCAAGAGTATCTCCTGTCACAGAAAAGTGCCGCTCGTTAGCCGTTCGGATTCGGCAATAAACTGTAGGTCCCCTCCATTCCTGCAGACACGCACACAGGAATGGTTGAGAGTTGTAAGTCACTAGGCCCTAGTTCTTCATGAACTGTTGTGCCATTAAATTTTTTTTTTTTTTTATTGTACGTTGCTTACATGTTTCCTAGAAAAACCTCTTTAACCTTATAACATGACGTGTAGGGATTTAAATGTCAAGCTTAACCTTAATAGAAATGAAGGGACATGCGAGACAAATTTTAATCCATAGCATTTTAATCTTTTTATCAACAAAACCAAGATAAAAGCCACCATTGTTTTTCTATTTTTTAAAGCAAAACTACTCCTAATAAATTAATTTCCACCATCAAGTAAGGCCAAAGAGATTACAACAGGATTTTGCCGTCTTATTTCTGCATTCCTTTTCCGGATTATGCATTACCTACATCAAAAAGTGAGTAGAAGGTAAATATTTTGTATACAATAGAATTTACTTAAAGCTTCAATACTATATTTGGTTTAACAGAAGAGTACGATTATAACTTATGTATATTTGGGAAGGCTTAAGTTATTTGAAAACATACTACATTACATATACATTCTTAAATTTTTTTTTTATAATATGAAGGAATATGAGGGTCCAAGACTTCTTAGGTGGGGCCTTCTGTATGCAAGACGCACTTGAAAATTCATTTTTATAGTGCGTCTTGTATACAGAAGGCTCACCTAAGAGGTCCTGGACCCCCATATTCATGTCTGTGGTATTCAGCTCTTTTATTTAATATAGTTTTTTTTTTTTTTTTATGGTATACCTTTTATCTGGGCTATCAGAAAACGAAAACGAAAGAAAAATAAAATTAGTTTTCGTTATTGACTAAAAGCTCAAAATTAATATAATTGCAGTTTTTTTTTTTTTTATATATAATTTCAGAATTAACTCCACTTTATTTTCAACTTTGAAAAAATTGTTTTGGAACATTACTAGTTCACGAAATTTGGCAGTGAATTGTCAAAAAACGGTAGAGCTATCGAGTGGGGGTGGATGAAAAATAACCGGTTTTCTGTTTCTCCGTTTTTTTCCCTTTGGACCGGAGAAAAAAAATCGTTTTATTGAATGAACGGTTTTCGGTTTTTTTTTTAAATTTTTATTAAAGATTTTTTATCAGATTTTTTTTTTTAAATTTAATATGTACCTATATTCGGCAATAAACTGTAGGTCTCCTCCCTTCCTGCCAATAGCACGTACACAGAAATGCTTGAAAGTTGTTGTAAGTCACTATAGGCCCTTGTTCTTCATGAGTTGTTGTTGTTTTATGGACTAAAGGCCGTTAAAGGCAATTTTGAATCGATTTTTTATTAGGTTAATAATTGATTTGAAAAATATATTTTATCAAACTTAATACATTTTAGAACATTATTAGTGGTTTTGTTTATTAAGCATTTTCCCGAGAAAATCATCCTCAAAGTCAAAAAATTGGCATGGGCAGGAAAAATGTAATAGACTAGAAACTAGATATCTTGGGACTGAGACAAGATATCAACTTTATTTAAACTCAGTTTTAAAGGCGAGTATTTCTTCTAAAAATAAAGACATGAATGAAGTTTTTACCACTAGAGCAATTTTTGTTAACATAAATGATGTCAAAATAAGAGATAAACCTATATCCAAGAACCACACCCTAAAATATTTCCGAACAGGGTCCGGTACATCCTGTATATGTATATACCTAGTTAACTTAATTTGTTTTTTTTTTTTTTGTTCATATTCAAATAGTTAATAGGTTTCTCTTAATACCAATGACGTTTTTTAATAAAACAAATTTAAGACTTCTGTTCTATTTTTTATTATTTCAATTATTTAGAATATTATAATTCAGGCCTAAAGAAGAAAGTAATGGCTTTCGAAACGTTGCAGCTGGTATATAAAAAATAAAAAATAGAACATAAGAGAACAACGCACAAAAAAGTCTTAAATTAAAGCAAGGTCACGAATATAGGATTAATTAAAATATGATTAATTTTTTTTAATAAAGAAATAAAAATTTTTGAAAATTCTTATTTAAATAATGCGAATTAATAATATTTCAATTTAATCAGTTTGTTCATTTCGAATCGAGCAACACCTCTTCTCTGTTCTGTTATTTAAATTATTGTTCATTTTATTATTTTTTTAAACCCTTGAAAAGACATTTTGTAAACAGAGACATATAATTCTAAAGATTTATGTTGATGTATTTTTTATTCAAATGAACATTCTTGAAAAAAAGATTCAGCATTGATTAATACCACGAACCCAAGGATAGGACACGGGGATACGGTTTCCAAGGTTTCCAGTTAATTGTTTCCCATCTCTATAGTCTTCACCTGAGTCCAGATGGCTTCAGTAATTAGGATGTCCGTACAAAATGAAAAAACTAGATCGAAAGCATGGGACGATGACGACGAGGACGCACAGTACAATAAATTCGCATAAATTTTATTATTTCAGTGAGGTAAAGGCAATTAATTTATATTTAAAAAAAGGCCATTTTGATGAAACGTGTCTTTGTCAACGCCCGTCGTTAATTTTGACTTAAATCAATAAAATAAATTTGTTAATTAATTTTTAATAGGCGAAAACAGCACATTATGTATAAATGTATTATTTATTTTGAAAATAAAAAAAAAATGTTTTCTTCCTTTTATTAAAAGAATCTAACTGATTCTTATGTAGATAATGTAAAACTATTCTGTATGAAATATAATAGAAGGAAACACTTTAAGCTGTAAAAGGCATCAAAAGGAAAGTTATCATCTTCAAATTGGACATAGATAGGAAGTACAATTATTTGGTATAAATTAAGTTGTAAATTAAATTGATTTTTAAGTTTTAGTAAACAATAAAATTTTCTACCTACACCTGTTTTTCGATTTCAGAAAATGGGTTAGAGTTTCAATTTTGTATTGGGTGGGATGGGGGCTCAACTTTCCTTTACAACATCCTGAATTTGGATACGCGGATGGTCTCATTCGATAGTTAAATAATAGTTTTAAATTTCGCGCGAAATTTTAAACTATTATTTAACCTCACTAAAATGTATTTCAAAATGAGTTTAAATAATAGTTTTACATTTCGCGGGAAATTTTAAACTATTATTTAAACTCATTTTGAAATACATTTTAAATGAGGTTAAACAGTTTTAAATTTCCCGAAAAAAATTTCCAAAATAAAAACCCAAGTGAAAAAATACATGCCTGGCAATACTAAACAGACCGTATGACATTTCTTTAATTTGTATTGTTTTCAAAACAAAAACTTCTAAAAATTAATTAAAAATACAATGTATAAATGTTTCCTCACTTTAAAATTGTGATATTTAGTGTTTTTAGGTGTTCATCTTTCCAATGAGACTATCCGCGTTTCCAAATTCCGCGTATAAAAAGTGCAAATCGGTAAAAAAAAAAATGCCCGATTTTGAAAATTTAAAACATTTTTTAATTGCATTTAGGGGGGTTTCCTCACCTTAATATTTGAAAAATATTCTATTGAGATGCCTACCTACCCCTAAAAAAAATCAACTTCGAAATCGGGATGTCGTAATGGAAAGTCGCCCCGGGATGGGGCTTGGAGTGAAATTTGTATTTAACAAAATTAAGCAATTTCTCTGCATACTGAAAAAAATATTCCTTTGATAGGGGTTTTTTGGGTTGCATAGTATTTATTAGTATAACACGTTTTTTTGCAGAGGGGTGAGGGGGTAGCAGTTATTTTTTTGAAGGTTTATGTATTTAAATTTAAAATATAATATAGCCTTATAATATAGCCTTTTGTGTGACTTGGAACAACTTTTGAATTTTTGAAAAGGGGCGGTGGCGGCCGGCGCGGCGCGGCGTTTTCTCAATGTTCGAAAACCTGAAGCTATTTTTTTTATTTTTATATTTCGTTAATAGGCTAATATTATGAATACATATACATATGTAGGTTGTAGGGTCACAATATTTTTCTCAAAATTAGGTGAAAAGGTTTTTTTTTTGCATTTTGCCTTTAAAAATACACGCGCTCTACAACTTTAATGAGAAGAGCAGTTTATGAAATCCAAAACAAAATTGAGAAAATTGATTTTTTTTCGAATTTTTCAATTACCTTTTGAACTTTTGAACATAGAAGTCCAAAAACTTTAAAAAAATGTTTCCAAGATACCTAAAATAACATGAAAAAACTTTTGAAAATTTTGGTTTTCGAAAAAAAAACAAATTTAGAACAATTAGGAATCGCGAAAAATAACTTCTTGTGTGTGAAGTTAGCCCAGAGGTTTTTTTTTTTAAAATCAGATCCAACTTTGATTTTGAGATCTAACTATATGTGTTCAATGCGTGTGTCAATGAATATTTGGAGATAATTGAACTTTGGTCTCATTTAAATGGTCTAATTTTAAACCAAAAATATTCAAAATGTTTTGTTGTTCCAAGAAACAAACTAGATCTTTTTTATTTGCCCTCGATTGTGTTGAGCAATGCTTCAATCGAATATTTGGAAACGGCGACAAATCTTGGAGCGACGTTAGGTTTCATACGTGGGATATTCATATTAACTCGCTCGTTGGAGAAGTCTATGGGCAACTGCGTATTCTGTGGGTAACTCAGTCATTCACACCTGTAAGCACCCGTTTATTACTTGCAAAGACACTTATCATACTAATATTGATTTATGGATGCAAAATTTACTGCAAATGCAACTCTGTAAACAAAAGGAAGCTCAGTGTTGCCTTCAATAGCATTGTTCGATATATCAATGGGCTGAGAAGATATGACAGATTGTCTGATTTTGCTACTCGTCTCCTTGGTATGCCCTTTGAAAATTATATTAAGCTTCGCAGTTTGACTTTGCTTTCAGATATTTTTTATTTTGCTAACTCACCAACCGCAATACTGTTTTGAGAGATGCTATTATAGCATCCTCGCATAGATTTCGTCAATTGATGCATCCCCGCTGTTCGTTCTTAACATCTGAGCGGCAAATTTTTAAAAATGCAGTTCGTTTGTGGAATTCATTGCCACGTTATATAAAAGAAGTGCAGAACACAAGAGGCATACACAAAGTATTGAGGAATTTTTACATGTAAACTATAATTCTATAATCAAAACACTTTTCATTATTCTAATTTGCAGAAATCGATTGCATCCAAAGGAAATATCAACCATGACCTAGAACTCTATATTCCGTCTGCAAGAAAATTAAACACATCTGAATTCATTTTTCCATATAAACAAAAACAAAACAAAATTCAACAAGTGCTTTATAGTTAAGATGGAATATTATTTTCTCAGTCTGCAAAACTCTTTTTGTCAATTCTGCGCACTACAACTTTTTGTCCAATCTTCCATTCCAGTCTGGAATGATAATGCAAATACATATTTCCCTCCAGAAACGGCAACACTCCTTATCACTGCTGGCCAAGTAACATCACAGTGAAAGTCCCATATTTCAGTGAAAGTCTTTCGAACGAGATGAACGGTCTCATACCTGTACCGGGCTAAGCAATTCAATCTTTTTGGTGTGTTGTTTTGAGGACGAAATTACTCGTGTACACCTTAAAAAGCCTGCAGCTGCCCAAATGGGCGTGATGGGTAGTTTTCGTTACCCTTCCTTCAATAAACAATCTCGAAGTGACTTTTAGCATAATAGGTGCAAGTATGTTTTTTTTTTTTTTTTTTATTGATGTACTCGGAATTTCCTTTTAACAAGAATATTTCGGTCAGTGGGTGTTGAAGTATGGAATTTGTATTCTAGGTGAGAAAAAAATTTATGTTTTTCAATACGGCAAAAAATAAAAAGAGGTAAAATGAATCTCAAGTGTTTTTTGTTTTATGCATGCACTTGCTTTGCTAGAGTGGTGATTTATAAGGAAAGTAATAAAGTGTGATTTTATTGAATTCTAAATTTTACCTTTGATACACATACAATACTACATCGACAGTGCAACTTCTCCCTTCACCAATTCATCCCCTTCAAAGTGATACCTACATACATATATATACATACAATCACAAGTGGTTTTTTTTGTTTTGTAGTGGAAGAATTTGTACACGCGAGTATGTTCTTCGAGTGTTTGCTGAAGCATTAATGAGATTCTTTATAACTGTGAATGTGCGAGTCAGAAACAAACTTGTTCTGTTGTAAATAAAATCTATCAAAGAAAACATCACTGAAATTCTCCCCATCCTCCCCATCCGCATCATAACCGTATGGCATGGGGTGTTAATTGAAAAAAAAAAAAAAAATTGGATAAAGTCAAAAGAGCCTAACAGCTCAGTTAGGGGTAAGTTTTATTCAACAATCGTCCACTTCAGTATTGTTTTGTAATTAATGCTTTATAAGGACCATAAAGGGGATATACCCCCTCCTTGGTTAGATGGGCTATTATTTATTGCTTTGCCCATTAAATTTCGTTTGAATAATTTATAAACTTTTAAAAACATCGATTTTTGATTAATAGGTTTGAATTGGTTAAGAAATCGACATGAATGATACAGGCGACAACATTGTATTAGTAAAATGTATTTTAATCTACACCAAAACTTAGGATTTTTGAAGCAAATTTCTTCAGATTTGGTTGGGTTATGAAATATGTATTAAAATTGAGATTATAATTCTTAAACATCTTATTTTCTTTTTGTGAAAGCATCAGATCTATTAATTTTGAAAAAAATTGGCTCGTTTTTTTTTTTTTTTTTCTTTAACAGAATGCAATGGCATTTGAAATGTTTACTTAAGCCTAGTTTAGGCATACTTTAATGCGAAGTGAAATCAAAATCTATAAATGCCACGCCGAAAGGTTTACAATAGAAATAAATTTTATGGTTTATAGATATTTAGAATATATAAGTCCGTTATATTTACTTCCAAACAAATTTATTTCTCCTTTTCGATAAAATAATTGCACTAAATTTTATTGTATTTTTCACGCCCGGGAAAAAAAGCTACTTTTTTATATGAAAAATTTCATTTCGACTTAAACATAAATCGTTTTAAAATTCTGTTGGAAGCAAAAGTTAATAGAAAACATAGGTATACTGTTATGTTCCATTTCTTCTGGTAATCTTAGAATTGTATATGTTTGCGTCAGATAGCTATGATTTTGAGATTAACCTCCTGAAATGAGGTCTGATATACATATTTAACTTCGCCAAAAATTGGGCACATCATCAAAACTTTTTGTTTTCCTTGAACAGGCTAAATTAGAAATTTCCCTAGAAATTTTGGAATTGGTATATATGGTATTTTTTCACAGCATTTACATACATAAAACTGACTACCAAGCAGAGTTGTAAAAGAATGCAGTATTTTGGTATATTTCATTCTTTGAAATCCCATTCATTTAACTTCACCTTACGATTGCAATGAAATATTTTTTGTAAGTATGTATTTGTACTTCAAAAAAAAAATTCACAATCAATTTTAAAGTCTTTAATAATGCAATCATTTTATGCAGTTAAAAGACTAAAAGTTAAAAGAATGCAATACTTAAAGACTGCTTGAAATCTTTTAAAAGTCTTTTACATTGAGATTTGAAAGTAATCAAGCCGTCTTTAAGTATTGCATTCTTTTAACTTTTAGTCTTTTAACTGCATAAAATGACTGCATTATTAAAGACTTCAAAATTGATTGGGAATTATTTTTTGAAGTTGAAGTACTGAGGTGAAGTAAAAATACTTTAAAATAAGTCTTTTTGTTCAATTAACTGCAGTTCTAAAATGATTGCCTTCTTTTACGTCTTTGCTACCAAGCTTTATTTTTGTCACTTTCTTTGTTTTGAGGAATCGCACTTCCCAAAAAGTATGAAAAAGAGGCTAGGTGTGACCCACACTGCTAACTTCACATTTTTCAAAAATTTTTATCAGTTTTTTTTTGCAGTTTGTTTGGCCTAGAAAAAAGAAACGTCAATTAAATTTTTTTACAGACCTTATCAATTAGTAATTATGGCGTGTGTAGTAGCCGTGGCGTGATGGTTAGTGCAATGGACTGTCATGTCGGAGGTCTAAGGTTCGATCCATAGCCTCGCCACCTATTTATTTAAAAGAAAAAACGGCTACTGCCTCTTGCGAGGAAACCTCCAAGAGTATCTCCTGCCACAGAAAAGTGCCGCTCGTTAGCCGTTCGGATTCGGCAATAAACTGTAGGTCCCCTCCATTCCTGCAGACACGCACACAGGAATGGTTGAGAGTTGTAAGTCACTAGGCCCTAGTTCTTCATGAGCTGTTGTGCTGTTGTGTATTTATTTATTTAATTATTATCCCGGAGTTGATATCATGAGTTTTGGTTGTTCTCGGGCTATTGAAGCCGAAAAAATTATTTTCAACAGTGTTCAGTAGTTTCTTGTAGTTTTTTTTTCTAAACTTTCAATTGAATTTTTTTTACAAACTCTAACACCAGTTATCATCTATGGCATAAGTCAAATTTGTCACTACTTCATGATGTATAGAATGAAACTAGGCCGAAGTCTATAGCATTATTTGTTCTCGAGGTATTCAACAAATAACCCAATTTACAACTTTTTTTTTACTACTGTAAAAGAAAACCGCACTTATTGAATGGTTCTGAAAACTCTTTCTGTGCGTTTTGGTCTTATTATCTGTAAAATAAAATTTATTTGAAGTTGATATCTCTTTTCGTTCTCGAGATATCAGCGACGAAAAAATCTCACGAAAAAATCGAACCAATTACAATAACTTCCAATAGGAAGTTAATAATACGTTTAAAAAAAATAATTCAAAGCATATTTTTCTTTTTGTTATTGAAAAATGTTTAATTTAAATTAATTAAGCGTACTTTCACAAATTGAAAATAAAAAAATACAATAATTGTCTGTTGGAGGAAGTTTATAGGCATTTAATAAAATTATTTCCAACTAAAAAGTAGGGAGACAAAGCTTAAGTCAATTTATATCAAATAGGTTTTGAAATATGTATAGAGTTTTATTTATGAAATTTGTAACAAGTTCCAAAGAGTATTTCGTTATAAAATTGTTTGCAGTCGAGACAAATTCCGTGAAGCTGTTGCATATTAAATTGCAATCTCACTTTAAACGTGATTTACAGCAGGTTACAAATGTTTAAAATTGTATACCATTTAATTTTAATTTTAAGTTTATGTTTTGTATTTGCATCAGAGGGAAGTGCGACCAAAAAAGCTTGACAACTATACTCATACAAAATTATTTCCTTTTCAACAACTTGATTAAAACAAAAAATTATTCAATTCAAGTTTGTTTTATTTATGCAGCATACCCAAATCATCTACCTGAGGCCAAATAAATATTTATTTTGTTGTTTTCTTCTTTTTTTTTGTTAAACTTTTCCAATCAATTAGTCTTTTTCAGAATTGTATACAGCTTCATGAGTTTTTTTTTTGTTTAAAAGAAATAATTCAGTCATGTTATTTTTCTTTCTTCAACTTTATACCACAAAAAATTAGAAACCACATTATTCATGATCAGCGTTGCCAATAGCGCAGATTTATCAGCATTTTTCAGATTGTCCATCCAATCTCAGACTTTTGAAATCTACAAATCTGCACCACTGTAGACTTTATCTGAATACTGTACTTAAAAAAATATTTTCTCTTTACAACAATAAATTCATCGGTACTGTACGCTGTCATTTTTGTTGGCATTCAGTTCTATTTTAATCATGGAATCTAATTTAGTACGCAAATAAGGTTTCTCAAAAAAAAAAAAAAAATTATAACAAAATTCAAACGTCGAACGCGGCTGACTGGTTGAGCAAAAGAAAGCTGATTGCATGCCTCGTAACATTATTATCGGTAGAAATACAACGTCCCTTACTTTGGCGGACACTTTTTGGCGAAATCAAAAAAAAGTTGAAATATCTGAAATTGTAGCTAATTTAAATGCTAATTTGTTGCGCAAATCAAAAATGTAGCTTTTTAAATGCTCTTGAGTCGCGAAAACCGCAATTTTTTAGCTCAAATAGTTTATAAAATATGCAAGTTTCCGCTAAAAGAAGTCTGAAGTTAGCGGACGAAAGTACGAAAATAATGATTCTCTTGGTGCCAAAAATCGTAGCTTTTTAAATGCTAATTTGTTGCGCAAAAATTAATTTGATAGCTTCTTTGGTTCATTTTTTATTAAAATTTAAAGTTTAGAAAGTGCATTTCCGGTCCGTTAAAATTAACTAGAAGTTGGTAAAAAAGTGGAATTTTTAACTTTTTCTTTTTGTCAGAAATTGTAGCTTTTTAAAAGCTAATTTGTTGCATAAAGAAAAATTTTGTAGCTCTAACGGGTTTTTGTATATTCAAGTTAACAACTCTAAAAGTTAGCTCAAAAGTAAGCTTCCAAAATCTAATATAATGAGAAAATCCAAAATTTTTTTTGCAGGAATTTGTAGTCTCCCTAAACTTAATGAAAACCGTAAACCCCGATTCTGTAGCTCGTATAGTGTTTTGTTATAAAAAATTCCGCTAAAATAAGACATTATACTCACTGCATACGGCTTCGAAGACATGGGTGGGTTGAAATCTCTCATGCTGTAGAAAGTTTTTCATAATAAAATTGGATTAAAGCTCAGCACCACTAAAAAGGAGACTGGATGATAGGGCTTGGCACCTCTTGAAATAGCTATATCTCCAGGCAAACAAAAATAAAACGAATTAAAAAAACCTAAAAAAAATTAATTCGTAAACAATCGGTGGTAGCACCTTCAAGTTGTTGTTGTTGTTCACAAATTCAATGAAATTGACGGAATAAAGAATGGCCAAGTTTAATAAACCGACATTCTAGTATGAATAGTACAATAATAATAATAAAATTTATTTATTTCTTCATTATTGCAGAATTGTGAAAACATCTACTTGGCAACACTGTTCATGGTCGAGAACAATTTTAAAGAAAATTCTTTTTAAAGTCTTCACCTGGCTATTACAACAAACACATTGACTGATGACTTTTGCAGAACATAAAACAAACCCTTTTGCTCCCGGAGAATGTAACTGTAACAAATTGTTAACCAAATAATACTTTTTCACGGTTGGCAAAGCGTTTCCATATTAAATTATTTCCTTACACAATACACATATCCTGTATCCTTTGTCATTTGCACGGATATGTATCTTTATACAGAGTTATTTATTAGGTGATTTGTTTATCTTTTCAAAGCAAAAGTTAATTTCATTTGTTTTCTTCCGTTTTTTTTTTGTCATTCCTACCGATGACATTCATTTATCACTTAACATTGCTATATCGATTATTTGCCTCTTTTATACGTTTGTTGATGTGAGCAAATGTGAAGAAGATACAAAAAAAAAGGATTTTCAAGTCCTTTGAGTAAAAGAAGAAAAAAATAAATTAAATATAAAAACGAAATGGCTATACAACTATACTTGCTTTGACCTTTTTTTCGGTATCGTTATTGTTGTTGTGCTGAAAGTGTTATAAGGAGGCCTCTTATATGGCATTTCAGGGTACATCTATACCTTAAATTATCATGATTTGACCCCTATATGATCCACACAAAGGACTATCTTCATCTCCGTATTGTGTTTTCGCATATTTATACCTTCATCAAGAGTTATCTTATTTGCATATAAAATTTTAACTTTTTGAGCTCAGATATCTTGTTGGTATAACTTTAAGGCAATTTTGGATTCAAGTTTCAATGGGTTCCTCGGTTAAAATTGAAACCTTTTTAAATTGTTTTATAAATTGGTCAGTTATGGGATTTTATTTTTGATTTTTTGTTAGATAAGCTATAAAATCACCACTCCCAATTCTTTAAAATGTACATATGACTGGGTATTATGGAACATTTTATTCATATGATATGGTCAGTGGCGCATTTAGGTTTCGTGCTGCCCTGAGCTTATCAAATAGAAAATCTTTGTTGTACAAAAATGAAAAAAGAACAACACCTATTGTGTTATTTCATACATCAAACAGTAAAATTTTTGTAAGCGAAAATGTCGGCAACTAACATGAACTTTATGATGAAATCATCTGCAGAAAAAGTTTTCATATTCTTTTTCCTTTATTAGCTCTCCTTTAGGCCCATCACCCACTCGGCAACTTTTAGTTGTTTTTCGGGTTAAAAGCCTCTCATTTGGCAAACATTTTGGAAAACTCCCAAAAGTTGCTGCAAGTTGTTCGGAAATTTGCTAGTGGGCGAGGGTAAGCAACAAAAAGTTGCGTGGAAAAAAGTTCTGCGAGCAACTCCGAGCAACAAAAAGTTGCCTAGTGAGCGCTCTCTCATATAAGCTAATGTAAATGGATTGAGAGCAATAAAAAGTTGCTGGAGCTAGCAACAAAAAGTTGCTTAGTGGGCGATGGGCCTTAGAAAATAAATTACGATTTTGAAACTGATCAAATAACGAAAATGTCAGTTTTACGATTATCTTGACTAATCCAAACTATGTGCATCAATTTAGCAGGTCACTTTTTCGATTGCAGATTAAAAAGTATAAAGTAATTAGCTGCTACTTAATTGCTAATTAATTAATTACACGAAAAAAAAATAATTGCTCTGTTGGCTTGTCAAAAATTGGGTGTCCTGCTAAGTTGACGTCAACTTAGCCGGTCAACTTTTTCAAAAATATAGATAAACGGTCCGGGAGTGGATATGTATTGACAACTACTTAATTGCTAATTATTTACACACAAAAATTAATCGCTTTTTTGGTTTGCGAGAAAATGGGTGTCTTTATAATAATGATGACGTCATCCCTATTTATTCGAAAACAAAAAAAAGTTATTCAAATTTTTTTTGCGTAACTAATTAACTATTAAGTAGTTTTCAATATACCCACTCCCGTACCATTTATCTATAGTTTTGAGAAAGTTGACCTACTAAGTTGACGTCAACGAAGCAATTAATTTTTTTGGCCTAACTAATTAGCAATTAAGTAGCAGCTAATTACTATATTCTTTTATCTGAAACCGAGAAAGTGACCTTCTAAGTTGATACACTACACATATCTAAATTTTGATTTTTAAACATTTTTTATCTGCACTTGTAATTTCGAAGTTATTGCAAGAAAAATACGCTTCGGTTTTTTTTTTTTTTTAATTCACTTTACGGGGGCGTTTGTTGAGCAAATTGCCTTATTCTCGAGTAATTCACGTATAGTGAATTTTTTTATTCTTAAAAATATTTAATTTAGATATTTTAGATATTTAGATATGTATTTATTATTTAAAATCTTTAACAATAGATTGCATCAATCTTTACTTTACTTTTAATGCAAATGTATCCTTCTTTCTAAGGAAGGCATTACACAGTAGGAAAGAATGCAATTTTTTGCGAATGTAATTTTTAATGGCTTCAATAAAAAGATTGCATTCATTGACTTCACCTTAATATTTCAGACTTAAAATTATGCAATCACCATTCATTGCATTGCTTTCAATTCTTTGCAACCATTTGCATTCTTTGCGTTCATTTTTATTCATTTCCATTCCTGCATATTTGCATAGGTTTTTTTTTTTTTACAAAATTATGTGCACAGGTTATATGAAAATGATAATGAATAAATATCGATTACTGGGGAAAAATTTTAATGGGATCAGAGCACATTAAGGGACGCTTTAAGCAACCAAAGAATACAAATGAATGCAAAGCATGCTAAAAATGCAAAGAATGCATGAAATCCCAAAAGATTTTGGCATCCAATTGATTGCTGCAAAATGAATGGCGAAAAAAATGATTGCAGTATTTTCTATTCAAATAAATGGTGACTGCATAATTTAAATTCTGAAGTCTCAAAGTGAAGTCAACGAATGCAATCTTTTAACTAAAGCCAGTAATTGATTTTCAAATACTGCATTTACAAAAGATTGCATTCATTTAAAATCCTGTTACATAGTCGTATGTGTGTATACTGGTTGATCAAAATAAACAAACGCATTAAATTTTAAGAGAGAGTATGTTCTATCACCTCCATAATTCATCAAGATTGAGTGCGCAAAAATTGGATTATTTTTATTAATAAAAAAAAATATTGATTCTCTATTTATGCGAACCGAATATTTTTTTTTCATATAAAAATCCTATACTTCTCATTTTAAGATGCTTTAACGCGTTTTGGCGCTGCTTAAAAATTCTAAGGTTGAAAATTAAAATGAATAATTTGGTTTACCAAGTCCTCAGCTACAATCATACACAAACACAATCTAAAATATAACAACCAAGGTTTTATTTCAACAAAATAAATTAACATAAATTCCATTTACTTACGTAGCCGTGATGCGGCGGTCGTGAATATGATTTAAAATTTATTAGCTCAAATCTTAACTCATCACTACCACTGCACTGGCATCAATTTAAGGGCTTCTCTCGAATTTAAGAGTCTGCCAATAGCGAATAAATATTATATTATATGCTCTCTTCCACTCCACCAACTCGAATCTAATTAAATTGTCGTAAAAAATGAAAAAATACGCAAAATAGACTTTTACGATCTATCAAAAAGCTGTAAAAGATGTTTTCCGCTTATACAACATTTATATAAAATAAATCATTTATGTGAAATCTGTGCAATGATTTAGGGAATAAAATTTGAATTTTACAGCTTCCTTATCATCACATCAATTGCTGGTTTTTAATCAAACAACAACGGACATGTAGGAATTCATGTTGGGGTTTAATAGATCACACACAAGTCAGTGATGCCAAATGCAGGTGCGGATCAAAAAATTGCATTCCAGGGGGATTAAAGAAATTCCCTGTTTCGACCAAAATAAATGTCAAATCTCAAATTTTCATTTTTTCTTTGCAAGGCCTACCGCTATACCATGTTTTATCATTCTACAACAATCAGAAAACAATTTTGAGGAATTGGGCGGATACCAGGCCCCCCCATATGGAAAACCTTAAATTTTCGATTTTAAGGCATTACCCTACCGAAATTCCGAATTTCATCATTCTACAACAAGCAGCAGTGTGTGTTTTTTTTTTTTACAGTTGGTAACCATTCTAAAAAAGTTGGTGGATTCCGCACGCCCCCGAAATGATAAATCTCAAATTTTAAATTTTTTCCTTTGCATGCATTGCAAGACCTATAAATATGCCGAATTTCAGCATTCTAAAACAATCAGAAGTATAATTAAATAATTAATAACAAAACAATTATAAGAAAGTGGGCGGATACCACTCCCCGTATACAGAAAATCCCAAATTTTCGATTTTTTTCTACCGTTGTACGAAATTACAAGATTCTATGGTGTCGGGAAGTGCTCCATAATTTTGATGATCTATCAGTCAGTGAGTATGTGTTTCTTTATATATTCCGCATAAGGAAAAGAATGGATGGAATAGACGAAATGTTTATCCAGAATATCCAGAATGAAATGAATAAAGAAACAAAACTAGAACAAAAAGAATGGCAATCCAGTTGTTCGGTGAAATGTCAAAACAATTGAAGAAATAAATGTTTTTATTTTGGATATTTATGTATTCTCAAAGTCAAAAGTTTAGTAAATTTTACATTAAATGCATAAAATTATACTCTGATACATTAATTCGCGGTATTATGCTGTTTTTAAATAATTAACACCAATGTGGATCTGCCATAATAGAGTTTAAGAACGTCAATTATACTGAACGCGCCCAGTATTCTTTTTCTATTCTTTTTATTCCACACTTCACATGGAATAAAAAGAATGCATTCCAAACGTTCCGGAATGAATAAAGAAACAACAAAATAGTTTATCCGGAATGTTCCGTGGAATAAAGAAACGCAAAACTGGTATTCCGAATATTCTGGACATACCGGAATGAATAAAGAAACACACTGAGTGAGTCAGTGAGTGAGTCAGTTACGGTTTTCGCGATTTTTGACGTCCTATATCTCAAAACCCCCTAATGCTAGGGAATTGAAATTTGGTGAGGCGCCTATGCTCGCCTAGCTTAGCAAATTAGGCGAGTTTGAACTTTCTGACATTATTGGTTCCGAAGTTAGAGAGGGGTCGAAAAGCACTTGATTTTGTACCTATAAAAAGGGGTAGTGTCGAGAACTTGTCTATGGGCACTGGCACTACCATGCCCTTTGATATAACAATGTCAGTTTTAACAAAGACCATATTCTATTGCATATTTGATGAACACTCAAGTTGTTGCTGTTTCATTCAAAATATTCACTATATTGAGATTATAGTGCGAGAGCTTTTCACCCTGAACTTTTTTAAATTTTCGTGTAAATATGAATTTTTCAATTGATGTTTCTATTTTCCTGACCAATGTGCTGAATAAAATAATTATTATGTAGGCTTTAAAAAAAAAACCCTAAAGCACACAAATAAATTAAATTTCAAAACCTAAGAATTTTTGATTAAATTTTGTGCATATACTTATCATCAATTTTCAAACATCTTTAATGCTACAACTTTTCACAATAGGACTAATAGGAAACTGTGTTTATGCTTCTAATTTATTACGAAGTTATTATGCGGTACAGAGGCTGGCACTATTGTTTACTTTATGCCCACCCCCTCCATCATTTGTTCCGCGCCTGGTCACACAGCGCATATATTTAAATATTTAAACTAAGCTACAAGAGTTCAAATTTCAACACTCCTTGGTTAGGGCATTAAATCAGGACATAAACCCAAAATGTCGCGTAATAAGAGAATAAAATTCTGTTAAGAGTACATGATGTAAGTGTGGGACTATGACTGACTTTATAGAGTGTGTCAACAAATTCAGGGAAATTCCGAAAATCCGAACAAGTCACGTTTTGCAAACTGAAGGATAAACTTAAAATAGTTGGGGGTTCATTATATACATAAACATAAAAATTCTTTTGCTTCAAATAAAACACAGTGGGATAATGTTGAATTCCATAAAGAAATAATTTTATTATTGTTGTTTTAAGTTATTTTGAAGTGGGTATACTGTATACGCCATAAAAAATTCTACGTACTCATGCAATTTTTGATGAGAATTTATATATACGTGATAAGAATGTAGTATTTTTTATGTCTATTTAAGTTATTTTATTTATTTCTCATAAGCTATATATACTTATCCTGTATGCATCTTTTTGATTTAAGTAGAAGCAACTAAAAGTAATTTAACATATACTTTGTATCCATAAATGTGTGTACAGTTATTTTTAAATAATTTTTATTCCAAAGTGAATTTATTGTTGGAATTTGTTTTGGTTTATAAATAGATATTCATTAGGTAAATAATTATTTATTGCAGTAAAGTACAGATTTTTCTCACAATACCAGAGAATTTTTCACAATATCAGAAATCTGGTCGCACTTGCTCTTAAATGAAGAATCACAGTGTAGCTCTTAGGCCAGGCGCGCACATGCAACTAAACAGTTTGGTTTCGATTTTGAGCACAATGGCCTTAGATGGGAGTGCGCGCCGGCTTATGTGCGCGGACCCTCATATAATCCTGTATTACTCAAAATCGAAACCAAACTTTTAAGTTGCATGTGCGCGCCTGACCTTAAGGCTGAATATTATAAACCCATTCAACTTAAAGCTGATTAAACAATTTTTGAATTTTCTTAATGTTAATTAATAATCGTAGGATCGGGTTTTTAAAAAAGTAAATTCTTTATACATTTTTTAAATTAATATTTTTAAGAATAAATTTTACTCACCATTTTGTATTCTTTTATTTGTGTTTTCTTTCTTCTTATTATTGAATCCTTTTAACATTTTTGAAATATTGAATTTAAAAAAAAAAAAACTAAAATTCTTTTTTTCCTTGAAATTTTGATATGCTATTTTATTTGTTATTATGAGATGCATTGAATAAAAAAAATATAAATTGGTTAAACACCCAATTCACAAAATTTAATCAATTTTTTGTTGTTATTCCTTTTCATATATATTTTTGGAGCCATTTTTCATTTTTTATTTGGGCCATATTTCATTGCGGGGCCAAATTTCATATAGCCAAGGTAAATACTGCTAATAATGACTTAATGTCAATTTTGTTTCTGTTAAATGGTAGTTCCTACTAATTAGTACATAAAATACACAAATTTAATGAAAATCGTAGAATTCGTTATCGAGAAAAATAAAAATTTCTTTAACCAATTTTAGACATTTTTATGGAAGGAATCTTAAATTTTTACTGTAAGTATATAGTTTTTGTTTAAAATACTGTAGATAATACTAAAACACTATTTGGTGCCAAGTTCAATAAAAATCTAAATTGTTTCGAAACACGAGTCCAATTGAATTTAAAAAAAATGTTAGAACAAATTTCGAACTACTAATTTTTATAGACTTTCGATGAATCTTTCGCTGCTATCCAAATATAAAGACAAACAAAAAATTAAATTAAATAAAAATTTATTCATAGCCATTGCCTTAGGACTAAATATTAACACAAACAAAAACAGACAAACAGCTGTCTTTAAAACAAAAAATAAATTATTTTGTCTTGTGTTCTTTCATATGATTGCGCAACAAAATATAAAATATCTCAATACCACCGTTATACAGTTTTTAAAGAAAATGAAGAAAATGATGCAAGCGTAAAGTTTGCACCGCCATTTTCAATTTTCAAATTGAGCCGCATGTGCCGTAACTTTTTATATTCGTAAAATTTGCTAACTTACGAATTAAAAAAAAAAAACTTAACAAGTTGAGTACAATACAGTACAACTTTATTTTTTGAAAATCGACAATGGCGGCAAAGCCTAAATTTTTTGAGTATCGTAAATCTGAAAAAAAAAAATTTCATCCGTAAAATTTTCGAATTTGAGCACAATACAGAACAGCTGAACAGCTACAGTGCTTCGTGAAATTTGCGTTTGGGCGTAAAAGTTGCATACATGCCAATTTTGTTTAACTCTTCGGTTCCAAGCATCATTTTTTGAGCACAAAACAGTACAACTTTAATTTTTTAGAAAAACTAAATTTAAAAAAAAAAAAATTACGTCAAATTTGCTAATTTGAGAAAACATATGTACATAACGTATACATATTGAGCAAAATGTACAACTTTTTTTTAAATCGAACATGGCTAAAAAAACGGGTAGGCTCTAAAAAAGTAAAAACAATATACTTAGCACGATTTGTTTAAAATACGGCACATAGCACAAGTTGGACACATCACAGTACAACCATTGTTTTTTTGAAACAGAAAATATGTAGGTATGTTCTTTTAATTCTGTTACATAAACTATTACCGTCCTGTGTCGATTTTCAACACTTTCAAACAATTTGTTTGAAAACATTGATGGAAAAAACATTTGTTTTTAATTTTAATTTTTTTTTAAATATGCAGAGTGGTGGACAGTACAAAAACAAAAAATGACCCACAGTGTGTAAATGTGTCTCAAGTATATTCTGCCCATCTCCGCAATTGTGGCTTTCCAACCATATTAAATTTATTGAAATCGGTTAAATTCTTTTTGAGAAAATGGTACCACAAAATTTATTTAATGTTCTTTTGTTTGTTCTTTTGCTGAATAAAACGAAAAACACTTTAACCTTCGACCTACATATGTATGTCTGATTTTTTTTTAAATTGAAACTAATTTTATCTACTTAAATATATTCGTAAAACTGAAAGAAAATTGTTTGAGCCAACGAGAAATATTCGTAATTATGAAAATATCCCAGAAATGAATCAATTTTATCAAAAAAACATCAACAACCTATTTCTGAGGGGTACATTAATTTTTGGCAAAAAACCTTAAATGCACTTTTTTTGTGTTTGTTGTTTTACAAACTCCTCGACTAAGGTTGAATGGATTTTGATGAACATTTTTTTTGTATTATCAAATTATCTATTAAATTTTGAAAAAAAATAGTTATTTTTCTGGATTTTAAAGAAATAAATAAATTTATTTTGCGGAAAAAGGAGATCTTTTTTATATTTTTCCTTAAGTTTATAAATAATGTAATACATTACTAACAAACAACAATTAGGAAACCGTTTAGAGATTCGGGAAAAAACATCTTCAACTATTTTGTTGAAAATTCTTCCGTTTGCTAAGCTAAGAACAGTATGTATGTTCTATCTTTTAGAATAAAGTTATTCTACCTTTACCGGAAATCGTCATTAAGACTATGTACCTCTTACTAAATATTTTGTTTCGACTTATCATTTTTTTTTTACTTAAAAGATTTTTAATTAATTGCCAACTACTGTTCTTCTTAAAAGAATTTTAATTAAAATTTAAAAAATAATATTTAATTAAAAAAAAATCTAATTTGTGTTTGTAATAAAAAAAAAATTGTAAATTCGGTCCGATAATACTAGCCAGCGCCAAAGCAGCTACATTTTGTTTTATAATGTTGATGATTGCTTTGTTGATTTTCCTCATCTAAGAAACTAAACTTTGAGATAATATGGTGCTCTTAATTCAATGGCGGTACTTCAACTGTTATTCAGCAGTTTTGCTTTTGGGTCGGTCAACATCCTAGGAAACACTTCCGTTTACTTTGTTGACTTTTTCAAGGGCGGATCGAAGCTCTGCTGTAGGTACATCGTTTTATACAAACAAAATAAGCTCTTCTAAATTTCAACGAACTGAACTATGTACATCTAATAAATTTTCTCAAATACCAACAACTGAAGTTAAATGAATACCAGATTCTACTTAAAAAAAAATTTACAACCCTCTCACGGTCTCAAGAAATGCTTTTAAACAAACATTAGAGTTGTAATTAAGTATTCCATTGAATCTGTCTTTTTGTCTTTTAAAGGCAAATTTGTTTTAATTTTTTTCGTTTTTGATTTATTTACAACTAAACACGGATACGCAGCGTGTATTTCAGGAAAATAATTTAATTATACAACAAAAACTTTTGCATTATTGTTTTGCTTGCTCGTTGATGATATTAAGTACAAATTCTCGCTCCCAGCAAGTAAAGATTAAACACAGAACGAAAAGTGGTTAAAGTTCTTGACATTTTAAGTGTCTTATGGCAGGAAGCATGCTATATTTATGTTTGCATTCTGACAGCAGTTTTAAAATTGCTTAAGGGAAGTAAAATGTTTGGTTTTTTTTTTTTTTTCTTTTTTAATTCTTCTCAACTATAGCAGCAGTATGGTATATCCTAGCTAGAGGACTCTAGAGCCTATAAGCCTCTATGAATTAAACAAATACAAAACATACCTTCGCTTAGGTGCACCCACAGAATGTTATACCTTTGAGGCTATCGCGAAATAAAATGTCCCTCCAAATAGTTTCTGCATTCTAAAATTGGAAAAATATGATGCATGCACGAAAATTTTCTCTATGAATTTTTTTGGTATCGTGAAATTTTTTTTAGGAAATATTTAGATAATTTTTTATGCAGCCGAAAGTTTGGGAATACATATAAATATATTTTTCAACGAGAATGGAATTTTTCGAGTGAGGGTTGCAATGTGAGATAAACTAAACACCGAGAATTAGAAATAGGTAAGTCATTTTTTTGTTGGTTGGTTTTTTTTGCCAACATCGTCAGGGTTTTTAATTTATAAGATTTCATTCATCAAGTTATATTTTATAAATAAGTTTAAGCTAAAAAAAAAAAAAAAACACTGGTTGGCAAGGTTTTTGTTGCAGAAACTAAAATATGCTTTTCCAAAGGTTTTTGTGTGCTTAATTCGAATCCGAAGTCAGAAATATTCTGAGATATTTCCGTTTCTTGACAATTTTGTATATAAAGTTAAGCTTTAGTTAACTTAGAGAATGACCCTTGATGTCTTATTATTTTGACCAATTACCTAATTTTGTGGTCGTTAAATTTTTTTTCTTTTGTCGTGTGTGTTGTTGTAAAGTCCTCAAGCCAAAGTCTTACCTATAAACTATAGAAAAAGCATTCTCTGGAAAATAATTTGGAGACGAACATTGTCAAATTAATCTTTAAGCCACTTCATTACTACTTTTCCATTAGCGTTAAGTCAATAGTTATTAGTTTTTTTTTTATATACATATAAATGTCACCATCGTGGATAGAGTTATCAGTACAAATAGATAAAGGTAGATAGAGAATATAGACAATATTAATTAAAGGGCTTCACTCGAATGTTATTAAAAATCTGCGTAAAATTGAAGGAAATATTATTTTGAATTTCGTGGGGAAAGCCAACTCATTTTAATATAACTAAAACTTTACCAAGCATCCAAATTATTGGTATGCCTACACAAACTATGCCAAACATCAAGTCGTAACTTTTACCAAACTACTCCACTACTGCCATATTTAATTAATTTTTTTTTTTTTGGGTTAAGAGAATATTACATTTGTATTTCCTTACTTACTCTCCGAGCTATCATCGCATTCTTATAGTGTTGAATCCCTGTTAATGAAATGAACATTATACCTTAATCCCCAAACGTATAATATAACATTGCTCTTCTTTTTATGCCGCCTTACTATAACATCTGAAAGGAAATACGTCAGAACCTCCATCAAATTTCGTTATTATAGTAAGGTACATAAAAACACCTGGAAGGAATGTTACAATCATCAAAGAATGAAGCCTTACTCTCAAAGGATACTTGGCTTAGGGTTAACAAAAAAAAATCATCCCTTATAAAATATATCCTTGTGAAAACCTTAGATTGGCTAAAAGCTTATGCGGTTGGTTCGTTATTCAAAATGATGCGGCGGGGTATGTATTCATTCTACGGTGTTGAGTTTTACTAAGCATTTCATATTATTTTCCTGGAATATTAATTGCATGCTCAATTTAGTTTTCCATTCTTCACCATATTTTTGAAAGCCCTTGTCCAAAAAACATACATACATAGCTAATCTTATAATCCTGTATTTTATTATATGGTTCCTTACTTATAAATAATCAACCTTACAAACTTTAACTTATAAAGGTATTTATGGGAATATGCTGTATAACGGAATAAAAAGGGTCGTGTTTAGATATTATTGATAATAATACAGATTTTGAAGGATAACATTTAAGTATCTACCTCATTCTGATTAAAAGAACCTCTTATTTGCCTTTAAACAGAAAGGATTTGGATTTTTGGATAAGTTGTTCATTATTTTATTTTCAGTGCAACAGGAATTAAAATAAATTGATATAAGCAAGGACCATATAATATATTGGGCCCTACTAATAATCAATCGCTTATCTCGATTATTAGTAAAATGTAAGGTTAAAATATAGTGTAGAGCTTAAACAGATTCCTACCAAACCAATAAACAATTTAACCTTCTGGTTAAAAAAAATCCCCACACTTTCCTTGACTCTACTACAATTTCCATCAAATTTGCTGTCAAATGAAAAAAACGAAAAGTGAACTGTCAATACATTCAAAATGGAGTATTTCCATATTCTTTTTTAATAGTAACTATTTTAGTACCTAAGTGTCTATGCATTACATTTAGCATTCACAGCTTTTCTTTTTCTAACTTTCATTTTTTTATCACATTCGCAACATATCGGTAAGAAGATCCTATGAAAAAAAATAGATTTTCGGTTCTGTTTCGTGCAGTATTTTTCTCCAAATCAATTGGAAGGGTGAGCGAAAAATTGTTTACCCACTCATTAGGCGTTTTTCTTTTTTAGTTCAGGGGCCCTACTCTGTAATTCGTTCCGAAAGTGAAATTTCCTGAAAATGAATTTTTGTACTCTCTATTTCTAAAGCGGAATGAAATCAACTACTTTCGGATTGACAATTCCGAAAGTGGAATTTTCGTACCTGGTACCACGTTTCCGAATGTCAAAAGCATGGACGTATATTATATTGTATGGAATGCTAGTCTAATGTCAGTTCCATACAAGATGCTAGCACCAAACCGTACACTTCAGGAAAAAAAAAATTAACTTAAAAATATTTACATAGAAGCTTGCGACATCTCTTTTTAAAAATTCAAAAAATAGTATTTAACAATAATCAATAACTGACATTTTTAAATTTCATGCATAGAAATGTGCGACATCTGTGGTATTTTGCTTCTTATTACTTTTTTTCAGTGGCCGCGTTCAATCCATTACATTTTACATCTGAAATTTCAGATTTCTGAATTTTTTGAGCTTCTGATTGGCCAGCTGTCATAAAAAGTAAGATGAATTTTAGTAACTTTTACGTTTAGTTACATTTATTCTGAAATTTCATCTGAAAATTCAGATGACAGTTGTTTTTGGTGGGGGAAGTGTTAAAAGAGCTAAAGTGCTACACATCAAAGTTGAACTTTATGATTTTCGGTGTTAGTCGTTGATTTGTGCTTATAAGTTTTTGTAATAAAATTGTAATACTTACTTATTTGATTAAAAGAACTTTTTGTAAAATGTTTAGTGACTCTTTAAATAAAAGGAATGATTTGCCTTACAAAAGTATTCCCATAATTCTCCATCGGATTATTGTGGAACAATTTTTCATTGAAGTTAAAACACATTTACTGCATAATAACAATTAAACCTCTTGTTAATCTTTTTACATAAAATTTCATCTACAAATTTAATTGTGTCAAAAATAATTTTAATTTAATAAAGAAAAAAATAATTTTGATAGGCAAACGATCATAAACGGAATGCAAATGAAAAAGAAAATCACAGAATCACACAAAAGCACAAAATGACGTTTTATAAATAGTGTGTGTGCAAGTGCGTGTTTCATGTAGGTGTAAATCTCTCTTTAATTCGAGATCAGAGATTTTGATCCCAAATTGTCAGGGATTGATTTTTTTTGGTTGAAAGAAATGCAAAAACTTGTCCGGGATTAAAATCCCTGGCAGGGATCAATTTTTTTTGGCTGAAAGAAAAACCACATAAGTTTTTTTTAGAAAAGTTTACTGATGATAACAATTTAACCAAATGAATTTTATGTCAAATTCCTTTTAACAAAAAAATCGATTTATTTAGAAGAAAAAATTGAATTTTCTGGACAAATTTCTTGTATTGAAAGAAAAAATCGATTCTGTTTAGAAAAAAATATATAATTTATTTGGTAAAAGGAATATGACATTACTTACAAGAAATCGTTGAGCAAAAATGTCCACACAAAACATAAACAATTCAATATGTTGGTCGAATTTAAAAACCCCTGACGGCAACCGTCGAAATAAAATAGAAGTGTTCGTTCCTTTTTGGCCTTATCATTTGGATGTGTTTTCCATCCACCACACCAATAACTCCCGGAATTCCCGACTTCGAAAAAAAATATTGTTTGGCTTCTTGTCGTTTTCTTTCATTTAATTTAAAATGTATGTTTTTGACACAATATGTTTTCTATCGCACTGCAGACTTCTGCAATAAAAATTGATGTTGTTTGTTGTGCCATGCCAATGCAATGGTAATGTCATATATATTTGGTGCTGATAGCCTCCTTGTCCTAAAAACTTAGTTACCGCTAGTCTAAAGATGTCTGGAACTGCAGTTGATCGTAAAGAAGCAGAAATAATTTTCCGCTCAATTCGTTTTTCATTTTTTTCTGCATCCATCCAAACCAAAGTGCAACCGAATCAATTTTCTTTTGTTTTATATCAAATTATTTCTTTAAAAAACTATAATTTGTTCTTATCCGCCTTGTTTGTAATTCGTTTTGATTTCTTAATTTGACAGATTTCAAAAGAAATAATTCGAGGCTCGAAAAAAGTAATCCGTAAGCGGGAATAGTAGTAAGTAATATTTTTTTGCATTTCGAAAGTGTTACAGGGTACCAATTCAAAAGCGGAACGAAAAACATTTTCGAATAGGAATGGCTTTCGGAACGAAATACAGAGCAGGGCCCCAGAGCAATTCAGAGCCGATCCAGAATTGTCAAACAAAAATGTTCTGTTTCTTTTTGATTTCAGAGCGCTCAGAGCTCGGAATTTGTGTTTCATTTTTCGTTTAGAGTGCGTTCAGAGCGTGCTCCATGAGCTCAGAATAAAATAACCGAGCAGACGGAGTAAAAAACATGCTCATGCTCAGGTGTGTTTCATAATTAAATCGGAGTGCTCTGAACATACTCTGCACATAGTTTACTCCGTTCGCTAGAGTCTACTCATTGCTCTTGTCTGAACAAACTCTGAATTAAAAAAGAAAAACGCCTATTAAAAAATCTCTCTGAGAAATTTAGCTGTCAGGTATCAGTTTATCCTCACTTCGAAGTTTGTGTTTTTGCTTATTTTTTATCTTTGAAAGACACGTTTAAAGAAGTTTCATTTGTAAAAATATTTAATACAAAATTGCAATTAAAAAATACCAACAAAAACGAAATAAAAATACACACCCCCATACTTTTTGTCGCTATAATTCCCATCAGCCCACATTCATATGTAAGTGTCTTTGTTGTTTCTGTAATTTTTAAATTTATCATTTAAAATAAAATATTGTAAAAAAAAATTTAAAAACTCAGCTCAGCTTTTATCTCTATAAATTGATGCTGGTTAAACTTCTTTATTTACCACAGTATGTGGGTATATATGAAACCATAAAAAAAGGATTTTCCCATTACTTCACTTTCATACAAAAATAGATATATATTGATTGTGAAAAGCTTACGCATATAGATGACAATAGATTATTATAAAGCCTTATTACATACAGTTCTATACACTTAGGATATCCACTTCCTGGTAAGTACCTACTTTAATAAATAAAAATTGAAATTCTATGCCCTCATCTTATTTTTTTTCTTCCGGCACGTTTGGTTCAACACAACACATTAATGATAATATACAAAAGCCATTGTATGATATAAATACATTAAATACATATATCATAGCAGTAAAAAAAAAAAACATTATTTTGGCTTTCTACTCGTATAAATAAAGAAGACATAGTACATATTGTTCTACCAAGGAGGAGTAGGAGAAGGATTTTCATAATAGGAAATTGTGGAAGGCAAACATGATATATTCAATAAATTCATTAAATAATTCGTCACAGCACGTAACAAATGCCTCGAGCCTTAATAGACAAAGACAAACACGATTAAATTGAGGAATTCATGGGAAGATATCTATTTAAGTTCAACATAAGTTACTCAATTCGCCTGTCTCGAGAGAATTTGAAAGATCATTTTATCTAATTTTGTATTTCCAACCAGAACCTTCTGGGGCAACAACAATCGACATTTCGTAAATATGGGCAACGTTTTCAAACATGTGTGTTGTTATAGTCTAAAAAAAAATGTGGATATTAAAATGTTATTTAGTCCCAGCCGTCCCAGGACAAAATAAATGTTTCCAAATATTGTCCGTAGGTACCCTCGCAACTCCTCCCTTATCTGAGAAAAAAAAAAACGGCAAGCTGAAATATACAAACTTGAGGCTATTTTTACAATCATTCCCACTATCTAAAATTATTTCGCTGCAATGAAAACCCGCTTAGCTGGAAATTCCTGTTAACCTGAAACTAATTATGAAGAGAAGAAAATAATTGATTAATTATTATGTAATCGAATAGCACTTATCATTAATGCTCAATATTGCTTTCTTTTGAGTGTTCTGTGAATAGGGATGAATATGAGATATTAAAGGTATCCGAAAATTCTAAAGCATCTGTGTCTCTGAGAACTTTACATCACCGAGATGAGACCGTAACTACTTTTTAACTAGAATTTACTGAGAGTAGCGTTGGTGTGTCGTCCTCGGCAGAAATCATTTATATAATAGAAAAATGAATTTGTATATCATTATCGTTATGTATTCGTTACACATATGTACAGGGTATTTTGCATAAGATGCGAGAAAATAATGAGTGTCAAGTTAGCGAAACAACATATTCCCGACTAATTAACGGCTAATTATAGAGCAGTAAGCATTCACAATAAGAAGTTTTAATAAGTTTTTCAGAGGCTAACGCTAAGTTGACACCAATTTCAAAATTTTGCATAAAAAAAATAGAAAACATAGAGCGTCAAATTCA
This sequence comes from Epistrophella euchroma, assembly GCA_947049315.1. Lineage (NCBI taxonomy): Eukaryota > Metazoa > Arthropoda > Insecta > Diptera > Syrphidae > Epistrophella > Epistrophella euchroma. Next base: position 144,264,566 of record OX346245.1, read on the forward strand.
AAGTTGTCACAACTAATTCACGACTAATTAACGGCTAATTACCCAATTAATAGTTTTTTGATCGGAGAATTTTGTTGCGCTAACTTGACACTCATGAGAAAATGGTAAATGTTGGGTCAAACCAAGAAACAAATTGCAAAGGAGGGAGATTTATAAAAACGCTGCAAATGCCACGCAGTACATTTTTTTAAAGCCAGGCACGCATTTTTTACTGCTCTATAGGGTAAGTATTGGTTTTTGTTAAAAAAAAAAGTTTCGGGGATGTAATCAAAATTTACACTATGATGATACAGAAGTCCGAAAAAGTGGGTTTCGCCATACGTCCTTGCGTCTGTGCGTCTGTGCGCCCACTGTAATTTGTGCTATACTTTATCCAAGAAAAATAGGCAGTGTAGGCAACAGTGGATTGCATAAATCCATATGGACCCAAATATGAAAGAATATTATGTTGGGTTACCGCCCCTTTTTTTAGATAGAAATTTTCATAGAAATTTTCATTTAATTGTTTTATTTATAAAAATTAATCATATTTATCTTTTTCCACACCACCATGAGGTAAAATAAAAGGCGCCTTTTAAAAAATACACGAGCTAAAAATACAAATTGCACAAAACTTTAACATAAAAACACCTTTTCAAAAAATCTTTACAAACGATTCTTAAAAAACTACCCTTCTTAAAAACACAAATTGCACAAAATTTAAAAAAAAATAATCCTTTTAAAAATACAATTTACTTACATAAAAATACTTTACTTCACATTAATTGACCGCGCGCTACGAAAATCTACGCAAATAATGTACTTCTTCAAAGAAAACAGCTTTAAATTTTGTAACTGCATTTTAACATATTTTCCACACATAAAAAGAAATGCAAAAGATGAAAACACTTCACGACAACACTTGTCATTAAAAACTTTTTTTAAACTCTCGAATCAAAAGCACCTCAACAGAAACCCAAGGAAAAATAATACTAAACGAATTGAGTTACTAAATGCACATCAATATTTAATGGGGGTTGAAGTTGAATAGCAGCAGCTGCAGCATGCTGGGTCTGCGTCAGATGCAATCGGAAATTTACGGGCGGGCAAACACTATTTTATGGAGGAGTTCTTTCAATTTAGTATGGTGCGAAAATATGGCACGCTACTGATTTTTAAAAAGCTTTACCATAAGACGTGTACTGCCTAGTTATGTTGGATAAGCTATAGAGCCTAAACGGGTGGGCAGATTCGCTTCAAATTAGGTCAGAACATTCTTATTCGTGGTTCCTCAGCTAGAGTATAAATTGGAATTTTTGATTTAGGTCATCTGGAACAGGTCGCTGCCATACAAATATTTCGATTTTTTCAAATTCTATCAAAAACTGCTCTAACGATTTTGATTTAACATCGCACATGACCATAGTGGTTTTAAGTAAATTGCATTTCTGGTTTAATTTGCTACAGAAAAGGTTTGTTCATATTTTCGCTAGAAGTGTAGCAAATTTAATTTACTTTCATTTTGTGTTGTACACTTTTCTTAAACGCTTGGTTTTCAAAATATTTACGAAATAGTACAAAAAGGGATTTTTACCCCCCTCTCCTGGCTAAAGCTCGCGGGCCTGGGCTGGGGACTTTTAGTATGTTGTACCTGGGTAACCCCACTTAAAAAAATAATCCAGACTACATGATTTTTTTAACTTATTTTTTATTCGTTACAACATTGACCGTTTCAATGTACTAATTACTCTACAGAAATAATTTTCTAAAAAAAATAGTACCTTTCATAATTTTCAATTTTCTCTTAAACTAAAAGACTTATAGCCATATAGTTTTCAGTGTTCACCTAAGGATTAAAAACAGTATCAAACACTAAACGAAAATCTAGTACTTTGTAACAAAAAATTTTGAAAAAATATTATCATAAGTTAACTTTTTTTTTTTTTTTTAATTTTTGATTTAAAGTCAATTTTTTTTCAAAAACTTTTAACTAAAATTACTTGCTTTAGCAGTGGAGTAATAAAATAAGTTTTTGCATTTTCAAAAAGCTATAGTAGAGCATTGTAGATGTTTCCGTTGTTTTTAAATGATTATTAATGCACTTTGATCCAATTTTTTCAGGAAATCGTCCCTCCCGTATAAGTGGGGGCAACTAGACCCCCCCCTCCTTAGCAAGTTTTTTTTAATATATATCTTTAAACTATTTCACAAAATACTGGTGAATTATTTGGAAATACATTGCATACTTCTTACCTTTGAAGATACAGTGTTTTTCATATCACAAAAAACACTGTATCAAATAAATTATATAAGGATATTTTAACTTTCGCCACCTTCTTTAACCCCATACCTTCTTTCTCATCAAGTCAATGGAATTATCATGAATCGATACGTATTTACCTTTTCTATAATTTCAGGGTTAATTCATCAAAAAACGTTAAATTTTTAACGCATTAACATGGTTTTTCAGATTTTCTGATATTTGTACCCCCATATCTCTCTTAGTATTGTTTATAGCAAAAATATGACAAAAATCTAATTTGAAGAAAATTCAATTTACTTTCATATTGTAGTGTAAACTTTTCCGCTAATACTCTTGGTTTTCAAAATATTTACGAAATAGTAAAAAAGGGGACCTTTACCCCCCCTCCTGTCTAAAGCTCGCGGGCCTGGGCTGGGGACTTTTAGTATGTTGTACCTGGGGGTCACCCCTACCACTTAAAAAAATAATCCAGACTACACGATTTATTTCATTTATTTTTCCTTCATTGACTGGACTACAAAAGCAAGTTCGTGCAATCAAGTTGTGCATTGATTTTTTTATATTTTAAATTAAAAAAAATAGGTTTATAACATATTCAGTCTTAAAAATCACAGTCGTACTTTCGCTTAATTCTTTTTAATTACTTTAACACCCTATAATTGATTTGCATTTCCTATATCTATAATCTACAACTTTCAGATTTAATCTGAAAGGATAATATATGCAAGCACATAATACTTCATTAAAATTACATAAGATCTAACCACATATATGTACCTACCTAGGTAGGTGGGTTAAAGGAGTTCATTACATATATCTTCAGTAAATAAGTAACTTACGCATGCAAGGAAAATAATGAATAATAAATTGAGCGAAAACTGATATTATAATAGGTACCTTAACTATGCACATTCAAGAGTCGAAGGTTAAATTGAGTATTTTTTCTAGAGTTAGATCATATAATATCTTGAGAGGAAACCATCCACGTGTCTGAGACGCAACCAGCCAGGCGGTGGCGTCGTCGTTGCCACCCCAAACAACCCACTATAATGTTTCCATTTATAAAAATGTCTAATGCCGACGGGAGCTGTCTTTACAAATTTCCTTAAATTATTATTCTCCATAATTTGTATTTGAAAAATAAAAAAAAATATTAAAAACCGCAGCAGAACGCAGTTGAGATCAAGAGCTGGAAGGTATTATTATGCAAATTTGGTAAAATTGTTTTATATGTTGCTTTATTCGAAATAAAATGTACCTTTACTTACATATTTATAGCTGAGAAAACCTTTAACGGTAGGTAAATCGCTAAGGGCATGTAGGTATACAGTTTAGACGCTTAATTCCAAAAAATACCTCATTTATGTACATGAACATATGTATAATTCAAGGTGACCTTTGACCTTGTATCATTACTTTAATGAAAAAAAAAAAAAAAACTCTCTAGAGACTGTGGTTACATGTGAAATTCATGATTTTATATTGTTAAAATGAAAAAATTATGTGCATTTCGGGGTTGGAGCTTAAAACCTGTGACTGGATTCAGAATCCGATTTTCTTCCCAAATTCGTTGTTATTTAATTGATTATATCAGTGTTTTCCAAACTTTGGACATTGTATACCGCCGTGAGTACCCCCGTTATAGAAATATATTTATTCTTTACTTTTGTAGTTCAAAAACAAAATTAAAAATTAGTATTTTAATGCATAGAAAACGAAATGTTAGTTTTTGTAATGTGAACGCTTTGAATACCTACTCGAAGGTTTCAAGATTATATCTCAGATTTCGGCCGTTTTCAAAAACGTCAAATCAAACCCAATTTAAATGGAAAATGATCGTCATTTATGATGCAGAAGTTGCAATCTTCAAATATACAATCGTCCTGTTTGCAATTAAACCATTTTGATAAACATCAAATGATTTTATTGACGCAGATGATGTTTTCGAAAACGGCCTTTGCTTTGGTGGGAGCATACCTGCTAGCGGTGAAAACTGAATTTGCGAGTCGTTATCCTATATACATAGTTACTCAAGTTTTATGCGTTTATTTCGAAAGAGCTGAGCGCCCTAGAGGAATATGGGGAACCAAGAGCTTTTCCATGGGACCACTGTCTGCAAGACACTTTCACAGGATGCAAAAAGCCAATTTTATTAGTAATTGTGATACAAAGCATATGAAAACTAGTTAAACAAATTTAAAATATTTTTCAATTTTGTTTTTGTTTGCTTTTTTTTCAAATCAAAAAATGTAACCTGGCTTGCTAGCTTCACACAGGCAAAGAACAAATCTGTGCGTTCTCTCAAAAAAATGTTTGCGTACCCCCAAAAAGCTGTTTGCGTACCCCCAGGAATACGCGAACCACACTTAGGGAAACACTGGATTATATCGACGGTTAAAGTGCAGTACCTCGTAAGTCATTCTAGCAATTTTTTTTTCAGAAATAAAAAAAAAACTTTTTAAACATGTATTACAGTACCTCGTAAATATTATATATATTATTTTTTTATATATGTGACTTACGAGGTCCTGCAGTTTAACCATGTTTTTAAATTTTGGTTACACTTTACCTCCCTAAATTTGTTGTCACCTCTCTGAGCTGAGACTATCAAAGTTAAAATCGAAAATTTGATAAATACGGGTCAATTTATTTCTTATTTTCTTTTTTAAAATATAAAATTTATTTCCAAAAAAACATAACCCTGATTTTTAGTAATTTTTTCCACAACGTCTATTTTTTACATTTTTTCTTTCAAACGTTCATATATCTCGAGTTATAGATTTTCCAAATTTTTTGCATACATATATATGTAGGTACATCAACGCCGTAGCCAGACAAATATTTCGGGGGGGGGGGGGGGGGGGGGGTGTTTATGACTTTTTGAAAAATTATTTTTCGCTTTTTAGTATGTAATCTACAGAGACCTCTCTATGATATGATATGAGGATATGAGGACCTCTTACAGTAATTCAACAAACTGTTGAACTTCTCAGTCAACTTTTTTTAGAAAACGCTTCCCTCTTCTAAAGAAAACAACCAATTAATTTTTGTAAGAAAATCAAAATCAAACTTGCAATAAAATAATAAATAATACAATAAAATAAACAAAAAAAAATTTGATTTTTGCTTAATATTTTAATATCTATTACTCATCATCACAGAACGAGTATTTATCACAAAAAATAACTCCACATAAATATCTATACGTAGGTATTAAAAGTATTTTTTACAACAGCAAATTAAGCCGTCTGCCCTTCTGTGCAGCAAACACATCTATAACCTCTTCAGTATTGATATCAATTTCTCTATGAATTGACATCAAAGCTAATCCTGTCAGTCTTTCATCGCCGGTAGAGTTTCTCAGATATGTTTTTAATCTCTTCATCGTTGAAAATGTTCGTTCCGGTGTGCATGTCGAAACTGGAAGGGTAGCCAAAATTTTTAAAAGTTTGTGGATGTTTGGAAAAAGTTGTTGGTTGCATTATATGTAGGTACCTTGGGCTTAGAGGATGGGCATTATATTACTAGGTTCATATGTATATAAATGTAGAAATTATAATGCTTAGATTTTGCATTTTCAGAAGATTCAACCGTAGTTTTCTTGAACAACAGCATGTAGGTACTTTGTTTGGCTAACTACGATAGGATCTCGTCACGAGGTATATGACTGTTTTATAATAAAAGAATCTATCGACTACAAAAACAACCAACTCTCTATATTTTTTCGTTTATAAAATAGCTTATAGACTTTTATTTTTGTTTACCCTAATTTACCCTATTGAAACTAGATTTCTAAAAAACCACCTATGTTGAATTTTTTAAATAAAATTTTATTTTATATTGTTTTTTTTTATGTCCGTAAGACATACCATCTGAGCTGTGTCAGATAATTGTAAAAACCCGAAAAATGACCTTTAAGGTGTGTCAACCCTAAACCTTAACCACTTTACGTTAGGCAACCCTTGCATAAAATGTTTGTTTAGATACGACCTACAAAACTGCATACTTCTTATCTGCTACCTCGATGAGGGTAGGTCGCGGTCGTTCTATGGCGGGATCTTAGACTACCAGAAAACAAAAAATAAATTAAGTACATATTAAGTTACTAATTAAAAATCAGTTTGAAGTTTATTTTGAAATTTTTACCTACTTTATTTTCAATTTTCTTTAAAACCAGCACACATTTTTTAAGGATCTAATTTCAATTCAATTCCATTTATTTTAATATATAAGCGTTTCGCGTTTGCATATAAAATTATTATCTTTTATAGGACTACGTTCAGTTCAACATAAGAGCTTACATATGTGACAGTTTACCTTCCAGGGAAAAATAATTCATAAGGGTTGAAGTTGTAAATAATTAAGTTTCATTTCAGCAACTGAGCTCTTTACTTTGTTTTAGTTAGAGCTAAAATGAGTTTGACATATCAAATTTCCTAATATGGCTGACATTTGCTTATTTTTGTTGTTTTATGCAATGACTTTTGACATTGGAATAATTTAGATGGTCCGGACGGATATAATTAGTATTTTTATGACATGAGGAAGGAACCAAGGGTTTTGGAGCGCCACCATAGCCAAGAAGGTGGTGTAATAGTGTGGGGTGCGATTTCCTGGATTAGAACAATTAATCTGGAGTTTCCCACAATAAAACTCCGACCAATACCATGGACATTTCAACAAGACAACGCGCCAATCCACAACGCAAGGATCATTAAAAGTTTAACATCCGAGAAAAAAGTTACCTGTGCTTCAATGGTCACCATATTCTCCGGACCTAAATATTATCGAAAACTTATGGGGATGAATGCCTTGTAGGATTATCGATTCTGGACGTCAATATTATGGGAAAGAATCACTTACTGCTGCAATCAAAGAAGCATGGAGTTCAATTGCCTTAGATTATATAAAACAACTGCATGATTCACTACCCAACAGGGTTTTTGAAGTTATATCAAACAAAATTTGTTTCCTTATTTAAAAGAGTGTTTCTATTCAAGTGGCGCAAGAAAAAAAACAGTATTTTTGACCCTTTACTGCATACGAAGCCAAATATGGCTTTCTATAGTTATGTGCCTTTTTCTTCTGACTTCAACAAAAAAAAATAATCAAAACACAACGTGATCCTCTTCTGTGCATTTTTGAGAACACATAGCTGTGCTTTCGCACACGTAAACCAAACAAGGAGGAAGATATTCACGCTTAAAGGTCGTTCGGTTGCTTGCAGTCATTGAAAACGGAAGTGTGAAATTTTTTTTTACTTCAAATAATAATAACTTTGGTGTTAGGGTAGTTAAGTGGCCATAAAAATATATTTCTGATTGTGTATCTTTTTCTCTTTGAAATTAATATATTTTTATAAAAACAAAATTATTATCTTGCTCGTTTGTGAGGTAAAAGTGTGCAAGCCATATTTGGCTCTGTATGCAGTAAAGGGTTGAAAATGTACATTTTTGTATGAGTTTTTTTATAAACAAAAAAAAAATTTTTTTTTTTGATGAAAAATGTTTTAAAACAACCCAAAGAAGTCATTTTAAGCGTATATTATTTTTTTCCTCTTTAAACAATAATTCATGCGGTAAAGGGTTAATGAAATAATTATTCTGTATTTGTATGTAGTTTTATTTTTTAAGGTTTATTTATAAAAAGGTGGATTTATAAATTTACCAAAAACCCTACACGTTCTGATAGTAAAAAACACTTTGTTTCTATTCAAGTGGAGCGGAGTGTATATTCAATATTTTTTTTTTGATTTAAAAAAAAAATAAATAATGTATATTTGAACCCGTCAAGCATTTATTTCTCAAAACTGAAAATCCAAAAATAATTGCTTATTTTTAGAATGACTTATCTCATAATACTCAAATTGGCTTTTATTATACCTGCAACCTGCCTAAGGTATAAAATCTTAAGAATTCACAATCAAGTCAAGAATACCTTTGCTAATGAGGAATGGGGAATATGAAATACAAAATTTTCCTTTCAAATCAAAAAAATATTACGAAGAGAGCAACAATAAATAAGGAATATAGGAATGAGTAAGGATAACCTAGAAGACATTTAAATTCTAAACAATTTGTGAAGTGCTTTTGCTTATTCATTTCAGGAAGGTATTTGTTTCGCATTATTACCTACATAAAAGATAGATAAGACATTTCACCATTTATAAAGATAAACCTTAGCTTATGCTAGTACATAGAAGGTAGAAGGAGAAATGTGGAAAAAAATTTAATTTGATTTCTACCTTCCTACTTTGGAGTACACTCTGTGCTGTATATCCTGTGTAGGTGGAGCATTATTACATACATACTTATATGTACTTATGCTCTGATAGTTGATTATGATTTTGAATTGTTACATTCAGTTATAATGTAGGCAGATACATACAAATACACTAGAAGAGGATTTGCTAAAATATTTTGTTGATGAAAAATATCGAAAGGGAAGGGTCTTCATCCCCATTTACGCAGGAGGGCAATTTTGTAAAAAAAAAAAAAAAAATTCTAAAATAATATGTACCCATATTGAAAAAAATATTAAATTACAATTGCAACACTTAAAAAATCATGCTATAAAATGTTTTTGTTATTAAAACGATTCGAAAAATTGAAAGTAGCTGAATTTTGAAAATGATTACATCGATATTATTTTAGTTCCAACTCACTTTCACTTTAAGTGGAAAATGAGGAAGTATTTTATAGCTGGTCTTTCTCGGCACGGCTGGCGCCCTTACCCTTAGCGTGCACAAGAACTTTCTTGAAATTATTAAGAAAATATGATGGGTGATTTTGTAATACTTCCACTTTGATCAGTTAAAATGTATATTGGTATAGGAATCGTTAAAGCTATACAGGATGTTTGCAGGATAAGGAAATTATATTATTATGAACACTTATTTAGTGGAGGGGTTGTTTTTTGACATCGAAATGTTATAAATGCTCATTAATATCATCCTAAGATACTTACAAAATATTAAATATTATTTTTGTTGGTGCTGTAAATATAAAGTACCTAAGTGTTGCGCAAATAAACTTTCCATCATCGTGATGATGAAATAAAAATATCAATTTTTATTTTAAGCGGAAACAGACAAAATTGAAGAAGATTAAAGAGGTAGGCACATTACGGGTTATTTGATAATTCATACGAAAATCAACTTAAAATTAAATGATTTAATATAGTGTTTTCCACCATGATTTATACATATTAAAATGTTTTGTTTTCTATTAAATTTTAAGGAATTAAAATAATAATGACAGTATTATTATTAATACTATCATTTTTGAAGTTTTCAGTATTAGTCCAGTCAACGAAGACTCAAAATCATAAAATAAATGAAATAAATCGTGTAGTCTCGATTATTTTTTTAAGTGGCAGGAGTGACCCCCAGGTACAACATACTAAAAGTCCCCAGCCCAGGCCCGCGAGCTTTAGACAGGAGGGGGGGTAAAGGTCCCCTTTTTTACTATTTCGTAAATATTTTGAAAACCAAAAGTATTAGCGGAAAAGTTTACACTACAATATGAAAGTAAATTGAATTTTCTTCAAATTAGGTTTTAATCATATTTTTGCTAGAAGCAATACTAAGAGAGATATGGGGGTACAAATGTCAGAAAATCTGAAAAACCATGTTAATGCGTTAAAAGTTTAACGTTTTTTGATGAATTAACCCTGAAATTATAGAAAAGGTAAATACGTATCGATTCATGATAATTCCATTGACTTGATGAGAAAAAAGGTATGGGGTTAAAGAAGGTGGCGAAAGTTAAAATATCCTTATATAATTTATTTGATACAGTGTTTTTTGTGATATGAAAAACACTGTATCTTCAAAGGTAAGAAGTATGCAATGTATTTCCAAGTAATTCACCAATATTTTGTGAAATAGTTTAAAGAGACATATTAAAAAAAAACTTGCTAAGGAGGGGGTCTAGTTGCCCCCACTTATACGGGAGGGACCATTTTCTGAAAAAATTGGATCAAAGTGCATAAATAATCATTTAAAAACAACGGAAACATCTACTATAGCTTTTTGAAAATGCAAAAACTTATTTTATTATTCCACAAAATAAAATCGATGGGAATTTAATCCCACTATAAAATTTACCTTCCTTATCGACACAAATATTTTTTTTGTCTTTTAATAATTGTGGAGTGGTGTGAAATTAAGTAAGTTGGTGTCAACATAACCAGCAACATGACGTCTTCGTCAAATTCCTCGCATAATTTTTATATACATATGTACATACATACGTATTAAGTTTTTCTTAGTACCACAAATACCAACATGAAGCTATAGATATAAAGTACTAACCGAAATTCTACATCAATAGAAACAAATATGCAAGTTATTTTTTAATATTCACATTGATATTGAGGCATCCGAATATGCTTTCCTTAAATAAATAGAGATTAGTTAAACAATTTTGAACAAAAAAGATAGCCATGAATAATTTCAAAACGATACATTTCATAAAATTCTTTTAAATCACCAACAATAATTGATTGACAACAATTTCCAGAGGAAACAAATATTACTGAGAAAATATGTATATTTTTATCGTAAACAATTTTCCAAAATATCATTTAAATTTGTTCCTTTAAGTTGAAATCTAGTTCTTCCCCTTTCGCGGAAAAACGAAATCATTTCCACCTTTTGCCCCTGTAGAGCTTTATTAAAGTGAGTAAACCCATTTAATGACGGTTGCTCCGTGGCAGCTGGAAAAATGCCAAAAGCCAGAAGGGACGCTGAGAGAACTATTTCAAAATTAATTTATATATCTGAAGTATAGTTGGCACCGGCAGTAACCGCTCTTCTACTCTTAGATCATTAGGACTTTAGGACTTTTCATTTTGGTGGTAATTTAAAGCATTTTGCCTTGACATTGCCATTAAGTATAGATATAGAGGGAGATCTTATAGAGGCGCCATAATTCTACCAAGTAAAGTACCAACAATTAAAAGCCACTCACGGTCACGATGGCCTTTAATTAAGATGAATTTCTGTAATTTACTCAATCAAATTTGGAAAATGTAACCAGAGCACTTTTGTGGAATAACCTTGCTCTGTTATACTTAACGATAAAATTTAAGAAAAAGGCTTTAGAGCAAAATAAATTTTGTAAGATTAAATTTCTTAATTCCCCACGTTTTCATATTTTGGTAAAGAGATGTATAATATATAAATGAGCATTACCCCATCATGCATAAAAATGCAACTTTTATCTATCGTGAATTACAATTATGAAAGTTTGACTATTTGGCATTACCGTTTGCGACTCACCTAAGTAACCTTCTCCTGAAATGGCAGACATTTGGCATAGTAAAATGTTTTTTGTAAATTTTTAGCAAATGCTCACCATAATCCCTCAAAATCGGTCAATACAGGACTGAAATTCATGATGATTTTGAAGAAAATCACATTTTCATCCGCTCGAATCGAACAAAAATTAAACACTTAAAAAAAAAAACCGTAAAACGAAATTTTTGACAAAAGTGTGAATTGCAGAGATAGTATAGTCTTTAAATTGCCTTAGCGACATGAATAGAGTTTAGTCAAAATCGTTGGAATCTTTTTCGAGGAAATTTCCGATCATTCGAGATGAGCTATACTTAAACGAAACTTTAAGTCCCGTTTTAATAGAAAAAAAAAAAAGGACAAACATAGTTTTTTAAAACACACTATGCTCAACGTATTGCTTACATGATAGTCCAGTCATCGAAGGAAAAATATTGCCTTCACATAGAAATAAATTCAATGATTTTGAAACTTGTCACACTTACTGTAAGGGTCTGTCTAAACGCTCTAGCCTTTTGTACAAAAGATTTATGGCTTTAAAAAAATTTATAGCATGACATTGTAAGGCCCATCTCCCACTAGGCAACTTTTAGTTGCGCAACTTTTTGTTGGATCGTTCAGTGTGAAAATAAAACTTGTTTTTCGGGTTAAAAGCCTCTCATTTGGCAAAAATTTTGGAAAACTCCCAAAAAGTTGCTGAAAGTTGTTCGAAATTTCCTAGTGGGCGAGGGTAAGCAACAAAAAGTTGCGTGCAAAAAAGTTCCGCGAGCAACTCCGAGCAACAAAAAGTTGCCTAGTGGGCGCTCTCCCATATAAGCTAATGTAATTGGATTGGGAGCAACAAAAAGTTGCTGGGGCTAGCAACAAAAAGTTGCCTAGTTGGCGATGGGCCTAATTGTTGCCATTTTTAAGATTTTTTTTTTTTCAATTCCAGCTCCTCCCATGTTTACAGGGGGAAATTGACCCCCCCGCCCTGTACGATTTTTTTCTTCTCTCTTTTCTACTCAACCTACTCTCTAGCCTTTTGTCGCATCTTATGCAAAATACCCTGTAAATCGCACGTACAAAATATAAATAAGAAAAAATAAAGGTATTTACTTTACTGTAATCTATAACTCGCTTTTTTGACTTCTGAAATAGGGTATCAAAATGGACGCCTTTGCCGAGATCATAACTATCGCTAATCAGAGGCCTGTAACACAACGTGACAAGTACTTGTAGGACAAGTGAAAAGCGACAAACTTGTCCTAAATCCTGTAGCACAAAGCGTCAAGTCTATGAAAGATCGTATCCTTCGGACAAGTATAGTTGGACAAGTGGATTAAAACTTGTCAACGTTGTGTTATAGGCCCCAGGTATTCGCTTAGCTTAATAGAATGCTTAGAATGGTAGCAATAGCTCCGCATTTTATTCTTAAAAATATAGAATGTTCCACTTTTTAGGCAATTAAAAAAAACACCCGTTTTAGATGAGGTGCCAAATAACTAAATAAATATTAAAGACAGGACAAATTTGGTTATGATCAATTTTGTTGAAAATTTTATAAGCTGTGTTTTTTTTTTGAAATAAAACCGAAAAAACCAACACATTACATGTTCTTGCCGCTATAGTTCACCTCGAATTCATGGAGACTTTATTTATAATATACTTTATCACTAGGTCTCTCTTAATAAGTGTGCCAAGTTTCAAAGCTGTTGATTTTTTTTTTCATGTAAAAACCTTTATTGATTTGACTGAACTATAAAGCAATTAATTTCAATTTAAAAGTTCAGGTGACCTCAACTCCATGCATTTCGCCCAGGTACGACAGTACTTTTAAATTGAAATTAATTCAATCGTTCCACCTAAACAGAATTAATTCTTTATAAATTTCTCCATCTTCGTTACAAAGCAATTAGAGAACAAAACGACGCGACATTCTTAAAATTATTAACTCAACTTTTTTCGACCTAAACAAAATAATCTACACGCCAGTCTCAAATGGACAATTTTATAATTTTGTTTGTGGTTGAGGAGATTTTGTGACATATTTTGTACGATAAATAAATTTTAACCAAACCTTGAAAAATGTATGTAGTTGAGAATGTTATTAAATATGTATGTGAATACAATGAATTCAGTAAATATTTTTTCTGCTTTATTGTTATTTTTTAATTTATTATCAAATAAAAAGGTGCAGTAAAAAGTAACGATTTATAAAAAAACCAAACTTCTCAATCATCAAGCACACGCACAAAGAATTTATGTTTAAGTTTGTTTTATTACAATACTTGATTGTTCTTGTGATTCAATAATCACGAACAAGAATAAATTTAGGTCTGAATTTGTCATTTATTACTTAGGTCACATAAACATACATAATAGACATACATGGTTCATTTGGTTTATATTATGGGTAGGTCCACGATTTTATTTTCTTTTGTTAATTTTGAGCTTCTCTTGGAATAAGGTTTAAGTGGTTCCAATAATATTACGAATTTTTTTTTATCCAGATTTTGAAATAATATTTAAGGGTCGTGTTCATCAATTTTATGCACAAAAAAAACAGCCTTGTTTAAAATTTTTAATTTGTCTAATTTATGTTTGTCATCAAGCCGTTATTTATTTTTTCTTTATTTCATTTTCGTATGCATTCTTTACTTTTCATTTATACCTAATCCTATTATTATTATTTAATTAATATCTCTTCCATGATTTTTCTTAAAATTTTTTTAATTTTTATTTAAAACATTTAGTAGTTCAGTTAAATATTTTAAATATTATTAATTATAAACATAATTATGTTCGTCGCTTGTTTGAAAATACAAATTTGTAAATTGCATTTGTTATGGAACAAATGGAACAATTTCCAAGAAGATTACTTAAATTTGGTTGGTTACAACCATATTATTCAGTCACTTAAATCCGATTTTAAATGTAAACCTGGATTTAAAGCAAGTCAAACCCAGATGCCCAACCAAGCTTATAACATTCACTCGTTATACCACTCGTTTTTAACCTTGTCAAGTTTAAATCGATTTAATTTAAACAAACTTCCAGGGAGCAGTTAAAGTAATTAAACTCGGGTGTAAACTCAAAATACAAAACAGAGAAGTAAGCGGCAAAGAATTAAAAACATGTTTACAAATCGTCGCCCGAGAATTGTTTTGTCGTAAACGCCAAAATGCACTTTTTTTTAAAGTGGGTATGCAGTACTATGTTTTCGAAGGTCCTCTTTCCATTTATGTTATCAAATTTCGCCTATCAATTACTATTACCGAGATACTTAGTATGCATTTTATCGTATATCCACATAATAATCCATCCCTTAGTTTTGTTTTGTCGTATACGCCACATTTTGGCATATACGAAAAAAAATATCCATGTATTTTTGGTATATTTTTTGTTTAACTCTGTTTTGTCGTACGTGTATAGGCTTAACAGACAACGCCCAAAATTTCAAATGAAACCGAAGAAATATTTCGGCGTACGCGCTACGTATCATAAAAATGCAAAAAACATGAAAGTCTATTAACTTGCAACGTGCACGAAAAACTTGCATGCAACTTGCATGGGAAATTTGCATGCAACTTCCATGAAAGACTTGCATGCAACTTGCATGAAAAATTCGCATGCAACTTGCATGAAAAACTTGCATGCAACTTGCATGAAAAACTTGCATGCAACTTGCATGAAAAACTTGCATGCAACTTGCATGAAAAACTTGCATGCAACTTGCACGAAAAACTTGCATGCAACTTGCATGAAAAACTTGCATGCAATTTGCATGAAAGACTTGCATGCAACTTGCATGCAACTTGCATGAAAAACTTGCATGCAACTTGCATGAAAAACTTGCATGCAACTTGCATGGAAAACTTGCATGCAACTTGCATGAAAAACTTGCATGCAACTTGAATGGAAAACTTGCAAGCAACTTGCATGAAAAACTTGCATGCAACTTGCATGCAACTTGCATGAAAAACTTGCATGCAACTTGCAAGAAAAACTTGCATGCAACTTGCATGAAAAACTTGCATGCAACTTGCATGAAAAACTTGCATGCAACTTGCACGAAAAACTTGCATGCAACTTGCATGGAAAACTTGCATGCAACTTGCATGGAAAACTTGCATGAAAAACTTGCATGCAACTTGCATGAATAACTTGCATGCAACGTGCAAGTTTTCCATGCAAGTTGCATGCAAGTTTTTCATGCAAGTTGCATGCAAGTTTTCCATGCAAGTTGCATGCAAGTTTTTCATGCAAGTTGCATGCAAGTTTTTCATGCAAGTTGCATGCAAGTTTTCCATGCAAGTTGCATGCAAGTTTTTCATGCAAGTTGCATGCAAGTTTTTCATGCAAGTTGCATGCAAGTTTTTCATGCAAGTTTTTCATGCAAGTTGCATGCAAGTTTTTCATGCAAGTTGCATGCAAGTTGCATGCAAGTTTTTCATGCAAGTTGCATGCAAGTTTTTCATGCAAGTTGCATGCAAGTTTTTCATGCAAGTTGCATGCAAGTTTTTCATGCAAGTTGCATGCAAGTTTTTCATGCAAGTTGCATGCAAGTTTTCCATGCAAGTTGCATGCAAGTTTTTCATGCAAGTTGCATGCAAGTTTTTCATGCAAGTTGCATGCAAGTTTTCCATGCAAGTTGCATGCAAGTTTTTCATGCAAGTTGCATGCAAGTTTTTCATGCAAGTTGCATGCAAGTCTTTCATGCAAGTTTTTCATGCAAGTTTTTCATGCAAGTTTTTCATGCAAGTTGCATGCAAGTTTTTCATGCAAGTTGCATGCAAGTTTTCCATGCAAGTTGCATGCAAGTTTTTCATGCAAGTTGCATGCAAGTTTTTCATGCAAGTTGCATGCAAGTTTTCCATGCAAGTTGCATGCAAGTTTTTCATGCAAGTTGCATGCAAGTTTTTCATGCAAGTTGCATGCAAGTTTTCCATGCAAGTTGCATGCAAGTTTTTCATGCAAGTTGCATGCAAGTTTTTCATGCAAGTTGCATGCAAGTTTTTCATGCAAGTTGCATGCAAGTTTTCCATGCAAGTTGCATGCAAGTTTTTCATGCAAATTGCATGCAAGTTTTTCATGCCAGTTGCATGCAAGTTTTTCATGCAAGTTTTTCATGCAAGTTGCATGCAAGTTTTTCATGCAAGTTGCATGCAAGTTTTTCATGCAAGTTGCATGCAAGTTTTCCATGCAAGTTGCATGCAAGTTTTTCATGCAAGTTGCATGCAAGTTTTTCATGCAAGTTGCATGCAAGTTTTTCATGCAAGTTGCATGCAAGTTTTTCATGCAAGTTGCATGCAAGTTTTCCATGCAAGTTGCATGCAAGTTTTTCATGCAAGTTGCATGCAAGTTTTTCATGCAAGTTGCATGCAAGTCTTTCATGCAAGTTTTTCATGCAAGTTTTTCATGCAAGTTTTTCATGCAAGTTGCATGCAAGTTTTTCATGCAAGTTGCATGCAAGTTTTTCATGCAAGTTGCATGCAAGTTTTCCATGCAAGTTGCATGCAAGTTTTTCATGCAAATTGCATGCAAGTTTTTCATGCCAGTTGCATGCAAGTTTTTCATGCAAGTTTTTCATGCAAGTTGCATGCAAGTTTTTCATGCAAGTTGCATGCAAGTTTTTCATGCAAGTTGCATGCAAGTTTTTCATGCAAGTTGCATGCAAGTTTTTCATGCAAGTTGCATGCAAGTTTTTCATGCAAGTTGCATGCAAGTTTTTCATGCAAGTTGCATGCAAGTTTTCCATGCAAGTTGCATGCAAGTTTTTCATGCAAGTTGCATGCACGTTTTTCATGCAAGTTGCATGCAAGTTTTTCATGCAAGTTGCATGCAAGTTTTTCATGCAAGTTGCATGCAAGTTTTTCATGCAAGTTGCATGCAAGTTTTCCATGCAAGTTGCATGCAAGTTTTTCATGCAAGTTGCATGCAAGTTTTCCATGCAAGTTGCATGCAAGTTTTTCATGCAAGTTGCATGCAAGTTTTTCATGCAAGTAGCATGCAAGTTTTTCATGCAAGTTGCATGCAAGTTTTTCATGCAAGTTGCATGCAAGTCTTTCATGCAAGTTTTTCATGCAAGTTGCATGCAAGTTTTTCGTGCAAGTTGCATGCAAGTTTTTCATGCAAGTTGCATGCAAGTTTTTCATGCAAGTTGCATGCAAGTTTTCCATGCAAGTTGCATGCAAGTTTTTCATGCAAGTTGCATGCAAGTTTTTCATGCAAGTTGCATGCAAGTTTTTCATGCAAGTTGCATGCAAGTTTTCCATGCAAGTTGCATGCAAGTTTTTCATGCAAGTTGCATGCAAGTTTTTCATGCAAGTTGCATGCAAGTTTTTCATGCAAGTTGCATGCAAGTTTTTCATGCAAGTTGCATGCAAGTTTTTCATGCAAGTTTTTCATGCAAGTTGCATGCAAGTTTTTCATGCAAGTTGCATGCAAGTTTTCCATGCAAGTTGCATGCAAGTTTTTCATGCAAGTTGCATGCAAGTTTTTCATGCAAGTTGCATGCAAGTTTTCCATGCAAGTTGCATGCAAGTTTTTCATGCAAGTTGCATGCAAGTTTTTCATGCAAGTTGCATGCAAGTTTTTCATGCAAGTTGCATGCAAGTTGCATGCAAGTTTTTCATGCAAGTTGCATGCAAGTTTTCCATGCAAGTTGCATGCAAGTTTTTCATGCAAGTTGCATGCAAGTTTTTCATGCAAGTTGCATGCAAGTTTTCCATGCAAGTTGCATGCAAGTTTTTCATGCAAGTTGCATGCAAGTTTTTCATGCAAGTTGCATGCAAGTTTTTCATGCAAGTTGCATGCAAGTTTTTCATGCAAGTTTTTCATGCAAGTTGCATGCAAGTTTTTCATGCAAGTTGCATGCAAGTTTTCCATGCAAGTTGCATGCAAGTTTTTCATGCAAGTTGCATGCAAGTTTTTCATGCAAGTTGCATGCAAGTTTTCCATGCAAGTTGCATGCAAGTTTTTCATGCAAGTTGCATGCAAGTTTTTCATGCAAGTTGCATGCAAGTTTTTCATGCAAGTTGCATGCAAGTTTTCCATGCAAGTTGCATGCAAGTTTTTCATGCAAGTTGCATGCAAGTTTTTCATGCAAGTTGCATGCAAGTAGCATGCAAGTTTTTCATGCAAGTTGCATGCAAGTTTTTCGTGCAAGTTGCATGCAAGTCTTTCATGCAAGTTTTTCATGCAAGTTTTTCGTGCAAGTTTTTCATGCAAGTTGCATGCTAGTTTTTCAGGCAAGTTGCATGCAAGTTTTCCATGCAAGTTGCATGCAAGTTGCATGCAAGTTTTTCATGCAAGTTGCATGCAAGTTTTTCATGCAAGTTGCATGCAAGTTTTCCATGCAAGTTGCATGCAAGTTTTTCATGCAAGTTGCATGCAAGTTTTTCATGCAAGTTTTTCATGCAAGTTGCATGCAAGTTTTTCATGCAAGTTGGATGCAAGTTTTTTATGCAAGTTGCATGCAAGTTGCATGCAAGTTTTTCATGCAAGTTGCATGCAAGTTTTTCATGCAAGTTGCATGCAAATTTTTCATGCAAGTTGCATGCAAGTTTTCCATGCAAGTTGCATGCAAGTTTTTCATGCAAGTTGCATGCAAGTTTTCCATGCAAGTTGCATGCAAGTTTTTCATGCAAGTTGCATGCAAGTTTTTCATGCAAGTTTTTCATGCAAGTTGCATGCAAGTTTTCCATGCAAGTTGCATGCAAGTTTTTCATGCAAGTTGCATGCAAGTTTTCCATGCAAGTTGCATGCAAGTTGCATGCAAGTTTTTCATGCAAGTTGCATGCAAGTTTTTCATGCAAGTTGCATGCAAGTTGCATGCAAGTTTTCCATGCAAGTTGCATACAAGTTTTTCATGCAAGTTGCATGCAAGTTTTCCATGCAAGTTGCATGCAAGTTTTTCATGCAAGTTGCATGCAAGTTTTCCATGCAAGTTGCATGCAAGTTTTTCATGCAAGTTGCATGCAAGTTGCATGCAAGTTTTTCATGCAAGTTGCATGCAAGTTTTTCATGCAAGTTGCATGCAAGTTTTCCATGCAAGTTGCATGCAAGTTTTTCATGCAAGTTGCATGCAAGTTTTTCATGCAAGTTGCATGCAAGTTTTTCATGCAAGTTGCATGCAAGTTTTTCATGCAAGTTGCATGCAAGTTTTTCATGCAAGTTTTTCATGCAAGTTGCATGCAAGTTTTTCATGCAAGTTGCATGCAAGTTTTCCATGCAAGTTGCATGCAAGTTTTTCATGCAAGTTGCATGCAAGTTTTTCATGCAAGTTGCATGCAAGTTTTCCATGCAAGTTGCATGCAAGTTTTTCATGCAAGTTGCATGCAAGTTTTTCATGCAAGTTGCATGCAAGTTTTTCATGCAAGTTGCATGCAAGTTTTCCATGCAAGTTGCATGCAAGTTTTTCATGCAAGTTGCATGCAAGTTTTTCATGCAAGTTGCATGCAAGTAGCATGCAAGTTTTTCATGCAAGTTGCATGCAAGTTTTTCGTGCAAGTTGCATGCAAGTCTTTCATGCAAGTTTTTCATGCAAGTTTTTCGTGCAAGTTTTTCATGCAAGTTGCATGCTAGTTTTTCAGGCAAGTTGCATGCAAGTTTTCCATGCAAGTTGCATGCAAGTTGCATGCAAGTTTTTCATGCAAGTTGCATGCAAGTTTTTCATGCAAGTTGCATGCAAGTTTTCCATGCAAGTTGCATGCAAGTTTTTCATGCAAGTTGCATGCAAGTTTTTCATGCAAGTTTTTCATGCAAGTTGCATGCAAGTTTTTCATGCAAGTTGGATGCAAGTTTTTTATGCAAGTTGCATGCAAGTTGCATGCAAGTTTTTCATGCAAGTTGCATGCAAGTTTTTCATGCAAGTTGCATGCAAATTTTTCATGCAAGTTGCATGCAAGTTTTCCATGCAAGTTGCATGAAAGTTTTTCATGCAAGTTGCATGCAAGTTTTCCATGCAAGTTGCATGCAAGTTTTTCATGCAAGTTGCATGCAAGTTTTTCATGCAAGTTTTTCATGCAAGTTGCATGCAAGTTTTCCATGCAAGTTGCATGCAAGTTTTTCATGCAAGTTGCATGCAAGTTTTCCATGCAAGTTGCATGCAAGTTGCATGCAAGTTTTTCATGCAAGTTGCATGCAAGTTTTTCATGCAAGTTGCATGCAAGTTGCATGCAAGTTTTCCATGCAAGTTGCATACAAGTTTTTCATGCAAGTTGCATGCAAGTTTTCCATGCAAGTTGCATGCAAGTTTTTCATGCAAGTTGCATGCAAGTTTTCCATGCAAGTTGCATGCAAGTTTTTCATGCAAGTTGCATGCAAGTTGCATGCAAGTTTTTCATGCAAGTTGCATGCAAGTTTTTCATGCAAGTTGCATGCAAGTTTTCCATGCAAGTTGCATGCAAGTTTTTCATGCAAGTTGCATGCAAGTTTTTCATGCAAGTTGCATGCAAGTTTTCCATGCAAGTTGCATGCAAGTTTTTCATGCAAGTTGCATGCAAGTTTTTCATGCAAGTTGCATGCAAGTTTTTCATGCAAGTTGCATGCAAGTTTTCCATGCAAGTTGCATGCAAGTTTTTCATGCAAGTTGCATGCAAGTTTTTCATGCAAGTTGCATGCAAGTAGCATGCAAGTTTTTCATGCAAGTTGCATGCAAGTTTTTCATGCAAGTTGCATGCAAGTTTTTCATGCAAGTTTTTCATGCAAGTTTTTCGTGCAAGTTTTTCATGCAAGTTGCATGCTAGTTTTTCAGGCAAGTTGCATGCAAGTTATCCATGCAAGTTGCATGCAAGTTTTTCATGCAAGTTGCATGCAAGTTTTTCATGCAAGTTGCATGCAAGTTTTCCATGCAAGTTGCATGCAAGTTTTTCATGCAAGTTGCATGCAAGTTTTTCATGCAAGTTTTTCATGCAAGTTGCATGCAAGTTTTTCATGCAAGTTGCATGCAAGTTTTTCATGCAAGTTGCATGCAAGTTGCATGCAAGTTTTTCATGCAAGTTGCATGCAAGTTTTTCATGCAAGTTGCATGCAAGTTTTTCATGCAAGTTGCATGCAAGTTTTCCATGCAAGTTGCATGCAAGTTTTTCATGCAAGTTGCATGCAAATTTTCCATGCAAGTTGCATGCAAGTTTTTCATGCAAGTTGCATGCAAGTTTTTCATGCAAGTTTTTCATGCAAGTTGCATGCAAGTTTTTCATGCAAGTTGCATGCAAGTTTTCCATGCAAGTTGCATACAAGTTTTTCATGCAAGTTGCATGCAAGTTTTCCATGCAAGTTGCATGCAAGTTTTTCATGCAAGTTGCATGCAAGTTTTCCATGCAAGTTGCATGCAAGTTTTTCATGCAAGTTGCATGCAAGTCTTTCATGCAAGTTTTTCATGCAAGTTGCATGCAAGTTTTTCGTGCAAGTTGCATGCAAGTTTTCCATGCAAGTTGCATGCAAGTTGCATGCAAGTTGCATGCAAGTTTTTCATGCAAGTTGCATGCAAGTTTTCCATGCAAGTTGCATGCAAGTTTTTCATGCAAGTTGCATGCAAGTTTTTCATGCAAGTTGCATGCAAGTTTTTCATGCAAGTTGCATGCAAGTTTTCCATGCAAGTTGCATGCAAGTTTTTCATGCAAGTTGCATGCAAGTTTTCCATGCAAGTTGCATGCAAGTTTTTCATGCAAGTTTTCCATGCAAGTTGCATGCAAGTTTTCCATGCAAGTTGCATGCAAGTTTTTCATGCAAGTTGCATGCAAGTTTTCCATGCAAGTTGCATGCAAGTTTTTCATGCAAGTTGCATGCAAGTTTTTCATGCAAGTTGCATGCAAGTTTTTCATGCAAGTTGCATGCAAGTTTTCCATGCAAGTTGCATGCAAGTTTTTCATGCAAGTTGCATGCAAGTTTTCCATGCAAGTTGCATGCAAGTTTTTCATGCAAGTTGCATGCAAGTTTTTCATGCAAGTTGCATGCAAGTTTTTCATGCAAGTTGCATGCAAGTTTTCCATGCAAGTTGTATGCAAGTTTTTCATGCAAGTTGCATGCAAGTTTTTCATGCAAGTTGCATGCAAGTTTTTTATGCAAGTTGCATGCAAGTTTTCCATGCAAGTTGCATGCAAGTTTTTTATGCAAGTTGCATGCAAGTTTTCCATGCAAGTTGCATGCAAGTTTTTCATGCAAGTTGCATGCAAGTTTTTCATGCAAGTTGCATGCAAGTTTTCCATGCAAATTTGCATGCAAGTTTTTCATGCAAGTTGCATGCAAGTTTTCCATGCAAGTTGCATGCAAGTTTTTCATGCAAGTTGCATGCAAGTTTTTCATGCAAGTTGCATGCAAGTCTTTTATGCAAGTTTTTCATGCAAGTTGCATGCAAGTTTTCCATGCAAGTTGCATGCAAGTTTTTCATGCAAGTTGCATGCAAGTCTTTCATGCAAGTTTTTCATGCAAGTTTTTCGTGCAAGTTTTTCATGCAAGTTGCATGCAAGTTTTTCAGGCAAGTTGCATGCAAGTTTTCCATGCAAGTTGCATGCAAGTTTTTCATGCAAGTTTCATGCAAGTTTTTCATGCAAGTTGCATGCAAGTTTTCCATGCAAGTTGCATGCAAGTTTTTCATGCAAGTTGCATGCAAGTTTTTCATGCAAGTTTTTCATGCAAGTTTTTCATGCAAGTTGCATGCAAGTTTTTCATGCAAGTTGCATGCAAGTTTTCCATGCAAGTTGCATGCAAGTTTTTCATGCAAGTTGCATGCAAGTTTTTCATGCAAGTTGCATGCAAGTTTTCCATGCAAGTTGCATGCAAGTTTTTCATGCAAGTTGCATGCAAGTTTTTCATGCAAGCTGCATGCAAGTTTTTCATGCAAGTTGCATGCAAGTTTTCCATGCAAGTTGCATGCAAGTTTTTCATGCAAGTTGCATGCAAGTTTTTCATGCAAGTTGCATGCAAGTTTTCCATGCAAGTTGCATGCAAGTTTTTCATGCAAGTTGCATGCAAGTTTTTCATGCAAGTTGCATGCAAGTTTTTCATGCAAGTTGCATGCAAGTTTTCCATGCAAGTTGCATGCAAGTTTTTCATGCAAGTTGCATGCAAGTTTTTCATGCAAGTTGCATGCAAGTAGCATGCAAGTTTTTCATGCAAGTTGCATGCAAGTTTTTCGTGCAAGTTGCATGCAAGTCTTTCATGCAAGTTTTTCATGCAAGTTTTTCGTGCAAGATTTTCATGCAAGTTGCATGCTAGTTTTTCAGGCAAGTTGCATGCAAGTTTTCCATGCAAGTTGCATGCAAGTTTTTCATGCAAGTTGCATGCAAGTTTTTCATGCAAGTTGCATGCAAGTTTTTCATGCAAGTTGCATGCAAGTTTTCCATGCAAGTTTTTCATGCAAGTTGCATGCAAGTTTTTCATGCAAGTTTTTCATGCAAGTTGCATGCAAGTTTTTCATGCAAGTTGCATGCAAGTTTTTTATGCAAGTTGCATGCAAGTTGCATGCAAGTTTTTCATGCAAGTTGCATGCAAGTTTTTCATGCAAGTTGCATGCAAATTTTTCATGCAAGTTGCATGCAAGTTTTCCATGCAAGTTGCATGCAAGTTTTTCATGCAAGTTGCATGCAAGTTTTCCATGCAAGTTGCATGCAAGTTTTTCATGCAAGTTGCATGCAAGTTTTTCATGCAAGTTTTTCATGCAAGTTGCATGCAAGTTTTCCATGCAAGTTGCATGCAAGTTTTTCATGCAAGTTGCATGCAAGTTTTCCATGCAAGTTGCATGCAAGTTGCATGCAAGTTTTTCATGCAAGTTGCATGCAAGTTTTTCATGCAAGTTGCATGCAAGTTGCATGCAAGTTTTCCATGCAAGTTGCATACAAGTTTTTCATGCAAGTTGCATGCAAGTTTTCCATGCAAGTTGCATGCAAGTTTTTCATGCAAGTTGCATGCAAGTTTTCCATGCAAGTTGCATGCAAGTTTTTCATGCAAGTTGCATGCAAGTTGCATGCAAGTTTTTCATGCAAGTTGCATGCAAGTTTTTCATGCAAGTTGCATGCAAGTTTTCCATGCAAGTTGCATGCAAGTTTTTCATGCAAGTTGCATGCAAGTTTTTCATGCAAGTTGCATGCAAGTTTTCCATGCAAGTTGCATGCAAGTTTTTCATGCAAGTTGCATGCAAGTTTTTCATGCAAGTTGCATGCAAGTTTTTCATGCAAGTTTTTCATGCAAGTTGCATGCAAGTTTTTCATGCAAGTTGCATGCAAGTTTTTCATGCAAGTTGCATGCAAGTTTTTCATGCAAGTTGCATGCAAGTTTTTCATGCAAGTTGCATGCAAGTTTTTCATGCAAGTTGCATGCAAGTTTTCCATGCAAGTTGCATGCAAGTTTTTCATGCAAGTTGCATGCAAGTTTTCCATGCAAGTTGCATGCAAGTTTTTCATGCAAGTTGCATGCAAGTTTTTCATGCAAGTTTTTCATGCAAGTTGCATGCAAGTTTTGCATGCAAGTTGCATGCAAGTTTTTCATGCAAGTTGCATGCAAGTTTTCCATGCAAGTTGCATGCAAGTTGCATGCAAGTTTTTCATGCAAGTTGCATGCAAGTTTTTCATGCAAGTTGCATGCAAGTTTTCCATGCAAGTTGCATACAAGTTTTTCATGCAAGTTGCATGCAAGTTTTCCATGCAAGTTGCATGCAAGTTTTTCATGCAAGTTGCATGCAAGTCTTTCATGCAAGTTTTTCATGCAAGTTGCATGCAAGTTTTTCGTGCAAGTTGCATGCAAGTTTTCCATGCAAGTTGCATGCAAGTTGCATGCAAGTTTTTCATGCAAGTTGCATGCAAGTTTTCCATGCAAGTTGCATGCAAGTTTTTCATGCAAGTTGCATGCAAGTTTTTCATGCAAGTTGCATGCAAGTTTTTCATGCAAGTTGCATGCAAGTTTTCCATGCAAGTTGCATGCAAGTTTTTCATGCAAGTTGCATGCAAGTTTTCCATGCAAGTTGCATGCAAGTTTTTCATGCAAGTTTTCCATGCAAGTTGCATGCAAGTTTTCCATGCAAGTTGCATGCAAGTTTTTCATGCAAGTTGCATGCAAGTTTTCCATGCAAGTTGCATGCAAGTTTTTCATGCAAGTTGCATGCAAGTTTTTCATGCAAGTTGCATGCAAGTTTTTCATGCAAGTTGCATGCAAGTTTTCCATGCAAGTTGCATGCAAGTTTTTCATGCAAGTTGCATGCAAGTTTTCCATGCAAGTTGCATGCAAGTTTTTCATGCAAGTTGCATGCAAGTTTTTCATGCAAGTTGCATGCAAGTTTTTCATGCAAGTTGCATGCAAGTTTTCCATGCAAGTTGTATGCAAGTTTTTCATGCAAGTTGCATGCAAGTTTTTCATGCAAGTTGCATGCAAGTTTTTTATGCAAGTTGCATGCAAGTTTTCCATGCAAGTTGCATGCAAGTTTTTTATGCAAGTTGCATGCAAGTTTTCCATGCAAGTTGCATGCAAGTTTTTCATGCAAGTTGCATGCAAGTTTTTCATGCAAGTTGCATGCAAGTTTTCCATGCAAGTTGCATGCAAGTTTTTCATGCAAGTTGCATGCAAGTTTTCCATGCAAGTTGCATGCAAGTTTTTCATGCAAGTTGCATGCAAGTTTTTCATGCAAGTTGCATGCAAGTCTTTTATGCAAGTTTTTCATGCAAGTTGCATGCAAGTTTTCCATGCAAGTTGCATGCAAATTTTTCATGCAAGTTGCATGCAAGTCTTTCATGCAAGTTTTTCATGCAAGTTTTTCGTGCAAGTTTTTCATGCAAGTTGCATGCAAGTTTTTCAGGCAAGTTGCATGCAAGTTTTCCATGCAAGTTGCATGCAAGTTTTTCATGCAAGTTGCATGCAAGTTTTTCATGCAAGTTGCATGCAAGTTTTCCATGCAAGTTGCATGCAAGTTTTTCATGCAAGTTGCATGCAAGTTTTTCATGCAAGTTTTTCATGCAAGTTTTTCATGCAAGTTGCATGCAAGTTTTTCATGCAAGTTGCATGCAAGTTTTCCATGCAAGTTGCATGCAAGTTTTTCATGCAAGTTGCATGCAAGTTTTTCATGCAAGTTGCATGCAAGTTTTCCATGCAAGTTGCATGCAAGTTTTTCATGCAAGTTGCATGCAAGTTTTTCATGCAAGTTGCATGCAAGTTTTTCATGCAAGTTGCATGCAAGTTTTCCATGCAAGTTGCATGCAAGTTTTTTATGCAAGTTGCATGCAAGTTTTTCATGCAAGTTGCATGCAAGTTTTTCATGCAAGTTGCATGCAAGTAGCATGCAAGTTTTTCATGCAAGTTGCATGCAAGTTTTTCATGCAAGTTGCATGCAAGTCTTTCATGCAAGTTTTTCATGCAAGTTTTTCGTGCAAGTTTTTCATGCAAGTTGCATGCAAGTTTTTCAGGCAAGTTGCATGCATGTTTTCCATGCAAGTTGCATGCAAGTTTTTCATGCAAGTTGCATGCAAGTTTTTCATGCAAGTTGCATGCAAGTTTTCCATGCAAGTTGCATGCAAGTTTTTCATGCAAGTTGCATGCAAGTTTTTCATGCAAGTTTTTCATGCAAGTTGCATGCAAGTTTTTCATGCAAGTTGCATGCAAATTTTTCATGCAAGTTGCATGCAAGTTGCATGCAAGTTTTTCATGCAAGTTGCATGCAAGTTTTTCATGCAAGTTGCATGCAAGTTTTTCATGCAAGTTGCATGCAAGTTTTCCATGCAAGTTGCATGCAAGTTTTTCATGCAAGTTGCATGCAAGTTTTCCATGCAAGTTGCATGCAAGTTTTTCATGCAAGTTGCATGCAAGTTTTTCATGCAAGTTTTTCATGCAAGTTGCATGCAAGTTTTCCATGCAAGTTGCATGCAAGTTTTTCATGCAAGTTGCATGCAAGTTTTCCATGCAAGTTGCATGCAAGTTTTTCATGCAAGTTGCATGCAAGTTTTTCATGCAAGTTGCATGCAAGTTGCATGCAAGTTTTCCATGCAAGTTGCATACAAGTTTTTCATGCAAGTTGCATGCAAGTTTTCCATGCAAGTTGCATGCAAGTTTTTCATGCAAGTTGCATGCAAGTTTTTCATGCAAGTTGCATGCAAGTTGCATGCAAGTTTTTCATGCAAGTTGCATGCAAGTTTTCCATGCAAGTTGCATGCTAGTTTTTCATGCAAGTTGCATGCAAGTTTTCCATGCAAGTTGCATGCAAGTTTTTCATGCAAGTTGCATGCAAGTTTTTCATGCAAGTTGCATGCAAGTTTTTCATGCAAGTTGCATGCAAGTTTTCCATGCAAGTTGCATGCAAGTTTTTCATGCAAGTTGCATGCAAGTTTTTCATGCAAGTTGCATGCAAGTTTTTCATGCAAGTTGCATGCAAGTTTTCCATGCAAGTTGCATGCAAGTTTTTCATGCAAGTTGCATGCAAGTTTTCCATGCAAGTTGCATGCAAGTTTTTCATGCAAGTTGCATGCAAGTTTTTCATGAAAGTTGCATGCAAGTTTTCCATGCAAGTTGCATTCAAGTTTTTCATGCAAGTTGCATGCAAGTTTTCCATGCAAGTTTCATGCAAGTTTTTCATGCAAGTTGCATGCAAGTTTTTCATGCAAGTTGCATGCAAGTCTTTCATGCAAGTTTTTCATGCAAGTTGCATGCAAGTTTTTCGTGCAAGTTGCATGCAAGTTTTCCATGCAAGTTGCATGCAAGTTGCATGCAAGTTTTCCATGCAAGTTGCATGCAAGTTTTTCATGCAAGTTGCATGCAAGTTTTCCATGCAAGTTGCATGCAAGTTTTTCATGCAAGTTGCATGCAAGTTTTTCATGCAAGTTGCATGCAAGTTTTTCATGCAAGTTGCATGCAAGTTTTCCATGCAAGTTGCATGCAAGTTTTTCATGCAAGTTGCATGCAAGTTTTCCATGCAAGTTGCATGCAAGTTTTTCATGCAAGTTGCATGCAAGTTTTCCATGCAAGTTGCATGCAAGTTTTCCATGCAAGTTGCATGCAAGTTTTTCATGCAAGTTGCATGCAAGTTTTTCATGCAAGTTGCATGCAAGTTTTTCATGCAAGTTGTATGCAAGTTTTTCGTGCAAGTTGCATGCAAGTTTTTCATGCAAGTTGCATGCAAGTTTTCGATGCAAGTTGCATGCAAGTTTTTCATGCAAGTTGCATGCAAGTTTTTCATGCAAGCTGCATGCAAGTTTTTCATGCAAGTTGCATCCAAGTTTTTCATGCAAGTTGCATGCAAGTTTTTCATGCAAGTTGCATGCAAGTTTTTCATGCTAGTTGCATGCAAGTTGCACGATTTTTTTCACAATTTTAAATTCTTAATAGGTTCTAAATTGGCTTTTCTATTAACCGACAGACGGTATGACAAAACAAAAATTTAATTAAATACAAAAATAAAAAAAAGTTTCGTAGCAGAACCAGGACATAATAACTTACAAGTCTTAACCATTTCTGTGTACGTGTTGTCAGGCAGAAAATAAAAATGACCTAAATTTTTATTACTGAATCCTATAGTTGTTCGGAAGAGAGAAACTTTTACATGCAAGAGATACTTTTGAACGATTTGTCACTTCCTCGCAAAGGAGCATGTACCTAAGCCTGAAAAACATTTTTTTTTATGGTTGGGAATTGAACCCAGACTTCTGTCATTATAGTCGAAGGCACTAATTAACTAATTTTTATTACAAATACAAACAATCTATAAACCATAATCTAATTAAAAAATGACTAAAATACACAAAAAATTCCCTTTTTCGAGATGAAATGTAAAAAAATTGTATAGCACAAATTTTGCTTGAAATCAAAATGATTGTAGTTGATCATTTCACCCTGATACAATTTCTCATTTTTCAATTTCAAGCTAGAAAAGAAAATCTAAATCGATATAACATAAGTTTTCTGTTGTTTTATTTCCCCTGGGCCATAATAAATCAACCAATTCCTTCCATTTCATTTCTCTTAACTGTCACCGAAAGTCATCAATGAACGTACCAATTGACAGGATGATAACTTTTGCAAAACTCTATAATCTACTTTTCCCAAAAAAAAAAAAAAAAAACCAAGAAGAAGATTTTTATTTTTGTTTCTCAAATTTGCAAACCCTTACATAATTGAGCTTAACAGAAGGAGAGGTTGTTTTCCTATGGACATGCCATTATCTAAGATTATAATAAAAAGAACCAAAAATGATGAAGGTACGAAAAGAAAAAGTCAAAAACAAGGACTAATTTTACTTATTTTCTATTTCTTATACAAGGACAACTCAACATGACAGCTAACTGTGAAATCCGATTGACAGCTGGAATAACCTTTAAACATGAGTTGATGGGGTCATTAATTCTTCTCCTTTCTATATCAATCATTCTGCCTGAAGTTGCTCTTTAATAAAAGTATATGTAATCTGATTAAAAGGGATCTATAATTAATATGGAACTTATTACTTGACAGAAAACCTCGCCCATCAAGAAGTGGTGGACTTAAGGGTATTTAATAGCCGTAACAAGTGAACAAAAAAATTAACTTTTTCTGCCACCCATTTATAAAAATCAGATATAACAAATGTACCTACACCTATTTTATTACAAGAACAAAACAATCTGAAAACATGCAGAAGTTCAGACTTCAGAGCTCACGGATAGTCCCCCGAATATTATATATTATTTGAAATGAATAATGTAATGGTTTAGCTTCACCTTTTTTTTTGTAAGGCGACTCACCTTGCCACCGTAGCGTAGAAAAATGTACCTTATCGCGTTATTATCGCTACAGTATGTACATTGGGGATTGGGCGGTCGAATGCAAATGCCCTTTAGCATTAGTTGACACTTTACATGAATAAATAAAATGCTGTCACTTTTATTTTTTTTTTCGAGGGGGAATAGAATCTCATGACAATAAATCATGGGTTGGTTTATTCCCCCAAATTGTAGGCAAAATAAAATCGGATTATATTGGTATAATTTTGATTGGTAAAATGATAGCATATCGTCGCTTATTAGAAAAGTTGGAATAGGCGATGAATGGTTGAGGTTGGCCGTGTATCGTTAAAAAAAAAAATAATAAACAATGCTAGCAGCAGATGTAAATCAATTTTCGCAGCAGGCGTTGGAATACTTGAGAATTTTATTTTTTCTTTGATGATTAAATTTGTTTGACAATAAATGGAGATTGGCAATTCTATTTGAAAAAAAAATTACGCTGAATGAAAAATTTTGATGCAAAAAATTCACTGTGCAAAATAGAAATATGGATTTTAATTTCATTTTATTCTGCTTATTTTTTTTTTTAACTTTTTGTTACCTTTGGCTAAACGAGGGAGATAAACTATGTAAAATTATAGTAACTGTTTTGTTTTTCGCTTTTCTTCAATACTTTAAGTTGAAGACAAAACTCAAATATGTACTATATAATACACTAAAAACTGCTACTATCCATAGAGTGACTGAGTAGCAGAGCGTCTGAGGTCTGAGCGACAAGTTCAGGAGACAAACCGACAGCTGGCCGATGGATAGGATAGATTTTTGTTAGCACAGTGGATTGAGAAATAAGGATTTGATTATCTCATTAAATTCCAGGGGTGGCGTTCAGTCGAGGGAATATAGAAAAGAATGCTGCCGAGACTGGGGCTCGAACCCACACATCCAGGTTAGCAGTCAAGCACTACTTCCACTGCGCCAGGGCCACCCCCAAAACATGCAAATTGTAGAATTGTTGTAGAAATTCAGTTATTAAGTAAGCTTGCAATCATTGTAATCGCTTTGGAATATTTAGTACCTTATCGCTCGCGCACCGCACCGCTGTCATCATTCTTTTGCTCAGAAGTGTCACTTACTTTCCTTAGACAAGGCGGCCACTGAAGTAGAGTATAGCGAATGGCAGTGGAGTGGTCAACAAGAAGCTTTTGGCGATGGAGTGGCTGCGAAGGGTTAGGGTCAGAATACCGAAATCCAATATACAGAAAACCCAAGATCCAGAAAATCCAAAATCCCAAGAACCTAAAATCCAGAAAACCCAGGACGCCCAAAACCTAAAATCCCGAAATCAGAATCCCGAAAAATTGTATAAAATGAAAAATTTGCGCAATTTTGATAATTGTATGATCTCTTAATTTTATGCAGCACCGTATTTAGTTTTATTTTACGTGAAGTGTGAAAAAGAATGTCAAACAAAATCTCTTCAAATCGCGTTGATCGAAGCGATTTTGTAAAGTTTCTTTACCTTAATTTTGATTTAAAAAAAGGCAGTACTTTGTTCTTGTTAGCAGTACGGCAGTACGGAGTTTCTAAAAGTAGTACAAATAGGAACTGCAATTGCAGTATATCATCTTAAAGTTTAGAAATTGGTGACAAAGAGGTCAGTTGAGAGTTCTAAGATCCCGTGAGTAATTTTTGTTCTGTGATAAGTCTCTCCATCATAAATTTTTCAAGTTTCTCAGTGCCAATTCTGAAAAAAATTCTTTATAGAAAAATATTATACTCAATAGTTAAATCATAACGCAAGAAAAATTATTGAATGGGTATTTTAACTAACATTTTAATCAAGGAATAAATAATTTGACTTATTAATTAAAGACATCGCTAATTAGCTGATTTTGCTTGATTAGTATCATTAATCCACCTTAATTCGCATTTCAGTCGTATAGTCAGCCATTGATGAAATTTAAAGAATTGAGCTTCAAATTTCAGAAAATCTTCGATATTAACCCAAGAGTATTGTACGATTAAATACCGTCAATCCGGGAACTCTTCTTTCGAAATAAAAAAGGTAGATGGCTCCTGATTGCTGCGTTTTTCGATTAAAAAAAACGGTTTGAGGCAATACTCAAAACTTAATTTCGAAACTATTTGTGGGTTACTTTTACTATAAAAAAAGATGTGCAACGACGAAGTAGAGCAAAACGAGCGACATTAAAAAACCAGAATTTTTCCCTAAGGGTTTTGATATAAAAAGAAGAATTTACTTAAAGTTTGAGCGAGTAATTTATACAATAAAAAGTCTCCAATTTATTTGTGAGAGCAAGAGAGTGAGGCGAATTTAATTTAACAAAATTATGGCGAATGCGCGCCAATTTCAAATTTTTAAATATTAATACTGAACATAATCGTTACTTTTCAAATTTTAATTTAAATCAATTAAACGAGAAATATGAAATTTACAAAAAATAATAATGATTTTAAGATGAACGCCAACAAGTATATTATTTGCGATGTTGTAACAAAATCGCTAAAGTAGCTTTCAGACAAACGTATTTTTAGTTAGACAGCAATGATATAGATACCAGGCTATTACCTAACTCAAAAACTAGGTTCTAAGCCAACTTTGCTAAAGTAAAATACACACAGTTTATATATAATCCATAGATTGAGGGTTTAACACTTGGTGGAAATTAATCTTAGACATTTTTTAATTTTTTGATTAAAATAAACACTTTTTTTTCCACAAAATAATTTTTATTTTTATATTATTTTTTTTTTATTTTTTTTATAAAACAAAAAATATAGAGGCCGACGCGTTTCGTCTTCTTGAGGACATCATCAGGGCACTAAACATCAACACAAAGAATCATACAATCGCATAGGGGGGGTTACTAAGCAATAACGTAGTGAACAAAAGTTTTCTTACATAGAATATTTAATTATTTATTTAATTTTTTTTTTTTTTTTTAACATTATTAAAATAAAAGTTAATTTGACGTAAAAAGGAGAACATTACAATCGTATAGATTTAATTTAAATTTGTTTGTTAAGAAGTGGGCTGTTATTTAGCAAATCAATTTGGCAGTTAAGAATATTCAAGCACTTGTGCTTATTGATTTCAAAAATTTCATATTTGTCTAATATTCGTCCAGCTGGCAAGCAATGTAAAAGAGGAACATCATCCAAGGTGCAACTATGTCCAGAAGATTTGATGTGTTCAGCGAGGCACGAGGATGGTGCTTCACGTGTAGAAGCTTTTAAATGTTCATAAAATCTCTTAGATAGAGACCTAGATGTCTTTCCTATGTAAATACCATTACATTCATTGCATGTCACTTTGTATACACCACTTTTCAAATAGATGTTCGTTTTGGTTCTAATTTTGTTGTTGCAAAGAGCGTTTTTTAGTGTGAAGTTGTTGAAAAATGCTGGTTTAATATTAATAGATGATAATGGATCACGTAGTTTTTCCGAAACACCTGGGATGTAGGGTATTTTTGGCCAAATGCCGGGGTGGAATCGGCTAAAGTGATATTTGACTATCATATTTTTTACTATCAAATTTGATAGTCAACTATTTTCCGTCTTTGTAAGATGATTGTTTGAATATCATTGTTTTTCTCGGTTAACTTGGTATCACCTGAAAAAAAAATATTTGACTTCTGTCAAACGTCAATTAATTTCAAAATAACCGACGAGTTGCGAGAAAGAGTTTGCATTATCAAAAATATAGGAAACAATTATCAAAAATGTAAGTAATTTATGTTGTTCTTTCCGAGGCAGAGGACATAAATAATTGAATAGGCACAAAAATATTCATTTTTTTTCAAAAAGAAAACTAAAAACACCAAGAAAAACAAATATTTCAAATTGTATCAAATTTCATCAAATTGACACCTAAATAGGTATTACCTGAAAAAGTCAAAAAAATATGATAGTCACTTTTGACTATCAGCTTACACAGACGAATTTTATTGAATTTGACTGTCAACTATTAAAAATCAGCTTACACGATTCCACCCCAGGACTCCTTTTCAGTTGTTACTGGGAAAAAAGAGCCAATCTTTTCGATTTTTTATGCATTAACCGTTTGATTGTTTGAATATCATATCCATCATTTTTTACATCAATGTCCTTGATTATATTAAGCTCCTTTTTAAAACTATTAGGATTTTGAGGAATTTTAAGGAGACGATTAATCATGGAGTGAAAAGCAGACATTTTTATACTCCAAGGGTGGGCAGACGACATTGGAATTACCGAATCGGTAGAAGTTTCCTTTCTGTAAATCTCAAAACTAAGTTTGTTAGAAGTGATTGACAAGCTCAAATCGAGAAAATTTATGGAGTTTGGTCCATATTCCAAGGTAAAAGATATGTTAGGATCCAGTTTATTTAAAACCGTGTCGAGGAAAGAGGAGAGATTGCGTTGAGTGCCTGTTTAAAAAATGACACACAGTTTGTTTCTCTTAGGCCTATTTGCTGAAACGAAACTTAAATATTCTCATGGTCAACATAAACGTTTGTTTTTTTTTTTTTCCTCAGCGTTAACTGTCACATTAGCTCTTATGTTTAACTAAACTAATTTTCTTTTCAGCAAATGGCCCTTAACAGCAGAAATCAGTTCACATTTTCTCACTCACTCTCTTTTAAAACAAACAAAACACTCAATTATTTTATATGTATTTGAGTTTTCTCCTTATCTAACGTCAATTGAGGTAAGAGTAGTAGAAAAAGTCAAATTTATTCCAATAAAAAAAGCTCTATTTTCGTACTTTTTATCCATTACATTTATTCAAATAGTCTATCGTTAATTTGTAATTAAGGATACAACATTCTTCAATCTCCGATTTTATGTAATATTGTATTGATTAAATATGATACTTTTTCCTATGCTGAGTTTTACCACAGTTACCTCAAAATTTAAAAATTTAAAAATGGTTTAGTTTTCAATTTCCGATAATAAAAGCAATAAGTGAGTATTCAATAAAACTTTAACGCACAATCTAAAACCTCAAAATCACTTCATTATCTCTGGGGCAACATGAATACTCAAACCGTGATGATGTACAAAAAGAAATTAACATGAATTTGCTCTATTTTGATTTCCAATTAAATCATTGCTCGCACTATGACGCACTTTGTATTAAATTGACCCTAAGGTAATATTTATGTAAGTGGCATCATATAATTGCCATGTCAACAAAAACACCGACATACGATATACTCAATCTGTTCGCCACTTAACTTCATCAATGAGCCTTTTATGGTGTAATTGGCACCTTAGTAATTAAAAGTAACCTGCAACAACGACTCAATGGCTGTATCATGCCTTGCAACTATGTATAGAATATGGCTCACTCCTTTCGTGAAACCGCTAGAAGGATATGTATAATTACTCTGTATAGGCCCCTTTTAACAACTCTTAAAAGAGACCGGAAATTGTGTAATATTACACCCAAAGGACATAATTATTATAATATTTATATACTAACACCCTGTTTAGTAGCTAATGTAAACAATTCCTCCCACACGAATGCTATGGAAATATTAAACTCACAACTTTGATAAAATTCGAAACTATAAAAATTATATTTAAGGATTTCATGGGCCTCTATATATCGATATGGCCTCTATATATGAGGGCTTAATAGAAACCTTGCTTATTGATAAATAATAGTATCATGTTTTTGTTATACGAAAATTTCAAATCCTCCATGCAGACGCTGTAATAAAAATTAATTAGAAAATAACGTGATGGTATGCTGTGTCATTATTTACTGAAACTAGCTTCAGAAGTTTTATTATAAACACAACAACGAAATACCTACACATAGAGATACTTTCAATAATATTCAATATGTTAATGAAGACAACGAGCACCAAGTGTAAAAGCTAAACAATAAATTTGTGCGTTAATTAGAAAATAATGTCACATTTTTGTTTATCAAATAAACGTATGTATGTCGTTTTGGTGTTGATTCCGAAGGTCACCCTTATTATTATTTTTTTTTTTTTTGTGGAGTTTGTTGATGATAGTAATATGAATCATCTTAATACAAAATAGATACTTCCAAAAAATTAATTATTTATTAATGTTGACTAAAATATACAATAATTTCTGTGTGTTTATTTTTTGATTAAAATTTTTTGTTGTACGTATTGATTTTGTTATACGAATTTATTATTCAGTTCATTATTGTGTACATAAGAATACATGTTATAAAGAAAGAGAATAAACACAATGACGATGTGCGATCGTAGGATTGTGTGATATGGTTTTAACTGTATCCTTTTTTTGCTCAGGCGGTCATGGATGCTTCTTGTGAAAATTTCGCAAAAATATGAAAAAAAAATATCAACTATCACGAAGATGATTTTGCGAAACATTGGTAGGTACACTGTGGCGTATGCGAACTTTTTTTTTATTTTATTAACTTCCCATTGGAATTAATCCGATTTGTCGAATCGCATATTTGGACATATTTCTATGTTTCGACGTCTTTAAAATCCAAATACATAGCTTTGAAAGAGATAGAAATCTGTATGCTATGGTTTACTTACGTTCGTACGTTCGGGATACCTTTACCCATAGTCGAAGGGTGGTATGCGTAAAATTGCGGTTTTTACTTAAAGTTTTTACTTGATTGCAAATACTTAAATATTGAATGCATTCAAGTAAATACTTAAAATTCATCGAAAAACATAGTAAATCTTTTTATTTAAATTTTGTTACAATTAGTATTTCGTTTTTTTTGTATCCATACTTTTTTTGGTTCACGATATCTCGAGAACGCATGGAGATATCGACTTCAAATAAATTTTATTTTACAGATAATAAGGTCGTAACGTCCAGAAAGAATTTTCAGATAAATTCAATTAGCAGTTTTTTTTTTATCACAGTAATTTAAAAAAAAGTTATGAAATGACTCGTTTCTCGAATATCTCTAGAAAAAATAATGCTATCGACTTTGGCCTGGTTTCATTCTTACATAATGAAGTAGTTAAAAATTGGTAATACTTTAGAAAAAAAAAACTCTCAGTTTTTTTTTTTAATTAAAAAAAGCATTAAAAATTGTTAAAAAAAAATATCGAATATCTTGAGAACAAACAAAGATATTGACTTCTGGTTAATTTTATTTAATACGCAAAGTTATAGGTGATAATCGATGGAGTTTGTGAAAAAAATTCAAATAACGGTTTTTTTTTTCTAGGCCAAAAAAACTGCTAAAAATTGTTAAAAAATGTTTTTCGGCTCGAATGTCTCGAGAACAACCAATGATATCAACTCCCGGATAATTTTAGTCTACACACAATACCATAATTAGTAAATTATAAGGTTTTTAAAAAAATTCAATTGACGGTTTCTTTCTAGGCCAAAAAAACTGCTAATAATTGTTGAAATTTTTCGTGTCGCATATATTTAGAGCAATAATAGCCTTTCCTTGATTGCAGTTATCAGTTGTGCAATCAAGATATTTAATTGGTAATTTTCTTATAAAAAATAACGTCAAATGTCGAGTTTTAAAGAGAACCAATGGGAAGTTATCAGTGTGGGTCAAACCCAGCCTCTTTTTGTTTTTGCAATCGGTGACACTTTCATTTGCAATTTTTTCGCTGTGGACTTCGTAAGTATTTTGATGTAGTATTGGAGACCAACGAAAAATTTCGCTTTGCATTAATAGGGTACATGCTTTAAATATTCCTCATAGTTCAATGGAAATTTTATCCAATTAAATGCCTTAACATTTATGAGTTTTGGAACACAGTCAATTGTTCGAGAGACAGTACTCTGGTGCACGCCTATATATTTGAAACTAGTTTGAAATCTTGGATCTCCAATATACCACAAAAAAATCCGTATCTTTTTGGGATGGGTGGCAGGACCTCCCCTTTTTAAATTTTTTAACCTTTGAACTTAATATTAATAATAATAAAAATTATAATTTTAATATTGACCAATACACTTAACCACTCTACTTTTCTCGATCAAAGCGATTTAGTTGCTAGAAATTTGAATCAGTTTCGGATTTTTATATACTTATGTGGAGTTAGCACTTATTCACTCTGCCATTGTTATTAGCATTTTAATTTCTTTTTCAATTTTGAATTTTGTACGAATTTTCGCGCTTTAAACTTGATCTGTGCTGTGACTAAAGTCTCTTAGTATTGCACCTTAAAAAACTACCAAGCGCCACCCTAATACGTACGTACATACCTACACGTGCATTGTGCTGTACTTATTGTTCATTTTAGTATGCTATAATTGCTAACATAATACTTCCTTCAAATAAATTACTGTTTTGGTAAATTCAATTTATTTTTTTTAGTTCGGATCCTTTTATCCTTTGAAAATTTCAACAAATTAATTAACAGTCCTTCTGATTTTATAAATGAACCACCACAGACCACCTTCCGATAAAAAAAAAAAAAACTTTTAATAGAAAACCCAAAGTTTAACTTTATAATATCCTAGGTATTTACCATTAAAACAAAATCTGACCATACCTTAAGTGAATATTCTTTATAAAAACAATTTATTTTGTGCCTTTAAGCCACAACTTCGCCAAAAAATTAAATTTGTCCTCTGTGCGTTAAACCAAGCCCTCAAACTTCTGAGAACAACCTTTATTTTCGGCAAGTGCCCACAAACACACAAACTTAACAACGTTATTTACAGGAGCTTCTTAAAATAAAATAAAAAGAAAAGTAGAAAATCAAATAAAATAAAATCCCGAATAACAAAATCATATATTTGCATAGTGTGTTGTACCTAGTATATTAACGACTAGGTCGCAAGTACTTGCTTTAGAATTAGTTAAATTAATGTATGGAATTTTTTGTTTTGCTTTAAATTGAAAAATATATATATGTATATTTAAATATAATGTACGACTGGATCGCACGAACTTGCTCTTGTAGTAAAAGTTTATTCGAATTTTAAGACTTGAGTGTATAATATAAGCATTTACATACAATTAATAATTATATATGTACTTATTTATTTAATAAATTAAAGAACGCCATCACAATTCTTGACAAAATATGATTTTATGCAGATGAAATTTTAAAAATCGTTGAAGCAGTTTTTTTACAAAATCATTTTTTATATATAAAATTTCTTGAAATTTTGTACAAAAAAAAATTGGTATGCCATTTTTAAGAATATAAAAATATGCAACTTAAACCATAACTTAAAAAAAATTCATTAATCTGTTTATAAAAAAAGTGATTTTTCAAAACAAAATTTTGACCTTTTTTTTAAAAATCCAAAAAATATTTCTTTTAAAATATTTGTATGCTATGCAGTATAATTCAGACTTGATAGTAGCTTCAATTTTTATTAAAATCGGTTCAGCGGTTAACGAGAAAGTCGAAAATTAAAAAAAAAAAAAATGGTTCTATGGTATGTACCGTTGATAACGGTTGTTGCAATTTTTTTTTTTTTTTCATCAAAGTGCAGACCATACCAAAACTAATACACACAAAAATTAAAAAACAAAAATCCTTAAAATCGTTTTTGAGATAAATAACCTTTTCCAAAACGGTTGTATGGCAAGTAGGTACCGTTATTTTTCTGAGATAAAAAAAATCTAGATTTCCCCTTTTGGACATCACCCAAAAATTGTATGCTCCAAGTTTGTATAACATCGCTTAAGTGGTTTAGGCTGTAGGCCGACAGACATACAGACGGAATTGCGGGACACACTTTTTTCGTGTTCTCTATTATCGCGGTTATCTCAAGTTTGATTGTTATCTCGAGTTCGATTTTTTGCACGAATCCATAACTTGCCCTTTAGTACCTACTATGTATATCGCAAGTAAAAATAAAATAATAAAATGCTTAAAAAAAAGTTAAATGATCAAAAATGTTCCTATAAAAAGATTTCTATCAGGATCTAATAAAATAACCAAGATTGTTATTTGCAAGCGTAAAATCAAAGTAAACCCTCAAAAGCATCCAGACAACTGCATAAGGTCTTCAAAGATTTATTTATTTCGTCAAGTATACAACAGACAGCACAACCGCAGAACATTATTGGTTCAATTCAAATCATTCGTGTGTTCCCTATCGCTTTTGGTTGAAGTGCTTTCGGTACATCTCGTTTTTCCCTCTATAAGAGTGAGTGTAGGTAGGTTCTATATACTTGCCATAAGTTAAAATATTTTGTACACGTTTGGATGTGTTGTTGTGGCGGTGAATGCGATGCGAAAAGACATTTTTATTGATTTATTGAGTCCTTAGTGTAAATAAATATTGTATTTACACTTTGAAGCATGGGAAAATATTTATTTGCAGATGCCTACGTTTAGGAATTCCAATTATTGGTTTAAGATCTTCTACGAATTCTTGTCTTAAGAATAAAAATTGATTGAAAAAAAAAAACCTTCTTAGGAGTTATTTCATGGCCCACAATGTACCTTTTTTGATTCTCAAAAGTCCTGATAAAATGGTGTGAATCAATCAAAATCATCCACTTTGCTATTGTCTGCCACAATTAAAGTGCTCATTTTTTTCATTTCGTATAGCATTTTTTAATAACGGAAAACATAGAGCCAAAAAGGTAAATTAATTCATCTTTCATCCTTGCTGTCAGTTTTAAAGAAATAGGTGTATACCAGTTTTACAGTAAAAGTAAGTAGCACTTAAGTAGCAAATATAGGAGATTATAGGTCTCAATATCACAGCGACACTTATCAGACTAACTGGCAGACTATATATGAAACTCAGCCTAAAGAGCTAATATAAGAAGCTTAAGAATAAGTGTCACATATTCTGGTTAGTTTTGAAGCTGTGAGTGACCCAAAGTATATTTCCTCTTAATGGTAAATTCTATTGAAAACCCTATAACTATATGATGTGAATTTTTTCCCTAAACAAAGAATTTCTTGTAGATTTTAAACTTGAAAGTGTTGGTAGCAATTTCCTATCAGATCAAGTAGGTAGGTATGTGTACGTGGCAATCAAGTCGTTTATTTTATTTTATTAATCCAATTTTACAGCCTGAAGGTGAACACCACATTCAATAATTTTCAATTTAGATATACCAAGAAGAGGTCCTTTTTCTGCTTTAAATTCTGATGTGTTTTCTTTGTCCTTTTTTTTTTACTTAAAAATTCAAAGTGTATACAAGTTGTAATAAAAAGATAAAAGCAAAGTCATCGACAAGATTCAAATTAGGTATAATGTATACCTAGGGTGACCATACGTCCGACGCGACATGACCTGACACTCGTTTTAAGTAAACGTGTGACACAGTGATTGAAACACAGTTTTCCTTGCGAGACTTTGCACGTGCACGTTTTTTTTTTTACTTCCTATTAAAAAAAATATAATCTGTCGGTTTAAATTGAAAAATAAAAAATAGTTTGCATATTACGTAAACGATTATATGTAGTTTTTTGTGAGTTTTTGTTTTTTT
Organism: Epistrophella euchroma; assembly: GCA_947049315.1. Taxonomy (NCBI): domain Eukaryota; kingdom Metazoa; phylum Arthropoda; class Insecta; order Diptera; family Syrphidae; genus Epistrophella; species Epistrophella euchroma. Next base: position 144,306,184 of record OX346245.1, read on the forward strand.
TAATACTTAAATTAAAGATGACAGAAAAACAATGTGAATTTATGACTTTTTGAAAAATTATTTTTCGCTTTTTAGTAGAAGATAGTTTTCTTGAACAACAGCATGTAGGTACTTTGATTGGAATCTCGTCACGATTTTTTCTAGTTCAAATTTAATTTACAGCCCGATTCTCCACTTGTGAGGACTCATAAGTCACAAGCTCTTTGTGACTATTTCTTGTTAGGATTGTTGTGACTCGATAACATTTTTGGAATACTCCCCCAATTCTCACAATAAAAGTCACAACGAAACTCATCACATCGAAGTTGAATTTTGTAGTGTAATTTTTGGAACAGCTTATGATCAAAAATATTAAAAAATGTTAATTGGGTCATAAAAATTTATTTAAAACTTATAAAATGCAAGGTTCCATTTATTTTTAGCAATAAAGTGAGTGAATAAATACGTTTGCATAGTATATTTTTCCAAAATAGATGTAAAAAATCTATTTGGAGAGCTATTTGCGTCCCTTTAAGTTCTGAATAGCCGTCGCACAGCGGCGATGGATGGCGGTGAAATGATTCGTTTTAATGAAAATATTTCGCAATTGTAAAAACTTTTTGATTAATTTGCGTATAAATCGAATCGATTCCCATTTTACTTTATTTTAGCACTCAAAAATCTCGAAAGATGCAAATTTTTAGCAAAATATATAGAATGTCAGGTCAAAATGACAAAACACATGTAATTTGTGAGTTGTGACCTGCTCTGAAGCAGATCACAATTTCGATTGTTTTTGCGACTCTCACAAGTTGTGACTTTGGGGGAGAATACGAAAAAGTCACAAAATTATTTTTCACCACCTCTTATGACTTATGAGGTATCAGTGATGGCGGGGAGAATCGGGCTGTTAGTGCAGAAATTTGGGAAAAAATTTTAATAAAAAGCTATTAATAACAAAAAAATAATTTCTAAAAAAATTTCGAGGAGGTTCAAACCCCTGTGAACCCCCCCTCCCCCCTGGCTACGGCCTTGGATAACGTCATGACACGTTTCTATTAACCAGGTCATGTCACACGCGTCACGTCACGTCTCAATATGCGCCTAGCTTTACAGGCACAGATCACAATCTTTTAAAGATACTCAGTCTGATTAATAAACCCACTCCAAAGTATGTCTAACTTTAGACAGCTGTCCAACTCCAAAATCGTACTAATAATCATTTCCATCGGTTGTCCAACTTAGATACATTCGCTCGAGAATGAATTATTCCAGATATGTCACGGGTTATAATAGGTCGTATTTAAACAGCTGCTGGAATGGGATTATTAATAATGAGTTGTCCATAACTGTCCAAGAGTGTTCTAAGGAAATCTAATTAATACGACTAACTGTTTTCATGAAGCTGACCTAACAGCCCTATTCTGCTAAACTATTCGATCGAAACTCTTAATTTTCGTGAATGCATTCAATTTGTCTTAAATTATTTTTTGAAATATTCTGGCTTTCGCGTGAAAATTTTACGGGTATTTATTTTCGAAGTTCTAAAGAAATTTTAGCTGTTTAACTTTTATTTTTGATCGACATTTTAACGAAATTTGGTACATTCGTTTCCCTCCGACGAATAGCAGATTACAAACTTTCATGCGAACGTTAAGCAGAATAGGGCTGATCAAGACCGGGATCATTAGCGTCTTAGTGCACTTTAAAGACATTTTAGCTGCTGAAGTCTTCTGATTTATGCGCGTGGCACTCCGCTTCCGAACACGTGCCCGCAGACGCGCTCGCGCGCCTTTCCGCGTCACGCGCCCGTGCACCTATCAATTGTACATAATACGAATCTATTGCCAAACATCTGCCAATGGTTTCTTTGTCTCTGGTTCGCTTCTAAAGTTCATTAAATTTAATAAAAATTTACATAACAAAAGTTTTGGCGAAACAAACTAACTCGAACTCCCACTTTTATAAAAATTGTTGCCTCCCCGAAAAAATAAAATGAACAACCTTCCACTTTTTTCCATTGAGAATTAGTTCAGTTGAGAGTTAGTTCATAACTAAGTCACAATTGAACTAACTCCCAACATTATGAACTAAGTCCCACTGACAAATTTGGTGGGAGTTAGTTCTTTTGGGAGTTAGTTCGTAGGGCCTAGATAGATGCCTGAACTGAAAATGATTCTAAAAATGTCACAGGCTTTAGGAACTGTTGCTCAGAACTGATTTTTGAATATACTAAATTTTTTTTTGAAAATCCAAGCTCTGAATTATGGTTAATTTATATGTCATGTTAAATGTGCAGCGGATAATCTAATTTTTATAATAAAAAAGAATACTTTGAGGTTGAGCGTAGCGACATTACAGAAAGGCGAACGTGAAAAAGGTCAATTTTTGTGAAGAAATTGATGGACTTACTAATTGAACAGAGATTTATTGGCAATACTCAAGATAAAAAAGTTAAAAAGTCAAGTAGTAGAATATTCGTATTTCAAATAAAAAAAAAACCAACTTGATATATGTATTAAAGTAGATTTCCCAATCGAAAAATATAGAAAACTAACTTAACTGCTTAAGGTTAAGATTAGTTCTATATTTTCATTTTCTTATCCTTAATAAAAAAAATTAAACATACAATATTTGAATCGAGCAGACCAATCCAAATTTTTTTCTTCGATATTTGAAAGCAAAGCTGAGAAAGATTTTATCAAAATTTCTTAGATGCTCAGATTTGATTTTTCTGACAGAGCATGTAAATTCTATTTTACTCTTAAGCAGGTACATTTTTAGTGTTCTTATGCTACGAGAACAATAATCAGTGTTGCCAGATCAAAATTCCAAATCCAGTCAATTCTGACTTGTTGACCAGTCAGAGAAACAGTCAAAAATAAGAAATTCTTTTTCCAACCAAAAAACGGTCAAATATTAAAATACTAAAGTTTAATGAAAATAAAAATATATTTTATTAGTTTTTATTAACAAAAATAACGATTTATTTAGTTAAACTTCAATTTACAGCACGGTTAAATTAGTATAATAAATAAATGAAATATTATATTTGAAATTATAAGATATACCTATAAGGTTAAAAGCATAGTCTTCTGAATCTGTGGTTTTGAACCCAATTTCTATTTCGTCGTTTATTTCTATATTTTGGTATACAGTACTTGTTCCATTTTTTTTACACATTCAGGAATGTTAAAATTATTGCAGCATTGTTTATTCCGCAAATGATTCCTCAGAATTTGTTAATTTATTCCCTTCGATTTCGTTGTGGGGTTTTTACAAAATTAATGGTCTGAAAATTCTCTCCACTTCTGCATTGGAAATTGGTAATACCACCACCGATATAACACATTTTGCCAAATCTTTAAAATTTTCTGTTGTAAATCACACAAAATGGAAAAAATATGTTTTTTATTTGCTTACCGCTCCATTACTGAGTTTTTTTTTTTTTAATTTTAATTGCAAATTTTCAATTTAAACACAACCAGACCAGCGCCATTCTTCAAAACGAAACCTTGACTGCATTTTCATTTGCCAAAGACGGTGCTCACATTGGACTTACTACTTGGATTTTTTTTGACGTCTGTGGATTTTTTTGTGACATCTATTTTGTTAGTATTAAGTTTTTGTTTGGCACTTAAATACTACAGAATCGAAGTTTTTTTTCAATTAGAAAACTATTTTTTTTAGTGAAATATTACTTTGGTGATTGAAAAATTTCTAATTAAATTCTCCGTCAGAGTGAATCGGTTGGGTGTGTCTGAACATGAGCTGACTGACTTATGCCAAAAAATCTGAGTCCAATGTGAACACCGTCAAAGAGACTTAAAAATGGATGTGTTCGTTGATTGCAGTATAACATTTTACACGGCTTACACTGAAGATGGAATGTATTTTAAAATATTTTTTTTTAACAATAAGCTATTATTACTTGTATTGTATTATTCATACTAGAATGTCAGTTTATTAGACTTTACCATTCTTTATTCCATCAATTTCATTGAATTTTGAACAACAACAACAACTTAAAGGTGCTACCACCAATTGCTTACGAATTAATTTTAGGTATTTTAATTCGTTTTATTTTTGTTTTGGCTGGAGATATAGCTATTTCAAGGGGTGCCAAACCCTATCATCAGTCTCCTTTATAGTGGTGCCGAGCTTTAATCCAATTTTATTTGAAAAACTTTCTACACATCATGCGGTATTTGAACCCGCGCATCAGATTTGCTCAGTCTTCGAAGCTGTGTGCTCTACGCACGATAGGCTTCATATTTAATTATTAAATCCAGTTAAAAAATCAGTTAAAAATCTGGTTAACTGGATTTGTATTTCATTTCCAGATAAAGGCGATGAAATCCAGTCAAATCTGACTGGAAACCAGCAGAGCTGTAAAAGACTGCAGTACTTTGGTAATGCAGTTAATAAAGTCGCAGTTAATTAACTTACCTTTTGAATGTAAGTTAATACTGTAAATAAGTACTTTAACTGCGAAACAGGCAGTCAGCAGTCAGTACTAACATTCCGACTGTGCAGTTAAAAAAAAAAGTTAATTAACTGTAAGTTAATTAACTGCAGTACTTTTTAACTGCTTTTAGTCTTTTTAGTCAGTAAAAAGTCTTTGTACTGCGATGATTTTACTTTTAGTCAGTAAGTATTTTAACTACAGTCAATTAACTGTAAGTTTTTTTTAACTTTTTTTCTTTTAAATTTATTTTCTTTTTATTCCATCCTGTTTCTTTAAGTTAAAAGACTATAGAAAACGTTAAAAGACTTACAGTTAATTGACTGTAGTTAAAAGACTTGCTGACTAAAAGTTAAATCATCGCAGTACAAAGACTTTTTACTGACTAAAAAGACTAAAAGCAGTTAAAAAGTACTGCAGTTAATTAACTTAAAGTTAATTAACTTTTTTTTTTTAATGTACAGTCGGAATATTAGTACTGACTGCTGACTACTCGATTTTAGTTAAAGTATTTTTGTAAGTTAAAAGACTTAATGAAATTAGTCTTTTTAGTCAATTAACTGCAGTACCGAAAAGACTGCAGTTTTTACAACTCTGGAAACCAGTCAAAATGGCAACACTGACAATAATATAATTTAATTTTTGTCCAGTATTAAAATTTACAAGCGTCCCGCTCTGAAGGGAAAAGTTTATGGTCACCTTATGTATACCTAAATGGTTTTTAGGGGTTCAACCAAATGGTCGTTTAAATGAAATCTGGTGCAGTGAAGGAGAAGATTAAATAATTTTTTTCTTGTCGTTATTTTGGTGATTTGAAATGTCCCACATGATGTGAAGAAAACATAAGTGGGCAAGGTACCTTGTATTTGTATATGTACGTTCCTAAAATGTAATAGGTCGTGTGCACTTAAGCTTATATGCCAAGGATACAAATAGGAACAAGTAACAAAAAAGTTATTTATATTTATCTTAAGGATCAATATATAGTGTAGGTACTGCAAGGACCATAGATTTTAGTGTGATTTGAAAATTTCTATTAACTAGAAATAGGTCATCAATCAATAAATCATCATTTATTATAATTAGGTCCCCTATATACACAGGTGTTTATATTTATTTTTTGTTTTAAATTTCGAATTTAGATTACAAATCTATATTTGTATTTCTATATTAAACCTAAAGGTAGATCAGATAAAGTTAAATAACATTGTCAACATTTGCTGAATGCTTGCAATCGTGTAAACACACAATTTTTTTGGTTGACAGAATTGGACGATTGACAGACTAATTGGATATTGGAAGATATTCGTGCGAAGAAGATCTTCCAATTTTTAATTGGCAGATAATTTGTGTTTGTCGTCGAGGAAAAAATAATTAAATTTTTGATTTAAAAAAAAAAACTAAAATAATTTTAAAAGTATTTCTTTTAACTTCAAATTAATGCAGAAATTAGTAACAAGTTGCCTAACCACCTGAACAGAATACAATGTTGTAACCGGAGCTGCGGACGGAACTGGAACGGCTATCAAAAAGTGTCGTTCGTTATTTTTTGTACGTGCCCATAATGCAACTGTGCAGCTTTGTAAGTATTTTGAAGAAAAACAAAACAATATTCTTGTGTACAAACTCAGAATTTACATTTTTTTGTTTCCAATACTTTTCGACAATATTTTTTTCCGACCGAAGAGTTGTTTTTTTTTCTTCATACAATTTGAAACGTCAAAGGTGCCGTACTTGAAAAGTTAAAAATTGGTGAACTCTTCCGTCTGCGGCTGCAGCTTCGTATGCGGCTACGTTCCGTTGTGTTCGCAACATTGATTTTGCCTGTATTCAATATTTTGACAGCTATTCCAGCTATGTCTCCATTCTATTCAGGCAGTAAGTCAGTTTGCCAGCAACGTCTCTTCTGTAGTAATTCATTTTCTTCTTCACTGCTCTCTAACAAATATGCTACCAAGATAGTCGCTATTGCTAGATTCATATCGTTGTTTTACTTTATTAAATTTTTTATAAATATTCTTCTTCAAAATTTGTTTAGAACTACTCTACTACTAAATTAAAGTTTCAGATTCTCTCTCATCTTCCAATTGTCTTCCAATATTTGAAGTCTTCCAATCGTGTAAACAAACAATTTTTAATTGGAAGACAAAAAATTATCAACAATTGTTCTCCAATTTCTACCAAAAAATTGGCACATTTTTGAATAAAATCAACCAACCTTGTAAACGGACAATTTTAGCTTGATAGAAAATTGGCAATTGGGAAGCTAATTGAAAGCAATTGGAAGACTCCCGATGACAGGTCTTCCAATATTGGAAATTCTTCCAATCTTCTATACTTCGCTTAAGCTATTAGCTTTGAACTTATTTTTGTGGTTTCAGTGTTTTAACTCAGAAATAAAATTTTAAATTTATTCATATTTCTTACTTAGACACGACGAAGCTAAAAATAATTTATCTTGTTGCAGTTTAATTTTTTTCAACCTCTCTATATGCAAAGCAAAAAGATATCAATTTTAACAGCAGACACACAAAATTTCAAATTTCAGACTGTCTTGAAACGAAGAAAAGTACTACGGTCTTAGTACTTATTCTCAAAATTTCATAGTCCATTTTTATTTTGATATATAATACAAAAATTCACATATCTGGGGTTTGATCTAAATACTTAAGTCTTACTTCTAAGATATAAAGCTAAAGTCTACACCTACAAAAAATTTACAACCAAAACGTGATCAAAACTCTTTGTTCGAATTTTTCCACTTCTATCTGTCTAACTTTTAAAGTGGCCGGATTAGCGAGGTTATACTGTAGGTACTATGATTTGCAAATTTGCTACAAGTCGATATCAAATTGTAGATATCATGCTTCATTAATTCCAGTTTTATTAGGAAATTGATAATTTTTATTGATTAATTGAATTGCAGAACTTTGTATTCATATTGATACTCGACTAACTTTCCATTGTTAAGTAGCGTACCCGGAATTTTTAATTAATAACAAATTTATCTGTTGCTATTATTTGTTGGAGGGAATCATGTCCTATTTTTATATACATACATATGTATGTACTTAACTTATACATGCTACATCTATCGTTTATAAATGCTAAAAATCGACAGAAAACAATAAGTTTGATTTCAGATATGGTTCTTTTTTAATAAACATGAGGAGGGCTGTCGACTGTAGAAATAGAACATGAACTTTCGGGCCATAGAAACAAAACATAGGTAATAAGCTTTTAGTTCAAAGAAAAATACATTCAAATAAAATTTTATTTTTTATTTTATAATTTTATCAATGTCAACATCAATATTTTTGTTTCTGTGAAAAAAAGTGATTTGCGTAACTTACCCAGCGGCTCCATTGGCAATTTTTGAGGCAAAAAATTATTTCCCTTATTGCCATTGCCTTGAATATTGCGAATGGAGACGCCTTGTCAATGGCAATGGCAATATTTGCTAAACAATGAAAGAAAATTATTGATTTCCATCGACGAGGCAATAAATTTTGACGTTTCGACTTTTACAAAATGGCTTCCTCACGATTTAGAATCAGTTCTCCTTCATTTTGAAACAAAAAGTGAAAATATGAATAGGAGTGACCAAATATTATAATATAAATATTATCAAAAACAGTATATTTAAGCAGTTGCTGTCGTCATTTCTATGCGTAAATTTTCTGACAACTGGAATTTCCTGGCCATGAAATTCCCCACCCAAACAATAAATTGCCATCGCTATTGAAATTGTCGTTGCCTCAAATATTTCCAATGGAGCCACAACGTTATAGGGACAGTTATACAAACGTTCAATATTTAATCTGTGGTTCAGGAAATTTAATTCACCCATTTGTGGCGGATTTACTGAGGTTCAACGAAAAAAAGACACCTTAAACACATCCTACGTTGACATATAAATTAAAAGCCGGTATTAATTTCTATAGGTGCATATCGGCGATAAAACGAAATAGCTAGATACGGAAATATCTAGATATTGTAACGACAAGATAACAAACGGCTAAATAACGAAAAGCTCGATAATTGCAAAGTAAGATTTGCGGAACAATTTTCGTCTAAACGGCCGGATCATATCAATTTAGTTGAAAAAAACTTCAACCCTAACTTCAAAACTTCAAAACCCTAACAACCGTTAGGGACCTCTTTCATTTTTCAATTTTTTTTTTTATTAAAAAAAAAATATATATATATTTTTCTTTTGATAAAACTAATTGTAGGCGTGTTTTTTTGTACGCACGGAGAAAATTGGTCGAAAAAAACGACATGGGGGATTACCGACTTTATCACAGAAAAAACATGGAGTTTCAATACAAACTATCGATAAAATGTATGAAAGTCATGCCGGTTACACAGTTTTTCTCCGTGCTTAAGTTAAGCACCGAAAATTCTCCGTGCTTAGCCTTTGTTGTTGGTTTGAATGGGCTTAGTTGTTGTTGCATTTAAGACGTAAACTGTTAAACCCCGACATCTTTTTTTTCATCCAATTCACTTTGGGCTTGCAAAAAAACACGCTTCTATTGAAAATAGTGTCATGAGCTTAGCACTATTTTTGTATTTCTTTCATCATATAATGGAAATGCTTTGATAGCAAGGAATTCACTCAACACCAGGAGAGAGACGACGACGCTTAAGAAATATTTCCCAGAATTGTTCCCATGACTTCGTTTACTTTGTTAAAAATATGATTCTTTTGCTATTTGTGGATACAGTGACAATAGCACCAAACTAATCTGAGTTCTAGTTCTACTACCATTTTAGTTTTTGCATTTTGTGCTAAAGGCTTTGCTCTTTTGTATGTCTTCATTATGTGACAATACAAATGCATATACCTCTGGCTGAACACTGTAAAGCTCGTAGCTTAACACTGCCAAAGTCAAAAGGTATTAAAATAGTACACAGAGCTAAAATGTGAAACTGCAGATGTACCAAGATATAATGCTGATTTTGCAAACTTTGAACTTATACCTGTGTCACTTGTCAGTGACTGGTATTATGATATGTAGATTTTCTGTTTACATTTTATGTGATACTAAAGTTGTGTAACAAGCACTGTTGTTGGTTCCAGTATAGGACGAAGTAACCATCACTCACCCAGCTCTGGCAACGAAGAAGATTTCGAAACATCAATTTATGACATTATGTTTCACCTTGTAGATATACCTATCTATAACCTAAGTAAATCCTTGCAAATATTAGTTTTCTGAGAAATTCTTTGAAATGATTTCCCCATTAGATAGTTGGTAATGAAAGTTTGAAACCACTAGTCACCAGCTTTTTTTTTTTAGCAGTAGTTGTTAAAATAATTGAAAACTTTTTTCTATTCTTTGTTGGAAAACATTATCTACATTGTTCGTAGTAAATTTCTCCTTCTAAATTCCCTCAGGAAAATATCTTTTGTGATTTTTAATTTGATGAAAGTATCTTAGAAAAGTAGACACATAAGAAGCCGAATGAATTTCCCATGAGATAGCTACAATCTACAACCAACACAATAAACTCTCATTTACCATGGTTGCCACTAAAAAATGAACGTATTTGTTATTGTTAGAAGTAATTAACCCGTCCTTCTAAAGCTACCTATACTTTCTTTATACAAATTTGAAAGGGGTTTATTAACTTTTAAAGTTTTAATTTTTATCTCTCGAACTATGTACATATACAGGGTGATCAGTATAAGATGCACCAAAGTTCTGGAGCGAGTAGGTTGGGTTAAGACAAGAAAAAAATCGTATCAGAGGGGGGGCTCTATTTCTATGATGTCTAAACACAGGAGGGGCAATTTTCTAAAAAAAATTGACTTAAAACAGAAAAAAAAATATTTAAAAACAACGGTACAATTCAAAATGCAATGCTATAGCTTTTTAGAAAGCCAGAAATCTCTTCTTTGATTTTCATTTTAAACTAAGTCGTGTTAGTGCATAGTTTTTGAAAAATTCATTTCCAAACTCGAAATTTGAAAAAAAAAAAAAAAATGAAAAAAAAACACTAATTTTTTTCAAAATTTTATGTACTTAAGTATAATTTTTGTTTTCAAAATTCAATGCTCTTATTAGTTTTTAGTCAAAAACAGAAAACCGGATGCTAAAATGTCTTTTATTTTTTGAGAAAATTGAAAATAACAGGAGGAACAATTTTCTAAAATAATTGACTTAATACGAAAAAAAAAATTATTAAAAACAACGGTAATGGTTAAAACGACGTGCTATACTTTTTTGTTAAGCCATAAATATGTACTAAGCCACTGAATTCAAATTCAAATGTTAAATCTGGTAAATGGTTAGAGTTCTTACTTTCTTAACCCGAGTTTTACTTGCTTTCTTCTGGAATACCCTGGACTTTGACGAGCTTACCTCAGCCTAGAGAAAAAAGCATCATGACTTCCTCGTTAAATGCTTAACCGATTTTGATCAAAATTTTTACTCTGGAGGACAACATAAGTCCGAATTATATTGCATACAAATATTTTCGAAAAAAAAAAATATTTTTTGGATTTTTGAAAAAAAAAGTTTTTTTTTTTTTGAAAAATCATTTTTTGTTTTTGAGAATGATGAATTTTCTTGAAATTATGGTTTTAGTTGTATAATATAAAATTCTTAAAAATGGGATACCAAATATTTCTTATTATGTTTTAAGAAAACCGCTCCAACAATTTTTAATTTTTTTTTCTGTATTATTTCATATCTTTTCAAGAACTTATATGGCGTTCTTCATTCTGAGATTGAAACATTTTAAGTACTTGTTTTATTGATTTAAAAAAGGAGTTTCTTGATTTTTTTCCATATATTCTTCAATTTATTATATGGATAAATACATTATTATTAATTATACTTATATTACACTCAATCTTTAAAAATCGAAGAAACTTTTAATCTAAGAGCAAGATTAAGTGATCCAGTCGCGCATTTTATTAAATTCACTTCTGCACAATATGATAAATGAAAACTGTTTTTTCAGTTCTAAATGACTTGAATTATAAAATTGACCTTTCGAAATATAACAGTTTAAAGGAGTTTAACTTTCTCTTTGTTTATATTCAGAAGATTGACTTAATGTGTTCAAAAACGTGCACATAATTATAAATAAACCAAGATTAACATGACATTAAAACAGAAACAAAAACCTCCCCTAAGGGTTTTTGTCCGAATTTTTTGATTTTACAAATTTCTTAGAAAAATTATGGCCCACTTACAATGTCAATGTCAAAGTAAAAACATATTTTTAGGGGACTATAAGCTAAAAGATGTGGAAAAAAATATTTTTCAAAGAAGATGACAAAATCAAGTGCCACAGGTTAAGTTTTTTATTTGTAAAAAAAATATTAACACAACTTCAAGGACGATAAATTCCTCGCTAGTGGCATTTTATTCGTCAGATAATATTAACAAGGGTATTTAAAGAACAGGGGATGTTTATTTGTATGTGTTTGTTTGTTTTTTTTTTTTTTTATAAATCTTTTGTAATTTTTTTTTTTGTTCTCCCCCTTTCATCCTGGTCGATTGTGATTTTTTTTTGTTATGTATTCTTGAATCAAATGGCAGACAAGAGACAAGTTGATCCTGAATTCCTGAACAGACATGGTCAAATCCAATATTTTCGGAGTCGACTAACTTGTCGAAATATCTCTACACAATTGTGATGGAACTTGTTCTCTTCAATGATTTTTGTGTGACGCTGATGGGTGGAAGGTTTTTATCAAGATGTCCATACAAAAGGTAGCTTGTTTAAACCTTAAATTATAAATAAGATAGTATGTATACCGACCGCAGATATAATATAGTTACTATAGTATTCTTCGGAAGTACCTACTGGAATTTAACTCACAATTTTACTGATTAAAGGAAATTTTAATGAATTTACTAATAATGTCGCATGTGAATTAAAAAAAATCAGCTAAGAAATGTTTTTCTTGAAAAACACAATCAATTTGATGAATTATGATCAGAACGTACATACTTATGTATTAGGGTTGATCAAATAAAACAAAATTTTGTCCCCTTAAAATAATTTGGGTCTTAAAAAGCCTCTAAAGATAAAAATTAAGTAAACATATGGGCGTCGTAGGGTCACCGATGCAGACGAAAACTATGCGGGTTCGCTTCCCTTTTCACTTATAATGGTTTTTATGATTTTTGATCTCGTTTCTTTAACTGGCTCTAATCTAACTTTGCCAAACTACATTTTTAAGTTGTTTTTTTTTTTTTATTTTGGTATTATTTTTTCCGGATTTGTCCAATTTGTTCTCTTAAACATTCTTAAAATTCTGTAGCAAAGGAAAACAAAAAACATTTATAATCTTAAAAATTCTAAAAAATTCTGTATCAAAAAAAAAAAAAAACATATAAATTTATTAGAAAAATAAATATAAAACTAGCATACAAAATAATCTTAATAATAAATGAAAAAATAATTTTTTTCCGACATTTTAATTAAAAAGTAGTTTTGGGTCAGTCTGGAATGTTTAATCGATTTCTCGAACCGTACCAAGTGGTATTTATCAGCAAATACAATTTGCAAGAGTTTTTCTAACGTAATTTTATTCATGGTGAAATGGAAAAATACACTAAGCACAAATCATCTCATCTGTCAAATTTACTTTTACCAATAACTATGTTTAAAAAGCCAATTTAAAAAAAAGCTTTACTAAAGCTTGGTTTTAGGGCACAACATAATGTATAAGCCACAATTTTTATCTTAATACAAAAAAAATTAAAGATTCTGAATTTTGTAAATTTCATCGGCAAAATGAAAAATAGTGGCTTAAATTTAGGGTATTTTTTAGGAATTATAATAAAGCTCCGCACTTTGCCGAAATTTGTGGAATTCTTTGTTCGACGAACTTAGCCTGAGAAGAGAACGGGATTGGCATTTTGAATCTGAAAGTCTTAATCGTTTTCTCTTCTATTTAGTAAAAAATTATCATTTTAAATTCCTCGAGGTTTTTGGACTGGCTTTCTGGCTTATGAATGTTATAATAACCTCAAATATATCGAAAAAAAAATTGAACTTTTTTATTTTTAAATCCAAAAAATATTTTTTTTTGAAAATATTTGTATGCAGTATTATTAATACTTAAAAGGACCTCCGGAGTAAAAAATTTTATCAAAATCTGTTAACCAGAAAGTCAAAAATCAAAAACGGTTCTGTGGCAAGTACCGTTAAACATACAATTTGATTAACTTAAAACTATAAAGACACAATGAATATGAAAACATTTGTTGGCACATAGGGGGCCTATTTTTATACATTGGCTTAAACTAAAAATAAAAATAAAAATAATATACATATATTTTACATGTCATGCTTAAATTAAAAGTCGGTTGACTTTCCTGGGGGTGTTCCGTCCCGGTTGTCTGTGACATTTAACTGATATCTATCTTTTTACAATTGTTATGTATTTTCATGTTGGTACCAATCTCATCTCTTTTATTTAGTTGGTTTTAGTTTTATCGCGAGTTTTGAATCTCTCTCATCTAATTCTATGGAGATGATCCACTGTAGAAACGAAAACAGCAAAAATATAATTAAACGTTATGATATTTCACACAGAAAAAAGTTAAAAGACTCTTCATCAGATTAAAAGTGTCACTCATATGAATATGAAGACAACACACAAAAAAAACCACCCTTCTAGAAAATGAAAGATGACAGTCCTGTCAACTTTATTATGTATAAGGATAATACAGAAATATATTATGCAACGATAACTACTATAACACTAGAAGACACTGCAAATCAGAAATGTAACCATTTGCATTAGATACTTAGTTTTTTTTATACAGCTGTCTGGTGAAGATATATGAAGAGTAATTATAGTCTTTTTAAATTAAGATTAAAATTAAAAAAGGTGTTTTCTAAAAATTACCGCATCACATTATGCGTTGTTATTTTGTATACACTTCCGTCTTAAATGAAGAAAGTATACTTGTATATATTTTTTAAATTCTTAAATATCTATGTAAGCTTTGCAAAGAATAATAAAAAAAAAAACACTTTAAACTCAAAATAAATATTGTCAAAATCGATTTTAGAGAGAAAAAAAAAGTGGTCTCGAACACACTTTTCCACTTAAAGCTTTAGTATCAATTACATAATACGATTTCTTTGAAAAGTACAAAGATCTATATTTTTTTTTCACTTCTTTGAGTGTTTTGGTTTAATATTTAATTTCTTTTTTTTTTTTTTAATATTTGTGTTCATGAAGAGGAAGATGTAATATGTGTGTGGCTATAGACAAAACCTTGCTCTATTGATAAATTGAATAGAGAATAGGAGAATGACTTTGCCGGCAGCAGAGCAGCACGTGCTTTGGTACATTACTCTAGGGTTGACTACCCGCTTTATAAGGTATAGTTAGGAACGTACATATATATTAATTTAAGAACAGAATTGAAGGATTCTTTTTCATTCAACATACAAACTTAATATTGAAAAAAGTTATTGCAGATAAAAAACAATTATTTAGCAATTTCCGCTTTGGTTTAAAAGAAAAATAATCGGATTAACATAAATTTAAAAAAATAAAATAACATGTCGATGAACTGGTTTCTTTTAATCCTATGATTTAATGTTTGACCACCTTTTTTATTTTTGATACGTTTGTCTCATATTGATTAGAACATTGAAGAGCAGAACTCCGGTTTGAGAACTTTACTTTGTGAGATTAGATAGTTTAAATCAATAAATTTAAGACTTATATTTTCAGTTTGAGATAAAAGTTAAATCCGAATTAACTCACCAAAGTTGATGAGTCAATTTTCGATTGACTGAAAAGGTGCTTTTGATGTTTTATTCAGTTTGGGGTCGAAATATTGTATATGTGGCAAAATACTGTATGTCAAAATTCTGTAAAGCAAAATTTTTGGTGGTCAAAATACTATATTTGAAAATTCTGTATTTCAAAAATTCTGTAAAAGTAATATCGTTTTGATACAACAAAAAAATTAATGCAAGTTGAAAACTTTCTTCCATAAAAAACAAAATGAACTCGAAAATTTGTAGCATTAAAAAAATATGCCAATGCAAGATGAAAAATTCAAGTCAGGGTGGTTCATAAGAATGTCATGTTTGTTGTTTCTTGAATGATTTCGATGAAACTGACAGAGGTAGTGGTTAAGATAGAGTTATGAAGAAACAAAATATTTTCAAATCAGGGTGGTTCTTCGATGTTCTGTAAAGATTTTTAAACATTTGTATGGAAGGTACCTACTTTTCATTAGTCTTGACTATAAGAATAATTTTTGTTTAAAATATTCTATGTAAAAGATAATGTTAAAAAACCGCTTCATGCCAAGTTTCGTAAAAATCTACAAAGGTTTTCAAAATATTAAATTTAAAAACCTGTACCAAAATTTAGTCGATGCCTATTAAAATTAAATGCATTTTTTTAAGAAAAACCTGTTCAGCCATATTTGAGAAAAATAAGATTTTCCAAAAGTTCTAACAAAAATTACATGTACCTACCGTTATTGTTGGTTAAAAAAAAATGAAAAAGAGAAAAAAGAGGGTAGGGGGAATATCTAAAAAATGCTATATGGGTCAATATTTAAAACATTAATATTTTGGATTCCATCAATTTTCGTACCAAAAAAAAGTGCTGATGCTGAATTAATTAATTAATTAATTCTTGAAGAATATTTAATTTATTTTTAGGTGCTACACGTTGGTAAATAAGAGCATTTTGGTGAGTTTACCCAGTTAAATGGTCATTTATATCCCAGCAATGGAGTAAAAAAAAAAAAAAAAAAAAAAAAAACACATGTAGGCGCAGAACTCATTTTTTTTTGTTTAAAGTCTCCGACTAACTACTCTCACGGTCACTTGTGTTTTCATAATGTCTAAAGTTTGCGGTAAATGCGACCAAGTCATTAAACGTTCCAAAGAAATTAAATACGTTAAGTGTGAATATTTTTGCGGTCGATTTTTTCATACAAATTGTGTTGAAATTAATGAAAATGACTTTGATGCATTATCTGAGAAAAGATTATTTTGGAAATGCAATTCATGTTGCAAGATAAATCTTTCTCTACTCTTTAACAATTTAAATGAACTTGCTTCTAGTGTTAAGGAACTAAGAAATGAGTTCTCTTTATTCAAAACTTCTCATCTTACCAATTCACCCCCCCGTAAATTAGCAAAAAAAATCATTTCTAACTCTCTCCCATGTCAAAATTATATAAGCAATGCTTTAAATCGTGACAATGAAGATCTAAACAGTGAAATTGAGTTAGAAACAAATCAAGAAGTCAGTGAATTAATTAACAATAATACAACTAATGATATTCCTGCAGTTTCCAACCCTAAAATGAAAAAAATCTCTGTGAATTCTGAGGAAATAGTTGTCAATAATAAAAAACAAAAAAACAAAAGAGAATTGAAGATAATTGGCACTGATGCGTCATCTAACCTTAATGCCATACCTAAAATCAAATGGCTTCATCTATCTCGTTTCTCTAACACAACTACTCCCGAAGACATCATCGAATTTTTATCAAAGAAAACTAATATCTCTTCTGAATTTTTTAAATGTTATATGCTTGTTAAAAAAACGGCTATTATCTCCGAATTGAAGTTTGTAACATTTAAATTAAGTGTATCACAAGATCACTTATCAATAGTTATGGATCCTGCAATTTGGCCTCGTCATGTTCAATTAAAATATTTTTTAACGTTGGACAAAAAAGAAAACTCGGAACCAATACCACCTCTGCCCCCGGTTCCGATGGTTCAATCTTAATATCACCAACATCGTCATCACCCTGCTCATCTCTTTTTAACCGATCAAAATTTAATGCCGCTCTTTATACCCATACAAGTTCGGCATTAACATCAGCTTCACCATTACAACCACCATCATCACCACTTTTACAATCTCCAATATCATCGTCTTCGCAATCTCCAACATCATTTTCATCACCACTATCATCATCGCCGTCATCATCACTGTTCCAGCATTTTTCTCTTACTGCCTCTTTATGCTCGCCATCGTTATCATCATTAGCATCACAATCACCAACATCACCACTTTCTCTATCCCCAACATCACAGTCATCATCACTTTTTAATCATTACTATGCTCTTTCTGCCTATTCATGCTCGCCATTGTCATCATCACCACCATCACATTTGCCTTCACATTCGCAATCATCTTCACGACTACATTCACCAACATCATCTATACCGCCCTCACTCCCGTCACCATCACCAACATCATTTTCATCACCAACATCACCATCGCCGCCGTCACCACAGCTCTTTAATTCATTTGCTCTTTTTGCCTCTCCATGCTCGCCATCGTCATCATCACCACCATCACATTCGCCTACTCTACCACCATCATCTCATCCGCCGTCGACTCAACTGCAATCAAATGCACAAAATTTCCTCGGTTATTACCAAAACATTGGGGGAATGCGATCAAAAATGCAAAACATACTTTTGTCCTCATCTTCCGAACAATACGATCTTTATGCACTTACGGAGACATGGCTAAACGAAAACCACCACAATTCAGAAATGTTCTCTTCTCATCAATATTCTGTATTTCGCAAAGACAGATGTTCTCTATCGACTGGTCTTGAAAGAGGAGGTGGGGTGTTGCTTGCAGTGCGCTCCTTACACACCTGTACACAACTACCTTTGCCTTCATCTCATAATTCATCGCTTGACATAGATCAAATAATAATTAAGGTATCATTGAAATGTTATAAAGATATTTTTATTTTTGTTAGCTACATTCCACCTAAAAGTTCGTTAGATTTATATAAAGAACATATTAATAATTGTACTTATTATCTTTCTAAACTTAACGATAATCAACATGTAATTATAGTAGGTGACTTTAATTTGCCTAGTGTAAATTGGATTTTTGATACTGATGAGTCTCATCTTGTCCCATTCAATGTTATTAATGATTGTGACTCTTATGTTATTGATTCATTAACGGCTTATAATTTAATCCAAATGAATAATTCTAAAAACAGTTTAGATCGAACACTTGATTTATTATTTGTGGATAAGGAATTATGTATGTCAGTTAGTAAAAACCTTTTTCCTATTTCTTCAAATACGATTCATCATATTGCTCTATCGTTTGAATTCAAAATGCTTAATTTTTTTAAATCAAATAATACTTTTCTATTTAAATATAATTTCTTTAAAGCTAATTTCAATGGCATTGCGAGTTACATTAACAATTTTCCATTACCTTCTGCCTCGAATGAAATTCATGATTTGTCAAACTTTTACAAAAAATTTCTTACCACTCTTAAGGAAGCTATTGATCTATTTGTTCCTAAAGTTAAAATATCAAACGCCTCGAAGCCGCCTTGGTATAATAGACAGCTAATTAATTTAAATAATAAGAGAAACAAAGCGTACAAAATGTTGCGAAAATCTTTATCTGATGCCAATTTGCGCGCGAATTACATTACTTTGGAAAAGAATTTCAATGTTCTTAATAAATTCTTATACAAAAACTACATTAACTCGATGGAGTCCAAACTAAAAACAAACAGTAAATGCTTTTGGAGTTTTATTAAAAACAAAAGAAAAACAAATGGTATTCCTAAAATAATGCAATATTTAGACTCGACTTTTTCTAGTCTACCAGCCATTTGTAATGCCTTTTCAGAGTTTTTCAGGTCAAACTACATAGATTCTTCCAACAATGTTAACTTTTGTGTTGGCCCTTCCGAAAACACTGTTAATATAGGGCAATTAAACATCTCCATATCAGAAGTAGAAAAGGTTTTATCTGGCTTAAATGAAGATATAAATGCTGGTCCTGATGGAGTTCCACCTATACTATTAAAAAAGTGTGCGACTGCATTTTCAAGAGTTTTGTGTCTTATTTTTAACTGTTCACTTGACAGTGGAGAGTTTATTTCGGAATGGAAAACATCCTTTATAACTCCCATTCATAAAAGTGGTTCTAAACAAGACATAACGAACTACCGTCCTATCTGCAAATTATCTGCAATACCGAAGTTATTCG
This sequence comes from Epistrophella euchroma, assembly GCA_947049315.1. Lineage (NCBI taxonomy): Eukaryota > Metazoa > Arthropoda > Insecta > Diptera > Syrphidae > Epistrophella > Epistrophella euchroma. Next base: position 144,325,638 of record OX346245.1, read on the forward strand.
AAAAAATAGTATGTGATAAGCTTAAATTTTTATTGAAAGAAACTATATCTCCTTTCCAACATGGTTTTGTATCAGGTAGATCAACTTCTTCAAATCTAACCATTTTTACTAATTTTGTTCTAAATTCAATGGAAAAGGGTCACCAAGTAGATGTTATCTACACTGATTTTGCTAAGGCATTTGATAGGGTGCATCATAATATTTTGATAAAAAAAATCGAAAAAATTGGATTTCATTCAAAGATGCTGAAGTGGTTGATAACCTATCTTAATGGGCGTTGTCAGTATGTTTGCATAGATTCAATCTACTCAAAGCCTATCTCAGTTTCATCTGGTGTTCCTCAAGGAAGCCACTTAGGTCCAATATTGTTTCTTATATTTATAAATGACTTACCTAGTATTATCCGAAATTCAATGTGTCTATTATTTGCAGATGACTTAAAATTTTTTAGGTGTATAAATAGTGTAACCGATTGTGTTCTTCTCCAGAACGATATCAGTAACCTTTTCGACTGGTGTAAAAAAAATCATTTAAGTTTAAACATTCCTAAATGCCAATGTTTCTCTTTCACTCGCCGTCAGCAACCAATTGTTTACGACTATAATATTAATAACCATCTTCTCGAAAGAGTTTCGATGAAAAAAGATCTTGGAGTTATTTTTGACTCCAAACTTAACTTTTCAAAACATATTGAATTTATAGTAAATAAAGCAAACTCCATGTTGGGATTTATCTACCGAAGTTCTTTTGACTTAAATGATCCTTACACATTAAAATCCCTTTACGTAGCTTATGTTAGGTCAATTGTCGAGTATTGCTGCATAGTGTGGAATCCATTCTACAATATTCATACTATTAGAATTGAAAGCATTCAAAAAAAATTTACTAGATTAATTATAAATAAATTGAGATGGAACATTGAAATGCCCTCTTATAACACAAGATGCAAGCTTATTGGCATTCAGACGTTGGAAAACCGCCGTAAGATGTTTGCTATTATTTTTGTCCACGACATTTTATCTTACCACATCGATAGCTCATTTCTGTTGGCTCTTATAGATCTTTATGCTCCTTCTCGTGATCTAAGAACTCGAACCTTGTTCCGTGAAAGTGCTCATCGAGTTAATTATGCCTCTAATGAACCTATAACTCGCAGTGTCAGGGAGATTAACAATGCTTCGTTTTTCATAGATTTTGACTTTTATATGAGTAGAAACTCATTCAAAAACATGCTAGCCATGTACTATTTAACTAACTAAAAGCTCATATTAATATTACTTTTATGTTTATGTATTATATTAAGTTTATATAATCGTTAGTCTAATTGAGTATAATTGTAAACTCTAGTTGATGAAAATAAAAAAAAAAATAAAATAAAAAAATAAAAAATAAAAAAAAGATTGCTCTTTACGAAAATTGATATAAAAGATTGAGAATAACTCAGCATCTATTGCTTTGTATTAAAAGTCAATACCACGATTTTGTTTTCCGTCCAACGAATCTATTATTCCCCTAACCAGTGTGTTTTTATTAAATAGTGCGGTTTAAAAATTGAAAAAGTTTACTCCTTTGTGACTATCCGAAGTACCTTTATATCAAATTCTATATAACAATTAATTTTCTAATAATTTCGATTCAATTCCCATAAAACACCTTTCGGACAGTCATTCCCCTGACGTGATTTTTGAGTCATTCCCCTGATTTCACTGTATTGATAGAATTAGGCACATTTTTTATCGCTAATTATCCACTTAGGTCATCTCATGAAAATAAAATGACACGGACCATAGGGACATGAGTTTAACAGGTATTTATTTTTACATTTTTTTTTAATGGCTGTAAACCGCAAGTATTGGTTTTTTAAAGAACATTCAATTTTCTTTAAGAATACGTCTCAATCATTTCCGTAAGATAACCAGTCGCAAAGTTATAACATAAAGAAGTAAAAAAAAAAAAAGAAAACTTCCCACACAATTTAATTGGTAGAAAGAAACTAGCGATGATTAATCTAAACGGCTGAAATTTCACCAGGATTATTATTCCATTAAACTCTAACAGCCAAATTAATAAACCTGGAATGGCGAAGGATTAGACCTTATTCCGTGGACTAATACTACGTTTTCAGCGACCACTAAACCGAGATTTAGGTAGATTTACCACAAATTTCTTCACAAATCCCGGGATTTACCATACAAATTTTAATCTCCTCAAATCAAGATTTAAAATAAATCTCATTTAAATCCTTATAGGTAAAATTCGAACAGACCTATTCCCCTATTCAGCGCAATACAAGCTGCTAAAGCAAACTTGCCATCTCACTTCCACTTCATAAAAAAAATGACCCATCATCTGCATTTTGAAAGGTTCTGTCAAAATTAATTTATTTTTTAATCATTTTTTCTGGTGAAAACACTATTTGGGATTTATGAAATCTAGACGAGATTAACTTGCAGTGAAAACGTAATATAAGTGTAAAATGTTATCAATAAAACAAAATTTCAACAAAGTGACGTTTACTAAACTAAACCACCGAAGAAGGTTGTTTAGCGAAGGAATAAGAACCAGATGTGTGAATTTATTCTGAGATTACAAATTTAATTTTGAATTAAAATAATCATGTCCACTATATTTATCGAGTTCTTAAATCATTTGCAACTATTTGACAATCAGCCATCAACGACAAGAAAAAAAAATCCAATTATAGGTTTTCCAAGGAAAATATAAGGACTCATATATAGCAATTGTTTAAGATGACCTAAACTAGGAAGTAAGCGGTGGATACTCCTTTTTCTTTTTGTAATTAAACTTCATGGCAGAATCCCCAGTTGAAAAGGAGAATCTCACTTTTCTAGCATGTTCCATTTTTAAAATAAAAACAAAACAAAACAAAAGGAACAGATACAACACGAACAATTATTGAAAAATGTTAATAGTCTTGACAGATATATACCAGAGAATTCTTAGGTGTGTTTGGTAACTTGAGCTTTATTTTGATGTTTTTTTTTTTTTACAGAATTTCACAATTCGCTGTAAGAAGAGTTTGCGAGACTTTGTGAAAATGTCAAGTTACCAAACAGGCATCGCACTTATTGTAGTAGATTTCCTTAAGGGATTTTCAGTAAACGTCACTTTGTTATTCCACGAACATTTTGTTTTTATTAATGGAAAATTTTAATCTGTAGCTGAACTCTTATTCCATGGTGTAGTAAACTCGTGGAATTAACCTTTTTTATTAATATGGCTGTAACAAGGGCGGATCCAGACTTTGAGTCAGGGGGGGGGGGGTCACACTTCAAAATACAATCGCGCTAAAAATTTAATAATTCTCCTACCGCCTTTTGCAATTTTGCTTGCCTCTTTATTTAATAACTTTACAACCGATTATCGTACTGAAATAATTCAGACGTTTTTTCAAAGGAAATTGAATGCTCTTTAAAAACATTCATTACTTCTTATCTAATTAACGCAATCCTTCCAAAGTTATTAAAGGTTAAAGTGGATCGTTTATTCCACAGTTTTTTGGATTCCCTGTGGAAAATTTCAGCTATAATATACAGTTTAAATATTGAATTTTGTTGTATATGTTCACATAAATTAATTTTTTGAGAAAAAAATTATTTGAGGCAAGGAAAAATAAAAAAAAAAAATAAACAATTAAATCAGCAGATTTGTATCGTTATTTTCGGTTCTTATAGCAATCAATTTGAATGATTATTTTCATAAAAATTGACTTGATAAGTATTTGTGTTGTGTTTTTAGAAATATTATCATCTCATACAATGCATATATAGCTGATATTTTCAACAGAGAATCCCAAAAACTGTGGAATAAACCATCCACTTTAACCTTTAATAAATTCGGAAGGAGGGCACTAATTAAATAAGAGGTGAAGGACATTTTTAAAGAACATTTTCCTTTAAGTAAACATCTCAATCATTTCCGTACGATAATCGAGTTCCCGCGTGAAAAATTGGATTACAATATTTGAATATGATATGTAATGTTTTTTTTTTTATAAGAAAATTACCAATTAAAAATCTTCGAAAAACTTATCAGTTGTGCAATCAAGTGAAGGCTGTTTGAACAAAATATATGCGACACACGAAAAATTTCAACAATTTCAGTTTCTTTTGCTTTTTTTTTGGCCTAGAAAAAAAACCGTAAATTATTTTTTTTACAAACCTTATAAATAACTAATTATGGTATTGTGTGTAGACTAAAATTATGCCAGAGTTGATATCATTGGTTGTTCTCGAGATATTCGAGCCAAAAACCATTTTTTTAACAATTTTTAGCAGTTTTTTTTGCAGTTATTTTGGCATAGAAAAAAACCGTTTATTAATTTTTTTTACAAACTCTAATTGGTAGATTAGGTGTACTAAATAAAATTAACTTGAAGTCAATATCTTTGTGTGTTCTCAAGATATTCGATATTTTTTAACAATTTTAAATGTTTTTTTAATTACAAAAAAAAAAAAAACTGTGGGTTGATTTTTTTTCAAGTATTACCGATTTTTCACTACGTTATTATGCATAGAATGAAACCAGGCCGAAGTCAATATCTAGAGATATTCGAGAAACAAGCCATTTTACAACTTTTTTTTAAATTACTGTGATAAAAAAAGCGCTAATTGATTTTTTCTGAAATGCCTTTCTGCATGTTATGACCTTGTTATCTGTAATATAAAATTTATTTGAAGTCGATATTTCTTTGCGTTCTCGAGATATCGTGAACGAAAAAAAGCTTCCGAACGTACGAACGTACACAGACATCTCTCTAAAAACAATGTAATCCGACTCCAGAGACCTTGAAACGTCGAGAAATGTTAAAATTTTCAATTTCACAAATCGGACGGATTACAAAAACTTTCGATGGGAAGTTAATAATAGCAATATACAGCAGCAGAACAATGTTCTAGATGTGTGTAGTGTTTTTGATATGGCCCAGGGGAGGGTCAAGTTCTGGATATGTTATTTTTGCATGCAAAGTCTCTTTTTCTATGAAAGTAATCAGTACTAATAAGCGAATGGATATGGCCCAGGGGGGGTCATGACCCCCACGTCCCCCCCTGGATCCGCCCTTGGGCTGCAAATAAAAAGGTAGTGGCATTGAAAATCGTATAGGCATTTAAATTTAAAAAAGTTGAGTCGTAAAATGAATCCACTGGAAAAAATTAAGATTTATGTTCAATATTAACAGATGGACAAAAAGAAAAAGTTTATATGCACAAACGTACATATAAACTTTCTTTTACCTTTGCTAACAAATTGGATTGGTTGAGTTGTGCTAGTTTTCTATTCGTGTTGACAAAATAGCATACATAAGTGGGACCTATTAAAATTTCGAACTCGTGCACCTATAAGAAATTAAATCATAAAACTGTGTTTTTATATCGAAGAAAACATGTGCGAAATTACATTTCTCATTTATTCTTTGGCTTCAATAAAAAAAAAAAAAACAAAGAAGTGATTTGTCTTCCGTTCACTTCTTCACTTATTCTACTTTTAGTATTTTTACAATCTGTTCACGTAATATTCCACAAAAACAACAGTTGGCAATGAAAGTAATTCTAAATGCTGAGTTGCAAGATCTTACATCATTATCACCTTATTCTTCTGGTGTCAATTTATTATTTCCACAGGACAGCAAAGTTTATAGCCAATCCTGTTGTATATGTTATGTATTTGTCTTCTTTCCAAATCTCCAAGCAATCGTTTTCATATAAAACCTTTGGAATACATTTTAGTCTTCAATTCAGTATCAAGAAGGATTCTCTGAATCTTCTGTTCACATCAAGCACACTAAAGATGGATCTTAATTTTATTATGGTTTTGCTCGTAAACATCCGAATATTATATGTTCGTTCAACATACTATTGACCTTTTCGTTTTCTGTAGGATTTATGTGGCTTTAATTTGTTCACCTGCTCAAACAAAATTGAGTTAAGCATCATAATGTTTTATTACAAATAAGCATTGCTGTATACCCAAACACGTGGGCAATATAAATTTCCAGGGCAGACATAAAAACAAAAAAAAAAAACATAGTGGGGGAGATGTTGTTTTGGTAGGTTTCTTGTTCCTACTTACTTTACTCTTGTTTGGATGGTTATTACAAAATTGGATTTATAATATGTATAGGCTTCATAAAACCATCATCATATTATATTATTTTAGTTGTATATATTCCTATCCTTGCCTATACAGCTTTCAACTCCAGCACAAATTCATAAGAAATAAGGAAAATCATTGGAGAATTGAAGGAATTTACTTAATAAATATTAAAAGCCACATTAGTATTAAGTTATAAATATTCAATGTTTTTGCTAAGAAAATTAATTCAAAACAAACATAAATTTTTTGTATTTGAAAGAATACTTACGGCTATATTATTGACTTTCTTCAAAGTTTTTTACTGAAAAACTAAGTTCTATAGGAGTTTAGAGTTTTAAGTTTCTCAAAAAAAGTGTTTGATTTGATTTAAATGTCAAACTATGTATGAATATTTCGACTTAGATGTCAAAGTAATAAAAATTAGTGAAAAACTTAAAACTCGAAGCGGTTATAGATCTAGTTTTTCGATTAAACTAGCTTTGGAGAAAGTCAAGAACATGGCCGTTACTGGAATATGATGAACTTGTTTCTTCCGAATTCTTTCTGAATTTGAATATTTTTTAAAACGAATAATACATTATTATAAGCTGTCAAAAACTCTTAGAAACATACGGCACCGCGGCCGGTTGTACATATGTATATATTTTCACAATTCTTCTTTTAAAAAACAATTTAGACCCCCTGCGATATTTAAGTTAGGTTAAGTTAGGTAGAAATGGCTGTAGGCAACCAACCCACATAGGCCAACCAGTGGCCCGCTGTGATACCACATGGATCTAGGAGAAACTTCTCCTACTCCTTGAACCATTTAGAGCTCCTTATGGAGCGTGCAAGGTTACTTATTTCAGTATTAGCCAGATCACTTGGATTATTACTAGAAGCCCCCCAAGTGGATTTTGCGTCTTTGGGATAAAGCACGACTTGTACCTCCTCATCCATACAGCTTCTGTAGTAGTCATTGGCAAAATGCCATGTCGCGTGGCGATGGCGTGCCTGCCTGGTAACTTGATAATCCTTATCCTAGTCAATGTAACTTGAAAGTGATCCGATGCACTGTAACTGGCTGAAAAGAATTATGACGGAGACAGAACTGGAGCCGGATCTGGAATAGCTGTCAAAATATTGAATACACGCAAATTAAATGTTGCGAACACAACGGAACGTAGCCGCATACGGATCTGCAGCCGCAGACGGAAGAGTTCACCAACTTTTCGCGTACGACACTTTTGACGTTTCAATTTGTATGAAGAAAAAAAATATGGTGGTTATTTGTAGAAAAAAATTATTTATTAAAAGGAAAATTATTGGAAACAAAAAATGTGAATTCTGAGCTTGTACACAAGAATATTCTTTTGCTTTCAAAGCTGTACACCTGCATTGTGGGCACGTAAAAAAAATAACGTACGACACTTTTTGACAGCTCTTCCAGTTCCGTCTGTCATGCCGCTCCAGTTCCAGCATTCTATTCTGATCAGGCAGTAAAAAGGTCTTGAGTATAATGGCTGTGTTTGTGGTCGTTTGTTTCCTTAATATGTCGAGGGGTATTAAGTGCAACAGAATGTCTAGTGTGAGCAAACATGTCTCCGCATGTTCATACATACCTATATATTTTTGACATTATTATTTCTATTTCAAGATTATTAAAAAAAATGCAAAATTGCTTCATAATTCCCCTTTTACTTATACAAATTGTCGTTTTTCTCTTCTTGCAGATTCGATGTCCTTATCCATTGAATCCACGGAATTAATTTCAACAAAATGGTAAGTGTACAAAATATGCTTGACATGAAGTTTAATTTAATTGAATTCTACATACATACATTTTTTAATGTAGAACAATTTTTTCTTGTATTTGCGAAATGTAAAGTAAACAAAAATTAGCACAAGCTAATTCATTTCTGCTCCTCTAACGTGGACATTTTTGTCTCATCTCTATGTCTGACAAGTTAGCATTACCACTTTAAATTTTTTGTGAAGAAAATATGAAATAGCAAAGCTGGATGATCTTTCAGAAAATAGAGTACTTAATTAGAGTTTTATGAGCTTCTAAATAATCAAAGAGATTTGGGTGAAAATAAGTTGAATAATTTTTTTTTTCAAAATTTTTAAAATATTTTGTTTGTAAAAACAATTTTAAAATTTTTTTTTTTCATTCGTAGAGCATTTAAGTAGCACCTAAATTTGAGAGCAAACCAATTTTTTTCCATACGTTTTAACCAGCTTTCGAATTTTTTCCCAAAAGTACTGGAGCACTTAATTTTGTTGTTCGGTACTTAATTAGCACCTATTAAGCACCTAATGATGGCATCATTAAAACTTTGTTTTGCTGACCTTGTTCTGCTAACTTGAGGGACATGTCCTTCTTATCATCTCAGCGTCACAGATATTTATTCAGAAAACAGCCCACTGTTCTTTCTTTCTGAAATACTTACTGCAAAAATAACTCATAATATAGAATTGATTATAATACATAGAATTTCGCAAACTTTTTTTACTCGCAAACACACTTTTAGTATAAAAATATAAAAATATCAAGGAAGGAAGTAGGGAAACTAAAATCTTTTTATAACACAACGATAACTGTCGAAATAAATTAAGCTCTAACAGTGATGTCACATAATACAAAAACTACGAAAACTATTTTTTTTTCTTGTTATTCTTTTTATTTTTGTTTCCCTTTTTTCGATGAATCGAACAATAGGTTCTAAATTGAGTTCTACTGTAGGAAACTTTTTAAATAATTCCATCTAAATGTTATTATACGACTTAAGTTTGCAACAACTTATATGTTAATAATCCTACAATCACAATCTCGTTTAAACGTTAACGCTTTCAGTTTGTTTGCTTATATTTATAAGCAAAATATCTCGTTCGTCAAGAATATCTTTGTTAGGACCTAAACAAGCTTCATAATAATAGATGCAATTAAGTACACACATATAAGAAAATTTGTTTAGAAAACTTCTTTAATTAACTTTGCACCTTCTTTTCACCAGAGCATTTGTCTTTTTCGTTTCAATTCCCATACATATAAGGAATTTTTTTAGTCGGGAAAATGTTCTTTAAGTTTTTTCATAATTTCAATTTTATGAATTAATAACCTGTCAAGTAAGGTATCTGCTGTAAAACCAATACTCATTTTTGTCTATAAAAAAGGGAATAACAATATCGCCCTCCATTCCTCTCAACACATCTTTGCGATAGAATTCTTAACCACAAGAGTAAAGAGAGTTGGTTCTGTTTCTGTGTGGTTGGTATTTTTACTGCCTGAACAGAATACAATGCCGGACTGGAACCGGAGCTGCAGACGGAACTGGAAGAGCTATAAAAAAGTTTCGTATGTTATTTTTTTTTGTACGTGCCCACAATGCAGCTGTACAGCTTTGAAAGTATTTTGAAGAAAAACAAAAGTATATTCTTGTGTACAAGCTTCGAATTCACATTTTTTGTTTCCAATACATTTCCTTTTAATAAATAATTTTTTTCGCGATACAAATAAGCAGAATATTTTATTCCGACCCAAAAAGTTGTTTTTTTTTCTTCATACAATTTGAAACGTCAAAAGTGCCGTTACGTGAAAAGTTAAAAGTTGGTGAACTTTACCGTCTGCAGCTGCAGCTCCGTATGCGGCTATGTTCCGTTGTGATCGTAACATTGAATTTGTGTGTATTTAATATTTTGACAGTTATTCCAGCTCCGGCTTCGGTTCCGTCTCCGTCATCATTCTGTTCAGGCAATTAAGGTTTTGCCAGAGGAGTTCTGGTAATCGAACTCCAGCTTATTTTCTCCCTAAAACAAAGGCGCAAAATTTTAGACGATTTAGTATGTATGATTTTAAAGCGTTTTTAGTATAAAATAAGATTTTTTAAAAATCTGATTATCTTTTTTAACATTTTACTAAAGTTAAAATCACCAAATGCCTGTTTTATCTATTTAGTATCATTCTAAATCCAAAGTCCAAATGTCACTTGACAATAATTACAAAGGGAAAATGTGTATGAACTGTCACTGTTTTAGACGTGTTCAGCTGGAGTTTATTAAGGAAAAGGTTAATTATGAAATGATACTTGTTTAAAAATGTTTAAAACTAGAGAACAGTTTAGAACTTTAAAGCAAAAAATTACTTCTTATAGAAATCTAGAAATCTGTTCTTTTGTCATGTAATTCTATTTAAGAGAATAGTTTTTGAAAAATATAATTTTTAAACTCAAAATTTCGAAAAAATAATGAAAAAAATTGTGCTCAAACTAATTTTGTTCAAAATTGTACCTTGTTGTTGTATGTTTGTTTATTATATTCAACTCTCCTATCAATTTCTAGTCAAAAAGTAAAAACCCAGATGCCTAAATGTCTTTTACTTTAGCTTTTGAGAAAATTGAAAATAACGAATATTACTTTGCTACTTATTACGTAGAAATATATAGGATCCTTAATAACGAATGGAAGTCGAATTTAAGGAAAACTTACTTTTGTTACTTTCAATTTTAATTTTCTCAATAAAGGTGATATTACATTGTCATATATATATGGCAAGTTTGCCAAATAAATATGGCTCAAAAATGTCATATAAGTGTGATAGTCATATTTATATGACAAAATATATAAGAATTTAAAAAAAATATATGATTTAATGAAACGTGATTGGTCAAATATATCGTATTTTTTTAAATATTTTATTTTTCGTAGCAACTGTTTCATATTTGTAAACAAAAATTGACAGAAAAAGCTTGTGAACATTATATGGCATACATATATGGCATAGTCTATTAATACTTGTCATATATACAAATATTGTGCCATATTTTATATGACTAGCATTGGTCATATATATATGACAATGTAATATCACCTTAACTAGAATACATTTTGACAACTAACAAATCTGACAAAATTAATTTTTGAAAAACTGTTTACTAAGTAAATTTAAAAATAAAATGAAAGAAGAAATTTTTTGGCTTTAACAAAAAGCATCTACAGCATGCTATTTCCTTTGTTTTTAAATAATTTTTCTTTCTTTTTTAAGTCAATTTATTTGGAAAATTGCCGTCCCGTTATTTTTAATTTTCTCAAAACCCTGAAAAACCTTTGAGCATCTACTTTTCTGTGTTTGACTAGAAATTGATAGTAGCATGGAATATTAGAAACAAAAGTACTACAAAAAAGTACGACAAATTATCTTGATTAAAGAGGTGAGCAAGCGGAGTTCAAGATTATACCGTGCTGTCATTGTTACAAAAATAAGACTTCTCCGGCTATATTGATCTTATATATTCTGTCATTATATCAAATGCGACTCTTCATATTTTTCTGGCAATTGATAATCTTAAATTCTTTAAAAATCTTGAAATAAAAAATAACAAAGTTTTAAAGATTTGAATTTTTAATGAAAATAATATTTCTTTCTCTAATACATCACCCGAATAGTTTTTAAATACATTGAGTGGGCGAAGTATCTGCATTTTATTTAGGTATTGTATACTCTTTACTGTATAGGTAGATATAGAATTTCATTAAAAATATGAATAAATAAATTAAAAAATATAAAAAAATGTTTTCCCGTGTGTTGTTATAATAATGTAAATGATTTAATTAAACCATACACAGGAGAAAAATTATTTTCATTTCAATTGGTACTACATATTTTAATTTTGATTGTATTTTTTTTTAATAAATCTTCACTTCTAGGTTCAGCACAGTTAAACTAATGAAATTATTTCGAATGATTATTCGATATTGTCGGTATGTGATGTGTAGGTATTTTGGCTTCGTTAAAACAAAATTTTTTTTCGAGTGAGTGTTTATTGATTTATTCATCACGCATGGTGCACACTGCACAGTGCACATTCAAAGGGGCTGATGGAGCTTATTATTTTGGTTGATGATGTAAAAATTGACGAGAACCTAACATATTGTGGCCTCCCTACCTGATAAAACCTGATAAAAAAAAATTAAAATATATCATTCAGTAATTGTAATAGAATTTTAGTAACAGCTGGAATTACATTGTTAAAAGCATCAAGGACTACGAAAAAAAAAAAAAACAGGAAAGTATTATAACGTAATAAATTTTTCAAAAATATCCCTGCATCTGCATCTACATTTATTAAAATTTAAATACATGTTCAATTAATATTTCATAGGTATTATTATTATATTACTGTAAGCCCCGAACTGGTCCAAATCCAAAAGTTTAGACTAGAGGATTACCTTGGACATGACAAATATTGATACATTTATTTTATTCCATTCCAGATTTTTTTACACGATTCAGTTTGTTAGTCAACTCAGCTGTGAACTACGTTGACAAAATATGGTACATAGGCATGTTTTCTTTTTTTTTTTACAAATTACTTATACTTACAGTTCAAAAGGTTGCATGAAAACTTGACCAGTGAACCTACAAAATTGTTATAATTTTTTATTTTTCATATTAAATATTTTCCATAAAAAAATTATCAGAATAAGTTCAACCGTTTTCGATGAACAAGATGGTAATAATGGGTGGTGCCAGTAATCAAAATTTTTCGATAAAAAATTTCACGAAAAGGTAGCCTTTTTTTTTTGAGAAAAATAAAACTAACAGAAATGCCAGCAAAATTATGTGCTATTAGGTATCTACTTATTCGCATCCCTCTACAAAACCGGATTAAAAAAAAATTTAAAAATGGTTTTGAGAAAAATCAAAAAAAAAAATATCTTGCGTCCTATAAAAAGAAATCATTTAAAATTCAGTTCTTAAAGCAATCTAAAAGTGTGGGGGGTCATTCCGTAATTTTCAAAACGATAATCATCAAAACGATTATCGCTGACGTGATCGTCAATAATTTGCTTCACGTAATTCAAACAATATCTCCTCGTCTATCGTTTTTCCAGAATCATTGAAATGTCATAAAAACAATTTGCGTTATTAGAACGAAGTTCTTTAGTACACGGTTTGTTTGTAAGCCCAAGAAATCGACAGAAATTTACATAAGATGGTGGCGCAATGGAATAGGTACTTGCTTCTTAACCGAAAGGTTCGACGTTCGATCCCTGCTGGCGACACGTTTTTTTTTTTTTTTTATTTTCATATAATTTGTATTTTTCTCAAATGTTTGTTGCCATTTTGCAAAATAAGTAAATTATTTCACTCATTTAACTATAGTCGCGTACAAACTTACATACAATCATGAAAACAAATGCGAACGATACCTATTTAGGTATCGTCCAGAAGCCATCGTTTTGACGATAGTGTTTTGATGATAATCGACTTACGTGAAGCAAATATTTGATCGTCAAAACGTGATCGTCCAGACGATATGCATTTTTAGGGTTACGTGTAGTAGGACTATCGTCGAAACGTTATCGTCGGGTGCGATAATCGTTTTACGGAATGAGTCCCCTGGTTAATAACCTCGGAAAATTTTTTTCTGATCAGCATACATTGTTTTAGGGTATACACTTTTGATTTATGATTATGGGGTTGGTGTCCGCGTCTGATAAATAAAATGAGTTTTGAAATTATTTTTCCCAACCCGTCAAGTGGTTCCATTTCATTAAAAAAAAATCAGAAAAATATGTATCCAAATCGGATAAAATTAAGGGGTCGCTTCGCTACCATTCTTTAAAAACACGTCGCATTAGTCGAAAGGCAAGAAAACTTTTTTTATTTCAACACACACCAGTTGAAATAAAATGTAATGATCCAAATGGTAAGTGAATTTGAACACTGAACATCACAGGGACGATGAAAGACCAGTTACGTATCTAGAGAAGTGCCACCTTTAAAAAGAGGACGGAAAAAAATAACGGGTACACTTGACATTGCTTAACAAAGTGACCACAATGCAACATTATAGCTTTGCCTTATTAAACTTCTTAAAAAAATGCAGTACCTATAAATTTTAATTTTAGAATGGAATATTAGTTTATTTTAATTCTATCCGTCGCCGAAGGCATGCGAAGCATCGTCGCATCGGCTAAGCATTGCTTAGATGAAAACTTGAAAGTGGAATTAACTGAATTGGCAAATTACTGGGAGATATCGTTGGAAGCGAAATTGTAGTTGTAGATCGCCGTCCCAATTCAAATTCTGAAAGAGAAATAGATAAACCTTTAAGGTGTCGTAAAGTTTAAATATTCTAGTTCAGGTGAGGGCGTGAGGCTACAGAAACTAGCATTTTATACGGCAGCAGTAGAATAGAGAATTTAGGATAAAGTGAAGTCTTTAGGATCTTACACGACATGAGTCAATACTGGAAGAAAAAAATTGGTGGGCATTCTTTTAGTGTAAAAAATGGGAACAAAATGATGTCACCATATTAACGAGATCATATGGACTTGGACCGTCAACAGCCCAAAACATTTTGATTTTTAAATGGTTTGAGAATTTCTGGACTAAAATGTTCAGTTATTGAAATCTCTGACGAAATTATCTAAATCTCTGCTTAGAGTTCCAACCTCGAGATTACTACAAGGAACTTCTCTACTGACCAGATTCCATTCTTAAGAAGGGTTTCTCAGAAACATATATCATAGAGCACCAGAAGCAAAGACGAAAATGGTTCGAAACGAGGGAATAGAATATCCCCTTAAAGAAAATTAATGACCACGTTGCTAATATCTAGTCAAAAAGGTTGGAACATTCTAGCATAAATACTCGCCGATTTTTCAATGTAACAGGATCATCATTGGAGTTCTTGACCATAGGGATGTAGATTAGTGGCCCAAGGACAAGACCTATACACAATGAAGTGAAAATGCAACGTGAGAGTGGTCAATGACTTCGCTGAGCGAGCCCGAGCAGTTAAAGCTTATGGATGAGTTTGAATACAATAAACAACACCTGAAGCTTGAACAATCATTGTTTTTTTTACTGAAGTTAAACAATTTAGCTAAATTCTTTACCTTTTAATGTGTAAAATATTTTAACAGAGCTGAAATAAGTAAACAACTAAGGTTAATAAATAACTAAGCCCCATTTGGAGAAAAAAAGATTTAATTATAATTTTTGATAAGAGTTTTCATTTCATCTGTATTCAGTTATGCTACACAAATTCAGGAAGCATCCTGTAATTTGGATGCCGGTAGCGACCTTTAAATATTATCCGATTTGTATGAAATTTTCAGAAGATTTAATGACGGGTTGGGACGCTTAAAATTAGAAAAAATAAAAATGTCATACATATAAGGCGCACCCTAGCGGACACCCTATTTATCATAAATGATTCTAAAGAATTTATTGAAGTTTTACGAACCGGATTTTTTAAGAAGCCCATTGAAGCTTAATATACATAATTATGTAAATGTAAACATTGAATAAAAATAAAAATTTATATCATTAGGTAGATACCAATGATTTCCTTTTTGAATATCTACATTATATATTTTTTAGGCATCTTCCATTCTAGCATCAAGTTTATGTACATACGTAAAGTGTACTTTATTCTTCTTTTAAATTTAAAAAATTAATAGACTTGAGTTGTCAAATCACCTTGAATATCATTCAATTACATATTTTGATTTTTTTTATAACAAGGATTCAGCTTCTAGGAAATGAAGAATATTATTAGAAAATGTTCTCATACATATAATATTTGTGTTTTCCTTTCACACTGGAGAAAAAATAAAATACGGAATAAGGAAACCATGAGTGATTTATTTATTTTTGTTTTTTTTTTTTTCAGACATTTTGTCTTCTATTTATTTTTGATGGTTGTTGGTTCTTTCTAATTTTAACCCAAGCAATTGATTCAAGTTGACAGTATTCAGATTCAAAAAAATACAACATCGTTAATGTTGCTTTTTTTTATTAATCAGCAATTCTATTAGTTTTTGGAAATGATAATATGATAATGTTTTTTTTTTTTTGTATATGGAATACTGAATACTGAACAGAATGCTGAAAACTCTTTGAATATAAATTTAGATATACATGAGGTCCTTATATTCATGTTCCTTGAAATACAAGGATATTTGGAATAATTTTGAAAGGAATATTTTCTGGGTAAAAAATAATACTTTATTCTTACTTTGTATTCTTATTAAATTATTATATTTGGTATGATCACTTCATGACAGATGCCCATCATATTGGTATGATATGTAAATTATCTTTATATTATACAAACAAATTATTAGCAAGGCAAGGATCTCTTTAACTTGTGATTTTAAAAGAGATAATTAGAATTTCCGTTTTTTTTTTTTATTAATTTTAATTTTTTTTAAAATAAAGTATCACATTATTATAGTTATTTTTAAGGAAATTATTACAATTCAAGTTAGATCAGTAAATATTAGCATAATTTTAATTGACAATTATTTCTTGGAATAAAAACAAAAATTAAGTTCACTCGGTTTTCAGTGCGATTAAATCGAAAAATCATGATAAGCCGAAATTGCATATTTTTAGGGGAAACGAATTTTACAATATTCGTCTCCTTAGTGCCAGTTGTAGGTTAAATGTTGATCCGTGGTTTAGGATTTTTTATTCACCGATTTCAGCGGATTAACTGATGTTTAGCTATCGTTCCAGGCATATACTTCGCTATCATCACATACTTGAACCTTGAATCATCGTTGAACCTCAGTTAATCCGCTGAAAGAAGCGAATTATATTTCCTGAACCACGGGTAAAATATTGACGAACTTTTGTACTACTGTCCCTTAGTGTGTTTACAAGGTTCAATAAGAATCCAAAAAAAAAAAAAATTCCCTTGCAAATCGGATGATGTTCAACAAAGAGAAAACCGATTCATTTTCATTTATATAAATTCAAGTTAGTTTGATAACAGGGTGATTCGTATTCGCATAAGGTGTGGCAAAAAGCTAGAACGTATAGGTTGTGTCGAGATAAGAAAAGATTCTATGGAAGGGGGAGGGGGTCTAATCGCCCCGTTTAGCCGGGAGAGCCAATTTTCTAAAAATTGCCTTAAAAAAAAAAAGAAAAAAAACCTTTTTTTAAAGATACAAATCTCTTATTTTATCTAATTTTTAAATAAAGTCGTTTTAGAGAATATAGTTTTTGAAAAATTGAAGGTTTTTGAAGAACATAACAACTTGAGTGAGCTATATAGCCAAGTTTTATAGGCTGGAGTCACAGCTATTTCACGGTCGCCAGGCCGATCATCACACTCCTTTAGTGGTGCTTAGTTTATGTATGTATATGTAAATATGTTCAATTTTATTTGAAAAACTATTTGCCTACTGAAAGGCAACATACTCATTGCGAGTTTTTGAAAAATCTTTTTTTTAAACTCAAAATTTTGAAAAGAGAATTTTAAAAATTGTCTTCAAACTGATTTTGTACAAAATTTTACGTTATTAAGACCCATTTGCTGAAACAAAACTTAAATATTTATGTTCAACTTAGACGCTTATGTTTCACTTTTTCCTCAACATAAACTGTTAAAATAGCTTTTATGTTGAACTTAAACATTTAAGTTTCGATCCATTATTTTTGTAATTAATATTTTATCCGCTCTAATCCCATTTTTAAAGTCACATTTTTTTCTGCATAAATTAATTTTTTTTGCCAAAAATTCAGACGCTGTCATTCTTATTATTTTTTGAGATTAAAATATACAAAGTAGTTGTTTTAGTTAATAATTTCCTATTTTTGTGACCGAAACACGCATTAAATATTAAAAAAAAACACAAAAACCTAAAGCCCACAAGAGGTAGTTTTAATAATTTAATGAATTTTTCCATATTCTCTAATTTATTATTTGAATAAATATTTTTATAATAATTTCATTACTATTATTATGTATTGTATATGTATACAAAAGTATAGGATACTTATAATAAACACAATCTTTAAAATTCCAAGCAACCCCAAGAACAATTTAATTACATTATAGACAATTGATGTCACCCAGTATATTCATTATCTAAATTCCACAACTTTAGAAAATTTTGTTAGGGGAATCCGCAACTCTTAACAAGAATGGAAAAACTTTTAATTTATATTTAATCACAAATACTCAAAAAATTAAATGCTGTTTAATAATTTAAGATGAAGAATTTTTAAATATAAAGTGACAACATGTATTGCAAAATGGACGCAACAATACAATATTTAATTTTTTTTTTTCAAGAACAAAATCAGTTACGAGGTTTCTATAACAATATAGGAAAGAACCATTGAGCAATACTTTTTTTTTATTACATTACTGAAATTTTTATGATTTTCCATCATTTTTGTAATATAAATTCCCAAGTATGTATTATTTTCTTAAGATCAATATCACTATATACTCAATATATTATATACCCAATATATGAACCCAATATATGAACCAATCAATTTTCCAAATAGCTTCTTTATTACCCGGCACGTTTAATGATGGTTGGGGTTGGGTTGGATTGTAAATTATACATTAAAATTGACTAAGTAGGATATTAATAGAGGTAAGGGCTCTATTGGTTCTTAGTTATGATGTTAAGTTAACACATATGCTACACAAATCACTAAAAAAGTTACCTTCTCTGGACGCATGGATTTTATTACCGCGTTCATAATGATGCTTCCACGAGATTGAACACTTCATTATATTTCTAATCAATTTTGCTAAATTTATTTCCACAAAATTACAACCTACTTTTATGTACCTAGCTCTTTCGAATATGAGAGGGACACGTTCTGGTCATTGGCATTTTTAATTAATTTTTTTTTTAAACTCTATAGCAAGAGAGGAAAATAAAAAAAAATTAAGGACATATACATGTGTACATATTTGAAAAGATTATATATATAATCTTCTATATAATATAAAAATGAATCCATTTTTGTGTTTGTACGCACATAACTCGGCTAAACATCATTTGAATTTGTATTGAACCAGATTAATATAGAAAAGAGCCAAAAATTTAAAAATTTGGCCGGAAATTAGACCGAAAAATTCGGAAAATCGTGAAAACACCTTGAAATGAAATTGTGATTGTACGCGCATAACCAGATTAACACACAACGCAGACGAAAATTTGAAAATTTTACCGAAAATTATAAAATTCGAACGGCAAAATCAGAAAATCGTACAAAAATCTTAAAATTTCAAACTTTCTTAAATAGTTTTTTTTTTCGTCCGCGCATAACTCGGCTAAAGATCATCCAAATTGGATGGACATTTTTTTTGTAGATTTTTATTGAATTAGGTAAACACACTACGGAGATGAATATTGGAAAATTAGGCCAGAAAAGTCGTGATAACAATAAATTACATACTTTCTGAATTGTTTTTTTTTTTTTTTTTTTTTTTGTTCGAACGATGTTTCTACATTGGCGATTGATACGTAGTGCATCAATACAGAAGCTTATTGCGAGAGTCTATTAAAAATAGATTACTCAAATAGACTTAATTTATACTGTTGTTATATTAAATATTTTATCGTAAATATTCATCTATTTGATTATTTCAAATGTCTATTGATTCTTTTACTCCGAATAGACTCTCACAATAAGGGAGTGCAGAAATTATTGCTTTTTTTTTTTTAATTTTAACACGACGAAAGTATTTTGAATTGAATATTTATTTTGTATCAAATGTATATCTTTTTGTTGGATTCGTTTCGTACTGAAACAGGTAAGTACACTACGAATCCAAAAGTTTGAAAATTTGCCCGGAAAAGCCGGTAAATCGTAAAAACCATACTTTCTGAACTTGCGCGACGAATTTGACCTATTTGTCTATGATTAAAAGACAAAAAAATATATGTGCCGAAGGAACTAATAAGGGATAGTTAGGGATACAAGGAAGGAAATAAAGGGATAAATTTCGCAATCGATTTCTATTTCTTTTAAACAACAAACTTTGACTTAACTCTAATTATATAAAATGAACTAATATATGCTGATAAAAAATTACGTATACGCCACAGTGACCCCATTAATTGTTATTTTGTATTATTTATTTTAAAAGGTCTGTAATATTATACATATGAACTTGAAACAGGCAAATAATAATAAAGAGTATTTTTTCACCTCTCTCTCTTATATCCACATGTAATAGATTACAAGATCCCAAAAAATATGGAAATATAAAAATTTATCAGTGTGTAACACGTTTGGCTATATTTTTTTAAGTGTCATAACATTTGGTTATTTTCTTCTTCATCTGATGGTAAATCCTCTAGAAGTAGGTACCTACTCAATTTTTTTTTAATTATATATTCCAGTTCGAATTCATAGCTAAGACAGGACAACGTCTGTCGGGTCAGCTAGTTTCTTATAAAGAAACTCAAACTCGAACATTAAACACAACGGTATCATTTTTGTTTTTCTTGGGGAAGGTAGAGTTTTACAGGAAGGTTTCGTTTCGTCTTTGTGGATGTTGTCATACGCGGCCTTGAAATCGATCAAAAGGGTATCGATTTGAAGTTGCTATTGCTAAGTTTTCTCCTAGTCTAGGGCATGAAATTATTAAATAATACCATTTCGCGTGAAATTAAAAGTTCATAGAATTTTCAGATTAAGTTTTAAATTTCGTGAGGAATTTCAAAGTTGTGTCACCTTCGCTCTTTATATTTTTTTAACTTCAATTTCGAAATGATTTCCAGAATTATGTAATTATTCAGTTAAATAAGACATAAGAATTACGTATGAAAAATTTTGCTTGCCCAACAGATTTGCGGATACCAAAATAAAGATAATTGCTCTTAGAATGATTTTTGGAATCATACCCCAAAATATCATACGAATAAGTATAATACACATTCATTAATCTTAATATCCTTTGTTATGTTGTGGTTCATTTGCTTCATTTGTCGTACAATAGGTTTGCTTTACCATAATATATTAATTTCCATACCAGACAAGCAGCGGGTGTTTTTGTTTTATAAAAAAGTTTACGATATAAAACATTTTGAATAAAACATAATTTCAATCGTAATTTCGTGGCGTTCCTGTTCCGAAAACACATCCCAAAATCTGTATGAAAAGGCGCTTCCCTTGAAAATTCGATAATAACAGGACCGTAAAAAATACACTATGTAAATTAATATTCACCACCACCTATAGTAATAAAATACACCTTCAGCTTCAGCTTTACTTACCAATCATTTGAACAAAACGAAAGATGTCTGCATTTTTAATTGAGAAATATTTATTTTTTTCTACATGAAAAAATAAACATCAGCCAGCAGCGTGTAAAAATTATTCTATTTAAAGAATGGACACACTTTTTACCTGGATTAATTATTCTACCCTAGAGTTGAAAATAGTTTGAGAGACAATCTTGCAAATATCTATTATTGAAATGGGACTTTCTTTTGAGAAAAACCTTATTCTAAAAATTAAGTAAACTGTCAGAAAAAAAAGTCTTCTTCTTATCGATTTAATTTCTAACAGTGATGTGTACTTCAAGTTGTAGTTGAAAGACCGAAGATTTTACAGGCGTAGGTATAAGTCTTAACTCTTACAGTAAATCAACCAAATTAATCAAACGAAATTGTATATCTTGCACTTTTGACAACCAAATTGAAGAATCCTTTCAAAATGGCCATAAAGTAGCAAGGAAAAAAGCCGAGACATTTGAATTTACATATTACCGTAAAAAGCCGAATTAATGAAATTCTAGAATTTACCGGTAAATCATAAAATTTCTCAGCACCATTATTAAAAATTGTTTTGCTTTCATAATTCATTTCAGACACGGGAATTTTGCTGTCATTGCATAGGATTTTTGTTCGATGGGAATTTATTCCGTGGGAGATTCACGATAGCAGAAAAACTTTCGTGGGAATAAAATATTCAGTGGGAAACTTAATTCCCCAGGAGATTCCCGATACAGCCCATTTAGTCCGTTCGTTTATTTCCCAAAACTGCTACCTTTTAACAATTTTAGTTTTTTATATTAACTTGGAGTACCTACGATTGGAAGAAATTGTCTGTTTTGGGAATGTAAATGTTTTCCAATGTGACAGCTACCATAAGCTTGCCAGAACGACGACGTTGTACTTAAAGTTAAATTTAGATCAAAACGCAGTTATTATTTCGTAAATATTTAAAGATGTTTACACTGGATATTATTCTATGAGTTCTGGTCAAAACCCGGGAAAAAAACTGCCCCGCCGGCGGGACTGTTAAATTTATGCCTGAAATCCAGGACATCCCGGATAAACCGGGACGTCTTGCAACGCTAGCCATGCATTTGGTAAATTTTATCTTTTAGATGATTTCCAATGCCAATGCAGAAATAGAAAATTATAAAGGCTGATTTCCAATGGCACGTTGGGCGTCGCTTTGACAGATTTTTTTGTCAACGCGAAAGTTCACACACAGCACTTTATGCAAAGTGTTTACAATGACGCGTTGGGCAGTAATGTTACGATTTGGCACCCATTAG
Organism: Epistrophella euchroma; assembly: GCA_947049315.1. Classification (NCBI taxonomy): domain Eukaryota; kingdom Metazoa; phylum Arthropoda; class Insecta; order Diptera; family Syrphidae; genus Epistrophella; species Epistrophella euchroma. The sequence continues at coordinate 144,348,074 of OX346245.1, forward strand.
CATGTACACAAACCAACGTAACATAAGCTACCTCAACGTTGAAGTTGAAAAAATTCAAGTCGTCTATCTGTCGACGCGTTCGTAAAGCTTGTAAACGTAATGTAAACGTCTCTAACGCGAACGCGCCATTGGAAATCAGCCTTGAAGTGTTTAAAGGCTGATTTCCAATGCCGCGTTGGGCATCGCTTTGACAGATTTGTCTTTAAACGCGAAAGCTCACACATAGCAATTCAAGCAAATTGTTTACAATGACGCGTTGGGTATTATGTTACGATTTGGCACCTATTAGCATGTACACAAACCAACGTAACATAAGCTACCTCAACGTTAAAGTTGAAAAAAATCAACTTCAGCGTGCGTTTTGACAGTTAAACTAATGTTCGAATTCCTTTCAACAAAAAAATCGATTTATTTAGAAAAAAAAATCGGTTTTTCTGGACAAATTCCTTTTATTGAAGGAAAAAAATCGATTTTGTTTAAAAAATAATGGAATAGTTTGTTGAAAGGAATTCGAAATTACAGTTATGTAGGTTCATTTTGATTTTCAGGTTCTCTTCAAGTTGTCTGTCATGTCGACGCGTTCGTAAAGCTTGTAAACGTATACGTAAGCGTCTCTAACGCGAACGCGCCATTGGAAATCAGCCTTGAAGTGCTTAACGCGTTGGCATTTACGTTACGATTTGTCCTCTATTAATGGGTACACAAACCAACGTAACAAAAGCTAGTGCAACGCAGAAGTTGAAAAAAAAAATTAAAAATGCATGGTGGTAGAATTATGATAACAAAACAATTTCTACCAATGGTGCTTTGAAGTTATAGGATTTACCGGTAAATTCTAGAATTTCATTATTTCGGATTTTTACGATAACATATGTATATACAGCAAGTCGGAAATACACGTGCTCGCTTGTGTATAATGCCATTAATACCAGCACGTTAAAATTCTTGAGGTGATACACATACATACTTTCAAAAAATTTAATTTCTCAAAAATTAAGAACCAACAATTAACTAACGTCCAAGATGCCGAGTTCTTCCAACTGATGCCAGCAATTAATTTTGTTTTAAAAATTTCACAATTGGTTTTTTAAAGAAACAATTTCTCCCTTGACTAATAAGGCAGAGGTAATCGGTAATGTAATGCTCTTCTATAGGATTCATCTGTGGTAAAAAAAATCCCTGTTATGTTTATCCATTATGCATATTTGTACCTATGTAAATCTACACAAATCACCGACACATCATCACACCCAAAAGAATATGCTGCAACTTGTAAGCAACCGGAACGCAAGTAGCTAGTAAACTGCATGCAAGTTGCGCTAAAGTTGCATTTAAGTTTCATGGAAATTTTACGCAAGTAGCACGCAAGTCTTATAAAATTTAGTATGAAAAATCATGTATTTAATCCCCTTCTTTATTGAAATCCATCCAGTTACTAGAGGTGTCCATAAGGAGAGAATAAACCGTATATTTCCATTTTCCGTAATCACAAACGCGCCGATCTATTAATATTCAATTACTGAAAACCCCTTCCGCTACCGCTCAGCTTCATATCAACTTGAAACATTTTATATTTTATCAAACTTGATAGGAAAAAAATGTTCAGACATGAAACAAGGGTATAGGCAAGGCAGTAAGTCTGAGATGGTTCACCAGATAAAATCCATTTTCATGTCTTCTTTAGTGGCCGTGAAACGTGAACTTGTTTGAGTCTGCAATTAAACCAAAAAACACATTCAAAGTTGATGAACTTCAAGTTATCTCTCTCTCTCTCTCTGTGAATTAATTTGTTTGCTTCATCCATTTTAACCATCATATATAAGTACGAGTACGAGTACTTATTTCGTTCAAAGTCTTCTATGTCCTTAAGTTGATTTTAATCTCGTTGAAAGCTCAAGTTATGAATTTATTATCCCTTCATAAAACTATCGTCATAGATAAACATATAACGACTTCATGGAATGAAGGTCAGATCAAAGAGCTTCCACAATGGCGGCGTAAAAAAGGTCAACTAGAAAACACCAAGAGTTTCAGAACAGAAATAATAAAAAAAAAATAATCTCAAAATATTTCGCTGATTGGAACTTGTGTATTCCAATGGGGAAACAAAAGACTTCCGGGCAAAATTATAACCCAATACAAAGGACCTTTTTTTCGTAAGATTTTTATTTGAAAGTATATTTCAATCTTTTTTATGTTTCTTTACAAGAAAGTGTAGACAAAAATAACAAGAATTATAATGCTGCTGGAGTAAATCGATAAAGAATTTTTGTTTTACTTTTTACATAAGAAGCTTTAAGAATTAAGACCAGCGACGTAGGTATTATTTGAGGCATATACCTAAATTGTGACTTTAATAAATTGACATTGCTTTGAAATTGCTCACTAAGGACGATGGCGCTGGATGGCGGTTCAGCAAAGCAAAGGTAATAGTAATAAACGGCTGGATGAAAGGCAAATAATAATGCTTTTTCATTAATTTCCACCTATAAGCTAGACATATAGGACCACAACAGGGATTTGAAGTTTTTTTTGTATTTATATTCCAGATTTTGCAGTTCATATATAATATTTCGGGTAATCGCGTCTATACTGCCAACTTATCACAGTGATGTAATGGTACAGTGAAGTTAGCATGATATGCGATAACCGGGCAAAAAATTGAAATATGGCTTCGATTTTGCATTTTTACTTGCGATATATGCATGTATTTAGGTAGGGGATAGTGGGGCTAAAAGTAACAGTTTTTACTGAAATTCAAGCTATTCCTAAGATTTTAAAAATGAGTTAGCCAAACCTTTTTCGATTGAAAGACCAACATTTCAGCTACGAAATCCGGCTCCGTGAAATAACTCCCCAATGAAATAACCCCCCAATCCAGAAATGAAATAACTCCCCAAAATGTTTTTTTTTGTCAAGTCCCCAAATTCAAAGATGAAATAAATCCCCAAAAGCGCATGAAATAAGTCCCCAAACAAAAATGAAATAAGTACCCAAAGAAATAACAAAACTACGGCGTATAAACAGTGAAGTATGTATGGCGGGGCATGCTGCCCCCCTGCAACCCCCCTGCTTTGCCCACTATAGGATTTGGGGTAGGTGCGAGGTTGGGTGTATGCAAAGTTTCTTTTGCATTTAAAGAATCTGGATTTAAGAAAACTTTGCATACATCGAACCTCGCACCTAACCCAAACTCCATTGAAATGTTACAAAATTTTGGCCGAACCTTGCATTTTGTACAGGGCAAAATCTTATTTGATGGATCTGTAGAAGGGATCAATGTAAGTGTAAAAACGAGTGTTCGGGGTTGAACCCCCCCCCCATTTGGCCACCATTTTGGAAAAGGAGGCATTAAAAGGTCTTCGCGATATCTTGAGAACCATACATCACACAAACAAAATTTTACCACATTTGAGTAGAGAATTAAATTCTCTACAATACACTTTTTATCGTAAAATTGAAAACAAAAAAGTTATAATAAAAAAAAGATGACTATTGTCGAGAAAAGTATCATTATCTTCTTCTTTTATTTATTTTATATTCTCTTTAAGATAAATTTCTTAGAACGGTCATCTTTTTTTTTTGTTATAACTTTTTTGTTTTCAATTCTACGATAAAAGGTGTGCTAATATAAATTGTAGAGAATTTGATTCTCTACACAAATGTGGTAAAATTTTGTTTGTCCGATGAATGGTTCTCAAGATATCGCGACGACCTTTTTTGGCCCCCTTTTCCAAAATGGCTGCCAAATGGGGGGAAGTTCAACCCCGAAAACTCGTTTTTACACTCACACTGCTCCCTTCTATAGATCCATCAAAAAAATTTTGTCCTGTATGAAATGCAAGGTTAATGTAACATTTCAATGGACTGTTTTATAAGTATGAAAAGTTAGGTAGGTATGGCTTTTTTACCTTACAAGTAAACAATAAAAAAAATATGCATTTTCCATAAATATATTATATTTTGTCCTACCAGATGGGACTCAAAAGAAAAAGTTTTTCATCAGATAGATTTCATATACATATATGTAGGTTTGGTAGTCTGGTCTTAAAAACGTTGCTAAAATAATATATCCTCGAGCTTATTTTGATTGACCTTGTTAAATAAGTTTACAGTTCTGAATGTGAAAGGCAAATGGAATTTGGTTAAGCATTCCAAGAACTTTCAGTAAATGACAACCTCTGAAATGAACTTTTCATTAAACATTGAATACATTTTCTAGCAGCTGTTGATGTAGAAAACTTCTAAGCACGATGAGAAAGTTTTCGTGAAATCAGTTGGTACAGATACCTAAACAAACTCTGTATATTTCCACCCTGTTGAGTTGACTGACGGCCATTTCATGCTCTTTTTAACAAATCTTCTTCCCCTTTTAATATTTTTCTATTCTAAAAACAAACGAAATTAAAAGAAAAACATTGAAAAAGCTATTGAAGGGCGTATGTACTATATATTCCGCAACGTATGTTAAATCTGCTTTATGGAAAATGCATAATGTTTGCTAAAGTAGCTCCACAAAAGGTACTTGAATATTTTCAATCCTTTTAAAGGATCCATTTTAAAGAAAACCAAGTTCTTGTGGCACTTAGCCTCTTTTTTTTTTTTTTTTTTTTTTGCTGAATATTTTTCTTTACAAACTCTCATAGGAAGGAATCGATTAAAGTTTTAATTCAATTCAATGTATATGTATATTTGTTTTGTACGCAATTTAAAACTTTTTGGGATTTTTGCCTTTTGCTGAAGACCAAACTTTATTGTTTAATAATAAAATATACGAGTGTTTCGAAGAAAAAATAGGATAAATATTTTTTTGAAACGAATAATGAAATTTCCATCAGGTGGGTTTTTGTTGTTGTATAGGTAAGTGGATTTATCAAAGTCATTTTGAAGTTATCGAACAATGTCTGTATTAACTTTCCGCAAAGAAAACAAAATAGGTACTGTACATAACTCAGTCTGGGTAATATAAAATCTTAGCTTAGCAGCACAATGAATGAATGAATGAATTTTATTTTGAACATTAAATTTTGATTACAATTAATTTTTTTTTCAAATTCTGTATAGCTATGGCTTAAGCCGTCAGCCAGATTGACATTTTTAATGATTTTGTTGTTTTAATTTATAATTTTTGATTTTATAAAAAAGTTTTACAATTAATTATGATAAACATATTATTTAACTTTTAGCAATTTTAATGATTTGCAAACATAAAAAGGTACGTGTTTTTTCATTCTGTTCTAAGATTATTCTTTTTAACAATTTTAAAGTGATTTGCAGCACAAATAGGACTTAAAGAAGGAAACATTGTAGATTTTGATCGTTCCTAGCAATTTAAAAAATTGAAAACTTTGATGTTTTACAACATAAGGATAGTTGAATCTATTCCTCCATATACTGGTTTCTGTAGTCTAAGGCATCTGAAACATACTTGAAGAGTGAATTCCAGTTTGATCCGTTGAGTATGTGATTAACTTCCTCTCTCGATAGACTGGATTGATTGAAGTGTAGTCTTCTTATCTCTTGGAGAATTGGACATTTTCCCAGAAAGTGATAAGTGTCTTCCTTTTCTCTCAAGTTACACAATGTACAGTTTGTTGGAAGATCTTCCCTGTATGGCCTAAAATTCAACGGCAGCAATTCTCCTCTTGTCTTGAATATGGTGGTAATTAGCTGTATATAATTGTTTGCATTAAAATAATTCCACTCATTCAAGCTATGGTTCAGTCGTTCAGTTGTTTATAAATCAATCTACTTGTCGAACATGCTGCTTTCTCCATAAATTCTCGATGAATTTTCTCATCAGACTTCTGCAAAATTTCGTCAAACGCTACAGTCCAACTGTATCGGTCTTCCCACCTTAAGGATAGTTCCACATCTAGTTCCTCAGCCATTTGTTGCCATTTGAGTAAAAAGATTGTTCTTCTATCTATAAGCTGTCGAAAAACTATCTTTGGAAGACGATGATCTAGAAGCTCGATTATTTTTAAAACATGTTTGAAATGAAGCCTGAGAGTGTAGAACCAAAGGAGTGGCAGGCCGGTTTCGACATGAATCATATGTGTTGGTGTGTTTGACGGCAATCTAAAGATGTGCTTAAGGAAATATCTTTGCAGTTTTTCCACTTCTTCGTATACTTCGTAACCCCATACCTGGCATGCGTAGCATAAAACGGATCTTGCTGTTGCTTCAAAAAGTTTATATTTGGCATTGAATGGCACGTCTTTTTGACCAAGTACATTCCTCCAAGAGCAGCTTAAAGCTTTCTTGGCATCTTTTAACTTATTTTGGAGGTGCAAGTTGAACGTCAGTCTAGGTGTAAGTGTAACTCCAAGGTACCGGTACTCTTTGACTACCTCCAGTTGATCAGAGCCTAGTTTCCATCTTTCATTACTCGCGTATCTACCATTATTGTTCCTGAACACCATGATTTTAGATTTCGTGGTGTTCACCACAAGATTCCATTGAAGGCAGTACTCTTCAAGCCGGTTGATCATTAGCTGAAGCATATTAGGTGTTTCCGCCAACAGAACAATGTCATCAGCGAATAGTAAGCCTTTCAAGTTTAAGTTGTTAGATTCCATACCACCTGGCAAGTTCGTAATAAGATCATCCAAAAAAATGCTGAAGAAAAGAGGGCTTACCTGACAACCTTGTTTTACTCCTGAGAAAGTTCCAAACCATTCTGAAATAGAATCTCCATCCCATACTGCTGCTTGGTTATTTGTATACAATCTCTCCAGAACCCGAAGCATTTTTAAGGACATTCCTTTGTTACTTAGTTTTAGGAAAAGTGCTCTTCTATAGCAGCACAATGTAAGTGTATAATGTGCATATGTATACATATTATAATGTAATATATGTTTTTTCAACAACTACAGTCAATGAAAGTCTTAATTTTTCACAGAAATCACGACTAATTCAACTTTTTTCTTAAATTATAAGTACCCGATGTTTACCGGCAAGTTTAATTAGTTTCTTTTGTTATTATGGTTACCATTTCTGTTAAAAATATTTTCCACGTTTTGGATCTGCCAGTTAAAAAATATAGACGTAACGCAAAATCAATATAAAGTCAAATGTACGACTGAATAACAAATTAGTCCAAATTAAGAAACAAATTTTTTGTTTCTATAATTTAGTTTATAAAAACATTATTGTTAAAATGTTTGAATACATTCATGCCAATTATGAAATCCGCGAAATTGCATTCGCAGTGAATCGCAGTGTAGTTCTGTCTTTTCTCTTAATCGATTTTACGTGGAAAGAAAAGAGAAAATTGTACTGCGAATCACTGCGGATCCACTGTTGCGGATTCCATAATCGACATGATTATTGTTTGCAGTTCGTTTGGCTTAGAAAAAAAACTTTAATTAATTTTTTTTACAAACTCTTCCGATAGTTCATTGAAATGTAACAAAATTTTGGCCGAACCTTGCATTTTGTACAGGACAACATTTTTACTGCATGGATCTGTAGTAGGGATCAGTGTGAGTGTAAAAACGAGTTTTCGGGGTTGAAATCCCCCCCATTTGGCCGCCATTTTGTAAAAGAGGGTGTTAAAAGGTCTTCGCGATATCTTAGGAACCATACATCGCACAAACAAAACTTTACCATATTTTTGTAGAAAATTAAATTCTCTACAATTTATATTATGACGCACTTTTTATCGTAAAATTGAAAACAAAAAAGTTATAATAAAAAAAGATGACTATTGTCAAGAAAAGTATCATTATCTTCTTCTTTTATTTATTTTATATCATCTTTAAGATAAATTTCTTAGAACAGTCATCTCTTTTTGGCTATAACTTTTTTTTTTTCAATTTTATGATAAAAAATGTTTTCACATAAATTGTAGAAAATTTAATTCTCTACTAAAATATGGTAAAGTATTGTTTGTCCGATGAATGGTTCTCAAGATATCGCGTAGACCTTTTTACGCCCCCTTTTCCAAAATGGCGGCCAAATGGGGGGAAGTTAAAAAAACTGTGGGTTGATGTTTTTTTTAAGTATAACCAATTTTATGCATAGAATGAAGCTAGACAAAGTCGATAGCAATTTTTTTTTCTAGAGATATTCGAGAAACAAACCATTTAACAACTTTTTTTAATATTACTGAAATAAGAAAACCGCCAGCTGAATTTTTCTGAAAATCCTTTCTGCACGTTATGGTCTTATTATCTGTAAAATAAAATTTATTCGAAGTCGATATCTCTATTAGTTCTCAAGATATATTCGGAGGGAGAAAACTTTCGAACTTACGAATGTACAAACGTACGAAACGTACGTAGACACAGACATCTCTCTAAAAACCAGAGACCCAGACCATAGACCTCGAAACGTCGAGAAATGTCAAAATTTTCAATCTCACAAATCGGACCGATTACAGTTACTTTCAATGGGAAATTAAAAAGTAATTATTAAAAAAAGACACGAACGTTTTAAGACAACATAAAGATCATAACACTTTAATAATATTTTTGTTTAAAAAGTTCATCCGTTTTTGATTACAATTTTACGGTAAAAATTGATTTAACATAAATTGTAGAGAGTTTAATTTTCTACACAAGCTGTATAAAATTTTGTTGTGAAACGTATGGTTTTCAAGATATCGCGAAAAACTTTGCACACACCCTTTTCTAAAATGGTGACCAAATTAAAGGGAGGCTTTCGACGCTGAAAACTCGTTTTTAAACACATATTGATCAATCAGACAAAAAATTGTCAATGTAACATTTCAATGGAATATTTAATATTTCAATTAAAACCGCTGTTATAAAATGAAAAAAATCACTTTTTTTAGTGTATCTTTGTAAAAAAAAGGTCGTATCGAGATGAAACAAAAAGCATTCTGAAACTTTATATTTTCTGTATTGAGAAATTTCAGAAATTGTATTTTAAGGAAGCGTTATTGCGCAATCATAAGAAGCAGCACGAGCCAAACATTTTAATTTTTTTTTTTACTTTTTGAACATTGTCATCTACTTAACAGTTTTTTGTTAGTTATACAATATTGATAAGAGTTGAAATAAAAAAAAAACAGGTGAACACAAAGTTGAATAATTTTTTCAAAATTTTAAAATATTAGTTGTAATTTTATTCTTCGAAAAGATTGTTTGTTTCCTATTTAAAATCTTATCAGTATTGTAACTAATGCAAAACTGTGAAAAAAGTGGACAGATATTGTTCTTTTCGTTTCCATTTTGATGACGGTTTTACAATGCTTATGAACCATACAATTTGTTCCATTAATTGGTTTGTACGATTTTGATCATTCGATATTGGAAAACGGTTCAATGGATCAATTTGAGATTTTACAGGAATATTGGTGGTCTTTAGTTCTTTAAAACGTTTTACCAAATTAAGTCCTGCAGTAAATATTTGTAAAGCAGTAAAGGATTTACAAAAAGTCTTTAAAAAGTCGTTTTTTTAACCTTTATTTAATGTAACAATAATCGTTATAAAGCTTTGTAGAATATTAATTCCAGTTTTTAAAACTATCATTAAATTTTTCGTGTCGTCATTCCTTGGGAAGATATTGGTAGTCAAAGTCAAAAGTCTGTTTTTTCATTAAAAGCCAGATATTCTTCTGAAAAAAAATGGTGGAATGATGAAAAAAGACGACCTAAAGCTGAATAAGCAAGTTCTTGAAATAAAACATTAAATTGGCTCAAAAAAAACATGTTCAAAGAAAATGACAATGAACAGAAAATAAAATTGTTGGCTCGTGGTGCTTCTTATGATTGCGCAATAACGGTACAATAAAAAATCATTTGCTGAAATGTCTCAATACAAAAAATATAAAGCTTCAGAATGCTTATTGTTTCACAGAGATACAGTTCTTCAAAAAGCACTAAAAAAAGTGATTTTTTTTTCCCTTAATTTTTTTTGACCAGTGTAGAAAAAATCATTAAAAAACAACGGCAACACTTAAAATGTCATGCTAGTTTTTGAAAAACTAATTTTCAAACTTGAAATTTTGAAAAAAATAATGCAAAAAATTGTGCTCAAACTAGTTTTTTTTTCTTCAAAATTTTACGTTATTAACTATAGTATTTTTGTTTTTAATATTCGATGCTCTTATATCTTACAGTCAGTTTGAAAACAATTTTTTTTTCACAAATTTAAGTTTGGAAATTAATTTTTGAAAAACTGTTCCTCAAAAATGTTTGGCTTTACACAAAGGATTACCGTTGTTTTTTAATCTTTTTTTTCTGTTTTAAATCAATTTGCTTAGTAAATTTCTCCTCCCGTTATCTTTAATTTTCTCAAAAACTAAAAAACATTTTAGCATATTCTCTTCAATGTTTAACTAAAAATTAATATGATCATTGAATATTAGAAACAAAAATATTACCTAATAACGTAAAATTTGGAAAAAAAAACTGGTTTGAATACAACTTTTTTCATTATTTTTTTTTTAAATTTTGAGTTTTTAAAATTAATTTTTCAAAAATTGCTCTCACAACTAATTTTAATTAAAAATATCATAAAAGAAGAGACATCTGACTTTAAGAAAAAGTACAGCATGACATTTTGAGTGTTGCCGTTGTTTTTTAATGATTTTTTTTTTTCTATTTTAAGTCGACTTTTTAGACGACCTAAACGGGGGGAATAGACGCCCCCGCACATAGAATTTTTTTCTTGTCTTGGCTCAACCTACATGCTCAAGCTTTTTTCACAATTTAGGTGATTCACCCTGTATACTATTTTTTTGAAGAATAATCATCGCAGATGTCCGAAAGGTAAGACCGCATTTGGTTATTTTTAAGTTTTGTAAATGGTTTTTTGTTCATGTTGCGACAATTCGAATGCGATATCCTTATATTGGAAAATATGAAGATATCAAATATAATAAAGAAGAAGTGGAACAAATCTCGAATAACTGACCATTTTGTCTTTAACCATCATCAAAGCTTATTACAATCCTGTTTCGTATCATATTTGGTTTGTCATTCTCTTTGAACTTTTCTTGTTTAGATATTTATTTTGTTCAATATAAAAGGTATAAAGATTACAACAGAATTTCCTGATATCGAAAGTATACCAAACGAAACAATTGATTTCATATTTTTACATCCAATAAAAATATTTAGGTATTTAACTTTTGTAGAAGCAAAAGATATAAAGTTAAGGAGGTGAAAACTTATTTTTATAAAAGGAATATACTTATAAAAAACCAAACATAATATTTTTATATTAATTAGGTATGCATGGCAACACTGTTTGAATGTGAAAATGATATGATGGAATTTAAATTCACAAATGCTAAATCATAAACTACCAATTGAAGCGTCTAGATCTAGAATGAGAAGGGTTCAAGTGAGTTTCGAGATAAAAGCGTTTAAAGTTTTACGTTTATAACTTTTTTTTTTTCTGAAAGTGACAGAAACTTATAAAAAGAACATAAAAAAGACAAAAAATGTACAATTTTTTGTTTATCAACAAATTTGATTCAAACTCATGAGAAAGGTGTGTTTAAAAAAAAAAAACTCTGCATTTGATTTTATGCAAAAATGAGTTTAATTTTTTTTTCTGAAAAAGGGGTCAAGAGACAGCCTTTTAAATGTTTGGTTTTAGGATTCTTTCGGTTGTCAGGAATCTCAGATATAGCCTTTTCATAGACCTAACGGTGCTCTTCGGGTATAAAGTTAAAGGTTAAGTTTGCACTTACCACCTTCATGTAAAAAAAAAATTATTATAAATGAGTTCTCAGCTCATTAAGGTGTTACGTGATCTTAACAGCTTCTTGCCAAAAAAGCATCAAAACAAACGTGTATTTAACCTCTTTATCTGAAGCTAATTTTCTAAGTAAATACAGTAGAGACACGAGAATTAGACTAAATTTTAAGTTGTCGCCAAACACCTTTACCGATAAAAAAAAAAAAAAAAAAAAACAAAATAAAAAATGTCACTTGACCCCTTATTCTCATTCTCAATTACATACATGAATGGACATGTATACATACAAATTTCATCAATTCAACTGCATGTCTGAAACCAGCTTACATTCAAGTTTTTTTTTTTTTATCAGAAACGGTTTCCCTAGGAGCAAAATTGTTTTGCATCGTAGGTATTTCAAACAAAATTCCAGGACCGACATTATCATGTGAACTAAGGCTTAGAGATATTGTGTATAAATAGCAAACATAAAAGCAAGCTTTTGAATTGAATTTGTTTTATTTACTTCGTAGAGTGCTTTGTGCGTATAATCGATTACAAACGCCGATAGAAAAACGACCCAAAAATTATGTAAATTAAAATAAAACAAGAAAATTGGTTCATTTAAAAAAAAAAAAAATGGTTTTTTATGGCATGATGGACCCTCCTCCTAATAGTCTAGAATCTGCACAAGCGGGTACAATAAACTTTAAGATGTGCTATATAGGTATTTGTAAATAATTAATGCCATGCAATGCTTCCATTTTACATCAGGAACCTTTTTTTCAATAAAAACTGTCGTAAACAACTACAAAAGAAATCCAGGCTTCGCAGTTTGGAGGCTTTACTGGCGGCACGGCGCAACGCTATGTCTAAAATGGTGTAGCCATTAGCATTAATGGATGAGTGCTGGTAAATTTATGGGTGTTACCATGTTTTCCCCCATCAAACAAAATTAGCAGAAAAAAAAAAAACAAAAAATTAAGCCTCATTACTTCCGCAGGCTTCAGAACCAAAACTGAATGAAAGTACCCCAGAAAAAGTACCTACATATATCTAACATTACTTCACTACTGTTAATTTTCGTCAATGTAGCAGTCGTATCTATATAGCAAAGCAATACCATTATGTATGGATATGTATGTATATCTTTATATGGTGATGGTGAATAGTAAACGAGTATTTTCCGGTGGAAACCTTCGAAACTTCAACCATTGGGGCATTAAATTGGATCACTTCTGTCCTTTACGGCAACAATTCAAACAGAGAGCCAAGGAGAGAAAATTTTCGAAATGGGGTCCATAAGTCGGTGTTTCAATGATGTTGAATTTATACAAAAGTTTTAATATTTAGCAAAGCTATATGAAGGATGTAATTTAATCCAAACAAATTATATCGTGTAAGAGAACTAAGGATATATGTATATTAGGGATGCAGTGATTCATCATTTAATTCAAAAGACACGGTGCTTTCGTTCTATGTGAGCTTTTCCATTTCAAATTAAGACATTAATTGGGATCGACGTGTGTAACTTTTTGAATCCTTAGAAGTCCTTCTTTTGAAAATGGATATTTTTGTTCATGAGTACCTATATTTGTACATATAAGCATTTCATTAGTTAATTGTTTAGATTTCTAAAAATTATAAGATGTATAATATATGGAGAGGGTTTTGAATTTCACAAAAACGTAAATAAGTAGGTATCTACCTAACCTACCTATAAGTCGTGATTTAAGTTTTTTTCTTTGCGGTTTGCTTACATTTATAATATGTTTATAAATAAGGGTTACCCAACTAACAAAATAGCTTCCGATTTTGGCAACATAAGTATTATTCGCTGCTATAGCACTTTTATAGCCCTTCCAGAGCGGGGGTATTTGACGTATTCAGTGTGCGCACTCGATTCGTACGGCCAGTATTCACACGTTTACGTACGATATGAATTCGTACGCCGACGCATCCAATGTGATGCGGCCGGCCTAAGTATTCTCTAGACAGAGTACATTATATCAGCCTTACAGGCACATTGAGTCAATTTTTCTATAAAATGACTACGTACTATAAAATGACCATAAAGTTTTTGCTCCCAAAGTTATCCTATAAAAAAGTTAAAGAACCCTTGTCGCTTCGTTCCGATATTTGTATAAGAAAATGTTGTAAAGCTTTAATTGAGGATGGTTTAAAATGGCTTCTACCTATTCATATCTAAATTTATTAATAAATAATAATGAAATCCTTGCAAAAAATTAAAATATAAAAGTATAAACAAAGACCGCCAACAATTTAAAAAAAGATGACAGAAAGAGAGGAACAGTAAACAACAAACTCAAACGATTTTAGATCATTGCTATAGAAAAACTATAGGAGTATTCTGTTTTATATAGCGATGGTATAAGTATGCATACCTTTTTACATTATTGTGCAGCGTCTTTGATGAATGACTATATGAGGCTTATAGGTTACAATTTTGTATGAAAGAGAACCCGATTTAATGCAATGCACCGCATAATCCAGATTGGTCGAGTGGTTAGTGTGCTAGACTATTGGTGCAAGGGGTCTCCGGTTCGAATCCAAGGACGTGCAGGTAATTTTTAATTTAAATACAATTATTTACAATACTAATAATAATAATTATTATCTCTAAAGACCCTTTCAGGTGATCATACGGAAAAATATACACAATATGCAGTACTTATTTCTATAAGTATTCGTGACCTTTTGTCTTCAATATGCAGTACAAATATAAAAATAAAATAACAAATAAATACAAAAGTTTTTTTTGTCATAGAAATACATTCCTTCTATAGCACTTCTTACAAATCTTATTAGAGTATTCTTCGAAGTAAAACTTTTTTACTCCATAAAGGTGAAATAGGAGTGAAAAAAGGTCGCCTTTTTAACTCTTTGGAGTATAATACAAAACTAATAAAATAAAAGTAGGTTAAGGAATAATAAGAATATAGGACTAAAATTGTTAGTTGGGTATAGCGATAAGGAAAACGTAGCAGGAAAAAATTTTCTTTTGGATAGTTCAATGTTTTATTATACGATTTTAAATGTACAAAGGACACCAATTGATGGTAAATTTTCTTTGGAGGAAATACTTTTGTTTTTTTTTTAAAGTACTTATTCATTTTCTGGTGGAAATTCAGCACGGAAAACGAGTTTCCATCAGGAAATGCTTTTTCTACAAGAAATATTACTTCTAATGAAAATTTTGTTTATGAAATAAATATTTTAAGTGATTTATCATCCCTTTTATATTTAAAACAGTATTATTAAACATTAAATTATCAAAAAGAAAATTTTTCCTGATGCGTTTTCCATGATCACTATAACCGGCTCTTAACTCGCAGCTAACTAATTGCTTTAAAATCACTTTCATAACTAAATAAGTACAAAAAATACTCGTTTAAAGGTAGTTATAATCCTAGAAACCATAATCCATAAATTATGTATCTGCAATTATTTGCCACCTCTCATCGTAACCTTCCTCAACACCCTTCCAACAGCGCGAGCAAGCCAAAGAGTGTCGGTGCTATTTTTACCAGAGGGACTGTCACTGTAGGGACTTAAACATTTTTGAAGACGGCTAATTTTCACAACTTAAAATAATCTTTAAGAGCTCTATAAAAGTTTAATTTTATTACCTAAAGAGAACTTAACATTTTCACATAAAAAGTATTTAAAGTTATTAACAAACAGGAAAAAAAAAAAAAAAAACTGAAGTTCAAGAAAAGTTGCATTTTGGAAAAAAAGATTGCATTAGGTAATAAACTGGAAGTTAACTAGCTTGTTCTTAAAAAGGCCACACCACCAAACATTTCGAGTGGAAGGTTTAATTTTTGTGTTTTATAAGAAATTCCAAAAAAGGCCCTAAATTTGGACCAGGAGTTTATATTAAAGGGAGTGAAGTTCAATTTTGTTTGCAAATTTTCCGACAACAATCAGAAGATAAAAGCTGTAGCTTAAACAATTCCCACTTCAAAAAGATTGTGACACTTTTTTGTAGGTACAGTCAAAAACTTCATCTACTTATGCATTTTAAAAATTACAAATTGATCAAGGAATCAATCATCCCTCTAAAAGTGAATTGTTTGTCCCTTATCAAAAATGTTCATAGAAGAATCTGGGACGGCAGCAAATAATTAAAAACCATGTTATATGGTTGCTGGCCTGGTCTTTATTTAAAGTACTTTTTGGAAAATGCTTAGCACATCGCAGGTTTCTGTTTTTTTTTTTTGTTTCGAAGTAAAAGTTGAATTGTCCTGGGCTAAGGAGAAAACTAATAAATTTAAAATTTATTTTAAAAAGTTCAACTCAAAGAAACTCATCAAAATAGCATTTTTTAAAAGTATGCTTCTAAAATTCATCTTAGTTTGCGGAGTTTTGAGAACATCTTCAGATGTTAAAGTCTATCCAATATTAATTGGCAGTACACGTCTTATGGGAGAGCTTTTTCAAAATCAGTAGCGCGCCATATTTTTGCACCATACTAAATTGAAAGAACTCCTTCATAAAAAGTGTTTGCCAACTTCCAAAACACCCAACTTCCTCTCGAGCACACATCTGAGCGCGCACTGAAATGAATTGCTGTGGCCTGTGCTGTGGCTGCTGTTGCTGCTGCTGCTTTTCAACTTCAACCCCTATTTTATTAATGTGCAGTCAGGGTTACCCATGTCCATTTGGTAACTCGTTCAGTTTTTTTTCCTTGGATTTCTATAGCGGTGCTTTTGATTTTAGAGCTTTAAAAAAAGTTCTTAATGATGAGAGTTACCGTAGAGTGTTTTCATCTTTTGCATTTCTTTTAATGTGTGGAAAATACGTTAAAATGCAGTTACAAAATTTTAAGCTGTTTTCTTTTAAGAAGAACACTATTTTCGTAGATTTTCGTAGCGCGCGGTCAGTTAATGTGAAATAAATTATTTTTATGTAAATTGTATGTTTAAAAGGTGTATTTTTTATTTTAAGTTTTGTACAATTTGTGTTTCTTAAATGGGTAGTTTTTTAAGAATGATCGTTGGTAATTTTTTTTTAAAATATGTGTGCAGTAAATTTTAATTCAAGTTATAGCTATTTACAAAGGTAAATAAAGAATAAAAATTTAACCAAAGTGTATATTTAAAATAAATCTAAGAATATTTCAATTGTCGAATGTTTCTTTTGGGCCTTCGTCAGTACCAGACTACTTTTCTTTAATAATTTTATGTTTGAAATTAGTATGTGTGTTGTTTTTGAGTATAAAAATAAAATAGCGCGGATGTAGCTGTTGTGCGTCGGCCGCCATTTAAAAAAAAGTGTTGAAACCAATATCTTGAAATAGGAAATTTAATTATCTTTATTTTCTTCACAGTACCTTTTTTTTATAAGACTTATTTTTTCAGAGTCGAGGCACAAAGTACATTACTGGGGATACCGTTACAAAAACGCACTTATTATCTTACCTCATGGTGGTGTGGAAATTGTTTTTGTTTTTCAAAATCGTAACTGTGCAATTTTACCTATTAGGTGGTAACGCTGGTCAATTTCAAATAAACTTGAAATGATTTATTATGCAAACTACGGCATCGCGAGAAGAGCTTTTACATGCGATAGACTTATGCAGTACGCTGCAACTAAACTGAGATGCAAACGTCCTATCTTCCCTGTACTGACAAGAATAATTGGATAAACTATAGACATGGAAATGGGGAAAATCTTTTTTTAAACTTTTAGCTGTAGAAATATTTTTTTAATATTTGTTCGATATAAGTTAAACTTCTTTAATGAATAAAATCAATTTCCTTTAATTATAACGGTTCCTTACTGGCCATATTTTTTAATAATAAATAGTATAAGCAAATATCCGTTAGTAAAAGATCCATTTTCCATATTTCTTATCTGATACAAAAATATTTATGTATATGTACAGCACTCTCTATCAATCTCTACAGAAGTCTTCTTAGTGTATAAATGACAGCCTCAACTTAAAAAGTAACATTTTAAACTGACAACAACTGACAGTTCAATTTATTTTAAAATGAAGGTTCAATAGAACCGATCCAAGAACCTACCCGCAGTTTATTCAAATGGATGATTTTTATTTTTTTACAACAGAATACAAAGAAAGTCTTTCCATCAATTCTTTCCAATTGAGGCTTCCGCAAATTTTTGCATGCACATAAAAAATCAATAAGACAATCATGATGGTGCGGAAAATTTTGAACCTACCATACGCATGCCATGCATTCATGGGGTTTTGAGGCTTAAAAATAATTTGCTTATTCATTTTAAATGGAGATACAGCTTGGTTTGAATATCTAACACGAACACACACACTGATTTTTTTTTTGCACCAGTGATTTATTTATATCTCTATGTAATAAGTTTTTAGAACTATCAAAGCCGTGTTGGAAAAAATACGGCCACTGAAACATCAATTTAAAATTAAATTTGGTCGTGTAAAAATTAGAAATTTAGGTAAAGCAACTATCCTTGCGTGTACATATCTCTAGTAGACCTAGACCTAAGCCCAAAATTCAATATGGATATTGCGGACTTTTGTAATTTATTGATGGTTAATTCTAAATTGTATCCCTTAAACCTTAAATTAAGAACAATAAGGAGGCTTCGAGTATACCTATTATAAGCTCTTTTGATTATTTATTAAAATATTTTTTTTTGATTTATTAGTACTCATTCTCGATGATAAAAGAAATATATAATTTGTTTACATTTTTATTTTAAATATCATAGCTGTACACGTATACGAGTACATATATTTAATATACAATACATATGTATCATTAGATTGGAGCTACCTGATACTAAATCAAGAATGTGATGGGACGGGACGGGACGGGACCCAGTCATACATTATATACCTACCTATTATTTGGATTAAAAACTCGAAAACATTTTCTCAAAACTTTTTATGCAAAACATCAGGATAAGATTAAAATTCTTACGAATGGAATTACTTAGACAACATAAGACACAGATAAAATATCCAAACAAAAGTTAAAAACAAAAAACAATAAATCCCTACCAAGTGAACTCTCTTATTTTTCAATCCTTTAATTGCCCTGCACGAATAAATCAACTAATGGGAGAATTAAGAGTTTTATGATACCTATGTACATAATTTTAAAGTCTCGTGTTTATACAAAGCTTATGGTTTATTGAATACGAAGATATTTTTAAGTCATATATGAAGTTGGCATGACAACTTTAGAAGAATAAATAATCTTTTGAAGGGCACACAAATTGTTTTAAAGTATATCCACCAATACTCGGATATTGTGAAAACAAAAAAATGTCATACACTAGCAAATTTCTTTTTAATTATGGCTTTTCTAACAGATAGGTTCTTACACATACATACAAATACAATGTACAATTGACACAATATTGCGTTCGAAATTTGTTTTTCTAAAAAAAGAAACTGTTAATGAACGAATTCATTTTTGTAAGTGACTTCTTTCTCGAAGATGTTGTTTTCATCCAACAACTACAATAAACTATAAAAAGAAATGGACCTAATTGGCTGCCTCGTGGTTCGCTTTGCTATACCTTTTTGGAAAGCCAGAAATCTGTTCTTTGATTTTCACTTTGATTTAAGTTGTGTTAGTAAATAGTTTTTGAAAAATTAATTTCCAAACTCGAAATTTTGAAAAAAAAAATGAAAAAAAAAGTTACAAACTAGTTTTTTTTTTTAATTTTATGTAATTAAGCAATTTTCTATTTTAATTGACTCAATACAGAAAATAAATTATTAAAAAACAACGGTAACGGTCAAAACGACGTGCTATACTTTTTTGTTAAGCCAGCAATATGTGCTTAAATTTTGTTTATAAATTAAGTTCTGTTAGTGAACAATTTTTTAAAAATTAATTTTCAAACTTAAATGTTTACAAAAAAAAATTATAAATTTGTGTTCAAACTGATTTTGTTCAAAATTTTACGTTATTTAGTAGTATTTTTATTTTTAATATTCAATACTCCCATTAATTTTTAGTCAAACACTGAAAACCAGGTGTCAAAATGTAGTCTAGTTTTTGAGAAAATTGAAAATAACAAAAGTAAGTTTTCCTTAAATTCGACTTCCATCCGTTATTTTGTTGTTCAAAAGATCCTATTTCTACAAATTAAGTAGTAAAGTAGATTTCGTTATTTTCATTTTTTTTTTTTTTGGAGCTACTACCTCTTGAGAGGAAGTGACAAATACCCCAAGAGTATCTCTTGTCATAGAAAAGTGCTTCTCACCTTAGCCATTCGGATTCGGCAATAAACTGTAGGTCCCCTCCATTCCTTCAGACACGCACACAGGTATGGTTGAGAGTTGTAAGTCGCTAGGACATGGTTCTTCACCACCAAATTTATTTATTTATTTTATAACGTTGATTTTTGTTTCTAGTTTTTAAGTAATTGCTTATAATTAGCTTAAAATAAATAAATTGTATTTATCTTATTTAAATTTATTCATCAGCAATTTCGAAACCATCTTTAATAGGTACCTAACAAATTGGTATAAATACATAATGCCTAACGCGATTCCGGTAAGTGTTTCCCTCTATAGAATTTCTTGTAAATTTCTTAAATTACATTTAAAATTAAGGAAGAATGAAAAAAACATTTAATTTAAATGCAAGGCCTTGAATTAAGTAGCAGGAACTAAAAAAAAGAAGATATTTACTCACTACGTCCCATCATCAAACCTTTTATGAAAACTTCACTTCCTAAAACCAAACCATCATCTGTTACATTTAAGACTATGTCCTTTCTGAATTCCATCAAATCTGTCATCTGAGATCTGACAGCAAATTAGGAACTCAATTCTTTATTCCAGACATGAACTCGCTGTTAAATAAGTAGTAACAATTTTCACACAAAACGTCAAGAGGAAACCGACAACAAAATAAACCTCGCTTCTATCATCTTCATCCTTGGGCAATTTTTCACGCAATGTCGATAACAGTAAAACACGTAGCTCTTGGTAACTGTTAAAGGCAAAGAGGTCTTTTGCCCCTGGACTTATAGTGGGTATAGGAATTTATTAAAATTGATTACGAAGACTTTTAGTTAATGTATGCAAAGCTAAAATCACGTCTCATGGATAAATTATGCTTATTCTCCGCAGAAAGCTGTTGGAACTTAGTAGAATAAAATGGTTTTTTTTTTTTTTTTTTTTTTTTTTTTTTTTTTTTTTTTTTTTTTTTTTTTTTTATTTCAAGGGTTAGTTAGTTTAAATTCAGTTAATTCAATTCACCCCATCTCTCTTTCAGCTTTGCTAACGTATAATAATGATGCATTATTAATTTGTCGAGAGAGTAGTCCCAAATCGCATATAACTAACTAACAGATATCCTATCCATTCCGTGCGCATTGCGGACAAACATACATAAAATTTTATTTGCTCAATTTATTTTTTTTTTATTGACGCAAAAAAAAAAAAAAAAAAAGAATTTGTACAGACAAGGGAATCATAAATTCAAAGGCACATTCCCCAGTGAGACTGCAAAGCTGCATCCGCAGTTTTTATGAATTGTGAGCTTGAATATAATCTTTTGCAAAACCAGTATCAAAACCATCAGTCAAAATGTTGGAGGTGACCCCCAAAAAAATTACAATTGAGAATGTGTATTTCACCTTTCAGATAGTACCTATTTTAATCTAATCTAATTTGAATCTTATTTTGAAATATGTACTTGAAGCTGTATCTCGCTTTAAGGCCTTCCACACTATCCCACTGAGTATTAACAAATGTCAAAAAAGTGGGAAGTAAATCCTGTATAATAGTGTGGATATGAAATTTCATCCCACACGACTTTGACAGCCCATCTCACACAATTTGACATGTTAAATTTTTTGGATTGGTTCTAAAACCATCACACATTCTATCCCACTTGGTTTGAGGTTATGGTGAATTGATTTTTTCGATGCAAGTGTGGAAACAAAATATGAAAATCGTTTTCTTCACACAAATTTGGCAGTCGTAATGCAAAAAATAATAAAAACAGAATAAATAATTTCAGACTTTTCTGTGCGTTCAGTGTTACGTTTTTCAGAACTGAATTTTTAGATCTGTCAAAAACGTGGTGATGAACGTGGCCATTCTATCACACTTTTTTTTGACATGTATAAATACTCGATGGGATAGTGTGGAAAGGCTATTAAGCAGTTAAACATTTGAAATACCTACATCTTTTTTATTAAAACTTCGTTTTATAATAAACTATTATAAAATGGAAAAGCAAAGTTCTCAAAATTAAAAAAAAAAAAAAGCTTTGAGAGCTTGAAAATACGACGGAACGCTTCGAGAAAACCTAGTGATGCTGAACTGCTCCTTTTGATTCGTCTGGGGAAGATTAAAAAAAAAAAAATCTAAATTTTGTTTAAAATAAATCACTATGTTTTGTACACATAAAACTGGTGAAATACACCACTGATGTACACTTCTTTATTATATTGAGAACATGTTTTATGGCGAGCAAACGAGGGTGGCAGATGGAACACGTTCTTGTTGCTTCAAAGTTAAAAGAAACAAAAAAGTAATTTGTATTGGAATTCAAGTTCTTTTAGAATACCAATGATTTCAAATTAATTCAACCATCACAATATGCATAGGAATCATGTCAGATGAAAGTATTTTGATAATTTAAATTGGATTAAACTTGATGGATAGAGTATAGAAGGAACCCCGATCGAGTTGGTCTATCAACAAAAATAATTGGTTCAAATGAGGTCACGAAATATCTTTACCGATTGGGTAGGACTTAACTTAAGGTCCCATTAAAAAAAAATATTAGGTAAATGTTATAAGACTATATCTATAGACATGACATTGTTATTTTAATTAGAAAAGTTAAACAGGAAACTAAGAAAAAGGCAGTATCACTTCACTATGGTCATCATTATATTTTGTAAATTTCGTTGTCAGTGGTTCAATCTGGGAATAGGAACTAAACTAGAAAGTTAATCAACGCTAATGGCTGAGTGATTTTGAAACTTATTTCCATTAAAACAAAGAATTTAAAATTATAAAATTATTTCTGGAAAGGATTATATGCCAACTTTTCAGGAAAACATTTTTGCGGAAAATTGAAATATTGATTGTTGTTATTTTTTTTTTATTGGTCAGAAAAAGGTAGTTAATAGAAAAAGTAATTCTAAACTTGCCCCAAGAGTTTTTAAAAACTTCGCAGTTTAATTAGTAGGTAGGTATACCTACCATAGGTACCTACCTATCCCTACCTATCCCTACCTATAAAATTCCAATTAAAATGTTGTTAAATGGAAAATAATGTACTTACCAAAAACAAATCAAAATAAAGTTCTTATGGCCTTAGACGGGGAGAGTACGATAACTTTGGCACCAAAAATTGATAACGGTGTTCGGTAGAGTGGTCAAAAACAAACATTTTTTTACTGTGGGAGGAGGGTGGTCTATCTCGTCCCGTTTGGGAGGTAGGGGCAACTTTAGAAAAAATAACTTTAAACGAAAAAAAAAATATTAAACAACTTCGGCAATACTTACAATGAAGTAGGTACGACACCGGGTTTGAAAGCCAGAAATCTGTTTTTTAATCCTAAATTGAAATTCAAATATTTTTGTCAATAGTCTTTAAAAAAAATCGCATGCAAACTCAAAATTTTGATTAAAAAAATGAAAACAAAGTTTAGACCAATTTTTTTCAAAATTGTAATTGAAAACACAATTGAACAAAAGAAATTGCGTATTGACAAGGCCTTCACTAGTCAACTGATGAGTCCAAGTGAGATCGCCGGGACAAAAGCCCAATTTTTGTGGACTAAAGGCCGTTTAAAGCTATTTTGGATCAATAATTCGACAAGTCCAATTAAATAGTGCTAAGTCTTCTACTTGGCTGATTTATTTCAGTAGTATATATAATTTGTATTACAGTCAAACCCGCTTAAGAGAAACTGCAAAATGTCACACACTTTCTTTCACTTAAGCGAGTTTCGCTTAAGCGGAGTGTTTTTAAGGTAATTGGTCGAAAAATACTCGGGGATGAAAAAAGTGTTTCAGATAAGCGGGTTTTATCGTTTTACTGTATTAAAAAGTCTTCATAGTGTTTGACATGTCATTTCAGATTGATGCTTAAATCCGCAATAAATTAATTACATTCGAAAAATCGCAAAACAAACAAAAATTGAAACAAACCCACAGATGTCAAGGGGAAAATAGCTTCTTCATAGAACACTATTCATAGCTTTCTATGAGCAAAGCAATATGTTTTTTTTTTATAGAATACTATGAGTAGGCTCCATGAGCAATTTTCCTAGCATGCAATACAGTATTCTTTGAAATCTTTCTCTTGGAGCCACCATGTTAAGTTGGTTTTCTAGATAATATAGGTATGTACTTTATGCTTCTGATTTTTTCTTGCGCAAAATGAACGCTTTCAGAATAATTCGGACGACCAAACAAAACGCAATTAGGAAATAGGAATGTTTTAACATTTTAAGAAAAGTGGTAAACGCTCTGTTTTAAAGGGATCAAAGCAAAGCAAGTTGAGTCAGTGAATTTCCTGTGACGTGGTCTCATCTTTACCAATGTTCGTTTACTTCCAAAACAGCCATTTTCTGCCAATTTTATTCCAAAATTCTGTCAAAGATTACATACAAAAAATAACATAAAATTTAACAAAAAATGGCAGTTTTGAAAAGGAAATTAACAATTAGACATTTTAGCATCCAATTCAATTTGGGAGTAAATATTTGTACCTTACTGTATCCAGTATTTTCAAATCCGACTGTACAATCAAATTCCAAATCACAAAAAAATGTGAACAAGGCAAGGCATACATATTTTTAAAGGTTTGTCTCTATCATTCTGTCGGCCCATGAACACAAGAAAAAGAGAAAACATTAAAAACGCCAAACTGACGCCAATTTCGGTTTAATTTCAAAATTTTATGAACTAAATCAATCAAAACCAACAAATTCTAGATAAGTTCAAAGACTACTCAATAAATTTGATTACAGTATACAAAGTTTTATTAAAGAAGTCAATTTAATTGTGTTTAATTCAGATCTAAAAATTGCCGCTTTTGTGTAAACATTTCCAATTAATATTTCCTTTTCTATATCTTTGTATTTCTTCCTCTGAGTGTTGCCTGTTGGGGATATAACTTCTCTCTTCACTCACACTCAGTGCAATGTAACTAGAATCTAATCTACCTGTTTATCCGTAAAAAAATCAATATCAACCCTACTGTTGTGCTCCTCTTACTTTCAGCGTCAGCCCAAGAGAAATAAATTCTTCTGTACATCCATTCACAATAGTGCGCATTTAATAAAAAAAAAATTTCCTTCATAAAATTCATTTATATCCAAAATGGCCGTATAACATTATCGTATCCACACTGTCTGCCGCGTATTTTATTTTTTAGTAATAAAATTTCAATACAAACTGTGTGAAACATAAACAACTTAATTAGACAATATAATTGTTGTATGATAAAGTGAAATTAAATTCTGTTTGTGTTAAATTTCCACAGAAAACTCTATTCTATTGTGAACGGTGGTATGTTGTTGTGTCTATTTACAGGGTTCACAATTGACACGAGAGTAATTTATTGCAAAAATTTATAAAAAAAATATAAAATTTCTTTTAACAAGAAAATTAACTAAAAGTGCTCAGACTGCAAGAACAAAAAAACTGTCATAAGTGAGAAGTGAGAGATTTACATTGCAAGGCATAGATAATGGATGAAGATATTAATATGCCAGGTTCCACCCAAGACCAAGAAAATATCCAAGAACCTGCTGACACTAATCCCGCCACCAACGACGACGCCGCCGTCGTCGCCGCCCCTGCTATCACCGCCGATACTGAAGTGGTTGCCAACGATGGAGAGGAAAACACAAATATGAGCGGTGATGGGGCTGTCGAGATGTTGCAGTGGACTGCGGACAGTAACGATGGAGAAGCAGCCGAGCCGACTAAAGCCGATTTAGCGCCAGAACCGAACATTGATGAGAATACCATACTTCTGCCCGTTGCTGGAGAAAACGGCTTCTCTGCCGATGATCCAGCTATCACCTTCAATGCCAGCGACTTTCTCCAGGTGAGTTCTCTCAAATTTTAATTGGAATCATTGGCATATATCAATTTAATTTCTAGGAAGAAGAAGATATCATAGATCCCATGGCAGCCTCTGCCGGCCGGAGAGCCGAGAAGACCATTTCCCAGGTGCCCAAGAAGCGACGCATTCCGGATGCCGTGAAGTACGAGGAGGAAGATGATTCACCAGAGAGGAATCAAAAACGCCGGGGAAGGAAGCCTGGCACTAAGGTCATCAATGGTCAGGTCATCTATCCATCAGACAAGGTTGTGAATTCAATCAAAAAGAACAATCCAAAAGTGAAACTCCACTCCATGACAGATGCTACCCCTAAATCGAGTCTAGCCAAATCCACACCGAAAACGACTAAGACAGGCAAAAGCTCGGCGGGTCAAGTAGATGAACATCAATGCCGCGTCTGCACCACATCTAATGACGTAGTGAGTATCTTCAAGAAAGAATATCAGAAGACCTATGCAGAAAAATTGATGGCCATCTGTCCAGCGGTCAACATCCAGAGAAAGGACTTTCTGCCGCAATATATTTGCCGAGTCTGTGTGAGCAGTGTCAATGCTGCTTTCGCCCTGAAGAGCCAATGTGAGCAGACAGACATTGAGTTGCGACAACTTCTCGAGACATCTATCAAGAAGGTTCGAAAAGTGACGAATTACTTACC
This sequence comes from Epistrophella euchroma, assembly GCA_947049315.1. Classification (NCBI taxonomy): domain Eukaryota; kingdom Metazoa; phylum Arthropoda; class Insecta; order Diptera; family Syrphidae; genus Epistrophella; species Epistrophella euchroma. The sequence goes on from OX346245.1 coordinate 144,374,477, forward strand.
GCCGGACAGTGATCCAGATGACGTCCCCGATGCACCACAGGATCAGGACTTCAAGTTGTCCGATGCATCGCCAATTGAAGACTCGGATTCAGACTTTGAGAAGCCGCTGCTGAAGAGGCGTTCACGTCGTGGTTCGCGGAAGGGCAGCACTCCCAAGATCAAAACTGAGAAGTCGGATAAGAAGTCCAAGTCCCCAGCAATTAAGAAGGAATCGCCTCTGAAGAAGATAATCAAGCCTGATCCGGACTTGAATGAGAGCAAGAACTCTGACAACGAAGGCGATCCAACAGCCCCTTCAGGTGCGGCTGGTGACTTCAGTAGTGGCAGTGAGGAGAATTACTCGCCTCCGAAAAAGCGACGCGGCAAAGGAAAAAAGATTAAGACGGCCGAAGAGAAAACGCCTCTCAATCTGACATGTACCGTTTGCAATGAAACGCTAACCACTCGGGAAGAACTAAGGGAGCACAAAAAAGCTATGCATTCCAGCTTTGATTGTGAATTATGTGGTCGCAAGTTTAAGATGCAGAGCAGTCTTAAAACCCACATGGAAAAGCACACGAGCTTGAAGATTCTAAACTGCGAGCCCTGTAACATGCACTTCCCCAACAAGACTGAGCGTCGGAGACACATGCAGGAAGCACACAAGGATACGGTGGCACAGTTCAGTTGTGAGAAGTGCAAGAGGGCTTTCACCAGTGAGACGCGACTACAGAAGCACACCGAATCGAATTGTCCCGGATTCGATACATCACAGAAGAAGCGCGGTGATCTGGAATCATTGTCCATGGGCAAAGATTTGTTCAAGTGCGTGGCTCCATTGACGACGACTTATTGGAGCGACAGCTTCTCTGATTAGAATGCTATTTATAGGTTATATTATTTTTTTTGTAATTATAATTTCTATATTTTCGGCCAAACGTGAAAATTTTTGGAAAAATGTAAAAAGACGAAGAACGAATAAAGTTTGATGATTATGAGCGATGATAGTACGAACTGATGTGAATTTTTGTTTGTCGGTTGAGGTTTCTGTGTGTGGGTGAACTTCTTTTTTTTTTTGTAGCGAGAATGCGCAATGGAAGAAAAAGAAAAGTTGTAGATAACAAGAAGGAAGACAGTTTGATGGTTTCTGTTTTTGGTGTTTTATAGGAACAATACAAAAAAGAAGACAACAACACGTCTTGTTTTTCAAACTCGAGCCGTAATGGAAAATGCTTCAAATAGTTTCAGTTAAGTGACGACATAAATGCACGAAATTTTTCTATGAGTAAGGACAATATTTTTGGTAAATTTTTGAGGAGATAGAATACTTCCCAATTCAATTTTTTCTAAAAATCCTAGGAATGATCCCAAAAAAAAAATAGGGCACAAATTAGGGGACAACTGTATAAATACATAATGTAGGTACAAACCTATGAATTCGAATTTATGAGAAAAATATACAAATCGCTGGAACTGGTTTTAAAACATTTTTTTTATAAGTATGTACCTATAGTGTGCATTCAAACTCAAAGTTTTGAAAAAAGAAATAAATGAGAAAATTGTTTTCAGACTCTTTTAATTACTGTTGTTGTTAAATATGGAAAAGTCTAAGTGTATGTTTTTAAATGTTTCGTCATTACCATCTGACATATCCGTCCACGTAGAAAACAAATCCCTTGCAATTGTGACCCATATTAAATATCTTGGTGTTATATTAGATAATAAACTCACATGGAAGGAGCATATTGACTACATATGTAACAAAGTGTCAAAAAAGTTGGGAGTTCTACGCAAAATAAGGCCCAGCCTATCAAAAAATAGTGCAATAAAAGTGTATAATGTTATAATTAAACCCCATTTTGAGTATTGTCCAAGCCTGCTGTATTTCTGTAATATATCCCAAAAAAGTAGATTGCAAATGTTGCAAAATAAAGCAATGCGCATTATATTGAAACGCGATCACTATGCCAGCATAAGAGATATGCATGAGTCTTTAAACTGGTTCAATATAAATCAAAGACTTTATATATTGACATTGACTTTTGTTTATAAAATAAAAAACAACATGTGTCCTGAATACTTAAGTGAACGAACATCAACTAATATCAATGCAGCATATAATCTTCGCAATAGGAATGATCTTGTGGTACAAAGAATGAGAACAACAAGAGGACAGCAATCCATCTACAGCTCTGGTTTCCGAGAGTTCAACCAACTGCCGCAACACATAAAAAATGAAAACAACATAAACACATTTAAAAGACTTCTATCAATGTACACTAAAGACTATGTAATATAAATTTCAAAATGTCTAAATATTTGAATGTAAATTTGTCTTTCTATGTATTTTCAACATCACTGCTAATTTAATTTAATTTAATCTAATTTGATTTGGTTTAATTTATTTTGATATAATTTAATTTAATTTAACTTAATTTAATGTAAAAGAAATAACTCATGTAATATGAAATGGCACTTTCAGGCCAAATAAAAGTTTACAATTACAATTACTTGTATGAAGCGTAATCAAAATTTTTAGAGGTATTTTTTTTTTAGAAAATAAAAAAAATACCGAAATCGTTGTATGGCAGCTCAGCGTTACGTTAGGTACATGGTATTGTACACACTGGACCACGGTATCGCTTCCAGACAAATAAAATTTAGTTTGGACAGATAAGTTTCTTAAACTTCGATGAAATTTTTAAATTGCATTATGGTCATCTTAGGCACTGGTACAGGAGAAAAAAATATCGATTTTTCTGGACAAATTCATCTTATTGAAAGAAAAAAAAAATCAATTTTTTTGTATAGGTACCTAAAGGAATTCGATACCTATGAAAGAAAAAAAAATCGATCGTGTTTAGAAAAAAAAAATTAATTTTTTGTTGAAAGGAATTCAACAAAAAAATTTTGAAAACTAAGAGCAAACGACACAATGCATTACTCTTCTCATTTTTGCATATTGAACATCTTATAAGATTCTCGAATTTTTCAATAATATCGAATTTGGCAGGAAATGAATCGAAGTTTGTAAAAAATTTCAAGTTATTAAACGTTTTTGCCGCAGTTGCTGTTTTCTTACGCCATACTCAATTAATTCAAATGAAATTTATAAAAGATTGTCTGAAATAAATCGAAATATTGACTATTTAGAAAAATCTTATAAATTTAATAAAAATCCAATGCAATCTAATACTAAATACTAAAATACTAAATAATGTTAAGTTCTTAATTTAAAAAAAAAAAAAACTGTAGATTTAGATGAAATTATGTTATAAATAAAACCTTATCAAATTTGCGAGAAATTCAAAACATACACATATTTGTAAATAAAGCTTATTGATTTCAATTTTTAAAAAACGCAAAAAAATCTCAAATTTTAAAAATTGTTTTAAAAGTACAAGCATGCTCGTTAGTAATTTATTTTTTGAAAGAATTTTTTCTATTATCGGTTTGGAGAGTAAAAAGAACATGCTAAAAGTTGATTTCGTTATTGCTGAACTCTATGTACGAATCAATTTCGATATGGAATGTCAAGAACTTTTTAAATTTAACTCAACACCGCTTAAATATTTATGTTCAACTTAAACGCTTATGTTACACTTTTTTCTCAGCGTAAACTGTCACATACATAAGCTCTTATGTTGAACTAGAACTTAAATATTTAAGTTTTGTTTCAGTAAATGGCCATTAATCTCCGAAAATACTCAATTTATTGTAATGAGAATTGGGACAGCGAGTGCTTGGAATATAAGGATGGACATACATAGGCTACTTTTGTTTTTAATATTTACAACAGTTTACCTAAAAAATAGTAAAAATATAAAAAAAGGTGAAAAATTGTTTGAAATGTCAGATATTGAAATATGAAAATATCAAAAAACAATACAAAAGTATTTTACAATCATATATGTAGTTATTTATACATGCGAAGCAATAGCCTGTTAGTTTAGATATACAGTAAAACCCGGATAAGTGCGTCACCATAAATGACTCGTTGTGCAGTTATAAAAAACCCGCTTAAGTGCGTATAAGCACTTATCTCTATATTTACAAAAATAAAAAACAAATGACAATAAAAAAACGTTTAATGTTATTTAAAAAATAAGAAATAATACATCAACTGACTAGAATCGGTAACCTTTTAAAAAGGAAGCGCTAGATGAAAAGAAGCGTGTGTTTTGTTTCTGCTGATTTCAATTGTGTACTTAAAAGAATTTTTTTCAGGTAAATTTCAATGAAAGTATATAAAATAAAAGGCAATTAAGCGGAGAAGGCAGTTAAGCGAAAGGTACTTATTAGATGAGTTTTATATGAAAAAAATCCTCAAAATGTTGGTTCTAAAAATAAATGGTAGGTACTTAAACGGCTTAGGAACTTATGCGATAGGCACTTATTCGGGTTTCACTTTACAGACATATGTATTTATGCCGATATTTGAAAAAATTTAACCCGTATCCTGGGAAAAATCCTAAAATGTACATATCTGTTTCATATCCTTTTAAAAAATTGACGAACACTTTTGAATATTTGTTAAACACCGCATCAAAAAACTTTCAACTCCTGGGAAATGTCAAATCTTCGTAGTGTAAAAGTCGGTGTAAATCTTGCTAAACACGAAAGATTTCATTTGGCTAGAAAATTCGATTTTCTTTCTTCTAAACAAATCGATTTTTTTTTCAAGCAGAGTCGATTTTTTTGCTGCATGAAATTCGACATAATTCTCTAAAATCTTGTTTTGTCGATTTTATAATAAGAAAAAATAACATCGGATATCGAGTTTCAAAAGGCGCCAATTGGAAGTTACCAGCCTCTTTATAGCTTTTAAATCAAAATAATTGTAACTTCTTTCTTTCGACTTCTAAAGACATTTCTAAAGAGCAAAATAACAATTTCCATGCATTAAAAATGATATTCAACATACCGAAATCGACTTAGTAAGCATCCTTTAGTTGAGGGACTACTTAATAGTATCGTGTCTTGTCCTCGTGTGGCAATTTAAAGAAATTACTCTAATGGGATATTTCAAATGGTTTTTCAATTCCCAGGCCTACGCAAATATCACAAGGAAACATGAACACAAAGAAACTTTTAACAAAACGATTTAACATAAAACTAATAGCAGTCGATTTGTGGCGTAGTTTGTTCGAAATAAGAAAATGGGTAGAGGAGTAAAGATGTCTATACATACCCAACTTATATATTATAAGACCACGTAAGGACCTGGAAACTAAATGTTAAGACTCAAACGAATGTCTAGCCCATTGGGAAAATCCCTGCCTAGTCCATTTATATAAACATAATACAACATGAACACCATGTATAGGTAGCGGTACCGTATTCATCGACCCAGAAAAAATATCCTATTGTACGGTTTCATAGTTTCCGGTTTCCCTCAGAGCTGAGATACCTACAATAATTTCTGTCCTGATCCTGAGTACAATTTCTATATAAGTGTGTCGAAATAGAATTTCAGAAGAGTGTCGCTACAAAAAGAAATAACAATTGAGTTTCATAGTAAACGGGGCGTTATGATCCCTTTTATTATTATTTTTTTTTTTTGCAAGAAGAAATCAAAAGCCAAACAGAAAGGAGAATCTGCTGGGTTAGTCGAATCGAAAAAGGATGACGGACGCACGACCACGATAACCAAGTCTTAAATCCGTTGATAAACTCAATTTTCTGGTAATAATATAAGTAGGCAGGTACCTATGTATTTTCTTATTAAAGAAAATGCTCATTTGACAGGCGTATTACTATTTCATTAAAATAAAATGTGAAATAATTCTTGGATAATATTACCTACTATGAATTCTCGAATAAAGGATGGAAATGGAAATTCTTTTTCTGAATCGATACCTAAATAGAATGTTGATACCTACTTAGAGATAAATGTTTCAAAAGCACTTTATTTCACACACACCACCCAGACAATGGCCTTTTGAAATGGAGTGGAGTCGGAAATAAGAGAATGAGTGTAGTTTCTTGAACCACTTTCACTTGAATTAGTTAACGTATCAATTGGTAGTAGATTATGTAGGTACCTACATTGTACATATAAATGTACATATACATGCATGGAAACATTTTGGGGTTCTTTCTTACTACCAGCAGTATTATTTATTTTGTATGGACTGTTTATTCGGTCCAACTATTTCGAACTGAATATAGTTTTAGGTTCATTGAAAATAATTGAAACATGTAGAAAAGTGCATATTGAACCAATTTGTGTGGGAATAATAATCTGCTGTAGATAAATTTTATTTCTGATATTTTGGTCTTGAGTTTTATTGTAATAATTTGGTTTAAATGGGTCTACCAATTGATTGGAATACCCACAAATTTATGAAAAGTGAGCATTACTAAGAATGTTTATTAAAATTTTCAATCTACTCCGCACATCAAAAAGAATATAGACTAAGAGCCCACAACAATTTTTGGGTGTGAAAGATAGCAAAAATTCAATGATGCAATAAGATAGGTGTTTACTTTATTCGCAAATATGCAAGTCTTGCAAGCGTTGTTGCAATAAAAATGCATTTCTTTCTGAAAGCCAAAATAAAAGGTATATGTACCTACCATTAAAAAAATTATATTTAATAAAAGAGCTAAATACACTACACATAAATATGGGGGTCCAAGGTGCAGTGTTGCCAGAAACACCGATTTATCGTATTTCTCCCGATTTTCAGAGGTATTTCCGATACACCGATTTTTGATGTAAATATGGCACTTTTTCCCGATTTTCATAAATATAGGTATTTTCCACTTTTGAATTTATGTACATAATTTATAAATTTATTAAAAAGAAGCATCTATCTTAACCTTTCTGTACCTAACTTAAAATATCCCATTTGATGTTTTATTCGTTTAGGGCTACTTGCACGAAAGTTTTTTGACAGCACTAACCTCTGATTTAATAAATAATTGAGAGTTTTTTCACTGATTAAACCTAGTACGCTGCTGATGCGGAACGAAATTTTTAGTCGGTCTCCAACATGACAACGAAATGCTTACAAAAACCTTAACGAAAAATTACCCTTTGTAAGTGTCACCGTTTGCAAAAACAAAAAGCAAACACAAACGCATACAAATCACAGAAAGCCGTGTTGCGATGAAAGAATCAACAAATACAAATGTCTCCAAATAATATGCCACAATTATAGATTTCGCGAATCGAACAGCGTACCGCAGAACGAAAAGCACAACGAATTTTTCGTTTGTGATTTCGTTGTGTCATTTTTGTGTGGTATTTTTCGTTTCGCATCAGCAGCATAATGTAGAATCAAACCACGTTGTAGCAAAATATTTTTTTTTTAAGTTATCCTCGCCACTTGTGTTTTGTGTTTGTTGTATTTTGTTAATTGTGAAAAATATTCTTATCCACTTGTTAAGTATTTTCTGTTTATGTAATTAAAAATCGAGAAACGTTTATTTATTTATCTAAACTTAATTTTTATCTTATTATTATTTGTATTGTATTATTTATACTAGAATGTCAGTTTATTAGACTTGACCATTCTTTATTCCGTCAATTTCATTGAATTTTGAACAACAACAACAACTTAAAAGCCAAACAAAAATAAAACGAATTAAAATACCCAAAATTAATTCGTAAGCAATTGGTGGTAGCACCTTTAAGTTGTTGTTGTTGTTCAAAATTCAACTTAATTTTTATCTTCTGTTTGTTTCGTAAGAGTTGGCCTTAGAAGACAAATACATAGTAGATATGTAAATTTTTTTAAACTTCTAGTCAGCTGGTGTTTAAACACTATTATTGCTTTCAAAAATCAAAATGAATTTAAATATAACTGAGAAAAACATATATGTAGGTGTGTATAATTATTGTAAGGTGCATGGTCTGTGTCTAAACGATTTCAATTTAAATAAAAGAAAATAAATTAAAAAAAAAGTAAAATGAAACAATGAATACTAATAATCTTTAAAAAAAATATCGATTTGCTCAAAATATGTTTAAACTAATTCCCCGATTAACCCCGATTTTCGATGTGCTAATTTTCAAAAATATTTTATGGCAACACTGATTAGGTGGGCTTTCTGTATGCAAGACGCACTATAAAAAAGAATTTTTTAGTTTTTCGAGAAGTGTTTATAAGCATGTTTATTTTTTTTTAAAAACTGAAAAGAAAGGTATACAACCCAATTCTAAATATTCCCCGGAAAAAAATCCCCGGGAGACCCACTCTTTCGGGAGTAAAATACTCCGATTCCGAATCCCTTGGTTGAATTTTTCTTCCCTCGATAGTGGGAATGAGAGTTCTGAATGATAAAAACAGATAGTTTTTTAGAGATTTGTTTTGATCGTCCACTTTCTTCCATTTAAATTTGAAGTTTTTGTTTAGCTTTGAGGCTCTCCCAAACCAATGCGATTAATTGCCGCGACAATAGAAAACAATAACAACAACTTGTTGCTTTGTTTGACAACCACGTGTTGTTATTGTTGTTTTCTTTTGTCGCGGCGATTAATCGCGTTGGTTTGGGAGAGCCTTTACTATTGAGCTAATCGAGTATGAAAAATCATTTGCTACTTTATGCTATTGGTGAAGTTATAGCGTTTTTTTTTTGTGGGAGTATTCTAATTTTCAAAAAAAAAATTATTTGAAAAATGGAAGAAAAATTTGCTCGTGTAGACAAAATAATATCACTGCTTAGTTGCATACCACATAAATTTATCATCAGGAAGCTATCCACAAGTAAAAAACTTAAATATATTCAATTTTTACGAGTTTTTAATGGAATTTTTAGGTGAAATATAGGGATTGTAGCGAACCTCTGGTTATGTTGAGAAAAAAAAATAAAATCATGGCTTAGTGAATTTATTGAGGTGCCTTTACTACCTGATAGTACAATAACATCAGAAACTGTGCCTGTTTGGTCAAATCTGTAGACAGACTTCATTGCATGATTTTATGTACCTACGGGTAAGGAAACGAAGAATTGCTAAGTAAAAATTTAATTTATTTAGGTTATTCATCTAAATTTCTATTTTTCACGGAAAGTAGTATATGTTCCATAGAAAAATGATGCAGCAGATTTTAAAAATATATCAGCTACAGGTTCTTCCGAAAGGACTACCAGAAATTAAGCTTACTTACTTAAAACAAGTTCATCCAAGCGCATTTTCATCATTTTATTTGTTGAATAATTATATAATCCCTAATCATCAGTTAAGTTATTAATTTCTTAAATATATAGCCTTAAATAAATTTTGTGGTACCATTTTCTCAAAAAGTATTTGACCGATTTCGATAAATTTAATATGGTTGGTTGGAAAGCCACAATTTCGGAGATGTGCAGAATATATACTTGAGACACGCATTTACACACGGTGGGTTATTTTTGTTTTTGTACTGTCGAACACTGTGCATATATTAAAAAAAAAAAAAAAAAGTAATGTTTTTTCCTTCAATTGGCACCAGGAGTCACGGCACCTAGCAGTCAGTGTCTGAACTACTAGAGGGGGATAAAATTTTTTTCGATTTGACATTCAATGTATTTCCCATAAGAGAAAACGAAAAAATAGTCTGGAAAACATAATTTTACTAATTAATTTTATATGAACGGGTATCCATATAATAATTGAAATAGATTAACAATGTATGTTAGTTTGTTAATCAAGAAGAATATATACCGAATATAACTTCTTATTTGCTTTATTTTGCCCATAAAGAATGTAAACTAACGTGTATTGTTGTTGTTGTTGTTCAAAATGGATGAATGTCGCCAGTTGAAATCAGATCATGTGCGTAGTTAGGGAAGGGTTTTAAGGAGCAAAATCAATTATGGATTGAACTGAAATAATGTTTTAACATAGAAGTATAGATATATTACCTATGTATGTATTTGCATTTAGTATGTGAAATGGGAGAATAGGTATGTTTTATGTTTAGAACATTTTAACGTAAAACGTTTTAACAGAATATAAAGAAAACTGGAACAGCTTGTTAAGGCACACATTTATAATTCACTTAAAATTTTATTACTATTCTTGCTAAATTTTTGATTCTATTTTTGCTTTTGGGAGTTTTTTTTAGCATTCTTTGGATACAAATTAAATATTGTAAAAAGTACAAAACAAGATAAAAAAATATTTTCGGCATTATTCTTTTTAAAAAAAAACAAAAAACTTTCAACTTAAAAATTAATTTCATGTATTTTCATAATTATGGGCTAAATTTGTTTAAAATTATCAAACACATTTTACACAGCACAAAATAAAAACAAAACATATTTTGAATAAAACTGGCTACGCCCCTGTCTTGCTTTTTACATAACTGGGTATCGTTGTTGTTGTTTCTCGTTGTAAATGTGATTTGTTTACACTTTTTATCTATAAAATAAGGCATTCTAGTTTTTAGTTTCGATTTATTTTAAGCTCGATTCACAAACTCACATGTTTTATTATTACATTGCAATTAAAATACGGATACCCGTTCATATAAAATTAATTAGAAAAATTAATGTTTTCCAGACCATTTTTTCGTTTTCTCTTATGGGAAATACATTGAATGTCAAATCCAAAAATTTTGTATCCCCCTCTAGTAGTTCACGCGCTGATATGCAGGTGGTGTCGAAAGCAATTTACCTGGTGTCAATATTTTCAAACAAATTGTTTGCGAAATTGATAGTGTCGAATTTTGACACAAGACGATACACGAGATAAACAAAGCTGACTGAAAAGTAAGTATACATGAACCGGGTTTCATTGTAGTAGTGTTTTTCAATTCGACGTTTGCTTTTAATTTAAATTTGTGTGTATATTTATTTTATTTTTTGTTACGTTACTACGACACGGCTCCCAAAATATAATTAAATGCGTATGGCAACCGTTTTTTGTTTTGCCTAGAAACAAACAACTTGTGTTTGTATTAGTAGTTCAACTTTGTTATTCCGCTCACAACAAGGAATAATATTTTTCACTTTTTTTTCTGTACTCTTCACCTCCCTCGCATACAAGTTTCAATTTCCCCAGGTTGAATTGCTCTCGTGTGTGATAACCAAATCTCTGACGTTTTTCGTGGAACTTACGTTTTTGTTTAATTTTCTCCCTTTTTGTTCAAAAAAAGCACTCCGCAATTTTGTGATTTTTTTGTTGCCTAATTAATCTTCAACAAGTATCTCTCAACAAGTAGTTTAAGAACAAAAAATAATTTTGTCCAGGTAGAATGCTGTTTTTGACCACTGTGCGTTGGCTTGTCGTCCGACAAGCTTGTTTCAATTAGAAAATGCACATTTACTGTTGCATTTAAGGCTAAATGTACCTATTCCATAAGGGATTTCTATTAATGAGGTATCAAATAAAAGGTAAGGGTCCTCTTAACAAATCTATTGATCGGACAGACTTTTCGTGGTTAGTAGGACGAGTCCAACCGCTTTTATAAAAAGTATATACATTGGATATTGGCCGTGGTGTTTTGTTGGCGGTCTTAACTACAAGTGGTCTGAACTTAAATTATATTTGCTTTTGTTACAATTTATTTAAAAATCGTACCGTGTTCGTCCCTTAGTATGATGACTTTCTATTTTCTTTAAAAATAAGAAATATATTGTCAATGTCAAGCAATTTATTTTAACCTTGAACTAAAATAGCTTCCTATGTGATTTTTTTTTTCTGATATTACAAAGTTTTCCATATCATTGATATTCTATTTTGATTAAAATTTATATTTATTGCAAATATCTTAAATGCCTTTTATAAATCCATTATTCATGAGTGTAATGTTCAAACCATTATTATCAAAAGGTTTAACCCTCATATGCCTACGCACGCAAGTTAGTGTTTTTCATCGAACTTTTAACCTATTTTTTTACATATGGGATGACTCAATACAAATCCATTTTGACAAACTTCAACTCATTCATCCATTATGTTGATTTTATATCTCATTTTCATGAATCCTTTCCAAAGACCTTGCACCTAGTTTGAAGCAAACAGAAAAAATTAAGATAAAACATAAAAAAAATGGCAGGCGTTTTTGCCTAACTTTATCGTCCTTTAGAGGAAAAAAAATCATCATTTATTTAAATATCCTTCTTTCCCTCTTTCATCATTAAACACTCCTTCCTTGCATTTTACATCTCTGACGGTTGAAAATTCAGCTCTCTAAGGACTAAGAACTCTTGAACCATTTTCAACAACCTAAAGTTTCCCGCTCATTAAGCACAAAATGTGTTTATAAACAGAAACAGTTTAAAGACACAAGTATGGAAAATAGCGAAAAAAAAGTTTTTTTATTCACAAAAATATGGTAATTTATATAAATGTGTACACTGTACACGGATCCGCGTTTGATATTTAGTCAAGATGTCAATTGTGTCCTTTGACCTGAAAGCTTTTATGCTCATGGCAACCCAGAAAGAAATAAATTAGTAGGAAATCGGTCGATTTTGAAGAAAACGTTTTAATTTTAATGATTTTTGTTCTAGTTTTAACATAAATATAGGGAATTGAATCATAACTGATGCTTTTGAGATCTGAAGATATGAAGTTTCCTCTAAAATAAGTATGTAAACTGAGAATTTTCAGTAGGTTTGATTTCGTATATATGTAGATATAGATAGAAGATATATAGGGTACCCAATTATCATCGACAAAGTCGTTCAAATTTATTCACTACATTTGATTTGATTAAAATTTGTTTTTGATGGAATTCAATTACCAGAAACAAAATATTAATTAACAATAAACAAGGTTACAAACAGGATAAGACAACAGTACTTTGTGAGATGCACTTTGACACACTAAAGGGCAGGGCATGAACTGAATTGAATACACACACCATTGATGTTTCTCATTCCTCTAATCTTATGAGTATGATATACAAATACATAAGGATTTTTAGGAGTTTAAAGGATTGACATGGTTGTATGTATTTGCTTTTTTGGAATCCCTTGGTCACGCCCTAACTTGAAAATGACTTTACCAATTTCATTCATTCTTTTTTTTTTTTAATTTTCTATGACTTTGTTAGAAGGTTCTTATATGAAAAAAAATCAAGAAAATTGCGAAATTTGAAAATAAAATATTGTTGAGGGGTTTGGACACTCTGCGTTACTAAATCTTTTTTTGGTAAATAAAAATAAGAACATAATATTTATTTTATTTGTCCAATGAAGATTTTTTTGTTGGACTTGTATTGGACCAGGTAAATACACTACGGAGCCGAAATTCCATTCTTTCTGAATGGGGGTTTTGTTTGTGCTTGTATAATTCGGCTGAACATCATCCGAACACCATTCTCAGAAAAAAATGCATTTTCAGTGCAGCATTATCTGCAAATGCCCCCATCACGGCTTGCAAGACTTATGCATATTTGCATAAAAAAATTAAAGACCTATCTTAGTAAATCATTGAATTTTTGCTATCATCAAAAAATTGTTGTGGGCTCTTAGTTACCCCCCGGCTCCACAAGCAATTTTTATCTCTTTCCTTATTTTATAGATATAATTTTAGAAGTATTTATTTCTGTGTTGAGTGGGCATATTATTTCATAAAATTTATTTTGGAATTTGGTCGCGAGAGAGCAAACGCTGGATTATTCGCGCTAATATTAACACGTACGTCGAGTATCGAGCTCTACCTTTACTAGAATAGCGAAAATATCATCAAATTTTCAGAAAATGGCTTCAAATGATGAAACTTCAAAATTTATGTCCATAATTATTTCTTCTGAGAAGATAAGACATAAATGAAGAAATGTATGTCTACAAATAAAAATTTTCTAGATTTAACTGTCCTCCACAAGAAATTTTAACTACATGACACATATCTTGAAATCGTTTATTTCTAGTGGAGTCCCAGGGTTAATAGCTTCATATTTGGTAGGTTTTTGTGGTGCTAAGAAAAACTTAATACATACAGATTAAGCGACGAATTTGACGAAGAGATTATGCTGATTATCCTTATTTGAATAATGACACTAGTTGGTTATGTTAACACTAACTCACTTAACCACTCTACAATGATCAAAAGACAAAAAAAAATTTAAGCCGAAGGAAGTAAAATTTTAGTAGGATAAAATGCGCAATCGATTTGAATTATTTTTTATCAAAACATTCTGAATTAACTCATATAAAGACTAATTTCGATTTAAGAGAGGTTTTCTATTCAAAATTAACTGTAAAGCTGTGATGTTTAGATTTTTAAAACTATCTTATACGTTATATGCTGATAAAAAAAGTACGTATACGCCACAGTGACTTTGCTAATGTTTTTTTTTGTATTATTTATTTTAAGGGGTCTGTGTAATGTAAATTTTATATACATAATGTATGTATACTAAAAACATGCAAAGATTAACTAAGAGGATTTTTTCACCTCTCTCTGTTCATACATGTAAAATATGTAAAAAAAAAAATATGCAAAAAAAATGGAAATACATACACAAATTTATCTATGTGTAACACGTTTAGCTAGATTTTGTATAGGCCATAATATTTGGTTATTTCCTTTTTCACCTAATGGTAAATCCTCTAGTGTCTAGTAGTAGATCTGGTGTTCTTCTCAAGATTTTCCTTACATTTTGTTTCTTTGTTTTGCTTTTGTTAATTATCTATACCTGAACGCGCTCTTTAAGATTATCTTATAAACACTATGGCGCAGAATTTAAGACGACTTAGTATGATGTTAAAGCATTTATAGTATGAATGCTAGGCTTAAAACAGAATTTTACAAATGTTAAACGAGTTAGCATCGTTTTTAAAATTTAATTAAAGTTAAAATCGCCAAATGCTTATTTCATCTTTTTAGTATCAACTCCAAATTTCACTTTGACTATTATAAATGTTAAAATGGTATGAACTGTCACTGTTTTAGGCGTCTTCACCTGGAATTTAATAAGAAAATAGGTTTAGTATGCGATATTAGTTAAAAAATATGTAAATTAAGAACTTTTTAGTAAAGACCTTTAAAGTTAGAAAATTGTTCACTAGTATCATGCTTACTGCGTTTTCATTAGAGCTGAAATGAGGTAATTTGGCAAATTACAAAAAAAGTGTTCACATTTCAAAATTCGTAATTTTGTTTGACGGTCCAGATTGTCAATCGCTTGTTTTTGTTGTTTTTTACATTGAATTCTGTCAGTTTAAATGGGATCCACTTTGAATGGATTCCATTTGGGTGTGTTCATAAAAGTTTTACGTAATTTCCTACCGAATTTCGTTCAAATTTGGTTGAAATTACCTCATTTGGAAATTTGAATTTGTATGGGAAATGAGATGATTTTGAATTAAATTTGGAAATTTTAAACTAAATTACCTCATTTGCTCTAATGAAAACGCAGTATTAACTTTAACATCAGGCTGTTTTATCTTTTGTGCCTATGTTTAAAAAAAAAAAAATTTTATTATTTATTCCAGTTCGAAGTAAATATTCATAGCTAAGACAGGACACTGTTTGTCGGGTCAGCTGTTTTTTTATAAGAAAATATTTTTATTTTGAAATTTCGAATAAATGAGAAAAGTAAGCTCAAGTATTTTGAAAAATCAAAACAAAAAATAATAATTTTAATAGGAACAACTATTGCCATCGTACCCTATATCGCAACTATTTCGCTTCGATGGTATTGAAGTCTATTATAAAGTGACTGAAGATTTGAGCTCAAATTTCTAACTTCGAAGTTTCAGCTGGCATTAAATATATAATTCGTGTTTATAGTCCTCGAATTATTTTTGGATTGCGGTATGAAGTTTATATTTTTTCAATCAATCAGGGTAACTTCAGAACTGACCAATTCTTTTGTTTTTGATTCCCAATCAACAGATTTTCGAATTTATTTCTAATGTCGAATTCCTTTTACCAAAAATATTCGATTTTTTTTCTAAACAGAATCGAATTTTTTCTTTTAATACAAGAAAAGTTCAGAAAAGTCGATTTTTTCTTCTGAACAAATCGATTTTTTTCTTAAAAGGAATTCGACATAAACTATTGTACCTATAACCTATCTAACCATAATGACAACCTCTTTAACATGTAGGTAGGGTAAGTTCGGGCATTATGGCGCAGCGGGCATTATGGTGCACCTCGAAAATATCATACATCCAAAACTCTAACTAAAATAAAAACAATGCGAAAACTTCAGTCTCTGCTGAACACGTGTCCAGTAAAAATGGTTATTCGATGCGACCAGTTTCGCTGAACAAAAAATGGATTTAAAAAAAATTTACAGGTTGCTTGTGTTTTTTTATGATTTTGCTTTGCGTTTGGATTCGTGTTTCTAGGTAAGTATATATTACTACGTTTCCACCGACCACTTAACCGAGATTTAAGTAGATTTACCTAAATCTTCTTCAAATCCCGAAGATTTACCATACAAATTTATTTCCTAAATCTCGAAGATTTGAAATCGATTCTCTTCGTCTCTTCCCGTTTTTTAGGTTTTGTATAACATAGGCCGTGTGCGAATTCGGTTAAATTCGCGTTAAATTTTATCCAAAGATTAATTTTTGACACTAATGAGGTGAATCTGTACGTAGAATTGTCAAATTTTAATCTCGGATAAAATTTAATCAAAATTTTAAACGAGTTCACAAACGGCCATAGTTATGTATGTTATGTGATGCATATTATATAATTATCCATTGTAAAAATAGTACTTCCAGCTAGCCTACGAGTCGGTTTGGCCCGAAGATTTCGGGGAGAACATTTTGTGCTGTATGTGGTGAAGATTACACCACTACAACCAAAAAGGACGAGTGGATGCATTGTGTCCTTTGTCGACAGTCGTCCCATGACTCATGTACTGCATTTGAGAATACCTGCGATTGATGTGGGCGTTCAAATAAAAAGTAAAAGCTCCCTGCCATATTGCCCTCAGGGGTGCGCCATATTGCCCGCATGTAGGGCAATATAGTTTTTTACAAACTTTTTTTAAATTAATTTTTTTTTTGTTAAAGACCTTGAATTATTAATTTTATTTAATTTATTTATGTTACTTTTTTCTCTAATTTAATAAAAAAAAACTGGTGAATTATAAAATGTTGTTCGTAGTAAAGTTATTTCAGATTGACGTTAGGTGCGCCATAATGCCCGAACTTACCCTATCGTAGAATAAAACTGAGCAATGTTTCAAGACAACTCAACATATCGGTTCAGAGTGTGAATGATTTTCATAATTGAAATATCTATTCTAGGTACATAATATATAAATAAACAAAAATCCTTATAAGAAGAGAATAAACAAAAATAAAAGAAAATTATTTTTGTTATTGTTTTAGTGGACTGTATTGAATTAAATTCAAATGGAAGATTTTTTTGCGACCTTTAGTCCATGCGTTTCGCCCAGGCACGACAACAACAACAAATTTCTAGGTGCAAGAATGTAACCATGTTCCCCTAGAAGAATATAATTTACAGTGCATATGCGCTGTAGATTTTATTAAGAGTCGGTATTCATCGACAAAAAATTGCGTCTTAGAAAGGTACGAAAGCATCTAACTGATGAGCCCAACTGTCGTGCCTGGGCGAAACGCATGGACTAAAGGTCGCAAAAAAAAAATCCTTATATTAATATTTCTTTCTTTGTGACCTTTTAATAATTAAATTTTAACTCCTAAGTGGGCTTTAAGTCTTGATTGTTGCTTAATGTATTGATGTTAAACCCACTTATGAGTGGGATTTTCCTAATGGCCTTTTAACTATTTAACAGGCTTTTAAAACTTTAAATAACGTTTGTTCTATACAAAATACGTTCAATATTTACGAAACCGGACATACATTTTTAAAATCATTTTTTTTTTTTTAAAGATGCACAAGTCGAACCTTTAGAAATCCGGTAAACGCTATCAATGTCAGTACTACTTGTGTTGTGTTTGTGCTCTTGAAGATCCATTTATTCAATTGCTAATTTAATCCTTTTGCTGGTTTTGCTCCATTAGAATCAGTCAAATGGCGTGTGGTGTGATTTAATTAGACCTTTTAGCAACACGACTGATGATGGCTTTGTTTTATGGAAGGTTGTTCCTTTAATTTCATCATGACTTCATAGTAAATTGAGTTCTTTTTTTTTCAAGGAAAGCCATCCTTTCTGTAGTTGATGGTTTAAAGTGTAATTAAATAATTAAAATAAAATGTTTTATGAAGATAAATTTTATTATAAATAAATTTAGATTAGACAGATGCCAAATAAATTCGAACATTGCCAAAATAAGCGCCATCCTAATGTACAATGGAATTATGAAGGGATTCGTACCCATTTTTTCGACTTGTATTACTATTAAGCTTAATTGTGCGGGCTCTGTAGGCTGGTTTGAAAAGAAAGTTCTATGGGTGTTATAAACCTAAAACAAACCCCACTTTCATACTACGGTTTTTGTTCTTGACTGAAATTTTACTTCTAAAAAGTTTATCGAATAAATTGGAATGACTAAAATAAAATACAAAACAAATCATATATGTGAACTCATTGTTATAAAATATATTTTTGCTCTTAGAAACACATGCCTTTCTTTTTGTTGCGATCACAAATTTATTTGCCAGCAGGAGTCCATGAAGTCACGATAATTACGAACTTGTTGGCCTTGTGGTATGTATGTATGTACCTATATGTATGTATGTTGAATATAAATGATTTAATATCATTGCATATGCATATCCAAAATCCAATCAATTTTTTGAATCCAAAAATGTTCTTTCTTTTTTTTTTTTTGATTTTGCACAAAATGCCCTCAAGAGATTCATTTTATATTAAATCTTTGATTAAGTCAAACGTTTCTAATATTTATCATCTATCGATCTATTCGGTGGTACTCGTATCGCTCCCTTCGGCTGTTAGCCATACCAGAGTCCAGTCACCAAATAGCAATAATATCAAAATAACCATCAGCAGCGTCATATGTGCTTTACTTTTCAAACGTATTTTAATTTAAAGCGCTAAGCCTTAGAACCTTTGAAGTAAGTTAAAATATATACTATGTACAAATCGATTTGTTCACATAAATTAATTGAAATATACATACCTACATGCAATTAATCTGGGTTATGTGTTTTGATTGAAATTTAATTAAATTAAATAGAAGTGTTTGGTATAATCGTGTTGCATAATAATCGATTTTTAGATAATATTTTAAGGTGTTGAATGACGGATTTGATTCAGGTTTACGAAAGTAGTTTTTTTTTCAGCTGAGCTCAAATCTGTCATTCGTCATCACGTCACCATCGGGTCTTTTTTTAAAGATATTCCCGTTTTAAAATGCTTAAACCTTTTTTTCGATAGTTTTGAAGAAGAAGATTAGTTATTAGAACTTTAGTTAAGGAATCGTTGCAAATATTTTTTGAAAAAAATGTCACGCGTATGAAATAAGTTATCCTAAAAAATACCGAAAAATTATTCCTTTTTACTTGCGATATATAGGTACTATCTGGCAAGTTTTGGATTCGTAAAAAAAATTGAACTACGAGATAACAATCAAATTTGACATAACGATGATAGCGAAGACGAAAAAAGTGGGTCTCGCAATTCTGTCCGTCTGTCTGTCTGTCTCTGGGCTCGCCTACAGCCTAAGCCCATGGGCCAATTTTAATTAAACTTGGTATTAAGTGTTTATGGGACATTCCCCCGACACGTTTTTTGCATTTTCTTTTTAGGACCTAAAATAACGGTACCTGCCATATAATTTTTTTGGCAATTTTGGAAAATCTTATTATTCTTAAAAATGGCTCGACAGATTTTTCTAAAAAAAAAATTAAAAAATTGAATCTCCAAAAAGTGGTTTTAAATGGTACCTTCCATAGAACCATTTTTTTTTTTGTTTTCGTTTTTCTCGAAAAGGAATAAACTGATTTTGATAATTTTTTTTATGGAGAATCTTCTGATTGTATACCAAAGTTTTCAAAAAAAATTGTTTTGGATTTTTAAAAATAGTTTCAAAGTTTTTTTTTGAAAATCAAATATTTCGAAAACGACTTGGTTGATTTTCATGAAAATTGGGAACAAGCTGTTTTTTAACATTACCTAAAACATTTTGAAAAAAAAATTCTCTTATAGTCAAAATTAAAGGTACCTTCCATATATAAATGTTAAAAAACCGTTACAGAAAATATACATTTTTAAACTTAAGGCTCCCATAATTTATTTATTTATTTACTTGTTATAATACACTCACTTCGAAGAAACTTTTACTACATGAACAAGTTTGTGCGATCCAGTTCCAGTTGTGCGTTTTATTTATTTTAAAACAAGAATATCGGAATATCATAATTATGCCTAAAAAGGTGTAGTAAATTTATACCGCGGGAATCTGATCCACATGGGCTTTTATTATATTTTTAGTGTAATCTTCTACACCAAGAATGAGCGAATTAATTACTTCCCAGTGTCCACAGATTGAAGGGAGAAGCACCACTTTTGCCGATTTTTTGAAGCGAAAGGGGGAAAAAAAAGGGACAAGCCTAAAAAAAGGAGAAAATAATCCAAATAGGGGAAAAAATAAATGTTCTATTCTGAATGCACTCATTTTTTTGACTAAATAAAATCTAATTGGAAACATGAAATTTCGTACAGTTTTTTCACAAATTTTCAAGTTTTGCTGTGAAAACCTATAGAAAAAAAACTCAGCAGTGAGAACTTAGCGAAAATTTCATGTTACGAAACAGGTACTATCGCAATTTTATGAAGCTTAAAAATACTTTTAAAATTCTATATCCACGCTAGCCAAGGGTGATTATGTCGTGTGCGAATTAAATTAAAAATCCGATAAATTTTATCAGAATATTAATTTTTGAGATGAATCAGTACGTAGAAGCGTCAAAATTTAATCGCAGATTTAAACTAATTTGAACACGACTTACTACCTTCTTCTTGATTTTTTTTTGTATGAACTTAAACCTTTGGTAAAAAAAAGAAAACAAATGGAAACAAACTTTATTCTGAATAGTTTTAGTGAAAAGGAAATCGACAAAGATTTTTAGAAAAAGACTTTAAGCATAAAATTTCGTGATGAAAAAGCTTACTGCTCTAATTTTTTGTCTTTCACATAGCAGAAAAAAAAATAAAGGAGCAATGATTAAGGACAGAATGATTAAATTCATAAAATATGTAAGTTTTTGTTCAATCAGTTATGTAATGTAATTGACACACTATTATATTAGTTATGTACAAAACTGTTAATACATAAATGAAAAAAAAAAAATATATGTATATATTTTGAGTGTTTTTTTTTTTTACAAAATTATACTTAATTTACTTAGGGGAGAAAAAAGGATATCTTTTAGAAAATTAGGGGAAAAAAAACATTTTGGTGTCAAAAAAAAAGGGGAAAAATGTTTTGGGGACCTGGGAACCCTCAACCTGAAATTTTACATTGCACTTTTCCACATGAAATTTGAGGCATCAGAAAATTTATGTTTATTTTTCACTTTAATGGATTTGTTCATTTTGAACCCCCCCTCTCCCCCCCCTCCCCCCCTCCCTACCAGAGTTGTAAAAACTGCAGTCTTTTTGGTACTGCAGTTAATTGACTAAAAAGACTAATTTTAATAAGTCTTTTAACTTACAAAAATAATTTAACTAAAATCGAGCAGTCAGCAGTCAGTACTAATATTCTGACTGTGCAGTTAAAAAAAAAAGTTAATTAACTTTTAGTTAATTAACTGCAGTACTTTTTAACTGCTTTTAGTCTTTTTAGTCAGTAAAAAGTCTTTGTACTGCGATGATTTAACTTTTAGTCAGCAAGTCTTTTAACTACAGTCAATTAACTGTAAGTTTTTTTTAACTTTTTTTTCTTTTAATTTTCTTTTCTTTTTATTCCATCCTGTTTCTTTTAGTTAAAAGACTAAAGAAAACGTTAAAAAACTTACAGTTAATTGACTGTAGTAAAAAGACTTGCTGACTAAAAGTTAAATCATTGCAGTACAAAGACTTTTTACTGACTAAAAAGACTAAAAGCAGTTAAAAAGTACTGCAGTTAATTAACTTACAGTTAATTAACTTTTTTTTTTTCACTTCACAGTTGGAATGTTAGTACTGACTGCTGACTGCTTGTTTCGCAGTTAAAGTACTTATTTACAGTATTAACTTACATTCAAAAGGTAAGTTAATTAACTGCGACTTTATTAACTGCATTACCAAAGTACTGCAGTCTTTTACAGCTCTGCTCCCTACCCTTTCTCGAAAAATTTTAATTTTTTATTCAAACTGCTATTAGTCATTATAGATAATTAATTGCTTAGATATTAAGACAACAACTATTGACATTGCCGCCTGTCTAACGACTGAATGCACCCTAAGTGGAGGAAAGGAGTTATAATATGAGCAGGAAATTATGTATGTCTATAATGGCTTACAAAATTAACGGCTACATCGGTGTTCATCTAACTTTAGCGCTTAGCTGGTAATTGCGGCTTAACATTGTATGTTCTTAGAATTCCGTAGGCTCTTCTGTTAAGTTTAACACGAACTAAGAATGGCTTGCTTACAAATGCAAATGAATCTCGTCCGTCTCGTCCACAAAACGATATCTCATTAAAAATGAACCAAAAAGTTTTGTTTTATTCCTCTAGTTAAGGCGCCAGTTAAGAATTGAATTATAAAAAGGATACGAATCGATGATAAACCAATTGAAATATTTTTTTCATTAAAAAAATTTAATTTGGAAGAAATACTTTGTCTAAAACAAGTACTTATTCATTTTCCTGACGGAAATTTCGTACAGAAAACGAGTTTCCATCAGGAAATGAATTTTATAGAATAAATATTTCCTCCAAAGAAAATTTTGTTAATGAAATAAATATTTTAAATGATTTATCATCGATTTGTATCATTTGTATATTTCAAATCGTACGATAAAACATTAAATTATCAAAAAGAAAATTTTTCCTGTTGAGTTTTCCTGATCGCTATAACTGGCCCCTAAATACGAAATTATTAGCTCCTTCCAACTTGCTTCGTCGAGGGAACACAAGTTTTCTTCACTATTTTATAAAAACCCAGGTACTAGCGAGCCAGTTGAACACTTAATTACGAGTATTAATAAAAAATTAAAAGAAAAAATATTTTAAGTAAGGTATATGGTATATTCAGTAAAAGACACAAAATTTACCTAGAGACAAAAAATACGCTCATAAATCAATATCACATGATAACTTGGTGTAGAATGAATAAATCAACCTTTATTGCGGTGGTTGTCTACAGACACGATGTAATCATTGCGTTAAATTTGTTCTGGTGAATACTTATAATTTATTTACTAAAAAAGAATCATGAGACAAGGTAATCGCTTAATGGTTTTTGAGACAAATTATTAGTCTTATACATCGAACCGTACCGGCCAGGCCAGCATGAGGAATTATTAATGTCGTGATTGCGGCCATCCAATGCATAGGATACCAAACCAACCAACCATTTAATTATTAACCATATTGATGGAAAATCGCCGGTTTAAATTAAATATATTATAAATTATATATTATAAATAGCTTTTATTTTTTTGACGCTAGAATAAGATGAATAAATTGGTTAATGTGATTTAGTAGTCATGTAATCAATTAATGTATCTATTTCGGGTACGTATTTAAAAGGAAATAAGAACAAACTACATTTGTCAAAACAAGTAAGGGAACAAAAAAAAAATCACTTTTTTTTAGTGTTTTTTTAAAGAGCTGTATCTCTGTGAAATGTGGTCGTATTGAGATGAAACTAAAAGCATTCTGAAGCTTTATATTTTTTGTATTGAGAAATGTTAGCAAATGATTTTTTTAGGTACTGTTATTGCGCAATCGTAAGAAGCAGCACGACCCAAAAATTTTAATTTTTTTATTTATTTTTTGAACATTTTTTTTTAAGCCAGTTTAATGTTTTGTTTCGATAACTTGTTTATTCAGCTTTAAGGTCGTCTTATTTCGTCATTCTACAATTTTTTTCAGAAGAGTATCTGGCTTTGAATGAAAAAACAGATTTTTGAATTTGACGACATGGAAAATTTAAGGGTAGTTTTAAAAACTGGAACTAATATCCTACAAGATTTTTTCAAAACTTCATAACGATTATTTTTTTTGGCTCCTCACTGTTACATTCAGAAAAGGTCAAGAAAACGACTTTTTAAAGACTTTTTGTATACATCTTTTACTGCTTTACAAATATTGAATGCAGGACTCAATTTGGTAAAACATTTTAAAGAACTATAGACCACCAATATTTCTGTAAAATTTGAAATTAATCCATTGAACCGTTTTCACGTACCGAATGATCAAAGTCGTTAAAACCAATTAAAGGAACAAATTGGGTTGTTCATAAACATTGTGAAATCGTCATCAAAATGGAAACGAAAACAACAATTTCTGCCCATTTTTGTTCTTAGTTTTGTGTAGGTACAATACAGCGCCGCCAGAACTGAAAAAATGGCCATAAGTTCTTAGAAATGCAGCATCTGTCATTGGAGTTCATTATAGCTCACCAGATTTCTTGAGTTCATTGCGAAACTGAATTGACTGAAAACCATGTTTCAAGAATTGAGTCGCGTTTTACTTTAACTTCAGGAGTTGTAAAAAAACTAGGTTTTTGATTTAATTAATGACATTTTAAGCAAAAAAGATATTCTATACTCTGATAATTAAAACTTAAAATTAGTTTTTAAAATAAATAAAAACAATTTTAAACGTTTTCAATTTCTTTTACTAATTTATTTTTATTCAACAAGTAGTGTACTAATATATTTTATTTCTATTTCAAAAATAAACAATCACGTTTCTTCAACAAAATAAATGCTTCACAAAAAATATTTAGGGCTTGGGTCTCACTTGAGTGGGACTTAACGCCCAAATTTATTTTCGGCTTTATGTCCCACTCAAGTGAGACATAAGGCCCAAAAATAAAATTTGGGCTTTATGTCCCTGGGCCTTATGCCCCTGCACCGTTTATTGTATTGAAATGCAAAATCTTTTTACTCTTCTATGCTTCTTAAAAATTTGGGATTTATGTCCCAGTTTTAACAAAAAATATTTGGGGCTTGGGTCTCACTTGAGTGGGACTTAACGCACAAATCCAATTTCGGCTTTATGACTCACTCAAGGTAGACGCATAGGTCCCAAAAATAAAATTTGGGCTTTATGTCCCTGCCCCATGATTGTTATGGTGAGATTTAGGGTTTTCAAAAAACGCTTTGGCGTGACCTCAGTGTGACTTGAGGGCTCAACAAAAAAACCTAGGTATTATTATCTATTAATTGGGAAACACAAGCCAAAAAAAATATACTTAAAATTCATTGACACTTTTTTGAATAAGTACATATTATTTTAATGTGGCCATTTAAAATCATAATTTCAAAAAAAAACTAAGTACAAAATTTATGTCTTTAAAGTGAGAAATTTAATTCCTTCGAGTTATTTTAAAATAACACTCCATATAAAATTTCATCTATTCAATTCTCTAAATTTAATTCAACTGTTTCGTACATAAATTTGAAAATTAAATTTTCTTTACCCTGGCTGATATTCTTTTCAATTTTATCTTTTTGCTAAAACAAACAACAGTATTTCATATCCATTCATCGTAAAATATAAAGCACTTAAGGCAACAAAAGCCTGTTGATTTCTTTTTAACTCAATTGAACCGAAATTTGTAAAGTTCTTGTTCTTTTAATACCAAATAATAATTTATTTATAATTATGTACTTTATTTTAAAGTTGTATAACTACCGTTAAACTTTTTTTGTTATACATTTTATAAAGGATCCAGAAATATTTTCTTCATAAAAAGTTTATTTATTGTTAAATGAATAATAATGAAGAATGGTATGTTTATTCATTGGAAAATTTCAAGGCATAATATTGAACGCATCTACATAATATTGATTTAATGTTCACGCTAGATGTGTTAACTTGATGATTTTGGATTCAAGTTCGTATTTCCACTATCGTTTGAGTCATTTTGGGTCAAACCGATTGTTTTCTATAGCAATCAGGGTTGCCACTTTGCTGCAATTGCAGTAGATCTACTGCATTTTTTTCTCAAAATAAATCTACTGCCTTTAATTCATATCTACTGCATATTTGGTTTTACAAAAAATTATCCTTAAACAAATAACCCACAAATAATTATTCAATTTTGTCATTGATTGCAATCATTCTAATTCTTCAGGAAATACTCACATCCTTATCTTAACTTATTAATATCTACGGCTTTCGACTATATATCGGCTTTGTTTTGACGAATATTGAAAGCTGACGGAAATGTTGTTTTTGTTAATTTGCGTTTTTTTTTAATGTGGCAAATTGTGATAATATGGGCAAGTTTTTAATAAAATCTGCACAAAATGGTTAAAATTCTTATTATGTAAATGTAATTGTACTTTATATGCATTTCATAAGACGTGTGATGCACAGAGTTAGTAAAGGCCAAAGTCATGAAAGCCTTAGTAGCGACAGGGGATCTAAAATTCAAAAATAAATATACCTAATTAATACGACACCTTTTCTTTTTATTTGAGATAATTTATAGCCTGATATTTAATAACAGGTATGCATTTTTAACAACATTTTTTGTGTTTGATAAAAAATATGTTAATTATTTTTTTTATTACCTGTAATATTTTTCTTTAATTTAATCTTCCTTGGTTTTTGAAAAACATAATAATAAAACAAATCTACTGCAAAAAAAGTTCAATCTACTGCATTTTTTTTTTGTAAATCTACTGCGGAAAGTTTGCCGAAAAGTGGCAACCCTGAGCAAGATTATTTTTCAAGAAATAGGTAAAGGCAAACGAAATTTCGAAAATAAAAAAAAAAAAATTCGTTAAAAGTCTTTGAAAATTATGGCCTTGTTCGGATTGAAGGAAGTTCTGCCGAATTATGGCAATTCCTGTTTTGCGTTAAGGAATCTGTGCTTTTTACTGTAAGGGTCGTGGCAGTATAGAAGTTTTAAAATATCAAACTGACTTTTCACAGAAATTTCTTGGACTACGGCGGCGGCGTTTGCACTGAAATATACGTATGCGAACGAGCATAACTTTTGATATTTGGCCGAATGGTGGTGATGGTTGTTCGTTCAAATTTAATATTCGTTAATATGCCAATGTCAACCATAGTCTATACAAAATTGGCGCCCACCTGACAATTTGTTGCCTTCATTAGTCATAGTTACCTTTAGGGGCATAGGATTTGCATATAAAATTATTATTAGATACAAAATATCATATAAATAGAACTGCGAATTCTTCGTAGCTAAACTATCAGATTTAAATTAAGGTAGTATGTATTTCGAAAGACACAATAAAGTTGTTCATAAATTACTCTAAATTATTATCTTCCATTAAAATAAGCAAACATTTATCTTAAAAAAAGTAACAGGTGCCCCGATTTTCACTGCTTTCAAAATAATTCTCTTAAATTTTTATCATAAAAAAAGTCATTAATTCACACTGTCACATTTGAGTTTTATATTACGCTTATACCCCATATTCCATTATACATACTGCAACTTGCTCTTGCCTCACAATTAAAGTCAGTAGCTAGGCCTCAAAGAAACTACATTTAATCTAAATCTTGACAGATTCACTCGCTTTTTTACTGATAATATCAAATTAACCATGTGACTATTGCGATTAATAATAACTAGAGGTTCAGTTCTTTTTTTTTTGCGAATTTCTGTTATTTATTCTCACATTTGGAAGTATAAACGGAAACCTGTCAAGATCCTGTTCAGTGCAAAATTAATGAATTAATGACTTAAAGATACGGGTTTCTTCTCCTGTTTTTTTTTGCTTCTCTGTGCCATTTAGTTAGCTAGTGCCACACCACAGTTCATTGATAGTTCTTGTTTTTTTTTCTGCTTTTCCTAACTATACAAATAAAATTGCTCTAGTAAGTAAATGCCATAACACATCCAATTACACGTTGGTATATTTTATTTTTCTGATCGAAAAAAAAAACAAAAAAAAAAGTAAAAAGGAAAGAACCAATCAACGAGTGAGCTATAAATTTTCCAAAGATATGGGTTGCCTGCCATTAATTGCCATCAGTAAGATTCAAACTGGACACAGACAGCGCCCGTAAGTTACCTAATCGATGAAGTTTAATTTTGACGGTCGGAATATAAACATATAGTGGCAGCCGCTATTAATAGTATATTGATTTCATGTTCGTAGCGAAAGGAAGTTATAATGCTAATGTATTGAGGGTTTTTGCTCCCCCAAATTGTCTTTAATGCTTTTTAATCATCAATCTATTTTATTGTATACTAGCAGGCCCGTGCTCGCCTTGCTTCGCATGTTTAAATAACTTAATGATTGTAAAAAAACTTTTGTATTTGTTTTTTTTTTTGTATATATTTTTATATTTGAGCACCTGACATTTTAAACGATTTTTCACTTATTTTATATATTTTAACTATTTTTTGGTAAACTAATTGTAGATTTTGAAATCAAAAGTAGCCTATGTCCATCCTTATGTTCTTATAGCTCTCGCTCTACCAACTCTCATTAAAATCAATTAGGTATTTTCGAAGATTAAGAGGAAAAAACAGACAGACAAACAAACTTTCACATTTATAATATTAATAATAGGATTTTTCCAAATTTTTGCTATTTATAGGGTGATCTGAGGATAAAAAAATTGTATCCGATTCAATTTTTTTTTTAAGCAGATAATATTTAGAGTAGGTAGGTACTTCGAAAATATCTTAAGAAACAGATATTGTCCAAATTGTAGCTATTTATAGGTTGAAATGGAGTATCCAATTTTAAAAGTTCTTTTTGTGTTTCATGTTGAAAGTTAATATTTAAAGAATCGACTTCAAAGATTCGTGCACTTTATTTTAGGGTGATAACTGGGTTAATTTCAAAATTTTGCGTAGTGCCACTGTTTTTACTTGCGATATATAGGTACTATATGGCAAGTCTTGGATTCGTAAAAAAAATTGAACTCGAGATAACAATCAAACTTGACATTACGATGATAGGGAAGACGAAAAAAGTGGGTCTCGCAATTCTGTCCGTCTGTCTGTCTGTCTGTGGACTCGCCTACAGCCTAAGCCCATGGGCCGATTTTTATTAAACTTGGTATAAAGTGTTTTCGGGACATTACCCCGATACGTTTTTTTCCTTTTATTTTTAGGACCAAAAATAACGGTACCTGCCATATAATTTATTTAGCATTTTTGAAAAATCTTATTTTCCTCAAAAATGGCTTGACAGAGTTTTCTAAAAAAGATCAATAAATTTTATTACGTAAAAATTTTATTTCCAAAAAATTGTTTTAAATGGTCTCCCATATAACAATTTTTTTATTTTCGTTTTTCTAGAAAAGGAATAAACTGATTTCGATAATTTTTTTTATGGAGAATCTTCTGAAAAATTTGAATAGTACATATTGTATACCAAAATTTTCAAAAATTTTTTTTTGATTTTCAAAAAAAGTTTCAAAATTTTTTTTTGAAAACCAAATATGGAAAACGACTTTGTTGATTTTTATGAAACTCAGTAACAAGTGGTTTTTTAACATTATCTTAAATATTTTGAAGAAAAATTTTTCTTATAATCAAAATTAACGGTACCTTCCATTTAAATGTAAAAAAAACCGTTACAAGAAATATAAATTTTCTCCAAAACGACTCCTACGATTTTGATTAAAATTATTATAAATACTAATATTAGTATGGTCTACGATCGGCCAAAAACAAAATTTACAGTTAGCCATTATTAAGAGCACCTTGCACCTCTCATAGAACCATTTTATTTATGTTGGATTATCTCAATATGTGTTTAACCGATTTAAATTAAATTTTTTATACAAAATCTTCTCAAAAGTTGAAATCATACTGCATATCAAAATTTAAAAAAAAAAACAAATTTAGGATTTTAAAAAAAAAATTTCAAATTTTTCAAAAACGTGTTGATGTTTTTTTTCGAAATTTAGTTTTTAATTCAACATTAATAAAAACTAAAAAATGGTGTACCAATTTTTTTTTCTTAAAAATGTTTACAATAATTTATTGTCACCTTCCAATATTTTTCTATGGCTACTATCTTGTTTATTGTAACTTTGAAATACTATTGCAATTCATCGCCACATGATTTGTAGAATTTATTTGTTAAACTGTATCAGTCGGTCAAAACAAACCGAAACTTGGTCACATAAGCTCATAAGCAAATTGTATCTGCAAGAAACATAGTTGTTGTTTACTGTTATACGGTATAGAGTATACACTTAAGATAGTTTTTTATTTTAATTTGTTTTTTTTTTTTTTTTTCTGTAAATCGTTAACAACAGCACAACATGAATAACTCTAGGAGTTGGATTGAATTGAACCCCCCCTTCTCAATCGAAGCTAAGAGATTCTTTTGATACATGACTGATGGAGAGAATGTTTACGTTGGTTTAGGTACGCTGCATTTTCTGATAATTCTTTTTTTTTTTATGTTTCAAGCATTTTTTGCGACTTATGAGAGGTGTTCGGTAATATGGTGAGGAGAAGGGTATACATATCTATAGCATGCATCACACGGATAAAATACGTAGGCATATGGATATTTTTTTTTTAATTCAACCCACCAGTAGAATGGACCGAACTTACTATAAATATCATGTGTCTATTGGTTTAAGCAATAGTAAACCGCCTGACACCACATATAACTGTGAAATAAGAAAAGATTTAGTTTAAATTGAAAAAATAATAAACTCCTAATATTCAAAATGAAATATTTTGTAAGTTAATAAAATTAATATCTTTATGAGTCCTGAATATAGGATGTGTTTCTGTTTATTTTAAAATAGTGTATCTATAATTATTTGTGCCTGTAATCAAGTTGTTCGCATTTAATTAAAAAAAAAAATGTTTAATTTTAACTTAAAAAAAATCATGGAAACAAATTTTATTTAACAAAATTTTATTTTTTGTTTATATTTTTCAAAGACAATCAATCTTTTTTTTCTACCCCTTGAAATGGTTTTAATTTTTTTATGATATTAAGGTCTGAATATGGGCTGAATAATTTTCTTTCAAATAAAAACATGTTTTCTTAACTAACGTTTTTTTAAAGTTAAAATTTGCAAGGTTAAAAGCCCATTTAAATAACTTTTAATGGTTTTTGAGTTCATATTTTAAATTTTCACTCAAAATTCTAGTATGTATACATACATAGGGACCTACATATGTATGATGTACATAAAAAAAAAAAAAAAACAAGATGACTTTCGATTTCGATTGAACTTTTAATTTGAAAAGAAAAACTATAAAAAATTTGTAAAACATGTAACAAAATTAATAATTGAATTTTCTTTGTAGATTCTTCTTCTTGTTGTAGCCACATGTGTCTTTGCTGCTCCAGCTTCTGAGACAACAAAATCCAAACGTGGTGTTGCATTGGGCTTGCATTCTCCAATCCTATCACACTCTTACGCTCCAGCATCTATTGTTCATTCTTCGTCATACATTTCGCACGCACCTTTAATATCTCATGCTCCTTTGATATCTCATGCACCTTTAATATCTCATGCACCACTTATTTCACATGGTCCTTATATTTCGCACGCTCCTTTGATTTCGCACGGATCATTATTATCACACGGCTCCCTATTACATTACTAAGAAGCAATAATAATTATAGCGAAGAAAAAATAATCAAGCTTTTATAGAATTAAAAACGAAAAGTTTATAGTTCTTTTGTAAAAATGTTAAATTTGGAAAATAAAAATTTATTGAAATAAAAAACAGATTTAAATTATTACATTAACTACATACATACGAATATAAAATGTTCATTTATATATACAACCATACATATTAAGTAAAAGATTTTCTTTTGTTTTTGTTAATTCTCCTCTTCAGAAATGATTTCACAGTAATGTTGCAGAGGAAATAGTCCAATTTCTTGAATTATTTTGTTTGATTCAGTTGTCTCTTTTACTGTTTTCTATTAAAATGTTGAAATGTTTTATTATTATCATATGCCTTTAAGAATAGATGTCTTAAGAGAAAACAAAATATCCAATCATCATCACACCAAAAGAACACAACCACTCAAAACTACCCAACCACATCAGGGTTAGATTAACTAATTTTAAAGGAATCCACTGACAAAACAGGAAGGAAGAACTACAAACTTTATGTGTGTTGGTTCACAGGTCGTAAAAATACAAAGAAGCAATTTGTTGGAATATTTGTCTGCAAAAATAATCCTCGTCGAATCTTGCCTGTAGAAAAGAGACAAAACATTGAAGAAAAAAAAAATGTAAATAATTGCTACTCCATGCAGTGATTTACCTTCACTTTAATTACTCTTTAGGCCATTTATTGGTTTGGTGTTAGCCAAATTATTTAGATTTTAATCAAACCCAACATTGCACGGATGAAGTAGCGTCCAAAAACGAGGATTACCTTTACACCATTTGTCACTCTTTTCTCTTTTATTCGATCTAGACTTGACTGAATGTTTTCTTTAGCTCGCAATAATAGCTGCGTTTTATTTTCTATACGGATCTGGATCACCCCCAGTTTATACAGGCGAGTAGAACTAGTAGCCTTTATATGTGTTAGTGTATTTGTAGACGAGAGAGCCGACTAGTAGCTTAAATAGCATAATATTTTCGCCTGCGAGTTGTAGCCTGCTAGTAATTTGACGTTTATGTATTGTTTTCCCCTTTACACTTGTGCAATATTTATTTTCTGTTTTATATTCGTAGGAATGATTTTCTTTGGAAAATATTTTTGGCAGATTTGCGAAAACGAGTGTTTATTTTCATCTAATATGAAAGGTTACGCTTGAACAAAAAGTGTGTAGGAAAAAATGTAGTTGTATGAAATTAAATAGCATACTAGTTGATCGAACGCGCAATGAACTACTAGTTACAGATACATTAACAAAACTTACACTAAGATAAAAATCCTACTAGTTCTACTCGCTTGTCTAAACTGGGGGTCAGGATCATTTTTTAACACTTAATACAAAAACAATTGGGGATCCTGCTCTCTATCTGGATCTATTGTAAAGATCCAAATATTGATTCTTAATCTGATAGCCGTAGCATGATGGTTAGTGCGATGGACTGTCATGCCGGAGGTCTAAGGTTCGATCCCCAGCCTCGCCACCTATTTAATAAAAAGAAAAAACGCCTACTGCCTCTTGCGAGGAATTGAAAAATCCTCCAAGAGTATCTCCTGTCACAGAAAAGTGCCGCTCGTTAGCCGTTCGGATTCGGCAATAAACTGTAGGTCCCCTCCATTCCTGCAGACACGCACACAGGAATGGTTGAGAGTTGTAAGTCACTAGGCCCTAGTTCTTCATGAGCTGTTGTGCCATAAAATTATTATTATTATTAGATGGCTTTTATGGTAAGGTAGTGTTAATTGCAGTGTAAGGGCCAGTTATAGCTATCATTGAAATTCATCATTGAAATTTTTCAATTTGAGATTTAGGGCACTTGAAAAGCAAAATCTGTAATTATTTTGAAGCCAATGTGAAGCTGACGACTCAATTAATATATATTCGTTTGGGTCCAGCCTGCCACATAAATTGACTTTCATTTTTTCAATGATTGCACTACCTTATCAATGATCATTGAAATAATAAAAGCCATTTCATGACAAAGGTTGGGCCGAAATGAATTTTTTTTTTTGGCCAAATATATTACTTAAGTCATAAGCTTTATTTTGGCATCAAAATAATCAAAGGTTTCGACTTCTAAACGCCTTAAAATGAATCATTAAAATTTTCAATGATGAATTTCAATGATAGCTATAACTGGCGCCTAAAGAACAGTATACGTGTTAAATGCAACATCAAATAAGCCCATTCGGGCTTAGCTAAGCACGGAAGATTTTCGGTGCTTAACTTAAGCACGGAGAAAAACTGTGTTACTGGCATGAATTCCATACATGTTATCGATATATAATATAAAGTCTTATCGAAATCTGTATTGCCAGTTTAAAAAAAAAAAAAATAATAAAAATTCTTGTTTTAAAACTTGATATTTTTAATTTAATTACTATGTATCTACGTTTCACAAATTCAAATAGGCAAGTTCAGGAAAATGAGATCTCAGAGCCCTCATCAGCAATCTCAGTTACTTGAATACGATTCCTTAGCAAAATTTCTCAGTTTTTCTGTCAAAACTCTGAGGAAAAAAAATTTTGGGTTCACTTGCTCACTTATTGACGTCGATGAATCTCTGAGATCTCATTTTTCTAAACACGCCAAATAGAAATATGATTTTGACATTTTTGCAAAAATTAACAAGTTTTTAAGTTATTTTGAAATTATAGCAGAATAACAATTTTTATTTGTACTTTGCATTTGACTTTTTTTCACACTTTTTGCTAACCTTATCCCTTATATGTCATTGGTATCTGACGTTAAGACGCCCATCATCATCTGTTACCCACTTTATAGGCTTGTAAACCATAAAAAGCAAGCACGTGCGATCTCGAGAGTCCTTTTAGATTTAATGAAATTCTTTTTGATGACATATCAACGGAAGCCTATAAATAATTTAAAAAAATGTAAGCATGGATAACGATGTCCATGATTGCACTTGGGGAAAAATTAATTTCCTTCGTGGAAAGTCGTTAGGAAAGGAAAACAAAACAAGATTTATTTTTAGGGCGGGTAATTCCGAAGAAGAGCTTATGATACATTTGGAACATTTTTACCAACAATAGGAATAAAATGTTCATGCTTATGTCAAACTTAATGGTACAAATTCATTTATCTGAAAATTTGTAACCATTCCATAAACTTTAAGAAAAATAGCACTTATGCCAAAAATAAAATTGAGGTTGGAAATAATTTTTTTTCTTTACCATATGAGTATAGGGTACGAAGAATCAAAAGAGTCAATAAAAATATCTCGGGTTAAAAAGGGCGGAAATGATGGATCTTTATAGGACCGCAAAATGTATGTTGACACAATTAAGGCCTGGCACATGATTTTGAGAAATTTTTTTAAGGAAGAGACTTAGTACCAATTTATAACATTTATAACAGTTTATCGCCTATAAAAGTGGGTGTACTGTGCTTGTGTATCTCTATTTTTTATAAATTACTTTAAGAAATTTAATTTTCGTATCCAAATTAATAATTCAATCAGTTTAAAAAAACAAGATAAAAATTAATATTATGTATTCTTCTTTTCTTTGCAGAGATATCAATTAAATTTAATAATAAAATCAATTATAATGGAAATCAAAAGCAAATAAATATAATTATTATGTTTGTACCTAAATTTCCTTCTATAATGGAGAACTACATCAAATTTTGATAATGATGAATACGTGAAAAATACGAAACTACAAAATATCTTGCAATAACAGTAATTTAAACTAAAGTCACAACAACAACAATGATAACACCACAACACAAAAAAATGTCGAGTGAAATAAATCTCTCCGAATACAATCTTATCCTTCAATCTGGCTCTTTTCCACCACAACAGCAACAACAGGCAAATGCTTCAAAATATCTTGTGGATTTAAACATAACAAATGATGCTTGGAATGATTTTTTGGAAAAATATGTACAACAGATCAATAACCATCGTTTGAATACAACAAACTTGGATGAGTGCGAGGATTATTGTAATGGGAATATTCGTGACTTTTCAATTGCATACAAGGGTATTCATGGATATATTGCACTTTTGGTAAGATTATTTATATTATAGATCTTAGAAAATCAACTTAAATATTGATGGCATTTTATGGTACACTTATTTCCTTTTTTAATTTGAAATAATAATATAAGGTGCGATTTATTGGCAATTTTATAGCTAGCGCAGTAAAATTTCCCTAACAAAACCAAAAGTTCTGATAAATAAGTCAGTAAATTAGTGAATAAAAATAGTGTGGACTTTAACTGTAAATGTTGGTAACGTAGATTGTTTTTCACTCACAAAAGAGTGTGAACACATCCAAGGAATAAAAAATGGACATAAAAGTTAATATAGCGTTTTAATGAACTTGTATTGCAGCGCTGGCTATGAATTACCAATAAAACGCACCTATAATAACTTGAATTAATTATAATTGAACAAATATTCAAATCCAAAAATTAACTTTTAAAGATGTACTTATAGTATGATTTGAATAATGACTTTATCTTAGACAAGGCGCTCATTGAAGTGGTGACGAAGTGGAGTGGTAGTGGCGGGGTGACAAGGTAGCAGGTGGAATTTGTAGGACCTATGTAATTAAATAAAGCCGCGCTCATCAAAGTGGAGTGGCGGTGGTATGATATTTTGCAGATGGTGTAATGCCAGTCTGCTGCCACATATCTCGACCATGTTTAATTTTCAAGTCGTAAGTGAGTGGTGACGAAGTGGATTTTTGTACTGTATACGAGTATGCTTGTGATTATTGACTTATAGGCCGAGAGCTGGTGAACGTATTTTGCCACTGCAGTGCGTGTTAAATCATTTTTATGTCACTTCGCCGCTGATCCATCGCCAAGCCACTTGTAACTTGTTCACCACTGCACTGCCGCTCACTGCTCCTTTAACACTTCAATTCGTTAAAACTTCAGTGAGC
The DNA here is from genome assembly GCA_947049315.1 of Epistrophella euchroma. Taxonomy (NCBI): domain Eukaryota; kingdom Metazoa; phylum Arthropoda; class Insecta; order Diptera; family Syrphidae; genus Epistrophella; species Epistrophella euchroma. The sequence goes on from OX346245.1 coordinate 144,410,923, forward strand.
GACTTGCCTTAGGTATAACTGCATATAATTAGTATAGTCTACAAACTGGTTAGAGATGATTTTGATGATATAAGCTTGTCGCTGTCGGTTGTGACGTTGTAAGACAATTAGCATCAGGATCCGTTTTTCTTAAAGGATAAAGTTTCAATAAATCTACTTAAAAACCTTCAGTTTTTAGAAATCAGCTTTAGAAAAAAAATGAATAATGCGATTTAAATTTTTCACGTCCTCAATAATCGTAATGGTATAGATTTCATTAAAATCTGCAGTTTGATTATTTCATTTATGAATGAAAAATATGCCTTAACACTTAATATATTTTGAATATATATATGTTTAAGTTGCTTCTCTCTATAAGTGCATAGCATATTCATCTTCACGACGAATAACGAATCAATAAATAATAACTAAACTTACAAAGCCAAGGAGTCATGTCAACCCTCTTAGGCTAAAGTAAAACATAATAAAAACCCTCTTATTCATAAAGGATACAAATTTACAGTGTGAAAATAGAACTTTATGAACTTTGATAAATTGATATTGATAGTCTTCTGTCACATTTCCATATTTTGTAAATCATGCAGCTGCATGTGCAGTGTGTACAAAGATATACTCGCACTTATTTGCAAAAGTGATTTGACGAGAATGATTTACGAGGTAAAGTTTTAGGATTAAAAAATTGTTGAAAGATTTTTTCAAATACATACATAAATAATATTACTTTGTAACAAAGATGAAAAAATTTATAAAGAACTACTTCTAATTAAATATAATTTGTATATATCCACATGTTGCGTCCAAGTTAAATTCAAATACTTTGAGAAAATAAGTCGTGACCATGTTTTATGGGTTGTTTTGGTTTAATAACATTTCTTTTATGCTAAAAATAAAATCGAACGGAGGAAAGTCAATCTAACGTTGACTTACAAAACAATGAATATGAGTTTCTTATATCCGTGTTGTTCTGTAATTGTCTATAGTAAATGATGATTCTTTAGAATTATGTATTTCTTTTTTGAATATTAACTAGCTGACCCGACAGACGTTGTCCTGTCTCAGCTATGAATTCGAACTGCAAAAGATAATAAAAAACATGAGTACCATCAGGTGAAGAAGGAAGTAACCAAAATAATGTTATGACCCTTAGGGCCAGTTGTACAAATTTACGCTGAACCGCAGATCAACTAAACTCGAGTTAAATCGTGAACCAGGTTCAACTTCGAGTGCGTTGTACAGTCGTGGTTCAGGTGAGAGTTAACTGAACTCGAGTTAAAGTCTATATACTAGAAAAATTGAGTATATAATATAGCTTACGTCAATGTCAAATGTCAGTCGATTGCTCGATTTGTGAATTTATCGCACAAACATCATGAGTTATTTCACAAGGTTTGCTCAAATCATTCTTTTAAATGCCGAATTCTAATGATAATCCTCAATCGAAAAAGAAAATAATACTAAAAATAAGATTGTGACGACACAAAAATTCCAAGATGGCGGCTCGGGTGTATAAAATAAGCATACCTTGTATCTGTTTATCGTGACTGTCAAAAAAATTCAGTTTGAAGTGAGATAGCATAGCCGAAATCGGCGAGTTAAATTTTTCGTGGTCCAGCGGTGAGTTAAGTCTTAAACCTCGATTGTACAACACTTCATAGCAGTTGAACTAAGTTCAAATCTTGAACCACTGCTGAACCACGACTGTACAACTGGCCCTTAAAAAATATAGCCAAACGTGATCTTGTAATCTATTAAATGTCAGTATAAGAAGAGAGGGAGGTGAAAAACACCTTTGCCTCTTTTAAGTTCATAGGTAGATAATAATACAAAATAAGCATTAGTGGAGGCACTGTGGCGTATACGTATTATTTTATCAGCATATACATATTAGTTAGACTTACAAATCTGTACATCACAGCTGTACAGTTTATTTTATATAATTGGATATATTTTGAATAACAATCCCCTTTTAAGCTAAAATAAGTCTTTATGTGAGTTAAGAGTTTTTTGTTTACAAAAATTGAAATTGATCCAGTAAAATTATGCCAGTAAAATATTAATTCATTCGACACATAAATTTTTTTGTTTTTCACTGACTAACAGATCAAATTCCTCGCACAATTTTTATATAGGTATTAAGCTTTTCTTAGTGCCACAAATACCTATATGAACTACCGCAAATTCTTCATCAATCAATAAGAACCCAATTCAGAAAGTATATTTTTTACGATTTACCAGCTTTTCCGGGCAAATTTTCCAACTTTCGGCTTCGTAGTGTACTTACCTGTTTCGAAACGAATCCAAAAAAAAGATCCCTATACAAATTGGATACAAAATAAATATTCAATTAAGAGTACTTAAGTGGTGTTATAAAAATAAATAAATTTGGTGGCACAACGGCTCATGAAGAACCAGGGCCTAGTGACTTACAACTCTCAACCGTTCTTGTGTACGTGTCTGCAGAAATGTAGAGGACCTACAGTTTATTGCCGAATCCGAACGGCTGGTGAGCGGCACTTTTCTATGACAATAGATACTCTTGGAGGATTTGTCACTTCCTCGCAAGAGGCAGTAACTCGGAAAAAACTTAAGGTGGAAGCGGCTGGTATTGAACCCAGTCCTCTGGAATGACAGTCCATCGCACTAACCATTACACCACGGGCTACTACTTTAGTGGTGTTAAAACTGAAAAAAAAAAAAAACAGCAATAATTTGCGCACTATTGGCCCCATCCAATTTGGATAATCTTTAGCCCCGTTATGTGCGTACGAAATAAAAACTAATTAAGAAAGTTTGAAATTTCAATATGTTTTTACGATTTTCTGATTTTACCGTTCGAACTTTCTAATTTTCGGTCAAATTTAAAAAAAGGTTTAAAATTTAAAGATATCAATGCTTTTTTAAACTACTTTTACAATTAATGCGAAACGTTTCGAAGATTTATCAAAAATCAAAGTTGATAAATCTTAAGTTGCTTTTTAATATTATAATGTGCTGTGTAATTATGACCTACTTACAATCAGAAAGAAAGGCAGTCTCGATATTTTGAATAGGTTGGTTGTTTTTTAATTTTTACATCTAAATTACCTTCGGTTATTATGTTGCATTACAATGTTCGTTAGCCAAATAGTAAATGCTTTTTAGTCTAATGAAATTTTAAACTTAGCAAAAAAAATTATAAGGACGTTAGAGTTAATGGCCAACATTAATTTTTCCCAATGAACATTTTTAAGGTGGCACATTTATAGTCGTTTTTTCTTTTTTTTTTAATTTTCATGGAAGGTCTGAATAAATTTCAAATGATTTTTTTCCTCAAAGAAATTGGTACTTACGAGTATAATAATAAATGGCGCTGTAATATTTTAACTAATTAACAAATATATTAATTTCTAAATATAAACATAAAGTCAAGAGGAATTTATTGGGAAAATAATATCCTATATTTTTGGCATATGGCGAGCTTTATAATTTCTTGTGAATTTATACATATTTAGCTCATCTAGAGTGGTCATAGATTTTTTTTTTATAAAAAAAAGTAATTATGTAGGTATTTCACCTTTTTTTTAAATAATTCCGTGATTAACACGGATTTCCGATGATGGTTATATCTCCCGATTAACAAAAATATTCTATATGGCAACACTAAAGATGGTCAAAAAAAAAATATTTATAGGTTATCTTTTCTTCAAGATTTTAAAGTTTGCGGAATTTTTTTAAATCCTTAGATAGAATAGAATAGATACATGTATTAAAAACCCTAGGGGTCAAGTTGGAAAAAAATCACTTCAAACTCTCTTAATTCTCATTTTTCAATACTTGTATTTTGTTTTTGTAAATTGTGGACGAGGATCGAGGGTCACTGACAGCCAGGTCACTGTGATTCTCAAAAATGCGCAATATAATATTACCTTCAATATATGTATGTACTGTACTACTATAGTATATCTATGAGCTATGAGTTTTATACCTGCTATACGGTACGGGACATTTAATTTCTGTCCAAGTTTTTAGTAAACATTTTTTTATCAATTTTTTTTTTTGATTTTACAGATATGTGTATTCGGAACGATAGCAAACATTTTGAATATTATTGTACTAACAAAAAAGGAAATGTCAAAAGCACCCATTAGTAAAATTCTCAAATGGCTAGCAGTTGCTGATATGTTTGTTATGATTGAATACATCCCATTTGCAACCTACATGTATGTTGTATCACCTGGTGAGTATCTTAATTAAATTTTTCAACTTCAGATTTATCGTATTTTTGTGTAACATTCTGGAATATTATTTCTTTTGCTTTATTTCTTTCATTATTTTATGTTGTTGTTCGTATTATAATAATACATCATCAGAAATGATTGTTTGCCCTTTTGAACCTTTTATTATCATATCATATGTACCTAACATATGTATATAATTTGATTTGCCAAACACCCAAAATATTACTAGTTGTTAATGGAAATATATTACCCCAAGTCCGGAATTAATTATGAAAACAAAAAATTTCGAATTTTTACCCATATTGCTGAAAAATTTAAAGTTTTACCGTTAAATTCGAAATTTTTCACATTTTGAGATTTTACAGAGACACCATTGAATATGAAAAAAACGATGTCGGGGTTCAACAGTTTACGTATTAAATCAAACAACAACTAAGCCCATTCGGGCTTAGCTTACGCGCCAGTTATATGTAGCTATCATTGAAATCCATCATTGAAACACAAATCAGTGAAACTGGAATTATTTTTGACAAGTCGGTTGTAGTAATCATTTAGCCAGTTCACGTTTCTAAGATCTCACTGAGATCTCATTGAGCAAGCTCCGTCAGCTCCACTTAGCAGAAGGAGAAACCTGAACAAAATTTCAAAAACAATTTCCATCTCTTTTTTATTAATTAATCAACTGCGACAAAAAATAATTGAGCAAGCGAATCCAAAAAATATCAGTCTCAGTTTTTTGACAGCAAAAGTGAGGAATCTCACTGAGGAATTACGTTCAGATTTCTGAGATTGCTGAGATCTCTGAGATCTCAGTGAGCTTGAGAAACCTGAACTGGCTAATTAAAACTTGACTGTCATTGCAAAAAAAAACATCATGACAGGAGAACAGAAAGAAAATCGAACAATCATTGGAACGACTGTGTTCAACTTTTCTGAAACGAAAACCGCAGAAGTTCAGTGGAAACCATTTTAATCATTGAAATAATAAAATTGATTTTAAAAGAAAGTTTCAAATTATATTGAATATTTTTTTTGACGAAAAAAATTATGTGAATAATTCCCTTCATTTTGATACCAAAATGCCATTAATTATCTTTCTATTAGTGCCTCAAAATGAAGAGAAAAAATTTTCAATGATGGTGTTCAATGAAAGCTAAGCGCGGAGAATTTGCGGTGCTTAACTTAAGCACGGAGAAAACCTGTGTTGCCGGCAAGATTTCCATTAATGTTATCGATAGTTTGTATGGAAACTCCATGTTTTTTCTGTGATGGCGTCGGTAATCCCCGATGTCGTTTTTTTCGACTAATTTCCTCCGTTCATGTTTGCAAAAAAACACGGCTTAAAGCCATTCCACACTAGCCCATTGAGTATTAATAAATGTCAAAAAAATTGTGATAGAATTACTTACGACTGCCAAATTTGTGTGAAGAAAACGATTTTCATATTTTGCTTCCACACTTGCCTCCAAACAAATCAATTCATCATAACCTTAAACCCCCAAGTGAGATAGAATGTGTGATGGGTTTGGATGCAATCCCAACAATTTTCATGTATTAACACATGTATAATTGTGTGAGATGGGCTGTCAAGTCATGGTGATGAAATTTCATATTTAATTGTTTCCACATTATTATACAGGATTTACTTCCTCATTTTTTCACATGTGGTAATACTCAGTGGAATAGTGTGGAAGGCATTTTAAATTGATTTGAACTTCAGAACAGCAATTTAAAACATATAAATACGTGAATAACCCAAAGAAGGCAATTTTCTCAAAAAGAAGCTTAAATCTCAATTTCCGTTATGCGCATTTTTTCGATAAATCCTGAAATGCATTTATATACGTAAAGTCTAAAGTTAAACAACATTTATAAACACGACAATACGTACATGTAGATAACTTCTTACAATCACAATCGTTTCGAGAAAATTAGAAATTCAGTGAACGCTCGTTAACTTGAACACATACGAAACCAGGGGTGTTCAAGGTATAGGGTTGTTCAAGTTACTGAACCAAGATAAAAATTGTGGTTTTCTTAATTTTTAAATAATTAATTATTACCTAAATAATAATATTAAAAGTAAACTGTTCCCTTACCTTGAAACTCTGTAATAAAATTTAATATGAACTTTGACAGAACTTTGGACTGAAATTCACACAAATGCACAGAAAATCACAGTTTCAAAGTATAGAAGCGAACTTAATAATTTGAGATGATATATTTTTAAAACGACCTGGCCAAAAAAATATTATTTTATACTGCTAAGCTTTGCGCAGCACGTTTCTGAAAGAAAATTCTCGGAGGTTCTGGAGAACCGTACCTAATTTGTGAAAAGGTTTTTTGATTTTGAAAATTGCATATTTTCCCTTCCAAATGCATTTGAGTAAGACGTACCTAAGCTTGATTTTTTTCAGTTATCGCAGCTTTTTGTTTTTTTTTCTTTAAACCACTTTTTCACGTTTTCCTAAAATCTTTTCCCAAATACGCACTTGTTTAAATGAAATTTACTTCGATTAAGAATAAAGTCTTACAAATAAAAGCAAAACTAATTGCCTGGGATTCCCCTTTTAAAAATCGTTCCCAATTTTTACCAATACTTTAGGTACCTTGCAAATATTCCAAGATTAAACTTTGTTCAAGTTACAGAGTTTGCGAATATTTTATATGTTCAAATTATAGAGTATTTAAGGCAAAAAATCAAGTTATCGAGTCTTAAAAATTTTCAGTTCAAGTTATAGAATGCGTAATGGGAAAAATTATTTGTTCAAGTTATTGGAATGTTCAAGTTATCGTATGTTCAAGCTAACGAGAGCCCACTGTAATACTAAGGGCCATTTGCTGAAACGAAACTTAAATATTTATGTTCCACATAAGAGCTTATGTGACAGTTTACGCTGAGGAAAAAGTAGATCATAAGCGCTTAAGTTGAACATAAATATTTAAGTTTCGTTTCAGCAAATGGGCATAAAAGCTTTGTATGACACGACACCTAATTTTTTCCTTTTGTGACAAACGAAGAAAAAGAAAAAGAAAAAAAATGTAGTAGTTTTTTTTTTATCAAAATTAACTTTAAATTGATAATCATGATTAAGTTTTTATAATACTTTTACTTTTACTTTAAAAATAAATAAATTACCTATGCATGAAAAAAATCAATAAAGTATCTATCTATACATATTTTAAGTGCAAACTTTTATTTTTTTATTTCTTATTTGATTTTCCTCCAGGAGAAAAGGACTTCCGATATGCGTGGGCTGTTTATCTTTTATTTCACATGCATTTCACACAAATCCTTCATACAATTTCTATTGGCTTGACAGTGACGCTTGCTATTTGGCGTTACGTTGCGATAAGGTAAGTTAATTCGTCGCGGAAAACAAATTAATCATGTCGATTATGGAATCTGCAATAGTGGATCCGCAGTGATTCGCATCAGTACATTGTTCTCTTTTCTTTCCACGTCAAATCTATTAAGAGAAAAGAGCGCATCACTACACTGCGATTCACTGCGGATGTAGTTCTGCGGATTCCATAATCGGCAGCAATATTTTTACAATAAGCCTATAGATAATGTATAAATCATCGAGACCTTTTTAATCAATTGTAATTAATCAGCCAAACTTAAACAATTAAGCCTAAAGCGAGAGTCAATTAATTAAATTTAGCTATCGTTTTGCTTTTGTCAAGAAAACCAAAAAATTTGTCTTATACAATTCCATTTCACACTAATGGCCAATTTCATAAAGCCCTTAAACAGGATTTTAAATAACGTTGGTTCCATACAAAAAATCGTGAAATATAGGAAATTAACTTAAATAAGGGAAGGAAACTGTGGTAAATTATTTGTTTCCTTATAAGAGCACATGTATATTGTATAGTCAATACAATGATGGTTGCGTTTGACAGCGGTTGAATTTTTAAAACTTCAATGTTTCAATCGATAAGCTAGAAACTCAGGTTTATAACAGAGGAAGTTAGTAATTATATGAGCCATCACTTTTAAAGAAGTCTTATGCATTCAACAATAAAACTTTGAGTTATAAGTTTTAAAAATATGTATAAGTAGCTCATGCATGTTTGCAGAAAAATGATGTGTACTGTTCCTCATGTACTGTATTTCATGTTCATGATATAAGTTTTAACTTTGTTCGTGTTAATATAAAACCACAATTGAGCCATAACTCACTCACTACACTATTCCTCAATACTGTATTTTTGACATGGATAACATGTCTTTCTCGGACGGTTGGGTGTGATGTAGCGAAAAGAGGACCGTCAATAAAACATGTACCGCTCGCGCCCTACTGCTAAGTGACTGTTTGCATTACAAACATCCTAGATATACCAATCGATAGATAAAGATTGCGCAAAGATTATAGAGGAATTGTTTTATAGCTATCGCCTCATAGTTTCAGGTGATGAGTCATCGCGTTTGGGGTAAATTGCAGCTAAATAAGGAGTACTCAAACTAATTTGAGCTCAATTTCTTCGGATATAAATAAGTGCCACTGAAGTCATTGATATCTCATTCGAAAGGGTTTGAAAGAGGGCATCCCTACGCGTATTTCTTATACCGTTAATTCACGTTGTCGCAAATAAGACATGTAATCCATGTTCGGTAGGTGCCACGAGGGCGATCTATACCAAGGGTATTTTTTTTTCCGAAGTCTAGAGACGTGAAATGCAACCAAAGGATATAAAAAAAACTAAATGGAGCAATTTATGTCGAAAAAATCGCGGTGTGACTTGTAGGTTCATTATATCAAAGAATACCTATATAGTTACCAAGAAGTCGCATCTCATACAAATTTTCTACTGAAAATGCCGGTATCCAAAGTTGGAACCCGCACTTTGGCTTTTTTATGGGCTTTTCAATAATTCCCTCACCGCTTTTAAAATGAGATACCACATACATTGAAACAGTCTGCTTTTTTGTCCATGAAAAGCCTATAAAAAAAGTAAAACTCTGGGAGCAGGCCGCAATATTGGAACCCACCATATAAAAATTTGCAATAAAAAAATACCCTTGGTAAATCGCCCTTGTGGCACCTACCGAACATGGATTACATGTCTTATGTGCTATAACGTGAATTACGGGATGGGAAATACGCGTATGGATGTCCTTTTTCAAACCCTTTCGAATGAGATATCAATGACGTCAGTGGCACTTATATATCCGAAGAAATTGAGCTCAATTTAATTTGAGTACTCCTAATTTAGCTGCAATTTACCCCAAACGCGATGACTCATCACCTGAAACTATGAGGCGATAGCTATAACACAATTATTCTATAATCTTTGCGCAATCTTTATCTATCGATTGGTATATGTAGGATGTTTGTAGTGCAAACAGTCACTTAGCGAGCGGTACATGTTTTCGTGACGGTCCTCATTTCGCTACATCACACCCAACCGTCCGAGAAAGACATGTAATCCATGTCAAAAAAAAAATGTATGAGATGCGCCTTCTTGGTAACTTTATATTCTTTGATTATATATAGAACGGCCATTACCTTCAACCGCCTCAACGTCGATGACTTCCTTAAAGGCTTTCAATTAATTCGTACTAAAATATGACAAACCTAAACGTTAAAGCCTGGTACGCTTCTCAGAATTCCTTATTAGTTTAAGGACTTTCGATGGTGATTCCTAACTTCATGTATGGTATCAAAATGCACTTTGTGAAAACCATTTTGTTAGCAGCTGACTCAGTTTATAATGAAAACTTTCCAATATCCGCTATTTGAACTTGTATACCTAGCTCTATTTTTTTAGTTGAAATAAGTTCGTAAAAAAAGTTAGCCAATTATAATTATAATGTTTGTATTAAAAAGTTTATTCAAACCCAACTAACTTCCTGTTTTTTTTTTTTTTACTATGCTCTTTTTGTTTTGTGATTAGCAGGCACCCCCATGGACCATGTGCCTCATTTATGCTGTCGCACTGCTGTGAATCGATTCTTCTTGCATTCATAATTTCGCCAATACTTTGTTTTCCAACTTATTTCGTATTCAAGGTGAAAGAACGACATTTCACCGATAGAGAAGAAACCGTTTATCATGTCGACGCTACTGAGGATACGGCCTTGTACAGGTAAGTAAGGGGATAGCAGTGATATGTCTTGATTATAATATAACATACGAAGTTTAAGACGTGCATGTGAAACCCGATGATAATAGGGAGCTTCTATGAAACAGTATACTGGTACGGTAATACAGAGGCTTCTTATATTGCAGCTGACATCTGAGCAAGGTTTATAAATTAAATTACATTTCCCTTTTCTTTGGTCCAAGCAAGTTTGCTTCCATTTTCATACAAAGATTAATGGTTGGGCCACAAATGAGAAGAAAAAACATATGTGTACTTTTTTTTTGTGAAGTTTGATCCATGTAGGTTGGCCTTCGCCGTTGTAAGTATGGGAAAATTTAAGTTTTTGTTGTCCTCTGGGGAATTTTCCAAAAGCTTTTTTTTTTTATTGTTATCTTTGTAACGAACGAACCAGTTTGTGTACAGCTACTTGGAAATAGGAAGTAACTACGAAAATAAAGATTTTTTTCTATGCGCAGGGCAGCGTTCTGTTTATTAAATGAAGGTTTTTTTATAATACAAATTCTATAAGCTTCGGAAGTAAATCTGTTAAAAGTAGAAGACTTAGCACTATTTAATTGGACTTGTTGAATGATTGATTCAAATAACCTTTTAACGGAAACATCATTCAGAAAAATTGAATTTTTATGACAAAGTATGCTTGCTATACGCTATCTTTTTTTATTAAGAGTTAGTTATTATGAATGCTTATTTAAAATCCTACATTAAGTCCACAATCATCAAAGTGTTTAACGTATTGGTACAAATTGGAATTTCAAAAATTAAAAAGGTTTTTATTAGGCAGTAATAACGTGATTGGCACAAGTACGATAACTCAGACGCCACAAACTGATAACAGTTTTTTGTAGAGAGGTCAAAACAAGCCTTTTTTTTTACTATGGAAGGGGGGGGCGTCTATCTCACCCCATTTAGGAGGAAAGGGCAATTTTTGAAGAAAAAAAGAAATGACTTAAAATATAAGAACAACCAACACTTACAATAAAGTGCTGTACAGGTTTTAAGCCAGAAATTTTTTCCTTAGCCTAAAATTAAAATTAAATTATTTAAGCCAATAGTATTTAAAAAATTCGCTTGCAAACTAAGAATTTTGATAAAAAAAAAAAAAAAAAAAGCTTAGACCAATTTTTTTCAAAATTGTGAAATGAAGTGCTGAATTGGCGTCTTGTGGTCAATGCGTATATCAATTTTCAATCGAACACAAAAAACCGAATGGTTTTATGTCTACTAGTTTTGGGAAAATTGGAAATTACTAAAACTACTTTTTTATGAGAATTTTGATTTTTTGTTGTGGCTTACATATTATACAGTGCTAACACCGAGCATTACGGCGTATAAACAGTAAGATATGTAAGGGGCGCATGCTGCCTCCAACCCCCCTGCTTGGCCCACTATAGGATTTGGGGTGACCGACTAGGACATGGAATGCAATTTAAGTCTACCTCCTCGTGGTGCATTCTGGGTAACGCTAAATGAATTGCAGTATGAACCTATCGTCAATATTAATCCTTAAAGTTAGATCAACGTAAATACCAAAAACAAAAATCTCATAGAAAAGTAGTTTTAGTAATTTTCAATTTTCTCAAAAACTAGAAGACATAAAACCATTTGGCTTATTGTGTTCGATTTAGAATTGATATACGCATTGACCACAAAAAGCAATTTCAGCACTTCATTTCACAATTTTGAAAAAAAAAATTGGTCTATACTTTTTGTTTTATTTTTTTTGTAATCAAAATTTTGAGTTTGCATGCGAATTTTGTAAAAACTATTGCCTTAAATAGTTTAATTTACAAATAGGATTTGAGTACAGATTTCTGGCTTTCAGTATAGCAATTCATTGTAAGTGTTGCCGTTGTTTTTTTTTATAATTTTTTTTTTAATTTTAAGTCATTTTTTTCTAAAATTGCCCCTACCCCCTAGACGGGGCGAGATAGACCATTCCTCCCATAGTAAAAAATGATTGTATTAAACATCTCTATAAAAATCCGTTATTATTTTGCAGCGCCTGAGTTATCGTACTCTCCCCACGTGCTTTTGTTATAAGTAGGTGACAAAGTTGACCAACTGTACCAAAATGACCACTACAGTACCGAAGTTTGGCATTGTGTAACGATGTATGTACATAATTCGCATGCACCATTTTTTCGCAAATGATAAGAGGAGAAGAAAAAAAATTAAAAAGAAGGAGAAAAGTTAAACATTCGTTCGTAGCTTTACTGCACATTGATTTGCACACTCACAAAACATGAATTATTTGCGATGGGTGTGCGATTGAATCATATATTTTTTTGTGAAACACAAAATATCT